>VDFB02026320.1:51891371-51944908 GCA_007258455.2 Sequoia sempervirens | reverse complement strand
TCTAAACAAGTAAGAGACTCCAAGCACGTAAACACCTAGCTAGTAGTAACAGTGTGATGACTTAGTGCAAGCCCATGTAACGAAGCAAAAAACCTTCAAATGAATAAGTGACTAGTGTATGCTAAGGCAATGTACCATCTTCACACCTATTTCCTTAGAAGGACTAGATTCAACAAGGATTTATGTCTCATCAACAAGAGAAGAGTACATGGTGAGTAACTTCAAGCATACACTAAGCCAACAACCTAAGGTCTTAAAGGTTTCTAAAAATAATTTTCATAGTAGAATCAATGAATAGTGTGCTTGTATGAGGATGCTTGGGCTAAGGGGGATCTCCCCTCTCCTCTTCACCTATACACGTCTCAATAAACTAATGGTCACGAGGCTTGGATTAAAGTATGCTAGCTACACCATGGGGAATAAATTTTGTTCTCCCCCTTTATATACCCCACATAGTGCTTGAACACATGGTTGAGGTTGTCCTTGGGGTGATGAAATCCCCATACAGGCCTCCTACTGTAAGCAAATGGAAAAGATGTTGCTTTTGATTCTGAAAATTGTTCTTTGCATTCGGGAGGGAAGAACATACATTGAAAATCTAATCCTGATGTAAAAAAACAAAAATTCAATTCTTAAGGTGTTTCTAATCTCATAGGGACTTATCATACAAAAAAAACAAAGTTCATTCCCTTTATGAAATTGAAGTGTTCCTAAATTATAAAAATCAAGCACATAAGAATCTGCAATAGATAATATCAGTAATTTAAGGTTTTATCTTCAATCCAATGAATGCCATAAGCTACTCTCAGGGTGATCCCACAATAGTGGTTTACATTTTTTGGCCAAACTAGACACTAAAATAATTTTTTTTTAACTAAATCTTCACTTTCGGGCACCTATAGCGGCTAAACCATGAGGAATTTGAAGATGATGCAAACTAGAGTTTTGTGACTTGTTTGTCATGAATTCTAAATATAATTTTTTCAAAATTTTTGGAATCAAATTAATAACTTCTTTTTCCATCTCCTCAAAAAACTAGTTTTTGGAAAACAACATTTTGGCGTAGCTCCTTTGTATGTATATTTTTCCATGAAGGATAAAATTATAATTCGCTTGAATTTAGATTTTTCACTTCAATATATAGTGCTTCCACTTGGTTAGACACATTTTTATTGAATATTTTTTCTTTAATCAAGTTTTGAAGTCAAACCAATTACAATTCAGACATAGCGCGACTATATAACGCATAACGTTTTTTGTATGTATCAAGATTCAAAATTTTTGTTGGATCAGGACTTCAATATTTGGTGCCTCATATTTTCAAAAAAAATTAGAGAACGTCTTCTTTTCCACATATGGAACAAAAGGGGTTTGATTTTCGGGTGACACATTCTGAGGAAATAAAAAAATAAATATAATAAAAAAAATTAAATTTATTTTGGTATAATTTTTGAGAGCTTATAATAAGGACTATGCTTACAAAAATAAATTTTAAATGAATTCATTTGATCCTATTGGTGTAATTAATTAATTAACTATTATTACTATGTAAGTTAACTGGAATGTATTAATTAATTAAGTCCTAGGTTGCATTGTTCGTCGTCCTTAGTAAACCAGGATAATATTCCCTTTGCTTGTTTGTAGAATGAAAATTCCTTCTAGAAGATGAGTTGTCCTTCTAGAACTTATCTCAACATTTAATAATCATCTAGATAGGGTTCACATGTTGTCACATGTTAGATCAAGACACATGGCAACATCTCATGCATCTTAGGTTTTCTCTCTTACCTATATAATCAGGCATGTTGTTCATTTGTAACATATCATTATATCATATCAATAAAGAGTCTTTATTTAGCATTCCATAGTTGCAACACTTTCCTTTGTGGTTGATTATCTTTCATGACTAAGGTCCTTTATTGAAGATTCTAGAGCTTCAGGGACTGTGCATCCATAATCTCAACATGGTATCAGAGCTAGTCCATTGAAACATCAACCCTTGATCCAGGAAGTTGGAGTGCAAGATTCTTGCAGGTTTGGAGTTTTATGTTGCAGGCTAGTTGGTTCTACCTAGGAGCCAAGCTGATTTTTGGTGCACATCAAGCTCTCTCCGACCTCTCCATTGCATCCAGAAGGCCTCAAAACCCATAAATCACCTGTTCATTCGTCAAAATCGGAGACATAACATCCGGGAGCCAGTTGAGGTATTATCTAGGTTTTCATTTTTTGTACTATCTGTACAAATCTGCTGTAAAAAATCTTCCTCTTCAGTCATCCTCCAAGGAAATTTTTTTTTAGATCATTAGGTTATTTTTTATTCCATCATTCAGGAAAATTTTTCTAAAGTTTAGGGAAAATTTAATTTTTTGTGACTTCGACCTATTATTTTAATCTGCAGTCGGCATAAATATTTTTCTTCGTGGCTATAGTCTGGGCTTCAGTCGGCCTTAATTTTTTTTGCAGGGATTAATATTTATATCAGCATTTATTTTATTTTTTTGAATTGCAAATTTTGCAATATTAAAAAAAAAATGGTTATTGTCAGCTCCTTTTTCGATAGTCTGCAGAGATCCGTCGGCATCATTTATTGCAGGGTAGGCACGTCAGTGCCCTTCACATCACCCTATCGGTTGACCTGGTCGTTGGGCCCTACTCACACTGATGGCTCCCATCTCCATTGGTTCACCGTCGCCAGAGTTTGTTTTCTATCGTTACCTCTGACACCAGCCCTACCAATGACCAAAGCTCTTGCCAAGTATAACCCCCGGTCACCTGGAGATCCGGAGGCTCCACGCATCCAACAGCGCCACCATCCATCCTGGTCGCACCACCGGTCTCCACCTGCCAGCCACTCCGCCGCCACCCTATCTTGGGCCAATTTTTTTTACACTTTCAGCTAGCCCTACGGTCATATCAGAGACCAGGGGCTGATTTTTTCCCCTAAGGTGCTCGTTTTTTGCACCTATTTAGCCTACTCTCTTCCATCCAGCTATTTTTCTTCCGAAGGCCATATCTTCACGCCACAGTATCAAAAATTTGCAAACGAGATACCGATGGAAAGAGAATTGAGGGCACTATCTAGTGGTACCATCCAATTTGTAGGATTTTTTTGCTATAAAATTCTATAGTCAACTAAAGTCAACCCTTCATTCTAGACTCAGAGTAGCGTATCTTCTCATCAGTTTGTCGGATTTCAGAGATTCCAACGGCATTTGAGAGATATTTCAGTGCTTTTTTTATCAGTCCACTCCATTTCTTTAGTTTCAGCTCCAAGTATCTTTTATTGGTATTTTGCAATTTGGTGCATTTTCTTGATTCTTGAGGCATCCTGAAGCTTGAAGAATAATTTCTTGATTTCAAAGGCATATTCTCAGTTGCCTATCTATTTGGAAGCTTCTATTTGTTGTTGAAGGTCAGTGTCTTTATTTTTTGTGGAGAAATTTCATTATGGGGCTTGCATATACTCCTTCTCTGGTTATGTTGCACAAGGGAAACTATTCACAATGGTGGGATGGGCTCAACCACCATCTCCAATCACTTGATTTGTTGCCTTATCTATTTGGTATACTACCTCATCCAAGTGAAGGTATTCATGAGTTTTCTTGGAGTTGCAACAGATACACTATTTTGGAGATCATTGAGATGCAAGTTGATTGTGATATTTTGAGATCTATTGATCATTGTGATTGTCCTCCCATCCTTTGGACTAAGCTTTGGGAGCTATATGGAGATTCAGACACTCCACCATTCCCCGATGGTCATGATTCAAAATGTCATTCTTTAGATCAGGTACCCCATGATAATATTGTTGTGCAGGAGGTTGATTGCCTTGATCTTTCCGAAGAGGTTGAAAAGGTTGCTTCAAGTGCTTCTTCTCCATTAGAGACTATTGGTATCCCTTCACATTCAATGATTACTTGTCCAGATTCATTGATTAAGGCTTCCATCATCATCACTAATCCAGACACATTCAGTTTTCCAGCCTTGACATCACAAGATGGCTTCGTTTTAGGTATCACTGACTTGGCTACTTCTATAGGTTTGGAGGACATTCTTGAGGGGATATCATTCCTCTATTTAGATTCCGCTTGGAGAGTTTTCATGAGTCTCCACATCCCTTTGTTCCAACCTTGATTGGGAATCTAGAGACTACATTGGAGGCACTTGGTTTCTCTTCAGATATTTCATGTATGAGACCTCTTCCCTGTCATTCTATTCAGGATTTTAGGTTTCTTCAGCATCTACCATTGGATTGGCTTCAAAATTATTTTAATGGTTTTGAGGAAACTTCATTCAGGGGGGGCTATCAAGTCTCCATCACATCCATCATTTCATCATTGTCTTTGGATATTCTTTCATATAATTTTATGCATCATCCTGATTTGTCACCCTCTTCATTGTTTGGGACTATGGCATTTTCATCATCAGGCAAGGAGACACTTAAGTAGAGTTCTGAGACATCATCATCCATTTTCATCCTTCCTTCCTTCAATTCCTATCTGGAATAGGAAGCATCTTTGCACTTGCAATTGGTTTTTGTTTCTGGCAAGGAAGCAGTTGTTTTCGACATTGGATCTTGTTCCTTCAAACACTTGCCATTTTGGGTGATCTGACATCTTATGGGGGCTATATGGTCTCTCTAATGTGTCCATGTGACGGAGGGTGTGCTGGGGTATTTAGAGTCCTCCATCCTTCCATCCTATCTCACATTTTTTTCTTTTCATCTCCCTTTTGGAGAGGTTTGTTCCCAGCCGGGTTTCCCCTTTCTCCGGATGTGGGGAGATTTTTCTGCATCTTCATGTACATGGGTACCTAACATGGCCTCATAGCCGGGACCCGTCATCGATCATCATCTTTTCATAGTCATTGCATTTTCCTCCCTAAGTTGAACTTATGGGGGGGGGGGTGTTAGAGTAATTAATTAATTAATTATTACACTAGCATAAGTTAACTTAGGTCTTTCATTTAATTAATTAAGTCCTAGGTTGCATTATTAGATAAATCATAAATAAATGGGATAATATTTCCTTCCTTGTTTGTAGGAGATAAGATTCCTTCTAGAAGATGAGTTGTCCTTCTAGAACTTATCTCAACATTTAATAATCATCTAGATAGGGTTCACATGTTGTCACATGTTGTTAGATCAAGACACATGGCAACATCTCATGCATCTTAGGTTTTCTCTCTTTCCTATATAATCAGGCATGTTGTTCATTTGTAATATATCATTATATCATATCAATATAGAGTCTTTATTCAACATTCCATAGTTGCAACACTTTCCTTTGTGGTTGATTATCTTTCATGGCTAAGGTCCTTTATTGAATATTTTGGAGCTTCAGGGACTATGCATCCATTATCTCAACAGATCCCCCCAAAGGTAAATCAAAATTTGTTTTTTATCAACATTTTGATAGGTGTAAAGGAGACTTCGTTATAGGTATGGTTTAAAACTAGTAGGGTTCTATTGATAAGTAACCCTAAACCCTTACAAATAATAGTGCCAAAGTAACTAAAAAATGATAAAAGGTCGATTACCTTTTCTATCAGATGCATAATTCTAAGGAACTTATATACCAATAAAACACACATATGCACCTTTTCTATAGTTACCTAAAAATAGCTACAAATGCACCCAAACTAGTTAGAAATGTGCCCAACAAAGCATCAAATGTGCAACTCTACACATAGACCCAAAACATAGAAAATGAAGCCAAAAATACAATTTTAGGGATCAAATGATTAGTTTTAGTGTCAAAAAAGTATAGAATTAGGGCTATCAATCTAATATCTAACATACAAAAGCCTGAAAGGTAGAAAATATAAAGCATAAGAAATTGCACCCATTTAAGCTTCAACTACACCCATCTAAGCTTCAATTATGTACATCTAATCTTCAATTTCTCACATCTACTTAGAAATAACAAATTTTGCAAAAATAGAGATAAAACCCTAATCTAAGAGACAAATTTGATATTCTAGGGCTAAGATCTTGCAAAAAAACTGTTATAAATGAATGTAAATCACTCTATGAATGGTAAGAATCACCAATTTATCAATACCTAATGGAAGCAACAAACTAGAGCAATTGCATCCATCTGAGAAGAAATTACACACATTTGAGAAGCAATTGTGCACATTTGAACATCAATTGCACCACTCTATAGAAGATGCACCAATCTAACCTGAAACTACTAAAAATGCATGAAACTCATGAAAAACCTCATGATAAATTTAGAAAAGGGACAGGGTGTTCCATCAAGCATGCCAAAATGTATGACCTCAAAATATGATTGTGAAACTGAAGGAATTTAAGCAATAATAAATGAGAATCACAATCAAAGATCACAACAATAAATAAAATAAGGAAAACTGATTCAAACAATTTGGAAACCAATTAATTGATTTAGGCTAATTAATTCCCATTACTACTTTCCATAATATTTAAATCCACATAATCCCCAATCCATTTCCATTTAATCCTAGCCATTAAATCTTCTCATATTAATCACAATCTAAACTTGTCATCAAGTGACAAATATGCCTCCACCCTTTATGCTTTCACATGTGAAAGCATTCATTTTTCAAATCTACCTTTTATACCTTCATCCCTCTTATGATATGTGCTACAAGGATACGCCTCATACAAACCCTAATCCTTAATAAATCCTAGCCATGCATTAATCAATGCATCTTGGCCTTTGATTTCCCTCTTGGAAATTCTATCAATCAAAGGGCTCCCATTCCATTTGAGCATCCATTCTTATCATAGTGTTATGTTGCTCCATATTCTATCTAATATTATAATATTTTATCCTTACGTTATCCATTTGATCTCTCATCATCTCAATCTTATCATCATGTAGTTTCTTTCATAAGAAACCATATTATATTCATTAATATATCAAAAGGAGCACATCAAGAAACTATTGAGTGTAAATATTCTTCTAGCTCAATTCAAGGAGAAAGAAGAGAAACAAGGTAAAAGGTTCCATTAGTGTGAATTCAATTTTTTTATTTACTCTTGTTCAAATTTTCTTATCTTTAAGATATATAAATTGAAATTGTACTAGTGATACTCAAAATTGCAAGTCCACTTCAGGTTACAATTTATCATTAGGTTCTAGTCCTATCATTTGGTCTAGGGTGAATCCACAATAGTGATTTACAATTTTATGGAGGGAGGAAAATTGAGAAAAAATGACCCCCATGGCAAAAAAATTGGTTTTAGGGGTTCAAATGAACCTACAAGTTCAACTGAACCCAAAAGGGTTCAATAAGACCCATTATTCTTTGGTGACCCATTTCCGCCCAAATAAAATAAATACTGCATATTGAGGGGTTCAAATGAATTTTGGTTTGAACTAATCCCTAGAGAGTTTCAACAGAACCCTAATTGGTTAAATGAACTAATTCACTATTCTCCCATTGAAACACAAAAAAAACCTAAATTTTTATGCTTTGAAGCTTCGAGGTTGAGGATGAAAATGGAGGAGTCTTCCACAAACCAACTAGAACAGGTGGTCACAGGCAGGTTGTCAACAAATATAATTTTAATATGTTTTGGTTTTTTTGTACATGTTGTATTTTTAGTTTATTAAAAATAGGTTTTCATCAAAATGAGGTCTACATTACGCATATTGGAAAAATAATAGATTAGTAAAAAAAAAAAATAGAAAATAGGTACACCATTTATTAGAGTGTGATCCAACAAAAAGAAAATTCAATTTCAATACATACAAAAAAAGTTACATGTTATACGATTGCATTATGTCTGAATTGTAATTTGTTTGACTTTGAAACTTGATTAAAGCAAAAATATTCAATAAAAAACTATCTAACCAAGTGGAAGCACTATATATCGGAGTTACAAATCTAAATTCAAAAGAATTAGAATTTTATCCTTCATGGAGAAAAAGTTATGTGTTATACGATCTGCGTCACTTTTTTAAAATGTTGTTTTCTGAAAAAAACTAGTTTTCGTGGGAGATGGAAAGAGAAGTGCAATCTGATTCTAAAAATTTTGAAAAAAATATTTTTAGAATCTACAGACAAAATTTGATGAGACTCTTGTTTGCATCATCTTCAAATTCCTCACAATTCTGTAGGCGCCCGAATGTGAAGATTTAGTTAAAAATAATAATTTCAGTGTCCAGTTTGGCCAAAAATTGTAAACCACTATTATGGGATCACCCTCTAGCGAAAAGAAAAATTATATTGCTTCATCATTCATAGAGGTAGAGTACAATGGAGCTATTGATGCAACTATTGAGACCCTTTGGCTTTAGGGAATTCTTATTAAGTTTTACATTCCATTTTGGTAGGCCACAATCATCTATTGTGACAACCATAGTACCATCCAAATATGCAAGAATTTGTTCCAACACCAACAGAGAAAAAACACATATTAACATGTATTATTTTGGGAGTTTATCCATGGCTAGATTAACAACTTAGTATTTTATCAATTTTTAAAGTAGGTTGCTGAAATTTTCACTAAACGTTTTATAGAGAGAAAGTTCATTCATCTATAAGATCTTCTTGGGATGTAGTCAACTTCAGTAGTAACATTGTTAATGAAGGGGCTTTCTAGTACTCTTCACTTTCTTATCTCTTTTACAAAAAAATGATTCTTTCCACTAGGTTTTCTCCCTTTCTCCACTTTATGAGAGATTTCATTTTAGTTAGGTACCTCATCATGCCTAGTTGTCAGGACCCAGTTTCTTTGTGACACCTAAGCTATGCTTAAGAGGGATGCTAGTGTATATTTTTCATGTATTATGCAAATGGATATTTACACAATGGCAACAAGACTACTTAAGTGTCCTAGATATTGAGAGTTACCTCACCACCTCTTGCGAGTCTTAAGGGAATTAACTCACCACTTATTATAGTTAGTGGGAGTTGACTACCCAATTGGCTCCACTATTCAAGGTGATGATTACTCCCTCTCTCCAATTTTTACAAATAACTTATTATTAATCTACATACTAATATACCCAATTTTGTGTATTATTTGCTTGCATTTTGTATTTTTAATCCTGTAGTGAGGACTATGTATTTTCTTGAAACTCATGACTTGATTTGATACTAGAATTTTGTGAACGATCTTGGTGAATTTTACATATACATTTTCCATAATATCAATTAGATTCTCTCATTATTTTCTCTACAACATAAATACCATATTAATTAAATATAGTATTAACCTATTTATTTAATTAAGTTTTAATTAACATTATTTATTCATTAATTTAATTTACTTTTTATGAATTTTAACCAACTTTTAGTAAGTGGATCATGTGAGAGGTCACTTCACAATTATTGGGGACTACAAAACATTAAGTCTCTCACAAAAGCAAAAGACACTTTAATCTAGGTTAAAATTTTGCAAAGGATTTTTGTAGAACACTTATAGGAACAAGTATAGTGTTAGGAAACACATCCAAAGATAAAAACACATGTTCTCTAAAAAAAGAAGAATTTATCATTACAATCCTCAAGGCTAGACGAGATGACAAGCTATTGGAAAATAGAAATGATGGTCATACATTTTATTCCCTAGATTTATCCCACATGGATAGAAGGCAATTTATATGAACATAAATTTAAACAAAATAAAATTATCATTATAAATACAACCAACTACAAAATCCTTATGGTTGCACCTTTGATTCATAGATATTTACAACTAGATATAAAATTGTCATTATATGAAAACATCTCATATGATTACACATTTGATTCCGCTAGATTGACCATATACTATGATTATCTTGGTGAATTTGCAAGGAGGAGTGTGCAATTGCTTCATTTGTCTAGAGATCTTGGTGAATTTTACACACATATTTTCCATTATTGCAATTAAATTATCTCCAATAAATTCTCTCTACAACATAACTACCACATTAATTAAATATAATATTAATAATATGTATTTGACTAAAAAATTATTTCATTAATTTTCTATTATTTTTATAAATTTTAACCAACTTTTAGTAAGTGGACCATTTGAGATATCATTTCACAATTGTGGACTACAAAAAAATTAAGTCTCCCATGAAATTGAAAGACATTTTAACTTAGGTTAAAATTTTGCAAAGGATTTTGTACAATACTTGTAGAAGAAAGTATAATGCTAGGAAAGATATCCAAGGAAAAATCACATATTGTCTACAAAAAGAGGAATTTATCATTACAGCCCTCTAGATTAGACCAGATGTCAAACTGTTGGAAAACAAAAATGATGGCTGCACTTTCTATTCCCTACATTTATCCCACATGAATGAAGGGCAGTTCATATAAATGGAGATTAAAATAAATAAATATCATCATTATACATACAACCAGCTATAAAATCCTTATGGTTGCACCTTTGATTTTACAGCCAGATATAAAATTATCATTATATGATGACAGTTCGTATGGTTGCATAATTGATTCCCCTAAACAATCTCTTACATACATAGACAAACAAATCTCTTGTAAACAAGCACTAAAGGATTTTTGTAGAACACTTGTACAAGAAGGTGTAATGATAGGAAACATATCCATCTATAGAAAAAATCACATATTCTCTAAAAAATTGTCAAGACTAGATTGGATGACAAACTGTTGGAAAACAGAAATGATGGTCCACTTTCTATTCCCTATAAACAGAGATTTAAAAAGATTAAAATTATCATTATATACCTGACCAGCTATAAAATCCTTATGACCACACCTTTGATTCCCAGATATTTACAACCACATATAAAATTATCATTATATAAAGACAGCTCGTATGATTACATGTTTGATTCCACTAAATTGACCATATATTATGACTCTCTCTAGACATTGTTTTATCAAAATCCTTGAAAGCCCTCTATTACAATTTTACACCATTTTCTAGTAGAACAACATTTCAAATATGGTGTAAACAAACCCCAAATTCTGCACACAGTCAGGAGAATGCTACATATTATAATTTCAAAGCTCGGACTACCCATTAATATATAGAAATGTACAGATATTCAGTGAGCAGAGTCAGTAAATATAGCAGGCAGCTGAAGGATAGTTACCATCACTTACGTAACCAGCAGACAAAGCTTGGCGTATCATGTAATCCCTCTGCCTGTAAGTCTCGTGCATGTCTGAAGCGCTCCTCAGCATATAGCGGTAGAGTCTTCGAGCAAAATGAGAAAGCTGCCTGAGCATTAAGGGTATGTTTCTTGTGCATGAAGGAATGTATGTAAATGCACAAGACACCAGATCAAACACACACCACATCTTCAACTTCTCTCCAAATCTATTCCCACCTGTCTTTCACTTCACATATATGAATTTCCACACAAATTTCCTCTAAACCAGAAGACACACTTTTAATATGGGAACAGAAAGAATTTCCCCTGCTTTAACAAAAAAAATTATTCTCCAAGATCTCATCATATTTGACCTGTTATGTTGATTTGACATCACTGTGGTGATTTCCAATGTAGAATAATTGAAGGCACTGGTTTCTAAATCTGTGAACAGCCATTATTTGAATTTTGTCTTTTAGAAATCAGGAGAATATCTAATTCCACCCTCACATTAGGCTTACGTTCACAATCTTATCATCTATTGCATTTAACAACATATGCTTTCACTTGAGCTTTTGAGGTTTACAATGGATCCAACTATTCCCTACATGACAGTGATAGCTACCGAACCTTCTGTCTCCCCTCTATTGTAAAAGCCATTTTAGACATACTTCTAATGTATGTTTTACTTCATTTAAAAGTTTTGAGTTCCTACTCAGGATATTTTAAGTCATTTCCCCTAACTGATTGGTCTAACAATTAGAATAAACTTAACTATTGGATCTATAGGTTCAATGGGTACATTTTATTTTTTTCTTATTAGAGTAAATCTTTGTTAGAAATAGATTTTAAAATAATATAATCGAAAAGAAAAATACTTCATTAATTTATTGTATAGAGTATTCATTTTATAGTAATCTTTTGTTTATTGTTGAATTGTAGGTAGGATGTGACAAAAACTATTTAAGGGAGACTTATTTGACAAAACCACATACATGTTACACAATTATATTTTTTTATGACATAAAGTATAGGGAGTACAATTGATCAAAAAGATAGTAAAGTATAAGGAGTACAATTAATAAAAAAGATAGGTTCTTTGAATGGGATAATATCTTTGTATGAATTTGTAATTATTATTTTTTTCGGTTTGTAGAGAGCATCTCTAGGTAGTTCTATTAATGTAAGTTGTCACTCTCAATTACTAGGAATTTGTAATGAAAGAGGTTAAAGTTGTGCAAATTTCTTTTTTTTAAATGTAAGGATAGTGTGTACATGCATTTTGACTTCTATGGAATGTATACCAAGCTTTTGGATTGAATATGTACCTTCCACACTTGAAAATTTATGCAATTTTAAGAATTTATACTCTATATAGCAAGGTGATGTTTATGATTAAGTCTAAAATATTAAAGGCTTTCTCACTATGGACAATGATTATAGATATTGATGGTTAAATTTGTATTGTAGAAATTGAGGCACACCAATTTATTCTCTATAATAAGGCAATATTTATGAGTCGGATTGGAACCTTAACAACTCTCTTGCTATTAATGAGGATTGTAGAAATTGAGGAACACCAATTTATACTCTATAATAAGGAAATATTTATGAGTAAGATTAGAACCTTAACAACTCTCTCGCTATGAACAAGGATTGTAGATATTGATGGTTAAATTTGTGTTGTAGATATTGGTGGCTAGATTTATATTGTAGATATTTCAAGGTAGATTTAGCTTATACTCAATAGTAAGGTGAGACTTATGGGTAAGCTTAAAAATTAATAGCTCTCTCACTATGGACAATGATTGTAGATATTGATGTCTAAACCTATATAGCACCAATGGTTATGTAGGAAGGTTGGTTTGTTTAATTTAGATCATGCTTGCCTTTCATGAAAATAATGTTGTTGGTAATATTTACTTTTAAATTTTAATAATCTAAAGTTAAAGTGTTTTGCTTCTTATAATTTATGATTAGTCAAATGACATTATTCTAAAAAATGATATGTCAAAATCTTTTTGATAGTAGTTATTTTACTCTCAACCATCGATCTATCTATAAGTATAAATTAACATGGAGAACTAATCATTCCTAGAATTTTGTATTATATCCATATGGCTTGGTTTAAAAGTGCTCTTTTTCAACTAAAATTTTACTTTTCAAATACTTTAATGGAATTAGACTTTTCAAAACATTTTTTATAAGAATGCACATTAAAATTTATAGAGAGCATACTCTAATAGTTAAATTTACATCTTAAATGTTAACTTACATTAATGTAGATTCTATTTAAGAATGAAGATCACACTTATCCACCATTGCTAGATGTCTTTATTCATTTTATACTTAACAACATTATAATATAAAGAAATAGGGCCTTTCTACTATAGAATAAGCAATATATAATATTTGGTCTAGCATAATTTATGTATTTAATTTTTTCTTAGTAGGGATGTTCATTTTAGAGATTTGTTTTATATTTATTTATTAGCCATATGGTTATATTTATGTATTTTATTGGTGTGAATGGATTTATTTCTTAACTAGTTTCCCTTTTACATCATTTTCACACCTAGTTAGCTAGGTTTACTCAGGATACATTTAGGTTATTTAATTTTTTTGTCTCACATCACATGATTATGAATCTTTTCATAATTAATTGTTTTCCTATCTCTCACCTTTTCCTATATAAACAAGGGTTAACTATGTACTTTCACATAATTGAATTACATCATCTTCTCGGGTTCTTATTATTAGCTCTTAAGCATCTTGATTTTGGATCTAGCTACCTCTATAGTTAAACTTTACAAGGTATAAAAGAAAGAACTTGTTTAGAGTTAGTTCATTTTCAAAGATATAATATTTTGACTTTTTCTTTCATTAAAACCAAGCATGTTCTTCTCTTACATCCTAAGATGTTCTATTGAATTAGAAAGATTGAGATAAATAACATATTATATAGGATAATTTCTATTTTGGGCTTTACTTTGCAAGTTTCTTTTAGTTACTTTCTAGGTCGAATGGGAGCTCACCATTGGATCTAAAGGATTCAATAAAGTTATATTAATCTTTTATTGTGTCTAAATAGGATGTGAGATGTCAAATCTGCAAGCATTTGAAAGAAGGGTTCTCCTATTGGGAATTTATAGATCGCCTATCATCTAAAAAAAATTAATGCATAAACAAACATTTCCATTATATCTGAAAGGCCCAAGAATCTAGAGATTAGCACAAGATTTTTTCATTTTGTAAAGGCTACAAAATATAAGTTTTCTAATCCTATGTTATACAAAATATTCTATCTAGGCAATAAATTTTTTTTGACATAGGTAGGTTTATTTTTAAATAAAAATAAAGAATAATTATTTATGCATGATTTAGGAAAAGTGATCCTAGATTATCTTCATTTCACTTGACTCCAGATTCAAACATAAACCAACTAGGGTTTTATGATTGGCTTGCTGCCATAATGGAGAGACAACCTCCTAGCCTGGTTAATGTTTTCTTGAGTTGTAAAACAGATGAATTTGATGTGTTTTTTAAAAATTATATTTGTCACTTAACCTTAGAATTGGAAATGTAATTTATTGCATAGACAAAAGTGAAAAGTATAAAAAAATATTCAAATCTGAGACTAAGATACAAAGTGGAACTTGTGAAAAAAAAAGGATTTGGTTTGACTGGTCAAGGGAATGGGGTGCCCTAAATTGGAATCCTCCTTTTTCAAATATATAAAGTTTGATATACAGGTCATAGTTTGCTCTATGTTTTCTAGAACTTTCCCTGTTGAAACTTTCAAATCTAATCTATGCATGAAAAGAGTGGAAAAGGTTTTCTTGTATAGGTCAAGCCCCATTTTGGTATTTCCACCTCCATGTACACCAAATAATGATGATCAATAGGGCATACCCTATTTTGAGCAGAGGCCAAAACAATGATAATTGATAAATGTCAATGTTATCTTGATGTAAAATACTTGATGAAATGATGTTACACAACAAGTTGCCACAAATTTTGATTGATGGATGCCTTGATTGCTTGATAGACCTATAAAATATTAGCTCATAAAACATGATAATTGTTGTAACTAGCACACAAAGGATAATTCAATGCATCTTCATAGTTTGGCATTATTGGTCATAATATCTTCTTGCACATAATTGTTTCCTTCTTATTGATGTCTTAAAAATTTTCCCTTGATTGATGAAAACACTGTAGTAATGCTGCTAAATCTATCCTTGAATTATCTTGACTAGTTTTATGAACTTCAATTTCCTCTCCAAAATTGCTAGGATTAAAATGGTGAAATTGGCTAGTATTTATATGCAATTCATTATTTAATTTCTCAAAAATAAAATATTTGATATCCAAAAAATAAAATTATATTTTTAAATAATAAAATACTAACACTAACATATCCAAAATGGATCCAAAAAGGGCTAGACAAGTGAGTTGGGCACCCTAGTCTAGACCTATTATGTTCGAGGCCTAAAACATTGGGGACAAATATTACATGCTTATTTATATTCCCATTGTTTGATTTTCTAAAGATATTTATAAAATGGGTAATTAAATGCATAATTACGTCCAAGCACATAGGGGGGAGCTAAACCTAATGTGAAATTGTCAAGGGTGACAATTTTTATGCTACATTATGTAAAATAGGTCAAGCACATGGATAATTCCAATTTAATTCCAATTTAATTCATTAGGGGTAGTACACCCATACCCTTCTTATTGTAGGATTCCATAGTACATTGACATGATAGAAGGAGATAGACACTTAACCTCAACCCACTTTATAAAGGGGTGGTACAAAGTTTGGGTTTCTTCCCACCCATATAGGAAAGGTAGATGCTTCCAACCTAGCCCCAATACTTTTTAATTAAATTTTGTACCTATTTATTTTCTTTACCAAATCCATTAGGTCTCCACCACATTATTTCACCTATCACAACCATATTTCTATTTCATTGCTACAATTCATCTCAACTAGTGGTGCCATTGATTTGTATTTCTAGGATGCCACCTTTACTAGTGTCACTACCCACAAGCCACTTTCTAGCCATTGGGGCACCACCAAGGAGATAGAATCCTCTTTGTTACATTTTATAGTATCAGAGGAAACCTCTAATGGATAATTTATCACTCGTTTGCTACTCTTTTTTAAATTTTTTTTTGAAATGGGTAAAAATTATATTCTCTTCATGATGGTGAATGTGGTTTTTATTTTGAATTTTTGATTGTTCAGAATTTTATTTTAGTGATCTTGTTATTTGGTTCTCATTTTGGTAACTTTGAAGGGCCATAATTTATGCTTATGGACTTCTTTTTTGATATATTTTTTACAATGCATATTTTTCCCTATGTCTCATAACAAATCATTCAATTTTCTCTCATTTTGTACTAAAATTATATTTTTAGCATATTTTTCCTTATGGCTCTTCTCAAGGAGTGTACATTCATCATGGGATGTTATTTTTCCTAGGATACTCTCTTTGTGAGTTATCTTGAACAATCAATGATGTTTGTGTTGGAGTACAAAAATATTGAGAGGAGGGGGGTGAATCAGTGTTTCAAAAACCAAATTCAATTCAATTGTTTCTCATAACACAGTTTCTTTTTAATAATTGGATGTTCAATTATTAGAATGTATCCAAATGAGATAGCCAACAATAGACGCTTAAACAACATGGAAATTCAAATGTTGCAAAGTACATAAAGGAAACAACAAGACTAAATTGCATGAATCATGAAAACCATATGAACCACAAAACCACAACGCAATGATTTATGAGTGGAAAACCCTTTACAGGGAGGAAAACCACTCGAAAAATGCATTTTATTAGGCCTCACTAGAAAAATGGTAATCTCACTAATTACAGCCTCACTGGTAAAGGAATCTTGTTGATTACTGCCTCACTGGCATAATGATGTCTCACTAACATTTATAAACAATCAAGATAAAGAGTAAAAGAAAGAGGATCTATTTGTTTCTCTGAAGCTCATGGAAGCTTTATGTTTTAATACATTTCATGTCCTATAAATTCCATTACATTTGAAACCTAGAACACCTAGAATTCATTAATCTATTCATTATCTTTTTGCAACAATCCTTTAAAGCACAAGATTCAATTTACAGTCAAACTATAGAGGCATATTCAAGGATATGTTTCAAATAGCAACTGCAAGATAGGGTTTTGAAACAAACCTCTTTTTACCAAATAAGATAATCAAAACAACTAAATCAAATGAATCTTGCAATCTTAAACTTTCATCTCACTATCTAACCATATGTCAAGCTCAAGCAACTAATATATATAGGAATCAATAACCTTGCAAAACTCAATAAATCCATACCTCGGTTTAAGATAGAATGTAACTAAAGAAACTTACAAATATTAATTGCACAAACCACTGAATCCTCCAACTGTTCATAGCCACCGTTGACTGTTAATGAACCTTTGTAAAATTGTTGCTCTCCAAGCTTCGGCTCATGTCGTTCATTCCTCAAGTATCAAACCCTAAGTTCACTACCGCATACACCAAGCTTTTGACCTTCATTATACCTGATATACTATTCTTTTACAAACCATACAAAATTAACTTGCAAAATTGGTAACCCTAGAAGGGGCCAATAAATACAATGTTATAAACACCCTTCAACCATTTCACAAGCACCCTTAACCTACTAGTGTAGGTCACTCCCCAATGAAACAACTTTATTTGATACTTTGGAATTTATAAATAAATTACAAACATTTCAAAAGACCTTGAAGGTATACAAATGCCTCTAGTCACCATACACATTATAAAGGGTTACAACAATTTTTGCAATGACAAATTTGCTAAGAACATCAAGGTAGAATGATAATGTGCCAACACTATACCACCAATCACCTAAACCACAAAGGATTCCTTCATTTCATAATAATTTCCAAACCAAAATAGTGATAATGGCTGACACCAATGACAAACAATGTCATAGCTAACAAAACTCCCCCTTTGGAATTGATGTCAACAATCAATCCTTTTGTTGCTCCCCCTTTGAAGATAAACCTGTAAATGCACTTCAAAATCACATGTCATGGAGAAAATGGTAACCACTAACAAACATGCACTACAATCTATAAAATAAACATGCACTGTCACTATCAAAGCAACCTGGAAATGTCCACTATCACATGTACCTAAAAATATTCACTGAAATTGTAAATTCCCTAAACAAATAAAGGAACTAAAATTGCATGTCAAAACACTGAATGAAATCTTGAATATACCATACTGATAGATGCACTAAACGCACTATACATGATGAAGGCCACAATAAAGATCATTGTAAATGCACACTAAAATGATAAAAGCAATCATCATTGTAAATGCACACTGAAATGATAAAAGTGATCACTGTAAATACACATTGTACTAAAAAATGCAATGACATGGTCTTGGTCATCATTGATAAATGCAATGACAACACTGTAAATGCATCTCTCACTATCCTCTTACTGTCCTGATCAAAATGAAATAAAATGAATGACATGCTTCTCCCCCTTTAACAATAATGCTAAAGGAACAAAAACTAATTGTCCCAAAAACATAAAAGAAACAATGTACAAGATAAAGATCCATTAACAATAGAGTGAATGAAAAAAAATACATAGGATATTACTATACTGCTAGAGCAATATAGACTATCACTGAATAAGGAGCAACTATCAAGAAAGAAAGAAAACCACTACACCAATCATAAACAAGTCAGATGGTATCAATAATAAGTATAAATCACCAATGAAACCACCTGGAAAGAGGTAACTATTACTGAAAAATTACTGATAACAATCATTGTCAAGCCAACACTGTTAGATCAAAGTAAATAGTCCACAATGAGTGACAAGCATATCACTAAAGTCTACAAAGCAAATAGCACTAGTATTGAGCATCGTGACTTGACAACATCCATTGTATCTTGATGATGCAAGATATCACAGGTAACCACAAACTGGAACATTGAAGGCATGCAATAGTCTATCACTACTGCAATAAATATGTATAAAAAAAAATACACAGTGAAGGAATCAGAATTGTCATATATAAGCTCAATCCACTGACTTAAGTGTTGTTCTATATGTTGAATATCTGAACATAAAAGATAAGAATGGAATGGAAAAAAAAGAACCATTCATGAGCTAGGGATAAAGAATAAGCTTTGAAGTTCACCTCAAAACTTTGCATAAATGACTTGTGTTATTAAAGAGAGCCAAGGGAGAGAACACAAAGACTATCCCTTAAGCTTTCAAACACCTCTGTGCTAATGTATTTGTGAAGATATCAACCACCTGATCACATGATGCCACACAATCTAAGACAACTTCACTTGTTAGAACCTTTTCCCTCAAGAAATGATAGTGGATAGCTATATGTTTAGTTCTTGAATGCATCACATGATTTTTTGAAATATTTATAGCACTAGTGTTATCACATAAAATGTGAATATGTTGAGATACTCCCGCCTTGATTTCTTTTAATTTATGAACCATCCAAAAAACCTGAGAACAACGTGTGACAACAACGATGTATTATGTTTCATCAGTTGACAAAGATACAAAGTGTTGTTTCTTGTTGTGCCATGCTACTAATCTGACACCCAAGAAAAATGCTCCTCCAGAAGTGCTATTTTTTTCATCAACACATCCTACCTAGTCAACACCAGTATAAGCAAGAAAAGTAAAATAATAATGTCTTGGATACCACAAACCATAATAGTACCATTGACATATCTTAATATTCTTTTGACAACATTAAGATGAGATTGCTTGGGAGAGGATTGAAATCATGCCACCAAGCATACAACATACATGATGTCAGGTCTTGAGGGAGTCAAGTACAATAGACTACCTATCGTGGACTCGAACAAGATCTGATCTAGATCAGGTAAATCAACATCCTAACCTAATTTGCAACCATTTTCTATGGGAGTTCCAACTAGTTTTCTTTCATCCATTTGAAATATTTTGAGCATCTCTTTTGCATATTTCATTTGAGAAATAAAGATACCCTTCTCAAGTTAAGAAACCTATAACCCAAGAAAGAAAGACAGTTCTCCAAGTATGGATATTTCAAACTTAGTTTTCATAATGTTAGAAAAATCATAACACATATTATCATCATTGACCCCAAAAATAATATCATCTACATAGACAACAACAACCAAAATATTGCCACCTTTTGTCATGAAATATAGATTGTTGTCAACACCTCGTTTTGTGAATTCTTGTCCCCGCAAATGCTTATCCAGTCTATAGTACCATGATCTAGGGGCTTGTTTCAATCCACATAGTGCCTTTTTCAATCTATAAACATGATCTTCTTTATCTGCACATTCAAATCCTCCAAGTTGTTCCATATAAATTTCTTCCTCAAGATCACCATTGAAAAAGGCAGACTTAACATCCATCTAAAACACTTTGAAATTTTTATAAACAAAAAAAGATAGAAAGATCTTTATCGCTTCAAGCCTAGCTATAGGGGGAAATGTTTCATCAAAATCAATACCCTCAACCTAAGAGTGACCCTTGCAGACAAGTCTTACCTTGTTTCTAATTGCATTTCCCTTTTCATTAATTTTATTCCTAAAAATGTACTTTGCTCCAATAACATTCTTGTCCATGGGTCTAGGAACTAGTTCCCATGTCCTATTTTTCTCTATCTAACCTAGCTCCTCTTCTATTTCCTTACTCCAGAATCATGTAGTTGCCTTTATATAGGTTTTAGGTTCTAATTTTGAAATCAAACACATATGTACCTGATCACCTACACTAGCAAGATTTCTTCTAGTTTGAACACCAATAGACTATCCCCAATAATTTTTTCTTGAGTATGATTCCTTTGTACTACCTTTGAAGGGGTTTTAGTTGTTGATTCCATAGGCTTTTCAAGAGTACCTTTTGCAATTGTCACCTCTTTTCTGATTTCACCTCTTTTTTTGGTAATTGGATCTCTTCTTCATCATCTTCTTTTTGTTGTTCACATGGCTACAACATCTCATCAAATTTCACGTTAGTGCTTTCAACCACTCATTTTAGTCTTTTATTAAAATATTTATGAGCTTTACTATGAGTAGAGTAGCCTAAAAAGATACCTTCATCACAATGATACTAAAAATTACCTAGAATTTCATCATCTCTTTTTATAAAACATTTACTTCCAAAGATTGTGAAATACCCAACATTTGTTGAACTACCATACCATAGTTTATATGGACTATACTTGGTTTTTACCCTTAACTACACTTTGTTTAATGCATAGATTGTTGTATGGACTGCTTCTTTCTAGTATGTGTTAGGTAGATTTGCATCTTGGAGCATTGTTCTTTCCATCTCTTTAACAGTTCCATTTTTTCTCTCAACTACTTCGTTTTACTGTGGTGTCCTAGAGGCTGAGTATTGCCTCTTAATGCCATGTTCTTCATAGTAGTCCACAAATTATTTTGAAGTGTAATCTCCACCTTTATTTGTTCTCAGGAACTTGATCTTTAAATCTAATTCTCTTTCAACCATCTTTCTAAAAATCCTTAATCAGTCTAAAGCTTCTAACTTATGCTTCAAAAAGGTCACTTAAGTCATTCTAGTATAATCATCAACAAAGAGCATAAAATATATTTCACAATTTAATTAATTTTTCCTTGTAGGACCACATAAATCAAAATGAAGAAGTTGTAAAGGCTTAGTAGAAGAATACTCTTTGGATTTAAAAATTACTTTTGTTTGCTTACCAAGTTGGAATTCCTTGTGAGTATTGTTGATAGGCTTGGAGATGACTGGCATATTCCTTACATTTTGATTTTTGTTGATCTAGACAAGATTATCAAAATCTATATGCCCAAGCCTTTTATGCCAAAGTTTACTTTCTTCATCTTGACTCATAAAACAAACATGTCCATATTTACTCCTATTTGTAGTCTCGTGAAGATTATAAATGTTCCCTTTTATTCTTAAGCCTGTTGCAACTATTTTTCCTGATCTCTTACTTCTTTTACAACCTTGAGTAGTAAATTTAACTTTAAATCCATTGTCACAAATTTGACTTATAAGATTGTGTGTTAAACCTTCTACATAGTATACATAATGTAAAGGAGTATCATCATCTAGAGGAATGGTACCTTTTCCTTTGATCAAAATACAAAAATCATTCCCAAACTTGACTTAACCACCAACATAATCTTCATAATTGACAAACATGCTCTTACCACCAATCATGTGGTGAGAGCATACACTTTCTACAACCCATAGTTCTTTCTTTTTGACATGTAGGACTGTTTGAACAAGCATAGCTTCAGCCTTTTTATCAACCCTCTTTGGTATCCAAACTAATTTTGTTTTATCTACATTCAAAGGTGTCTTGAGATGAATGTTGGTTTTTTTTTTTTGCACTTCAAAATTAGGTTTGCAAAACCTAGCTATATGTCCAAGATTTCCATAGTTAAAACACTTCAACTTATTCAAGAACTTAAAAAGATTTTCATTCATAAAGCTTGGTCTCCTACTAGACATAACCCTACATTCACTTTCCTTATGCTCATATTGGTTACAATAGAAGCAATAGCCAAAGAAATGCATATTACATCTAAATGAAATATTCCTTTTGTCAATTGATGGTTTCATAAGCTTTTCATTTGTAACATCAACATGCTATGGTTCATTGGAATGTGAGCATCGCCCTTCTAAAAACCCTAGACCAGTCTTATCCTTGTGGTCTTTGTTTTACCCAAGAGGTCTGATAACTTGTCACTACTATCACACATGTCAAGTTTTTTCCTCAAGGCTAAAATTTCTGCCTCTAATGTGAAACACTCCTTTTCTTTGGTATTTAACTATTTTTTAGTAACTTCTATAACTCTCTTGTTTTCTTCAAGTTGAAGTTTCAGACCTAGAATTTGTTTTTCAAATTCACTAATTTTGCTAATCATATTTTTAGTATCTTTTTGGGTCTATTTTTTTTGTACTACAACCTCCTTTTTGATTTTTTTTGATTTCACTAAGTGCACATCTTAATTCACCCTCTAGATCAACCTCTTCTTTATTGAGATTAGATGGATTTGCAATTTATTTTCTTTCTAATTCTCATTTGGATTAATGGTAGTCATAAACAAGGTTTCTTCTCCTTCTTCAAGAGATCCTTCTGAACAACTGTCTGTTACATCAACCAACACACTTTTCTTCTTCTTTTTTGAAATGTTTTTTTTTCACTATCTCCTACTATCATCTTCATCACTTTCAGGGTCTTTGTTAGGACATTGAGCAGCATAATGCCCAATCTTACCACAACTAGAGCACTTAAATGGAAGCTTCCCCTTATACCTACCTGACCCTCTTTTTAATTTGCTTACAAGGATGGATTCACTATCATCCAATTTCTCTGAGACAAAATTTATGCCATTGTCCTTTTTTACTGACTTAAAGGAAACCTCTTTGATAGTGGGATTATAATTATAGATTCTCATATCATAGGCAGTAAAGGTGCGATGAAGTTCATCTAAAGTGAGTTTGTTTATGTCCCTCTCTTCTACAATAGAAATTTTGGAATCATATTTAGGTGTCAGTGATCTTAGCACTTTCTTGACAACAACTTGTTCTACTAAAGTCTCACCAAGATCACAATTTAAATTAATTGTTTCTTGAACTCTTAGAAGGTAATCAACAACCTTTTCTTCCTCATTCATCTTTAGACCTTAAAATTTGGCTCTAAAAGTTTGTAACTTATCCTCTTTAACTTTTTCATCTCTCTCATAAATGCTAGACAGTTTATCCCAAATAGCCTTTGCATTTTTACAATCCATAATTTTAACAAGTAAATCATTGTTCAGTCCACAAAAAATAGAATCTGCAGCCCTAGCATCACAATCATAAGTCTTTTTCTCCTCTAGAGTAGAGGGTGACATTGTGGCAATGTACTCAGTCTCAACTACATGCCAAACCTCATAGCCTAGAGAAGTTATATGACATTGCATTCTATATTTCCAAAAAGCAAAGCCAATACCATCAAATAATGGTGCTTTGGAAGTAGAAAAACCTTCCTAATTTTCCATGGAAAGTACTCCACCAAGAACCCCCTAAGCTGGTTAAACTTTTGGAAAGGGTATGGATTTGATACCACTTGTTGGAGTATGAAAGCACTGAGAGGGGGGGTGAATCAGTGTTTGAAAAACCAAATTCAATTCAATTATTTCTCATAACACAGTTTCTTTATAATAATTGGATGTTCAATTACTTGAATGTATCCAAATGAGATAGCCAAGAGAAGATGCTTGAACAACATGGAAATTCAAATGTTGCAAATTACATAAAGGAAACAACAAGACTAAATTGCATGAATCATGAAAAACATATGAACCACAAAACCATAACACAAGTATTTATGAGTAGAAAACCCTTTATAGGGAGAAAAAGCCACTCAGAAAATGCATTTTATTACGCTTCATTTACAAAATGGAAATCTCACTAATTATAGCCTCAGTGGCAAAGTAATTTCATTGATTATTGTTTCATTGGCCTAATGATGTCTCACTGATATTTATAAATAATCAAGATAATGAGTAAAATACAAAGGATCTCTTTGTTTCTCTGAAGCTCATGACAGCTTTCTTCCTTAATACATTTCATGTCCTATAGGTTCCATTACATTTGAAACCTAGAACACACAAAATGCATTAATCTATTCACTGTCTTTTTGCAATAGTCCTTTAAAGCACAAGATTTAGTTTATAGTCAAACTGTAGAAGGATATTCAAAGATATATTTCAACTAGCAACCGTAATATAGGGTTTTGAAAGAAACCCCTTTTTACCAAACAAAATAATCAAAATAACTGAATCAAATAAATCTTGAAATTTTAAACTTTCATCTCACTATCTAACCATATGCCAAGCTCAAGCAACTAGTATATATAGCAATCAATAACCTTATAAAACTCAATAAATCCATCCCTTGGTTTAAGACAGAATGTAGTAGAAGCAACTTACAAATCTTAAATACACAAAACACTAAATCCTCCAACTGTCCATAGCCACCGCTAACTGTCAATGAAACCTTTCTAAACTTGTTTCTCTCCAAGCTTCAACTCATGTCATCTATTCCTCAAGTATCAAACCCTAAGTTCACTGCGACATACACCAAGCTTCTAACCTTTGCTATACCTGATATACTATTATTTTGCAAACCATACAAAGTTAACTTACTGAATCGGTAACCCTAGAAGGGGTTGATAAATACAATGCTATGAACACCCTTCAACCCTTTCACAAGCATCCTTAACCTACTAGTGAAGTTCACTCCCTAATGAAACAAATTTATTTGATACTTTGGAATTTATAAATAAATTACAAACATTTTAAAAGGCCTTGAAGGTATGCAAATGCCCCTAGTCACCATACACATTAGACAAGGTTACAACAAGTTTTGCAATGATGGATATTTTCCAAGAAGAATATCAAGGTAGAATGATAATGTTCCAACACTATACCACCAATCACTTGAACCACAAATGATACCTTCGTATCATAATAATTTGAAAACCAAAACAATGATGACTAACATCAATGACAAACAATGTCAAAGCTAATAGTGCATTGGGTGGCATTTGTAAGCGTATTGTGAGTTGAGTATGTTGAGCTTGAGGAAAAGGTGGCACAAGTATTTACTTGTTGAAAGGATGGAGACATATTTCATCTAGTGTATAACTCTTTTTAGTTTATTTCCTTTGAATACTCGATATTTGTTGTTGTAGATGGTGGATATATTGAACTAACCCATTTGATTGTGTGGGAGTGGATGTGTTTATTGGGTTGTACATAGAGATATGATGTACAAATGATTGACCTTGGAGGAAATTTGGTGATGGGTTGTTTTGGTGAATGTGTGAATAGTTTGGTGGAATATAGGTATGAGTGGATATGTTGGAGTGATTGTATGGGTTAGATGTGGTGATTTGTTGTTGGGGGTTTATGATGGTTTGAGTTGGGTAATGTTGATAGATTTTTGGTTATGTGGATTGATGTTTTGACTTGGATTGATTGTGTTAGGATTAGGAATGATAGTATGTTGGAGTTTTCATAGGGGTGTAACTTTGGTGGATGATGTTATGATTGTTGGGAATGTAGAGATGGGTTTTATATGTAATTTATTGAGAATTATGGAGTGCATATGAAGGTAGTTGCATATTCTCTATTTGAGTTGAAATGTTGGAGTTATTGAGTGGAATGGTATGTTGATATAGGGGATTATTGTTTGTATATATAGGTATGTTTAATAAAGGTTCTTGGGACATATGTGATGATATAATGATGTATGTGGATTTGTTATTGAAGTGTAAATATGTGGGAGATTGAGTATGTGTAAGAGGTAATGATTACCTACGTGGAGTTAGTGACTATGATTAGATGTGGAATGGTGGTAACAATTTATTGAGTTGTGATGTTAAGAGAATGTGAAGAATAAATGGGAATATTATTAGTAGGTTTAATGGTATAGTTTTAATGTGGTGACATGGAATTTGGTGTGATGTTGCTCGAACTTGTTTCCCCAAGGTCAAGGATGGGGTATTATTTGTGATGTTTTGTATGAGTTTGGTTTGATGATGTCTTCTAAAGTAGGCATAATCCCTAATGAGGATTGTGGTGGGATTTGGTAATAATTTTTCATGACCAAAGAATAATACATGGAAAACTCATTTTGATTATTGTTGTGCATGTTTTGCACACACACCCCATTCAAAATGGGGACCCTCCCTTTCCTTCTCCTTGTTGGGTCACTTTTGGCTTTTCCTCATTTTGCATGCCCCCGTGTTGGTGTTCAAAATGGTCAATGAACCTCAAAAGAGTCATCTAAAAAAATTTCATGTTCTTTTCCCCATCAAATTCCAAGATCTTTAGTCTTGGTAGGTCCCTAGCTATTGTTTTCCTTAATGTCTCAAAACTTTTGTCTGTGGGGCCCGCCAGGACCAGCTCACTAGATCTCCCCTTCTAGGTTTCTGTTGCTCATTTATTGATTCTAATGTCCATTCAGTGGTGACCTTCCGTTTGTCGAGTCCTAGAGCTTCTCTCACCATCAATTTCTCTCAAAACTTTCAAAACAGCTATACGTCGATGTCTTCCCAGCTATCGGGCCCCAACGATCCCACAACTATTTTCAAATCATCTCACCTAACCCGAGTCTGCCATACAAAGAAATAAATGCATACCATTAATGGAAATTGGCCTATAAATGTTTTTCTCAACCCTTCATTTTACCTGGGGCATTCAAATCTAAGAGAAGTAAAGTCTCCCTTCCTTTTTTTAGCTTTTTGCCTTGTTCCTGCTAACTTGGTTCTTGATCGCTCGATTCACTTTTTCCTTTATTTTTGACCTTGGGGACAAGTTTCCTATGGATTTGGGATGTTTTTGTGGTGCCTAAGTGAACTACCAAGGTTTCGTTATGTTTTGGGAAGTTGTAGAAATTTCATTCTAGAACTTCGTCCCTCCATGGTCGTTTATGGAACTTCATCCCTCTATGGCTGTTTTTGAGACTCTATCCCTCCTTGGTCATTTATGGGACTTTCCTTTCAGGTTGTTGTTTGCTCATTTCCATTTCAAAAGGGCTGTGACCCTCCGGCTTTCCCCTTCCAAACTTCCACATTTTTCAAAATGAGTCAAATCTTGAGGAAGTATGTTTTGGTACTCTTTCTCCCCCTTTTCCCATGCACTATAATTGAAAAATCTTGGTTTTGCTAAGTTTTGTGTGGTCCAGGAACTTCCCTTTTGGATTGTTGTCCCTCCGTCGCCATCCAAGAACTTCCCTTCTAGACTGTTGTTCCTCCGTCGTCGTATGGGAACTTTCCTTTTAGACTGTTGTCCCTCCATCACTATCTAGGAGCTTCCCTTCTAGACTGTTGTCCCTCTGTCGCTGTCTGGGAACTTCCCTTCTGAATTGTTGTCCCTTCATCGTCGTTTGGGAACTTCACTTCTAGACTGTTGTCCCTCTACCACCATTCGGGAAATTCCCTTTTGGACTGTTGTCCCTCTATCGCCGCCTGGGAACTTCCCTTCCAGACTGTTGTCCCTCCGTCACCACCCAGGAACTTTCCTTCCAAACTGTTGTCCCTTTGTCACCGCCTGGGAACTTCCCTTCTAGACTACTATCCCTTTGTCACTGTCTAGGAACTTCCCTTTCAGACTACTATCCCTTCATCTCCATTCGAGAACTTCCCTTCCGGACTACCATTTGTCATTGGTCATTTGCCTTCTATCCGCCGTTCGCAACCTACCTTCCATCTGGGCTTGCGGGTCTTCCCTTGAGGGATGCTATTTTCCATTGGCCATCCGTCGTTCGTCCACCATTTGTCATTTGTTTTTCATCCATCGCCCTCCATTCATCATCCTTCCCCCCTGTGGCACCTGCACCCCTAAGCACGCATTAATGTTTATGGTCCAAATGAGCTTAAAATATGAATATTATGATCTGTTAATGATGCATGGATGGATGGATCTAACAAGGATTTTGCAAGGTTTGACTAACATTTGCCTTGATTTGTGTATGAATTCACTTACGACACTTCATGTATGCAAGATTCAAGAAACCTACCACAGGTCCATCGAGGAGACCCATTGAGAAAATTGAACAAGGAAATGCACATAGCTTCTATCACCATTCATTTTATGCCCACCTATCTTCGTAGCACCCATCAACAGAGCTAGCATTAGAAGAAGGCCTATGCCAAGGAAGTCAATGACAAAAATGAAAGGGGGTGGCCTTAAAGAAAGCATGAGGGGGTTGTCCTACTTTTCACCAGATGATGATGATCTTTAAGGAGTTGTCTACTCGAATCAAGGGCAAACAATCCATTGATGCCAGTCATCAATAGACCCATTTGATCCAATGAAGAATATTACAATTCCATCAAGCAAAGGGTAGCCTTTGGGTAGTTTCAACTATAGTAAAAGGGAAATCAAAAAGAGGACAAAACTGCTATAGTGACTGGCCACTACAAGACAAAATAGGGAAAAGACAAAAGATGTATTTTAAATTGTTGAATATTGTGGGGTAGGTGAATCCCTAGTGAAATCAAATCTAAGCCACACAATGTAATTCAATCCTAGCCATTCATTTGGGCTTTGGAAAACTATAAATAGGGGCTTTCCCCTCATTTGTAAATGGTTGGAAAATTGGTGTAAAGGCATTCTGCAACAATATAAAGCATCATTGCATGATCTATGGGTGTTCCTTTTGAGTTTGCTCATTATGTGTGCATGATTTTACTTCCCTTTTAGTTTAGTTGTTATTTTCTTGAATGGAAGTGGTGATGGTGATTGTTGTTTTAGTATTTGATGAATTTATAGCTCATGCTTTTTGTGGTTCATTGGCGATGAGTCACTTTGCAAAGCTAGTATGAGCTTCCTTACTTCATTGCTGCAACTTAGTTCAATTACATGTGCATGTTTTGTGTGTGTAATCTGAAAATATACAATCCTTAGAAGATTGCATTGGTTTTGTGTAATTGTAGGTTCCTCTTGGCCAAGAAAAACCCAGTCACTACAACAAATCCCTATGATTTGCTCCACTTTTTGCTCCATTTTTTCCTTCCACCCACTATTTTAATGTATTTTTTGGCAACTTTTTGAAAATGTTGGTGCTATTTATTGGGATGGCACAATTTTTTGCATTTATTGCGTTGATTAGTACAATTTGGTGCTAATTTAGGTGCTAATTATCATCCAAAGTAATTCCATCTTTAGCGTTGATATTAACTTCGAGTGTAGCACCGCTTTTAGCTGACTTCAGCTTCACATTTAGCTTTGGGTTTAGCACCGGTTTAGACACCCCTATGTCGAAGAGACTTATTTATATGTCTCATCAATGATGTAAAATAGTGAAATGTCAATAAGATACGGGCATATCGAGGAGAGAATCGCTTATGTCACATCAATAAGGTATATCTACAAGTGCTCGGTGAAACACAACTCTTGGATATAACGAAGTAATGTCAATGAGACATTGAGATATTGGTAAGACAAATAAGATTGTCTTATTGACACTCTTCAAGTAATGATCAAAAGTAATCACTGCTATATTGCCAAGAAGGTGACCATTTTTTATGCGGTAGAGCGGTATACACTGCAATCCTGTAGCAAGAAGCCTTGAGAAAGGCAGTAGTGCGGTAAATAGCAGAAGGGAAGGGAAAAAAAACCACTATACCACAACGATAATCACAAGTTTTCCCAACATGGTAGAGTTACACCAATATATAATTAAATACCATCAAAGGAAAATATCGATAAAACAGTGGCATATCAGCAAGAGATATTAACTTGTCTCATCGACATCGGCAACCAACATCATAGGAACATAAGGTCTAATTTCGATGAGACATTGAGATATCAGTAAGAGAAAAATATTTTATCATCGACACTCTTCAAGTAATGATCAAAAGCATACACCGCTATACCATCAAGAAGGTGAGCAACATATGCGGTAGAGCGGTATACACCGCAACCCCATAGCAAGAAGCCTTGAGCAAAGAGGTAGTGTGATAAACGTGGCATCATTACAATTTACAACAAATCACATCAGTTGCCAAAATTAAATGCTATTAAATTATTAAGGGTTTCCAAAACTAATATGATTGAATATCGTACCATCCAAAGATAAGTGAGTTTTCCCAATATCGTACTCAATTCCAGTGCACTAGCATGGCCTAAGCTAAGGATATGAGAAGAAGAAGTCTTGCAAGCATGAAATACATGGGTAAAAATCTCTGAAAGAGCTCTATTAATATAAAAAAATATTCCAAGGTTTTGTCATCTGAGGCCATAGTAGAGAAAATTGAAACATGCCTCCTACAAGAAAACAATCAGAAGTAAAGGATAGTCAGCCTAAAATTAAAGATGAAGAACCTAAAGTAAAGAAGAGACCACTCCATCAGTCCATATTAGATATACTTCCAGGGTCTACTAAAGAGGGTAATAAGAAGTTTCTCATGGACACCGCACAAAGTTGTAGGGATTCCCTCATTTCCAAATATGGATGGGACCTATTTTGGCATTTTTATAGTAAGAGAAATGAGAAGATTCCAGTGTCAAATGCTTGGATGTTGGTTATAGCAAGGTTGATTGTCCCAAATGTGTTTGTTGATGAATTTATCAGACTGCTAGCCAAACACTATCACTCAGCTACCAAAATAGGAAGGTTTCCAAATGACAAAGTATTGGTAGAAGTAACTAGAAAATCCATCATTGAGTGTTTTGGCTTAAACAAGCAAGCTCTAACCAAGATAGACCTGTAGAAAAGTGAGGAGGATTATGCTAGGTTAAAAAAGACTTATAGAAGTGATAAGGTACCCCTATATATAAAAAGAGGCATTAGTAATAGAACATTCCCCATCTCTACTACCACTACTAAACCATTTAATGTGAAAAAAAATTAGTATTACTTTGTGAATACATATTTAGCTCTTTGCCAAGTGTTGGGGATAAATGCTCAAGATAAAATTCTAATAGGCCTAATGATGATTGCCATGAGAATTAAAAAACCTGAAACTAATATTGAATATTACTTTGCTTCATACCTTGAGAAGGCGTTAGATGATGAATTCTCCCAAGTTATAGAGGATCTAGAGCACCGATTACATTTAGACACTATTACCTATTGTGTCATCTGATATTATACCAGAATAGGGACCAATGGACTAAAAGAATGGACTTGGCTATAGTAGATGAGCAAGGGAATCCCACACCTATCCAAAAATGGTGTTATATTTGGGACTATCAGTGCAAGAATTCAAGCTTTGTTGTATTTTACAAAGACTTTGTACATAGAATCCTTCAAGTTCTTGGGTATGCAATACCAAGATTGCCAACCAAAATGTTGCAACTAGTGAAACCTTTTGGCTTTAAGACTAGAGCGGGGTCAAACACACAATTTTGGACATTGGTTCTTCCTCCTGGAAGTTACACTAATAAGAGTTTATGGGCCCTATTTCTCCACACATACTACCAAAATTTGTGCCCCTTATATTAGCATTTCTTGAATTTATGTGGAAAATGATGTGGATGGAGAAAGATCTAATGCACAAGTAGAAGAAAGGCACTTTCCTGCCAAACCAAACCAAGTGTGAAGATTGGACTATAGGCACAAGCACACTAGAGGAGTTACAGTATTATTTGAAGAAAAGATATGCATTGAAATATGGAAAAGAAAGAGCCTTTGACCCTGAAAATCATATGAACAACATAAGGCACAATCTTCTTACCAAAATGATAGTGCCACACCAAGTGGATTTTGAAGAAGATTTCATAAGGAACTGCATTACTTATAATGATGTATTTAGTAGAAGGAAAAAATGGAATATATGAAGAAGATTGAAGAAAGGACGAAGCAGAGGTCCAACGATTTCCTAGGATACTTTTTTTAGGAAAAGGACCTCGTCAAGAGATAGAATTGATAATTGGTAGATTTGAAGAATTGTAAAAAAAGAAGGAAGCATATCTCAAAGAACATCATATTTGTGCAACTGCAGAGCATACCCTAGGTGAAACCTCTAAGATTCCCATGGAGTAGTTACCTCCCAAAAGACAGAAGACAAGAAGCATTGAACAGTTAGTACCTTATAAGGATACTGAAGAGGTGGGAAATATTGAGGAAGTGGCTACAATACTACAGTCATTGAAAGGTGATATTGAAGTTGATCAGCCCATCCTTGAGACCAGTGCCCATAAACATGAGGAAAGGATGGGTGATGTAGAAAAAAAAGTACAGAGGTACATGAAGATGAAAGGGAAATTGCAGCTAGGAGATTCATAGAAGATGATGAATTCATTAAGACTCCTAAGTTTAGGGATTTCTAGATGAAGATGAAGATAAAATAATTTCAAGAGAGGATGGAATCAACACAAATAGGAATTGAAGAATAAGAGAAAAATGAAATGGTAGCATAGATTTTCCAGGAATTAAGAGTTGACAACATTGGCATTAGCCCCCAAAAGGCTAGAGAAATGGCGTTGAAGAGTAATATGCTCATTTTCCTTAGCTTGGAATTAAAGAAAATGTTTCTACTTGATCAAGTGCGGGCTTAGGAAGATCCAATGCTAGTTGCAGAATTTGACTTCGATGAAGGTGTGAGTGGAACTGGGTATAACCCAAATATTGAAACCTTGGCCATATGGATCAAATAGAAAAATACACAAAAGCCAAAATTATTGGATGTAATTCAAGGGATGAAAGGGGAAGCGATGGTAAGGACAATACAAGATACCACCCCTTTGGAGGCAGCCACAATGACCATGCATTCAACCATGTTCACTCGAGCAATTGTTAAGGTATTAGAAGATAGATTGAAGGAGTATGAAAAGGAACAAAGGTTCCTAAATGATGAATTTAATAAATTGTTCATGGAGAATGTCAAATTGAAAGAACAATTAAGAGGATTAGGACCCTCACAAAGCAAGGAGACAGTGTTATACAGGCCTCCTATTGCTCCAATGGATATTGTGAAGAAGATTTATGCATAATAGGTAAAAAATCCAGAGAAGGAAGTGGATGATGTAAAGAAGGCCAAAAATCAAACCCAAGATGAAGTGAAAAGATGAATTTGTGAAGTTATGGAAAAGATTCTTGAGCATAGGATAAATTAGTTATGGATAAATTGGAGAATGTGCATGATAGTTATAAAACACTTTAGTGTGAAATGGAACAAATAAAGACACATATGCTTGTATTCAATCCTTTGTTCAAAAGGTTGTAGCCTATTCACCACACTTTGGCTAAGTTATGCAAAGTTCTACAAAGAAGTCCTGATGTACCCACAACATTAAAGCCAACTAAACAAACTATGAGGATGATTATTGATAAATTTCAGTATGTACAAGGGTTTGATAAACAGATTGTAACACGAATGTATTTATTCCATACTTGCAAACAGTGGTATATACCTAAAATTGTGAGAGATGGTGATCAGTTGGAGGACTTGGATAAGTGGAAGAAAGAATTCAGTCAAGTTGTTCATAAGTGTGTAACTCATATACAAGAGGATGATGATACCAGTCTTCCCAGGCTAAATTAGGTCATGGATGGGTTGATTGTTCCTGATGCGGGATACCTAAAGTTTGTCAATGATACAAAGGCATTAATAGATAATCGATGGAAAACTCATCTTGCCATCATATTTTACGGTGTATCAGTGGGAGGAAAAGTATTTGGTTTCAGAAGAATAGGACACTGAGGTGAGAGCATTTGGACATTCATCATGGAGAGGAATATTTTTCCAGATCAATGATCACGTGCCTTCTATGTTGAATAATGGAACCATATGTCAAAATGTCTTAATTCTTGTTATTTCCTTAATTATGCTAATTAAATAGTTAGTAAAATAAGTAGTTATGAAAGGTCGTTTCTTTTTGTAAAAGGCCTATAACTTGTTGCTTCCTATATAAATAGGAAACCAAGGCCTACTTTTAAATTATCATCATCATATATCATTTCCATTTTGAAGACTTATGTTATTAATATATATCAATTGAAGCAATATAATGGAGAACATCTTATTATCAGAGATTCTCCATGACTGTGTTATCATTCTGTATTTTTCTTATGTTTTCCATACTTATTTCTTCTTATATTTGAATGAATATCAGTTATTGAGCCTCAATACTATGCTTATGTGAATGAATATGTTGATACAGTAAACCATCTATTGTTGATGTTGGTAGAGTTGCTAATTTTTTTGAAAATTTGAGCTTATCTTGCCTTGTTACATGTTCAACATAAAAATGGAAACTATTTAAAAATAATAAAGTTAACAAAGTTGCTTATTTAAATAATTGTGAGTTACGTGCATTAATATTTTATTAAATTTTGTGTCTTCACAAACATATGTTGATACAAAATGAATGGAAGAAGCATCCAACTAATCCTAATTTTTTCTGCCAACAATTCATACCAAAGATTGAACAATTTAAGGATATTGCAATAGGTATTAATTAAGGATATAATGATGATGATATATTCTTGTACTTTTATATTCTATAAAACATTCCTTATTTTCTATGAAACAGTGTGTATATTTTTGTACTTGTAAATATTCTTTTACTATTATGTCTATTAAATAAAACAGAGTTTGAATAAAAAATGCTTCACCCTTTTTTGTAAGTGAGTACGTGAATTATTGTTTAAGGAAAAATCTTATAGTGTTTACATTTTCAGTTTACTAGTTTCAAATCTTCATTTTCTATGTATATAAAATTGTATGTTCTCTTTATCTCAAATGACATAAAACAATATTATCATCAAAATCAGGATTTTCAATTTCAGCACCATCATTGTCCATAATTTTCATATCTTGTTCATAGACTACCTTTTTTATACAATAATTTCTATAAAACACAATTTTGAAAACATAGTTTAGAAAACATCAGTCCACACTCATTTATTATTCTTTTGTTTTCTGCCCTTAAGAACATCCTTAGGGAAACCTTGTTCTTCCCTCTTCTTCCACGCAGGAGTGTGTTTTAAGAAGGGGTAATCAATCAATCACTCATCCCCAATGGTAAGGTCCATAATAGCCTCAACCATTATCAATCTATCAACCTCTCTTTCCATGTCTCCATCTTTATCATTTATAACATCAACAAATTGACAATTTGGTCTTCCATTAGGGTCCCTTCCCTTACTACTATTTATAAATCCTGCAATATTTTTGTGTGTATGCACGTCCATCTATATACATTAGACGACCTCTATTCATTTCTTTTCCACTTTACAATTGGAGACGATGTGTATACATATTTGAATTTAGATCATATGTTGACATGCTAGGCTTATATTCTGCTAGCCTTCTCCATTCACCACTATAATATGATGGACCATAATATGGCATTAATCTCCTAGTGGTTTGTTCTGAATTGTTTCTATGTTTTAATCCCACATGTACATTTTGGACAATAAAGAGGCCTAGATTCACTCCATGAATATTGGAGGGTCATATCATGTAGTTGTATCCCCAAAATTGAAACACCTTGTACACTCTAGGTAGTCGTTGATCACTAGGCCAAGCACAATATAGTTGACGATCAAATGTCTCTTTGTAAATTGATCTCAAACTCAGGGGAAAGTCATCATCCCCATCACATTCATTCTCATAGGGTATGTAGTCCACCTTCCCCTTGTCTTTAAGAAAATTATGCATCTTCACACCGGTTCTTGTTCTGTTACTTGTTTTCGTCAATTCCTCATCTTTTGATCTAGTATATTGCCACATATTTTTGTTAGATGTATCATCTAATAAATGATCATTTCCCTCTAGGCTGGAAGTTAGTGATCCAGGAAAATTTAAACCAAGAAATTTATCCTACAATTATCCATTAAGAAAAGAATAGTTATTTAAATAATATAAAACAATGTTTAAACAAAGTATATATGTTATTTATATCAAATTGGAAAATTCCTCACCACAATTCCTATTGGATTTGAATCGATTGTAGGAGGCATACTACTGACTGGAAGCTCGTTATATATGTAATGTCTTTGTACAATTGCTCATTTGAATTGTTTCTTTCCACGACATACAGAACATCCACAAACAATAATTTTCTCAAAGTATTCATCCCATGTAATATAGTCCTGACCTACCTCTTCTTCAGTGCAATCATTTGTTGTGTCTACAGTATCCATTGTCATATCCTCTTCCACCCACTCTCATCTACGTGATTTAATAGTTTTAGGTCCACGTCCACGTACATATCTTATTCTTTTTCTAGTTGAATGCTTAGGCTCTACATTTGCTCCAATCTTCATCTAAAATTATCAACAACATGCATTAATTTGTGTCAAGATTGTATAATACATTATAAATTTCAATAATACTATGAAAAAAGATGGACGTATCACAAAATTCCATCAGATCATTTTTTCCTAAGTTAAGTCATAAACACCTTCCTCCTTTGGTTGTGGTTGCTTTCTCTTCTTACCTCTGTTGTATCTGCAAATTTTGTTGTCTCATCTATTTCCATGGCCTCTCTATGAATAAAAATGCCACCATAGAAGCTTTCACCACACTACCGCCAAGAAGGAAAAGCAACTTATGGGACCACGATAAAAACCATTCTACCACACCGAGCTGATAAAGGAGCCGCGGGACAACGGTGGTTACCGTACTACCGCATGCCAATGGTAGAAGACTTGTGGGACTATGGGAGTCACCACAACATCGCCAAGAACAAAAGGAAGACTCACATGCCGCCACAGAAGCTTTCACTGCACTACCACCAAGAAGGATGAAGCACCTTGCAGGACTATGGTAAAAACCACTCTACCACACCAAGTTGATGAAGGAGCCACAAGACAACGGTGGTCACAAAAACAAGGTAGGAGTTGGAATTATTTCCAACAATTTGGGTCTTGTGATACACAACAATGAAAATAGTCACTATACAACAATAATAGGCACTAAATTAGGTGCACTTGACGTTGCCTCATACATCCCAAATATATTACATTAATGGCCAAAATTTAGTGCTAAAGCTGACATTAACTAACACGGACTAAAGCACGACTAATGAATCAAAATAGAAAATTAAAAAATTTCCCACGTGAGGGAAGAAATTAGACGACAAAAAAGGGAAAAACGTCGCGTGAAGGAAGAGAGGAGGGTGCTACCAGCAACTAATGAATGAATGAATGAGAGATTTTACTGACGTCCATAAGAACAAGTGGCCTAAGGGAACCAGAACAAAAAATATAAGGAATCTCCAAACTCTTTTCTATGTTGGACCTTCTTTTATGAATTTTGACCAAAAAACTAGTTGTCTTGCTGATCTTCTCCTCCTCAAATAACTTGTATAGATTGTCAGCCTTTAAATTGAATTTTTATGAGAAATTTGATTTAGTTTGTGACACCATAGGTAAGGTTACAATTTTTTTCTTGCTTGAATTCGTGATTGCTTACGACTCTTTGTATTGCATTTGAATTCGTGATTGTTTACTGGTTCATGGCCTAACCAGTCTAGGCAACCTCTAAATTGTCCCATCATTATAAATTGTTAAATCTTTGAGAAACCAACAAAAAAATTTACCCTACCCATTTGAGCTTTGGCTCAAAATATTATAGCACAAAGTGAGGATGCCTTTGTATTCTTTCCCTAACCTGGGTATCAAGGAAATAGTGAACTGATTGGAAAATCTAGGAACTGGGTCAGTCACTGCTGAGCAACTGTTGAAAATAAACGCAGAAACAACTTGGTTTTTCCCAGTCATGCCATAGTCATCGATGCCATGAAAAATTCGTGCAAGATTGCATTATGAAAGATTTTTCATGATAATGTTATCAACACTAAGCAAACCAAGTGAACATATTTTCCCTAGGTTATCAACACTAAGCAAACCCAGTGAACATATTTTCCCACAAAACAAAACTTTCATACCACAAACTGGATGAAAAATTTCATACCTGATAGTGTGTACTTCATTTTCCTCCATAGACTAAATGAAAATAATTTCCCTAGGTCACCTCAAAATGTCAAGTAGTGGAGGGAAGCGAGCATTGACAACAAACTCTAGCCACAATGAGGTAATTCATTGTCAATTTATAGATTTGTAAATGTTTCCATTATTTCTTTGAAATTTACTTTTTAGTTTTTTATTTCTAAATTTAAAAGAAGAAATATAATTTAAAAATATATATATAGGGACATGAGACTGACAAAGATAAAGAGGATTTGGCTTCCATATTGGGGGTAGAGGTAGTGAACAAGTTGGTTAATGTAGACTGGACAACACTTACCAGATACATAGAAAAAAAATCTATTAACGCCTCTCAAACATTGCAAACAAATCAATTGTGTCAAAGGGAATCAATTGACTCCCCAACTAGTCTTGGATCAACCAGAAGATTCAGGAGGAAATCAGTGACAGTAAACTCTAAGAATGTGGAACAGGGAGTAGAGACTTCCACTCCTGGGACACAGAGTTCCACCACACCATGTTATCAATCTTGCATTGGTAGCTACAATACGAAGATAGAATATGAGGTGGTTTCAAGGGAAGTTTGAATGACAGATGTTGGGAAAACATTTGTGAATAGGTTGAAGGAATCATGCCTTCAACAGTTCAAAGACCATCTACATTTTCCATTCTCAAAGATACACATGCACCTGAAAAAAGTTGTTATCCATGACATGGAGACTAATTTTGGCATAGGTTGGTCTGTAAAGAAGATAAAACTACGGATGTCTCAAAACTACAAGAGATTTCGGTGCAACCAAACAAAGAAGATAAAAAGAATCCCTCCTGAGCTAAGGTAGAAAAAAAGGCCAATTGATGTAAGTGTGAAAGTATGGAGAGAGCTTGCAAAATCATATGAGAAGTCCGATGCATGGAGGAACTCCGGTGAGGAGAGTACACAGGTATTTGAATTTTCTCATAAGATTATATCAAATTTATTAAACAATATTTAAATTTTATTTGTGCATAGTTAAATTGAATTGGTATATGTTTTAGGACGAGGCCTCCAAGGCTAGGCTTGAGAAACTTCATGCCACACATCGCAGTGGCCAGAAAGGTTTATAGGCCTTGATCTGTACATTAATAAGTATATTTAATATGTTAAATGATATATATTTTTTATTTCATTGGAAAAAGTAAATGATTTCATATTAATTAGTTTAACTAGTCCATGTGCCATGTTTTGACAGGAGGATAAATATGGCCGCCATCCAAAGCAATTTGAAAAGAATATGTTACAAAAAAAAATTTGGAACGATTTTATAATCTAGATAGAGAATGAGGTATCAATAGTTGAGTTTCAATAACTTAGTTGGATATTGTTGTGTTAATATGTCAATTTGTATCTCTTGTGTTGAGTTGTTTATTGATGCATAGGATGAGTAAATAGAGCTCAAATATTATGATTACACGATGACCATTTATGTGCATGAATAAATAGTAGAAGGATGTAGATGAACTCAATTCATCTAAATTTATGCCTCTTGGCAGGCATTCCTCTTGAATCTCTAATATCAAGTGCCTGAGACTTCCCTGTAGCTTTTACCTTTCATTGCCACCTTTCATCTTCACTATGAGACTCATATCATTTTTCCTTATATACATTTCTAGCTTTTGCTTCTAATTCATCCCATGTTTTACCTTCCTCCTCTTCATAATTTTCTTCTTCTTCTTCGTCCTCCTTTAACTCCACAAGATATTCATTTTCTGAACCTTCCTCATCTGATTTTGATTCCTCTTCTACATCAGAGGGTTCATATCCTTGATCTGACTCTTTTGAATTATCAGAATCAGAATCACTAGCTTCCATATTTAAAAATTCCCAACCAACATCTTCAATAAATTTATCTGGATCATCAGTAATACTCTTCAAAATTTTCCACCAGTTCAAGTTCTTTTTGCTTTCATAATACTTTATCCATGGAGTTCAGCCATTCCTTGATGCCATCAGGAAAAGATTGAGGAATGGCATACATGTGGAGTACATCCCGCTTGAAGTATTTGAAAACAATAGCCATATCAAATTCATTTTTCCCAACTCCTACTCTCTCAAGGTTAACAATCTGAATCTCACTAATAGTGATTATGAAGAAAGGTAATTCCACCAACTCTACCAAATAGTTTATCATTGGAACAATAAAATCAGAGGCTTTGAAAGGAACTCCATGAAAACCAAGATTTCTAAATCGTATATCAAACTCTAGTTCAAAATATTTTAGATGAGGTTGCTCCCATATAAGCTCTGTTACTCGCTTGACAAATCCTTGAAACTCTCTATTGATTTTATTTTTCATGTCCCTCTCTTGCTATCCTTCCTCAATTTCATCAGGATCATACATTGACCTTCTTTCCCCTCCTAAAGCTTGGACAACATCCATTACCTCCACATAAAACTTGACATCCTTGGTATTCTTGGTTTCCAAGCCATGATATGGTTATGCAAATGAAAATGAAGCAAAGTAATCATCTCCTTCTTCGCTGGCTGGAAGAATGCATGCTTAATGTTTTGATACATGATATCAGCTCTCTCTTTTGCTCTCATGGTTGAATATCGAAATCCACTATGGTGGGCCTCTAGAGTTCCAGTCATCTTTCTTCCTCTTCCACCAAATGTTGGCCTGATCCACACAATTTCTAGCCTAATTGACTTTGTTTTTGAAATCTGAAGTTTTTCCTGAGTCACTAATGTAGCTCTCTCTACCTTTTCAAACTCTTTCATTGCTACATATTGTCTCTGGGATTTAATCATCTATACCACATGGTTTATGTGCTTTGAATCCTTGTATCTAAAGGAAATTTCCTTAACATAAATATGATTTAATCATCTATACACTCTTGATGGTGGCTACATGAAATATGATTTTGATTCCTCTTCTACATCATAGGGTTCATATCCTTGATTTGACTCTTCTGAATTATCATAATCATAATCACTAGCTTCCATATTCAAAAATTCCCTACCAACATCTTCAATAAATTTATCTGGATCATTAGTAATACTCTTCAAAATTGGCCAATAGTTCAAGTTCATTATGCTTTCATAATACTTTATATCCATGGAGTTCAACCATTCCTTAATGCCATCAAGCAAAGATTGAGGAATGGCGTCAATGTGGAGTACATCCCGCTTGAATTATTTGAAAACAATAGCCATATCAAATGCCTTTTTCCCAAATCCTACTCTCTCAAGGCTAACAATCTCAATCTCACTAATAGCGATTACTAAGAAAGCTAATTCCACCAAATCTACCAAACAATTTACCATAGGAACAATAAAGGAAGAGGCTTTGAAAGGAACTCCATGAAAACCAAGCTCTCCAAATGGTATATCAAACTCTAGTTCAAAATATTTTAGATGAGGTTGCTCCCATATAAGCTCACTTACTCGCTTGACAAATCCTTGAAACTCTGTATTGATTTTATTTTTCCTGTCCCTCTCTGGCTGTTCTTCCTCAATTTCATCAAGATCATACATTGACCTTCTTTCCCCTCCCAAAGTTTGGACCACATCCATTATATCCACATAAAACTTTACATCCTTGGTCTTCTTGGTTCCCATGCCCTAATATGGTTATACAAATGAAAATGAAGCAATGTAATCATCTCCTTCTCCGCTGGCTAGAAGAATGCATGCTTAATGTTTTGATACATGATATCAACTCTCTTCTACTCTCATGGTTGAATACCGAAATCCAGTATGGTGTGCCTCCAAACTTCCATTCATCTTTCTTCCTCTTCCACCAAATGTTGGTTTGATCCACACGTTTTCCAGCCTAATTGGATTTATTTTTGAAAGTTGAAGTTTCTCCTGAGTCACCAATGTAGCTCTCTCTTCCTTTTCAAATTCTTTCATTGTGACAGATCATCTCTGGGATTTAATCATCTGTACCACATGGTTGATGTGCTCTGAATCCTTGCATTTAAAGGAAATTTCCTTAACATAAATATTGCTAGGGAATTTCAATGTTGCCATTGTAGTTGGCATTAAAGTTGGTACCTACAACATTAATGAAAATTATCCTTAAGAATTCCCTCCATCTTGTTGGCTTGTAACACTCTTGATGGTGGCTACATGAAATCTGATTCTGATTCCTATTCTACATTAGAGGGTTCATATCCTTGATCTGACTCTTTTGAATTATCAGAATCATAATCACTAGCTTCCATATTTAAAAATTCCCAAACACTATCTTCAAAATATTTATCTGGATCATCAATAATACTCTTCAAAATTGGCCGCCAGTTCAAGTTCATTCTGCTTTCATAATACTTTATATCCATGGAGTTTAGCCATTCATTGATGCCATCAAGTGAAGATTGAGGAATGGCGTACATGTGGAGTACATCCCACTTGAATTATTTGAAAATAATAGCCATATCAAATTCCTTTTTCCCAAGTCATACTCTCTCAAGGTTAACAATCTTAATCTCACTAATAGCGATTACGAAGAAAGGTAATTCCACCAACTCTACCAAACAGTTTACCATAGGAACAATAAAAATAGAGGCTTTGAAAGGAACTCCATGAAAACCAAGCTATCTAAATGGTATATCAAACACTAGTTCAAAATATTTTAGATGAGACTACTCCCATATAAGCTCTCTTACTTCCTTGAAAAATCCTTGAAACTCTCTATTGATTTTATTTTTCCTGTCCCTCTCTCACTGTTCTTCCTCAATTTCATTAGGATCATACATTGACCTTCTTGCCCCTCCTAAAGTTTGGACCACATCCATTACCTCCACATAAAACTTGACATCCTTGGTCTTCTTGGTTCCCATGCCATGATATGGTTATGCAAATGAAAATGAAGCAAAGTAATCATCTCCTTCTCTGTTGGCTAGAAGAATGCATGCTTAATGTTTTGATACATGATATCAGCTCTCTTTTGCTCTCATGGTTGAACATTGAAATCTAGTATGGTGGGCCTCCAGAGTTCCAATCATCTTTCTTCCTCTTCCACCAAATGTTGGTCTGATCCACATGTCTGCCAGCCTAATTGGCTTTGTTTTTGAAAGCTGAAGTTTCTCCTAAGTCACCAAAGTAGCTCTCTTTTCCTTTTCAGACTCTTTCATTACTACAGATTATCTTTGGGATTTAATCATCTATACCACATGGTTGATGTGCTCTGAATCCTTGCATCTAAAGGAAATTTCCTTAACATAAATACTACTAGGGGATTGCAATGTTTCCATTGTAGTTGGCATTAAAGCTAGTACTTGCAACATTGAAAATTATCCTTATATAAGAATTCCCTCCATCTTGTTGGCTTGTAACACTCTTGATGGTCGCTACATGAAATCTGATTCTGGTTCCTCTTCTACATCAAAGGGTTCATATCATTGATCTAACTCTTCTGAACTATTAGAATTAGAATCACTAGCTTCCATATTGAAAAATTCCCAACCACCATCTACAAAAAATTTATCTGGATCATCAGTAATACTCTTCAAAATTGGTCGCTAGTTCAATTTCATTATGCTTTCATAATACTTTATATCCATGGATTTCAACCATTCCTTGATGCCATCAAGTGAAGATTGAGGAATGGCATCAATGTGGAGTACATCCTACTTGAAGTCTTTGAAAATAATAGCCATATCAAATTTCTTTTTCCCAAGTCATACTCTCTCAAGGTTAACAATCTCAATCCCAAGTATTAGTTAGGGAATTTGAAATTTTATTATGGTATGTGCACTTTGATATGATGTAATATGATTATGGTTTTGTCTCATATGTTGTAATATTAGATATATAACAGAAAAGTAAATTATTTCATGAAATAAATAATAACTTTTCATTCTAAATGTTTTTTTTTGCAGAACACGGGTCTTCCAGAAGATCAAAATGATCCTCAACATGATATAGATCCACAAAATATTGGTTCAGCTGCTAGTATAGATCACATGATAGAGAATGTTGCAAAAGACACCAAGGCCGATGTCAATGATGATGACGATAACGACGATGATGATGATGATGGTGATGATGATGATGAGACAGTTGGTGGTAGTAACCATTGACATTCATGATCATATAGACTGCATCATAGATCATTGCTGATATATCGTTATGATGACTCTTTTCATGGTTACTATCATATGTATCATTTTCATGGCCTACAGTACTATATTATTGAGTTGTATCATATTGACATGTATCATTTTCAATTTTTCACTATATCATTTGGACATGTATCATCTTGACTTGTATCAGTTTGAGTTACATAATTTATCAATTTTATTTATATCATTTATACATGTATCATTTTCACTTATGTCGATTGTTGGACATGTATCATTTTGACATGATTTTGATGTACTAACATATTTGACTTTCACTTGTTTTAGTTATATATGATGATGATCTTATTAGTATTGACTTGTTAATTTATATATATTAAAAGTAGTGGATGATTTTTAGATGGATATTTATTACATATGATGATTTTAATTTACTTTTCAAATTCAATTAAATTATAGATATTTGACTCACTTGTTTTAATTATAGATGATGATCATGTTACAATACTAGTTCAGGCAGTGATGAAAGGTAAAATTAATGCTTGGCACCTCCAGAACATAATTGAAAGTTTTGCAGTGAGCTACATTAAAAGAGGTGGTAATGTGGAAGTGGATGTCTTATCTAAATGGGCTTTAAATTTTGGTGAAACAGGGGAATTTAGGTTGGAGGATTTTAGAGGTGTTAAGTTAGCAGAAAATGCCTTAAATGAACAAGGTGGCGAAGTGAGTGAAGTAGTTTTGACATGACAAGCGAAGGCAGGGGTGGTGGGTGGTGGTGAAGTAGTGCTTCATTAATAGGAAGTGTGGGCAATCCAAGATGGTGTTAAATGCAATCCCTTGATTAAGATGTGTTAATTGCATTTGGAAAGGGTCGAGAAAAAATCTACAACAAACTTTGTTGGTGGCGGTGCTGGTTGTTAGGAGAAATGGAAGCCAATTTCACCTTCCGATCAAAAATATCTTTGGGCCCGTTTTATGGAGAGGAGTCCAAAAAATGACTGGACGACCTTTTCCTTGTTGATGACGAGTGGCTAGTGCAGTGTGCAAAAATGATTTGTGGTAGGGATTTCAGCTCTCTAAAACACAAATACCAAATCGACATGGATTTTCACTCCATAATTGTAGTGTGGGGCTTGGATTTAGGTGAACCAGTGGAAATGGTGAGGATGGTGATGGAGAAAATTATGCATGAAGATTTTCTGGTAGGCATGGAGTCCATTCTCAAATGGGCAGTTTCGGGTGTAGGTTTAGATTATTCTGAAGGACTGGTAGATGATGAAATTGAGGAGCTCTATGGGAGACTAGGGCTCAAACCCTTTATTCATTGGCTCGAAGGAAAATACAAAGGTCGTTGTCATGAGGAAGCATGTTCAGGATGGAAATCACTCAAAGTCTTCATCGAACTCATGGAGGTTGATGAAGTTCTAGCACAAGCAAAGGCAGAGATGCAAGAATTGGAAGAAAAAAGGAAGCGCCTAAAGAAGTTGGGGAAGTGGTGGAAGTCAAAGAATCCTTTGAAGGAGATAGCCAAGCATTCTTGTGGAGCTCGTTTAGACTAGTCATGTTTGTCTGTGTTTGATTTTGTTGTCTTAAAGTGTGTAACTCTGAACATTGTTAATGGTGGTTATTTTTTGTTTACGGGGTTTATTTAATGTTTTACTCTGCACATTAAGGTGCCTCTAGTTTTTGTCATTTGCTATGGAATTTTGGTGGGTAATGACACAGAACAATAGATATACTTTTTTATCTTTACAAGCAATACAAAAAATTTGTGTTACCGACCCAAAAAAATAATTGTCTTGTTATTTAATCATATGAGTTAAATAATTAAATTACTTAGTCTATAATCATATGAGTTATTTAAGAGGCATGATATATTTAACTAATTAAATTGAAATTAAATATATTAAATTAATAAAAGGAAGCAAAATAAGAAGCATTTTTAGAAGCAAAAAAGGAAGCAAAAAAAAAGAATTTTTAGAAGAAAAAAGGGAAGCAAAACAAGAAGTATTTTCAGAAGCAAAACAAGAAGCAACTGTAGAAGCAAAAAATGAAGCAAAACAAGAAGCATTTTTAGAAGCGAAAAAAGAAGAAAAACAAGAAGCAATTTTAGAAGCAAAAAAGGAAGCAAAACAAGAAGCATTTTTAGAAGGAAAAAAGGAAGCAAAACAAGAAGTAATTTTAGAAGCAAAAAGGAAGCAAAAGAAGAAGCATTTTTAGAAGCAAAAACGGAAGCAAAACAAGAAGTATTTTTAGAAGCAACAATGGAAGCCAAACTAGAAACAATCTTGGAAGCCAAACTAGAAGCAACACCAGAAGCAAACTAGAAGCAATACCGGAAGCAAAACTAGAAGCAAAACCAAAAGCCTATTTGGGTGCTAATTTAGGCGTCATTTCTGATGCTATTTCCTGATGCTATTTTAGTCATTAACATAGGTGCTACTTTTCGGCGCTATTTTAGGTGCTAAGGGGGCACTGTGTTTTTCAGTGCTAATTATGGCGAAAATTTTGGCATTACATCCGGTGCCATCTTTAGCATAAAATTTGGTGCCAAGATGACCATGCCTGTTTGCGCTGAGTTGGCACCAACCAACTCGCTCAATTCATGGGTTGAAATGCACTGAAATCTGGTGCTATTTTAGGCGCTATTTTCCTATTATGCTATAGTGAGTTTAGGGAGTTTGTCTACTGTAGTAGCCTCCATGATCAAGTTGTTCATTCATAGTTTCAAATCCAGGAACTTCGTCTCTTCCCTTCCCTTTTGAATTTTCTTTAAATAGTAACCTTAGGCAAGGTTCATTTCACATTATAAAGCCAAATCCAATGATGAAATGGAGTTCAAGACTGTTGTTTGAACTTGTAGCAAACACACAACTCTCCCATCCTAAGAACTCCATTTGTAGATCCAACTTCCACACTTTGTGACTCATCCGTAAGTCCACCTTGTGATTCTAGCAAATCACATGAATCAACTGAGATATTCCAAGCACTATCAAGACCTAACATTTGAGACCTTGGGATAGTGTTTTACAATTTGATTGTGGAAGATTCTCTTTCAAGAGAGGTGATGCACCTATGCATTACCTGTGTTGAGAAGTGTATAAAAAACACATCAACAAGTATCACCCATGTTTATGGTAATATTTAACTCACTTTGATAAGACTCTATGTAAACCATATGTATAAATTTGGTTTGATTAGGGTTTGTGTATAGAGTAGTAAGGTCTAGTGACAATAAGTTGCCTAATTAACAAATCAATTATGCCCAAATTTAGAGAAATTGCACCAAAGAAGAGGATAATTGCATTAATCAAAGGTTCAAATTTGGGATTTTGAGAAATAGTGGGTGACAATTCAGTTTTCAAGGAAGAATTGATGATCTAATGTTCTAAAGCAATTGCACCACTTTAAGCAATAATTGCACCCAAATAAGGCACAATTGTGCCTATCTATGGCACAAATGCACCACTTTGTGGCATAATTGTGCCTAAGAAATGAACAAATGTGCCTAAGCCTTGGAAATTGCACCAATATAAAAATACAACACAAGGCTAGCAAATGTGAAATTCTAACCTAGGATTGACTTTTTCTTGACAAACAGTTGCATAGATTAATGATCAATTACATGATAGGATAAAAAAATATGAGTTTTAGAGGTTCAATTGCAATATTCTAATTGGATTTGGTGTAATACAAGTCTATTGAGAAAATTTGGCAAGAAAAAATTCAAATAGTATGCATGACAACTATAGACATTTTTCAAGGTGACAAGGTTGAATGGTTTTACTAGTCTAAACAAGTACTCCAAGCACATTAACAACCTAGCTAGTATTAAAGGTGTGATGACTTAGTGCAAGCCCACCCACCGAAGAAAAATACCTTCAAATTAATGGGTGACTAGTGTATGCTAAGGACATGTACCATCTAAACACCCCTTTTGGTGTGCGCATGATGTTGAAGTTTTTTTCTTGATTTTCATAATTTATCACATTCGACCTAAAAATTTGAAGCACTTAACTTAGATTGAATCTTAAAAATGTTAGTAATATGAAATGTGGTCCTCAGATTCTAGTTTCCAAATATATAATTTATTTTAGTACTTAGATGATACAAATTTATTTTCAATAAGCATGTCTAAAAACCACTATCTAAAAGTTACTTTTTTTACCATACCATGTACATGTGAATCAATGATAATTTTGATCTAAATAATAATACTTTTATGAATCCTTTTGGGAAAAGATCTGTAACACACTAAATATTGTGCAGAGTATTTTTTTGTATTTTTTTAATACATTTTTATTAAAAAAATTCAAAAAATTATTTTAGTAAAAAGTTATTAAAATAATAAGAAAACTTGATATTTCAAGTTTATGGACTAGTTTCATAAAAAATTATTTGAAAAATAAAAAATAAATCTAAATTTTAAAAAATACATATTTGGAATCTACACAATCTCATTTATAATGGGTTTTAATTTTGTCAAATTTTTTTGCAAAAACTATTGCAAGGTGTGCGCCCTTAGTCTCCTTGTTCTTTGTAGTGCAGTGCTCAAGTTCGTGACATGGCTTAATCACTTCTCATGGATTCATTAACTATGGTTGCAATTGTATTGGGCATTAATAGGTCTATCTTTTGGTGCAATGACAACCATCTTTGTAACAATTGGTATCAAAGCCTAGGTCATGGGTTCGAACCCTTCGCTTGTGTTGTGGGGGATTATTGCAAGGTGTATACCCTTGGTCTTCTTGTGTTGTACAATGCAACACTCAGGTTCGTGACATGGATTAATTGCCTCCCATGGATTCATTAACTCTAGCCGTTGTATTGAGAATTAACAGGTCAATATTTTGGTGGAATGACAATCATCTTTGCAACAAAAGAATCTTTAGACATATGTCCAAAGTCACTCTTTTCTACTACCAGTGACATGGCCTTCAAGTTGTAGGTCAAAGCAAGTACAAAGCTAACTGTTGGCTCCCCAATCCTTTTTCATAACCCAAAATCCATAGCAAAAACTAGGCCAAAAATTGAAATTTTAAGAAAGGAACGGGATCCAGTTTCCAAATGGGATCCCATTTAATTTTTTTAATTTTAAGGCTTTATGAAACATGATCCTGATTCTACAAAATGAGCTCTCGCTTTTGGCTCAAGGTCCTAAAGCGAAATGGGATCTCATTTTTTTTCCCAATTTTGAGTTTTTGGCTAAGTCGAAAAATTCCACAAGAAATGGACTCATCTTCTTTCTTTTATCCATTTCCTTAGAAGGACTAGATTCAACAAGGATTTATGTCTCCTCAACAAGAGAAGAGTACATAGTAACTTCAAGCATGATATTGTACTTTGCACCACACTAATCCAACAATTTGTGGTATTATAGGCTTCTAAAAAACAAGGTTCATAGTAGAATCAATGAAGAATGAGGTCGTATGAGGATGCCTGGGTCAAGGGGGACTCCCCTATCCTCCTCACCTATACACTACTTGATGGATGAAGGGTCATGAGGCTTGGATTAAAGTATACTAGCTACACCTTGGGGTACAAATTTTGTTCTCTCTCCTTTATATACCCCGCGTGACACTTGAACACATAGTTGAGGTCATCCTTAGGTTGATGAAATCCTCAAATATGCCTCCTATTGTAAGAAAACAAAAAAGATGTTGCTTTTGATTCCAAATATTGTTCTTTGGAGTCATGAGGGAAGAGAATACAAAGATAATCTAATCCTTAGGTAGAAAAACCAAAATTCAAGTCCTAAGGTTTTTATGATCACCAAGATCTCACTAGGCGCAAGGAGAGAGCATACATACCTAGGGACTTACCAAACATGAAACACAAAGTCCATTCCATTTATGAAATTGACGTGTTCATAAATTATTAAAAAAAAAATCATATAAGAATTTACAACATATAATATCAATAATTTAGGGTGTTTTCTTCAATCCAATGAATTCCACAAGCTACTTTAAAATAGACTAGCAACCCTAAACCCTTACAAACAACAATGCCAAAGTAACTAAAAACTGATAAAAGGTTGATTACCTTCTCTATCAGATGCATGATTTTGAGGAACTTATGTACCAATAAAAGACATAGGTGTGTCTATCTTTTATACAATTGCACATAAAATAGCTACAAATGCACCAAAACTAGTTATAAATGTGCCCAACAAAGAAAAATATGTGCAAATCTACACATAAAGCCAAACACATAGAAAATGAAGAAAAAAATGCAATATTAGGGGTCAAATGATCAATTTCAATGTCAGAAACCTATAGAATTAGGGTTATCAATCCAATATTTAACACACAAAAGTTTGAAAAGTAGAAAATATCAAGCACAAGCAACTATGCCCATTTACTCTTCAACTAAACCCATCTAAGCTTCAATTGTGCACATCTAATCTTCAATTGTGTGCACATCTACTAAGAAACAATAAATTTTGCCAAAATAAGGATAAAAATATTGGAAATTGGATGGTTGTCATTAATGGCAGCAAGTTGTCATTGATGTCAACACAGTACTGAATGAATGAGATAGTTATTAGAAGCTATTTTCTATTAAAGATGATCATTATATATGGTCGGGTATGATTGATCCAATGTGTTAATTATTAAGGTCTAGTTTTCTACCATAAGATATGTTATGATTTTGATATTCAAAGATATTGGTTGTCTCAACGTATACAATATATTATGAAGACTATTTATGCTTTATGGATGTTAGCCAACTTGGTATAATGCTTAAATCATATATTGTGCTAACTGTTGTGCAATTTTTGCACACACGCCCTGCTGAAAGCAAGGACCCTCTTTTGCTTTTGCTTTTGTGTTTTGGCCCTTCGATTTTGAGGTTTTGCGTTGCCTTGGCATGTGCTTAATATGTTTATCTTGCTTTCCCAAGTGTTTTCCCCAAGTTGCATATTTTAAATCTTATGTTTTGGGCGAAGTTCGGGTTTTTACCCTGGTTCGGGATTTTTTGGTTCATCTAGATTTTCCTGGATTTCATTCTAACTCCAGTTTCAATGCTATCGTTTAGGTTTTGGTCCTGGTTCAGGATTTTCCGCCCCGTCTAGATTTTCCTAGATTGCGCTTGAAGTCCAGCTTGACCTGTTTTACACTGCAGTTCAGAGATTTCTGGCCTTTGCTGAATTCTGCCTGGTTTAGTTTTTTTCTGGATTTTCGTTTGGCCGTCGGGTTTCCAAGTTTAGTTGATTTTTGGAGCTTTATGCCATTTTGATTTATCATTTGCATTCTCCTGAGTTGGGATGTTCAATCCTATTGTGCTTTGACGAGATGGTTTGCTTGTGGGCTGTTTTCTGTGTCTCAAGCTCACTCTATGCATTCATGGTTAAAATCTAGGGTTTCATGCCTAGGGTGTTGCCATTTCTTTTCAATTTTCTTTCTATTGAGCCTAGAATTCAAGGAAGATCTGTTGGAGGCTCATGTTAAATGATTTTTCATGCCCAGGGTCCTCAAATTTGTGACCTTTGGTCAATTTGAGTGTGAATTCATGTTGGATTGCTGATGTTCAGGGTTTCTATCGACTTCGGGATTTTCCTATCCGGTCGTATTTTCCCGGTTCCTCCTTTTTCCCCTCGTTTCCCTAGATTTCATGCAGTGATTGTCATTTTTGCAGAAATCCAGTCCGGCCAGATTTTTTGGATTTTCTGGGAAGCTTGGTGAAACTTGGAATTCGATGAAATGAATGATTTCAATGATAAATTCTTTTCATTTCATGCTTTTGATTGATAAATTACACAGTGATTATGAATTCTTTATTCTTTTTTGATGATTATGGTTGATTCCGTGCTCATCTCGCTGGAATTTTCCTAGGCCGGATTTTCCCAGAATTTCCCTTTTGGCCTGGATTCCGCGGCTGGCTCAAAATCCTAGACTATGTTATTTGTGATCAAGTGAGGTTTCTGGGTTGATTTCAATTTGTTTGAGCTTATTTGGATTGCGAATACATTGTTGATGATATACTAATCTTGATCTTCATGTCATAATAGTGTTATAATGGATATTGATGATGGTTTTTCTGAGTGCAGGCTGAGTCTGGCATGGTCATTGGAAATTCTGGAGATGAAATTTAATGAAGAAATTCAAATATTGTTACTCCACCCCTTGGCCAACTTGGAGAGGGCAGTTAATTTGGGGCTACATCAAATTTTGTATTTCCCTCTCATTTTCCTTGCCTTGGTTCGAATTCTTGAGGATCCTAGGCTGACCTTGGATTGAGTTCATGTATTTAATGTCAATTTATTTTTTGAATCTCCTTGGGCCAACCTGTTTTATAGCCATTTAATTGTAAAACCCTTATTGGGCTGACATGCTTTGGGGTTCTCTATAAATTTGGAATTTCACCTCATTTGTAATGGAATATAGAAGATAGATAGAATAGAATACATTGACAGATAAAAGTGAATTTAGCAGTAGAGCAGAAGTAGAAGTTAGTCAATTTCTGAGCAAGTTTTGTAACAGAACATTGGAATTATTGTTGAAATTGGGTGATTCAATACAATTGAAGGGAATTGTGATTTTCTGGTGATCTCTTTTGTGTTGACTTATCTTGCATGGTTCTTATGATTCTATCTTTCAAATTTCTCAAGGTTATTAAATTTAGATTTAGATCTGATTCAATGATGTTCATGATTTAATGTTTGAAGTGTTGCAGCAATCCCTAGTCCATACTTTTTGTAGCTAGTTGATTGTTAGTTTCTTTGCAAAGTTAGCTTGGACTCTATATTCATTGTCCTTAAGTTCAATTGTGGAGATTTATTCATTTCAATTGCAATTGGGTTGTCGTGGATGAATGTTCATGATATGAAAATCTTTAAAACCTCAGAAGATTGCACTATTTTTGTAAGATTGTAAATTTATCTTGGTCAAGTAGGAAAATTAGTTTATGAGGGATTGGTCCATTT
>VDFB02026320.1:51831818-51891271 GCA_007258455.2 Sequoia sempervirens | reverse complement strand
AAGATCATTTACGTGCCCATCCATAGAAAGCATCTCATGGGTAGATGGAGGAGTAAGTGCTATGTGGCTGTGATCATCTTGCATAGATAGGAGAGTGTCCATTAGATGATTGTAGTATCTTGAAGATACAAATTCTTGATCTTGACTAATTTTAGGGTTGCTTTCGACATGCTTTGGATCAAGTTCTTGACATGGGGCAACTTCAAAGGATGGATTTCTTACAAAGGGTTCTTGGATGTCGTCATTAGGCATGGTCAAGTTCAAGGTTCCTTTAGCATCTGTAACCATGAGGTCGAAGGAGATCAACATGTTTTGAAAATGACCATTGCTAGACCTTGGTGAAAGATTTTGATCATGCTTTGGAATAACTTCTTGAGATATGTCCTCTAACTCATAAGGCGATGTAGAGACATTTTCAATATGATCATTGGTCAATGGATCATGCATTATGTCAATTGGATCAAATAATCCTAACACTTGAAAGAGACTACCAAAAGTGGCTCTTGATGTATGGTGAGTTGATCATCGGATTGTGTAGATATATCTTCAATGTGCTCCTCGATGGAGAGGTTTTGATCATTGTTTTCGATAATTTCGATGGAGAGATTGTGAATGTCTTCGACCATAGCATCAAGTGATGTTGATATTTCTTGAATTGGCTCATTATCAAGCTTTGTTGGTGGATTTTGATCGTGATTCGTGCGACTCTCGAGCATTTGGTCGCATTTGACTGGATGAAGTAAACGTGTGCTCAGTGATGGATTGATCTTGATCCTTGTTTTCAATAGTTGTCATCTTTTGTGTTTGTGCTCGTGTTGGTTGGGTAGCTTGAGAGGCTTGGGAAACTGGAAAGGATTGTTGCACTTGTTGAGCTTGTGTTGCTTGTTGTTGTTGCAGCGATGTTTGAGCTTGATTTTGCTGTGAAGCTTGAGAAGCGTGCGTGGCTATAGGCGCTTGCCGAATTGTTTGATATTGTTGGAGCAATTGTTGGTATGCTTTGAATGAAGCATTGTAATTGCTTACTTGGATTAGTCGCAATGGTGGTGGTGGTGGGATTGAAATTGTGTTGGATGTAGTGACAAGTGTTTGAGATACGCTCGGAGCGATCATGGTAGTGAGGGGTTGAGATGTGATGGGAGTGATAGTGGTGTTTGGAATGATGGAAGGGATAGTGATGGTTGGATTGACCGAGGTGATAGGCCCTTGGGAGACCGTATTTTGATTTGGGATCAATGTTGTTGTTTGATTAGATACCATCCATTGGTGTGATGTCGATGGTATATTCGAAGTATTTGACATGATGGTTTGATTGACGTTAGGTGGATTGATTTGGGTGGCGTGATTGGTGTTAGGTAAAGGGGAATCCCTAAACCAAGGAATGATGTAGGTAATGGTGGTGGAGATTTCCCTTGGCACAATGCCTCAACTATTTTGGAAAGTTCCGCAATTTGATCTCGCCAAATTTGTTCTTGATTTTGATTTTGACTCACTTGAGATAGTTGATTTGGCTTGTGTTCAAGTAGTTTTGGCATGCATTCTTGCGATTTTTGAATGGGATTATGGGAAAATTGACTTTGGATAATGTTCTGATTTGGCATGATAGGATGAACAATGTTGGTATTGGGAATCATTTTTCCAAAGGTTTCCGAGTTAGGATTCATGTTTCGAAAAAATGCATTTGGTACATCCACATTTGGTTTGTAGGGATTTGGTGGAATGATGTTGCTCGTTTGAAGACTCATGTATTGATTGTTTGGAGGATAGACTTGTAACTTTGGACTTTGATTGAAATCTATCATGGGGAGATGTGTTCCAAAATTCAGATTGGGCATACCCACACTTGTTGTACCATTGACATTTGTCGAAGGAAATGATCCTATGCATGGACTTTGATAATTGATAGGCATTGCAAGGCTTTGAAGATTCAATTGATTTAGATTACTCAAGATGTATGGATCAAGTGTATATTCCATGTTCTTCTTGTGTTATGACCTTATTGCGAAAGTGACCTCTAAGATTCTTAGGACCAATGATGAGATGGAGGATGAAAGGTGGATGATATGAGAGTGATGAACGCTTAGGAACTTTGAATCAATGCTAGACTTAGGGCTTGATTTTGATTGTTTGATGTGGATCATGAACTTGTAAACCCTAAAATGTTGGATGTTATCTTAGGATGAACTTGTTCAAAGAGGTGATAATTTAACTAAGTGTGCGTGGAAGGATTCATCCAAACACACCTAACTAAACAAATGATTTTGATTTGGTTTGGAAATGTACCCAAGTCTAGGTAATGATGTTTTCAAAGCTTTAAAGTTGTTTGTGGGATGATGTTGATAAATGTTTGAGGTGAATGAAGTGTTTGATTTTGATCCTAAGAGACTTAGAGAGACTTTGTTTACTAGGCCAAGGTATTGAAGAACACACTTTTCTCTAAGAGCAATCAAAAGACCAATATGACCAAGAGATATCAAGCACATGTGTGGGGTCCAATTTGTTATCTTTGCTTTTAATGACTTCTTTTTACCAAATACACTTTCTTGATTATGTCTCAAACTAAAGATGTCCTATGTCAAAATTCCTTTTCTTCCCACAAAGTGTTGTGTGGGAGTTCCAAGAAATTGAGGCAAAGGGATTTCCTAGGTTAACCCTAGTTAGAGCAAATGACGATATAAATTCAAGTGATGAGAAACCTCTAAGGACATAATCCCAAGGGAAGGCAACAACACTTAAATTTGTCAAAAGGTATTTGCTCTATCAAAAGGGGTTTGAAATTTGCATGATCATGTTTAAGTGTTTGTTTGCAAAATGTTTTCGAATACACACTGTGTTTTCAAACAAAGAATACCATGCTCCTATGGATGTGATGCAATGTTTGTTGAGTCCCCACTTGACAAGTCCAAATGCTTACTTTTAGCGGATGGTTAGATGCTTGACCCCATGGCCCTCCACGCACTCACTTATACGGCAGCCAGCATCAACACCCATGAAACTCCCATGGCATGCGCTTCCATCTCTACTAAAAGCCGCAGGGAAAGGCTTTTAACGACCGCTCTTGCACCAACAACAAACAACATTTTGGAAAAATTCTAACACATAGGTTCTAGTAAGGACTTTCCTCGTCAGAGGGAGTTGACTTAACGTGGTAAGAGTCCCTTTCGGATCCATCTTGTTGGAGCTAACCGCTATGATTATGCTAACCAAAACCTCATTTATATCCCGCTGGAAATACTCTTTGGCTTTAGAGTGTTACCGGTTGAGTCGTCCCTTGGGTGAGTACTTTTTCCCCAAGGCAGGCCCTCTAAGATAAACAAAAGCGAGCAAAGACACAATCCGTAACTCGATCGATCTTTGATGGCACAAAGAAAGAGAATGTACGCGAAAATGCCCCTACTCACACTCGCACAAGATGTTCAATTTTTAAGCCCAAAATGAAGTGTTTTAAAGCAATAAAATGTATTTTGAGTGTTTCTCTTGCACCCTAGATCGCACGAAGCGCAAGGGGAGAGGATACGCACTCAAAAGACAAAATCACACAATCAAGCACTTGTTCGTTTTATAACCTTCAAAGCAATTGTGATTCATTTTAAAGCACCAAGATGAAGTGTGAAATTTGTCTTGTTCAATTTTAACCAAAAAATGAAGTCTAGTCAGTTTCTATGGTTCAATTTTAAACCAACTTCAAAAGGAAAATCAATGATCTAGTTGACTTGAAACAGAAAACAAAAGCATGAAATGGACGTTTCAAGCCATTACAATAAGCATTTAAAAATGCTTTTTCAATTTTAATGTCCTCTTTTCCAACTCAAATCTGCTTGTGATTAAGTCTAATGCTCACTTCCGATGTCAACCTACAAACAATATAAAGTTATCATCAATAAGAAATGTGATATTTCAAGAAAATAGAGATAAACAATAGTTGATAGTTATGAAACATAAGTTATGCCAAGATAGATAACAATTGATACAAATAACCTTTTCGTTGCTTCTTGTATCCACCTTACCATAACCCTTAAAAATAACACCACCAAAGCTTATTTCCACACTTGAAAGACACTTGCCTATTCTTATCACCTATTGCAACCAATTCCAAAATAGTCTCTTTAATTCATTGTTAATGCTGAAAAAATGACAAAGATAAGGCTTGACAAAAAGTTATTTACTACAGTGGCGACAACAACTAGGGACTCCTTAATTGCTTGCATTAATCTTATAGGACACCAAATATATTTGATTTGCACTCGCATCAAATTCAAGATTATAGCTAGCTGGGGTGACCACCATAAAAGCGTACGTTGGCATTTACTCCTTTCATTTGCTCATCACACAACAAATCTTCTAGAGATATGGATGTAAATAGAAATCCCTTAAATCTAGCGTTGGGGGAATAAACGCAACTGGAAGGCATAAAGAAGGAGGCAAATGGCTTAGACTTTCAGGTTAATGCAACTAGCAGGTATAAAGTAAAGTCAGGAAATGCTAGATACCACCACCAACTCCACTTCCTATGCCATCATCGATGCCTGCAAGAAATAAATGTGTCAGAGATACTGGATTGCAATGAGATTTACCTATCGATGATCTATTCTGCGCAGCAAGTAAAGGTAAACCAATGAATGCAGATCGGCAGGTGAAAGGAATTTTTCATAGGAAATAATGACCACAGACCTCTCTTATTCAGAGACTTAGAATTACACCAAGCATACAAAGCATACAAAGCATTATGACAAGCGTGACACGTTTGCAGTGCAGATTAAAAAAAAATAGATAGGTCGACCCTGACCAGAATACATTGATCAAAGAGTGTTCTTTGATACTTTAATGTTTGCAATAGACACACAAGTGATGTACGTGTGGGGGGATATGTGCGCAGATTTAAAATTGTGAACTATTCCTTCACACAGATTCCAAAATGAAGATGGGGCTCGACCAACCAATACTCCACTTGCCACTTTAAGTCATGTAGAAGCTATGCCCTGATAATCTTCCTGCGAGTGTTAGTCTCAACAGTATTGAATCTATGAACAGAAAGCTACCAATCTATTTGGTGTCTGACGACGAAGAAAATGATAATCAAAGAGAAGCAGTGGCTGAAAATCAATACTTAAAAAAGCCTGAGTGTCAGAGCAGATTAGAACCAGCTTCTGAAACAAAACGTTTCCATGTTCTGCAATGGAATGGAAATCATATTTGGAGCAACGTTGTGGTTTTCTGTGTTTTTTTTTTTGTCTAGTGGGTACGAGTGAATTAGAAGATTGAATGAGTAATGGTGGGGTGAATGTAGCTTTTGTGTATTTATGAATGTTCAGAGTAGCGGTGGATGGCACGAGCTATGTGGTATTGCTGAGCCGCATTGCCCGTGAGAAAACAAGAACCCAACAAAACATAACATAGAATAACAATCAGTGTTGCAGGGATTCTGAGCTTGGTCGATCGTCTGTGGAAGATATGGGGAAGTCTCCAGGAAAATGGCTCAAAACTCTGCTGTTTGGGAAGAAGTCGACCAGATCTCGTTCTTCAGATAGGCTTTCGAGGAAGGACAGCACTACAGAAAATGGGGCAGTTATTCAACAAATTGGAGAAGTGAAAGACAGTTCCAGGAGCATCTTCCATGCATAGGCCTGTGCATTTATCTCACACGCAACTTGTCTTTGCAGCTTTCATCACTTTGTGCTTCGTTCCAACAATTGATGGCTGGTAATATCCACGATTCTTGGGAGGATAACTTGGACAAAAGAAGAACAAGAGAATGTACCAGTCATTAGAATATTTAAAGCTAATTCGATACCTACCATTCCCGAGTGAAGTTGAAGTATACGGACTAGTTGTCTATATACTCAACTTTATTTGGACAGCAAGTTATAGGAAGACACAGCCATTCCCCGTGATTAGCAATAAAAATAAGAATAAACATAGTAAGCATACTTTCCACTGAATCTTATTCCACACGCAATAACAGGAGATTACATTTATTTCCTTTACCTCCACAAGTTTTCTGTTAAGCAGATTTCAAAACACAGGCATGAGGTGCAAAAGGCCAGAGTTCCAAGAAGAAAGCAGAGCTGTGTTCATAGTATTTGTCTAACAGAAACAATATTTGTCTTTTTACGAATTAATCATGAACAAAGAGTTTGCTGGCTATCAAAATAATTGAAAGAAATCACAAAATTTCTATTTCATATTATAGAAAATAGAATGAAGCAATGACTTTCAAAGACAAGCCAAAATATAAATGAAATGCATTAGTTGCCCTCCTTCTAGCCCAAATAGGACCCTAAATCTGCATTGGATCAAAAACAAAAACCATTAGTATTGTTAGTAAACCAAAGCAAATCAAAAGATCCCCTATAAGATTCATCTAATCACAAGAATGATGCCAAAGAAACAAGCAAAACATAGAAATGCATCATTCTAATGAATCAAACTAGCATCTTATAGTGGATTGGTGTCACATGTGTTAGTGACCCTTTCCCAATCCTTGATTAATAAGCTTAGATGATGATGATAAGATGGAAATGATGAGCAAAATTAGTTCTCAAGGAGAGTAACTTTGCATATGCTTTTTGGATGAAATTGTGGAGGATTTTCTCAATGTTGAAGCCTCTATTTAAAGATTTTCAAAATGCCAAGTGTTGAAGATGGACCAATGTGGGATTAAATATTCTGCCAATGAGTTATGGACACTTGTCACCATGTGATTAGTTAATGTGTGTGCAAGATTTGGGAAGAGTGCCCAAGAGGGGGAAATTTTGAATTCAAATTTTGCCATAAATGCTGAGGGGGGACAAGGAAAAACAGCAATAAATGCCTGTTTGACTTGTCATGTTGAGGGAAAATGAGGTTTTAATAAATCAATAAAAATTGATTTATTGTGCAAGTGGCTAGATCTAGATAATGCAAGTGGGATGGATTAGCATTAGATTAGGATTAGATGATGGTTATCTTTGATTAATGCTGATTAGATGAGTTGACATTTTGGACTTTGGTAATTGATTTAAGATTTGATTTAAATGGATTTTTGATTTATTTAATTAAATGGATAATGCAGGATGAAGGTTGAATGATAAGGTTTATTTGATAAATGAACTTATTTAATGAATGGATGAAAGTGATGAATTTGCCTAATGTAAGAGCTAATTTGACCGAATCTGATCGAATGCATAATGTGAATTTTGCATGTCTACACATACTAGTTATGCTTTATGGATGTTAGCTAACTTGGTATAATGCTAAACCATATATTGTGCCTATTGTGCAATTTTTTGCAGCATGCTGTTGAAGCGAGGGGACCTCTTTGCTTTCACTTTTGGATTTGGCCCTTCAATTTTGAGGTTTTGTGTTTCCTTGGCATGTGCTTAATATGTTTATCTTGCTTGCCCAAGTGTTTTCCTCAAGTTGCATATTTTAAATCTTATGTTTTGGGCGAAGTTCAAGTTCTTACCCGGTTCGGGATTTTTTGGTTCGCTTAGATTTTCTGGATTTCATTCTAACTCCATTTCAATGTATCGTTTTTTTTGGTCCAGTTTGATTTTTGCCTCATCATATTTTCTTTGATTGTAGCGAAGTGCTCGGACCTATTTTGCTACCCGATTCGAGATTTTTGGCCTTCGAATTCCGCTGATCGATTTTTCCGGGAATTTCTATCGGCCATCGCTTCCGAGTTTGGTTGATTTTTAGAGCTTTATGCCATTTTTCTTTATCATTTGCATTCTCGAGTTGGGATGTTCAATCCTATTGTGCTTGGCCGAGATGGTTTGCTTGTGGGCTATTTTACGTGTCTTAGGCTGGCTACGTGCGTTCATGGTTAAAATATAGGGTTTCATGCCTAGGGTGTTGCCATTTCTTTTCAATTTTCTTTCTATTGAGCCTAGAATTCAAGGAAGATCTGTTGGAGGCTCATGTTAAATGATTTTTCATGCCCAGGGTCCTCAAATTTGTGACCTTTGGTCAATTTGAGTGTGAATTCATGTTGGATTGCTGATGTTCAGGGTTTCTATCGACTTCGGGATTTTCCTATCCGGTCGTATTTTCCCGGTTCCTCCTTTTTCCCCTCGTTTCCCTAGATTTCATGCAGTGATTGTCATTTTTGCAGAAATCCAGTCCGGCCAGATTTTTTGGATTTTCTGGGAAGCTTGGTGAAACTTGGAATTCGATGAAATGAATGATTTCAATGATAAATTCTTTTCATTTCATGCTTTTGATTGATAAATTACACAGTGATTATGAATTCTTTATTCTTTTTTGATGATTATGGTTGATTCCGTGCTCATCTCGCTGGAATTTTCCTAGGCCGGATTTTCCCAGAATTTCCCTTTTGGCCTGGATTCCGCGGCTGGCTCAAAATCCTAGACTATGTTATTTGTGATCAAGTGAGGTTTCTGGGTTGATTTCAATTTGTTTGAGCTTATTTGGATTGCGAATACATTGTTGATGATATACTAATCTTGATCTTCATGTCATAATAGTGTTATAATGGATATTGATGATGGTTTTTCTGAGTGCAGGCTGAGTCTGGCATGGTCATTGGAAATTCTGGAGATGAAATTTAATGAAGAAATTCAAATATTGTTACTCCACCCCTTGGCCAACTTGGAGAGGGCAGTTAATTTGGGGCTACATCAAATTTTGTATTTCCCTCTCATTTTCCTTGCCTTGGTTCGAATTCTTGAGGATCCTAGGCTGACCTTGGATTGAGTTCATGTATTTAATGTCAATTTATTTTTTGAATCTCCTTGGGCCAACCTGTTTTATAGCCATTTAATTGTAAAACCCTTATTGGGCTGACATGCTTTGGGGTTCTCTATAAATTTGGAATTTCACCTCATTTGTAATGGAATATAGAAGATAGATAGAATAGAATACATTGACAGATAAAAGTGAATTTAGCAGTAGAGCAGAAGTAGAAGTTAGTCAATTTCTGAGCAAGTTTTGTAACAGAACATTGGAATTATTGTTGAAATTGGGTGATTCAATACAATTGAAGGGAATTGTGATTTTCTGGTGATCTCTTTTGTGTTGACTTATCTTGCATGGTTCTTATGATTCTATCTTTCAAATTTCTCAAGGTTATTAAATTTAGATTTAGATCTGATTCAATGATGTTCATGATTTAATGTTTGAAGTGTTGCAGCAATCCCTAGTCCATACTTTTTGTAGCTAGTTGATTGTTAGTTTCTTTGCAAAGTTAGCTTGGACTCTATATTCATTGTCCTTAAGTTCAATTGTGGAGATTTATTCATTTCAATTGCAATTGGGTTGTCGTGGATGAATGTTCATGATATGAAAATCTTTAAAACCTCAGAAGATTGCACTATTTTTGTAAGATTGTAAATTTATCTTGGTCAAGTAGGAAAATTAGTTTATGAGGGATTGGTCCATTTCAAGTATTTCATTATTTTCATTGTTAATATTAGGAGTATTTAAATTTAGTAATCTCTCTGAAACCCTAATCTTTTGTTATTTATTTATCATTTGAGCTAGATTTAGGATTGAAATATCATTACATTGCTAGATCTGATAAGTTCAAGATTCAGTCTTTGCTTGTAGTAAGGTCCCTTTGTGATTACCAATACTTTCACATTTATCACTAAGTTGTTTATGCATTGTCAAGACTTGACATTAGAGACCTTGGGGTTATCTCTTGAGGCTTAGTGATAGAGATTTACCTTTCAAGAGAGATAGGATATTATATTTTTTCTGAGTTGTTACTGTGTAGAAAGCATCATCAACACTAGCCTAATTTATGATCAAGATATGCTTGTATATATATAATATGGTTTGAGGAATGAAAATATGAATGTGGGAATGGATGAAAAAGAAAGAGAGAAGGAGAAGTGAGAAGTGTGTGTTCGAAGGAGAAGAAAAGTGTGATTACTTAAATGCTTTATTAGCTATGATCAATACAATTTTGTTCACTGATTACTGTGTGTAGCAATACTTCATATTTTGAGCTTTAGTGGAATTGAACCCTACACATTGAAGGTGTATCCTATTAGTTCAATATTTTGGAAGCAAGCCTTAACTTTTGTACTCTAGAGGTGAGCCATTATTTGTATCTTCTAGTTGTAGCCTTGTGGATAGTGAGTCTTTATTTAAGGCAGTGATCCTTTTTGTAATTGATTTTGATATTCTCTATAGTGTGAGTTAATCCTCACCATGGTTTTTCCATTATTGGGTTTTCCACGTAAATCTAGTGTTACTATGTTTATGTGTTGGATTTCAGTTTTTGCATTGATATTTAATGATTAATCATTTAAGTAGATTTATGTATTAGTTTTGGTGATTGAATTAAAGGTTAAAATCTATAAAAACTGATTCACCCCCCTTCTTAGTTGTCCTATTCAACAATTGGTATCAGAGCTTGGTCCTTTGGAATGAGTTTAACAACTCGAAAGAGATCTTGGAAGGGTGAATTAAATAATGATGGGATCTGACTTGGATGAAGAAGTAAGAACATAGGTCACATAGTCTAAAAGTGAAGATCTGAAAGAGAATTTCAAGCAAGCAGATGAATGTATTCAAAAACTAATGAATCAGATCTAGAAATTAAAGTTGAAGCATAGAGCTCGGTTAACTAGGAACTAAAAGAAGCAAAGGAGACTATTAAGAATCTAAGAATGGAACTTGAAGAAAGAAAAAGGATGGAAGAGAATCTGAAATTGGAAATTGAACAAAGCAAGATAGAGTAAGAAAAACTAAAAAAGACTATCAATTAGAAGACAAAAAAATGTGATATGCTTGAACAAGAAGTAGTAACCCTAAAGGTTGATCTAGAAAAAGTGAAATATTGTGAAGAAATATTCAAGAAAAGATCTACAATGCTTGAGGATTTGATTTCATAATAGAAACCTGCAAAGGTTAAAGGTAGTCTTGGATTTGAAAAAGGACAAAGCACTAAACCAGTTTTCAACAAAATAAATAATCAAAGGAAATTTCAAGGAAATACTTACCATCGAAGAATCAATACCGAAAGGATACCCACTCGACAACCTAATGCTCAAAGGTACTCATGTTTTAATGGTTTTTGTTTCTCATGCAATAAATTTGGACATAGAGCAACAAAATGCAGAAGTAGGATGCATCAAAATAAAATAAGTCAAAATGTTGGATTCTTTGCTAAAAAATGCTATGTGTGCAACAAGTTTGGACATAAAGCTACTGAATGTAGAAGTCAAATGATGATGAAAAATTTTGATACAAAAAAAAGGATTCAATATTTACAAGGCTACTGTTATACATGCAATATCTTTGAACATAAGGCTAATTAGTGAAGGATGAAGATAAAAGCAAATTCATTTGACCTTGGATATGCTAAGTGCTACATTTGCAACAAATCAGGACATATCTCAAAAATTTGTAGGAGTAAAGTTGGAAAGAAATCTAATTTGGAGAAAAAAACATGTCGGTGAACAAAGTGGATCCTAAAGAAGTGAGGAAAGAAATGGCAAAAAACTAGAGAAAGAAGGAAGAACTTGAGAACAAGGACAAATCAGATAATCCTATATCTGCATCTGGTGCATATACCATTTTCAAGAGTTGGACCCAATAATGGCTTTAGGGGGATTAGTCATAGAAGAATCTAACAAACCCTTGATATATGAGGTGTTGTATAATGACACAGGGATAAGTAATAAATATCTAGTTTGATGGCATTGAAGAAAATTTTGGTGGAAAAGATGCAAATCAGGAAATTTGCAGAGCCCTTCTTGGCTTACAGTGTTTCTCAAAATTGATCTAGTAGCAATGTTGAAGGTGGTACTGACAAAGTGAAGTATAAATGATGATGTCATAAGAAATAAATTACCTTTTATGATGAAACCCTAAAAAGTGACAAGTTAAATAAAGATGATCGTGTGGTCTCTTTTCACATTATGAATTGAACAAGCTAAGGAGTAAAGCACAAGCCAAGGAATAAGGTGTTAGGGTTGTTAGTGAATGAAAGTATGGAGAAAAAGGAAGAATGGAGTCAAAGGAAATGGTGGTGTTTGATCTGTACAACAATAAATTGTAGAAATTAAGTAAGTTGTAAATCGATGAATTTAACCATGATAAGATTCAAAAACTTGAGGGTTCCCTTTCAGTTGAGCAAATACTGAAGATAAAGAATCTAGGGCACAAGGGTTTAGACATTTGGAATGAATTTCTATATTTTTTGGATGTGGACATTGTTTAGATTATTCTAGGTAGAATTCAAGGTGATCAGATGATCTTTGACAAACCCTATGAGATCACAAACGAAGCAATTGCAACAATAAACAGATTATGAAATAATGGACCCATTTCTATGATGAAGTCAGTGAAGAAAAAAGAGGTTGAATCTCTATCTAGGGTAATAGGAGATCAAGGGGAGTTGGAAACAAGCAACACTAAGAGGGGGGTGAATCAGTGTCATGAAAGAATTCAACTTAATTATTCTATCATTTAACTTAATCATTCAACAAAAGAAACATGAATCATCAGAAAGAAAGTAACCACAACACCATAACACTAGAATTTTTACATGGAAACCCTGTTAGGGGAAAAACCACAGTGGATGGATGGCCAATCCACAATATAATATGAGTGTACCCAAATTGAAAAGTACAAAATAGGAATGCACTTGCATTCAAGCTCACTGCTCAAAAAGGATGGGATCACTGCCCTACAATGATCTGGAATAGATCCAAAAGAATCAACTAATGAAATAGCGTCAACAATTATTGATTATAGTTCCAATTAAGCTCTGTAGATAATCTCCTGTCCTTTTGATTGATTCAACAATACTGCTCTGTTATGCACAAATCACACTATAAAAATCTTAATGCTCAAGTAAAAATATGCATAATCACCTAATCGTTGTTCTTGATGATCGAAACACACCACCACACTTCCTTTTTCATATATCAAATGATATATCAAATCTCTTATATATATCCACATCTAGAAATCAAGTCGCTATAGGTCAACCTTGATAAAACATGGAAATATTATCAATTGTTGGCCCAAATCATGAACAATTTTGATGTGCACCCAAACAAGTTGGCTAGACTATAGCTAGGACCCATAATTAAATATTTGAACATAATTTTTTTTAAATAATTTCACTTTACACATCCATAACGCGCCATATTCACGGAGTCAGCTACAACGAGCAAGTAGATAGAAAACATCCTACCAGACCTCCAAGCTCATACTACAACTAATGCAACACCACAAAATTCAGTAATAAGATAATATACATGCTCAACAAGCAATCCAAGGGATCCACAACTCAAAACGATGATTCGGTGAAGTAGATAGATTAACTGACTGACCGGATACCCTATTCTTCAAGTATTATGTTGGTAACACACAATATTTCACTTTATCTACCAATATGACTAGATACTGATCAATGAACCATGGAGATGACTTTAGTTGCCATCAATGACAACACTAGAAGCCATATGAAAACAATCTCCCCCTTTAACATTGATGGCAACACTTAGTGAAAAATGACTAAGTGTTGAAACTGGTAAGTGCACTGTCAAAACTGCCAAAATTTAGAATACTACTCCCCCTACGAATGTCAAGGAATTTTTCATTGCACTCTCTCCCCCTTTGACATCAATGAAAAAATTAGGGAATCCAAAATTGCAAAATTGTTGAGACTTACAAAAATTTGAAGACATCTACAAATTTATTCTTCAGTTCACTTAAGTTTGATTCCCAGACACTTCTCAAACTCTCTAAAATGGTTATATGACCACAAAGTAGATATGACAGTTTTTGCTGCTTCGAGACTTACTAGATTAGGAGCGACCATAGAATCTTTAGCTTCTCTCAGAGCATTCACCATTATCTCAATCTTTGGACTTATTAGTCCCTTGAGTTCACATACTCTTCCAATAATCCTTTCATTTTCAAGTTTTAGACTCTTTATTTTGTTGAGCAAGGACACTACGTGACTTTCTTGTTTACAAACACTGCCAGCTAATGGGTCAAAAGTATTGAAAATAGTGATCAACTGTTGTTCAATGTCTTTCACCTTCTTCTCATTTGCTTCAGTAAATTTTGACAATACCAAGCAAGATTTGTACACTTTTCCTCCTTCAGACATAGTATCTTGAATATTTTTTATGCAAGTGCCAGGGATAACTTTAAGAAACCCCCCCTCGGCGAAGGTGTCAAATCCTGGCAAAATATTTTCTTTTATTTGAAAAAAATTATTAATTTTCTTTGAAATCTATAGCACATTATTAAAAAATTGTAAAATCCTGGGAATCTTAATGAATAATTGGAAAAAATAATAATCGCAATGGCGAATCCTAGCGAATAATCACTAAAAAGATTAATTACAATGGTGAATCTCTCCTTTAAAAAATTGCATAGTTGGTCAACATAGTTCCCCCATATTTTTTGTAATCTTTTGTAATATTGAAGTAGGTTCCCAAGGGCGACAGCCACCGATGGGGTCAAGGGGCAGTGCCCCTTGTGGGGATCAAGGGGGCAGAGCCCCCTTGTGGGGGTCGAGGGGGCAATGCCCCCTCACAGGGTCTGGGGGCAACAGCCCCGACACACTCTTGTCACGATACAGGCGGGGTCGAGGGGCAGAGCCCCTCGCCACCAAGCATAAATTCACTATTGAAAATGCATTGGAGCACACATGGATTAAGCATTTTTTAAAATTCTCACTTTAAAAAAAATACTATATGAAAAGTGAAATTTTGACCATCGATTAGCTTTTTAATCAGATGGCTATGGGTTGATTCCGTGAGTTTATATGCATGTTCCTTTTAAAAGGTTTGTTGAGGCCCGAAATTTGTTTTGGGCCACACAATTAAATCTAATCCTATGGCCCAAAACAAATTTCGGGCCTCAACAAGCCTTTTAAAATGCACATGCATATAAACTCACAGAATCAACCTACAGCCATCTGATTAAAAAGCTAATCGATGGCAATAAATAAAAGCCCTATTCAAGGCTAAAATATCACTAAAATGAAATGGTAATTTATTATTAGTGGCGATATTGCCCCAAAATTAATGGTAGGAATATAATATTACTGGCGAATATAATTAATATTTGTAATTAGAGTATAAACTATTGGTGAACTAGTTCCAATGATGCATTGTTTAAAGAATAATGCATAGGCAAATTAATCGAGATAATTTTATTTTTTTTAAAAACTTGGCGATTCTGCATCCTTTTTAGCTTGTACTATTCGCCATTTCTGGAGATATCAATTTCAATTATTTGCCAATTGGCAAAGATTCACCACTAAAGTTTTCCCTGGCAAGTGCCTAATAGAGCTTTGTCTTTGGCAATTAATTCATTTAGGCTACCAACTCTCTTCCCCTTGAACTCCTTTTTCACTTTAACCAAAGCTGATTTCTCAAAAGATTCAAAATGAGAATCTACATAATTTAGTAGCTTCTTTAACTCACCAAAGGATGAACTTGATGGGTCCATAACATAAGTAGGCATTATTTTCTATAAAACTCCAGATGCACGCTTTAGCAGTTCACTATCCTTTATGTGAGATTTTAGTATCTTCTCACTGGCTTTGGCTTGAGCAATTTTAGTGACCTTCATCATCTAAATTGGAGATAGAGTGGATAGGTTAATTGAACTTTCATCTAACTCAATATCTGACTCTTTCTATTGCTCCAATAGAGATTCCTTCACTTCCTCTATTATGATTTCTTGATCCTTTTCCTTTTCAACCTTGTATTCTGCTTTAGGATTGACTTTAGGAATTTTAGCTTCTACAATATGCACCTCTTTTTCCTCAGCTAACACCTCAATAGGGACCTTAGTTACCACAGGTGTCTCTGTATTTTCCACATTAGGAGAAGTCAAAATATCCTCAAATTCTAGAGGATTAGACACATTCATGCTCTCCTCATTCACATTCTCTTCTTCTAATTCATTTACCTCCACATTCACTTCCTCATTTCCTTGAACATTTTCAGTATTGATTTCCTCAGTGTTAATCTTATCCCTTGACAAAAGTTCTTCCATAATTTCCTTAGTTTCACTAACAACAACGTCAATTTCACCAATCATGAGTTTATTTATTCTTTTTTTTTCTCTTAAATTCCTTTCTAGCACTTCCAAGGAATAAATCCATTTCTTCAATTGTCATTTCTGAGCACAAATTAGCTAGAACTCCCTTCCTTAGATTTTCTTCTTCTGATAAGGCACTCAACCTTCTAGACTCCAAAGCATTATACAAACTTGTAGGCAAACCAGATATGATTTCAACAAGAGCTTTACTAAAAACATTCATATGCTTTATTGTTGCTTCTTCAAGAATTCTCTTACCAAATCCATTAAAGGTCTCATACCAATCACATAGTGGCTTGATATTTCCATCTTTCAACACTGCATTCTCAACTTCCTCAACAAACATACTGGGCTTGTCAATTTTAGCCTTTTTCTTTGCTTCTTCTCCTTTTCCAGAAGATTTTCTCTTATTCAATTTGACAACCTGTGTACCAATAGCCTTTAGCTCCCTTAATACTTCTTCTAAATAAGTTTCTTCCTCTTCATTTGCAGACACAACTTTGTAAGATCTTATGTTTTTATTCTTCTTTCTTTTTCTGGAAGCCTTGGCTTGATTTGAATGAGCTGCAAAGGAACTTCTAATGTGAGTAGGAGATGTTCCTGGACTAGCTGATTTTTCCTTTTCTTTCTTCTTAGCTACTTCAGCTTCATCTCTTTTCCTTCTCACTTCTTTTAGTTTATGCATAGGAACTCCTATACTCTCTGCAAAAGATTTTGTCTCTTTTCTTACCCTTCTGACTATCATGAGATTTTTCAATTCTGAATGAACCTGTAAGATTTTCTCTACATAAGTACCAAACCTTTCTTCTCCTTGATCAAGTGGTGAATTTAGCAAGTGTTCTGCATACATCCTTGAAATGTTCTCGTCTACTCCATAACCCATAGGCATGATCCAAACTATTCTAGGATCAACAACTTCCATATGGCACTAATCAATGTCTACCATGAAGAAAATAGTGTCTTTGTATTGTTCCATTATTGTGGTAGGAAATTATTCTCTAGCGTGCATCAGATTCTGAAAACTTTTAAAGTATCCCCAAAGGATTGTATTGCAGACCTGTATGTCGATCACCCAGTACACATAAAAAATTCCATATCTAAATAGCTATCGACATATCATTATGCCATTGAACTTTACCAACTCTCGGTACCTCACCTGAGAAGTAGAAAAAAAAACATATCAACAAGTTATCTTACTTGAATGTGTTCTTCTTATCCTTTTTTATTTTTCCCAAATTCTCCAATAATTGGCTTCTGAGTAGTTCAAATTAGTCATAGTCTACATTTTGTTTGACCATTTCATATGCTACATAGATAGTTGTGCCAGATAATGAATTCTCCTAGGTTGAGTGATAAATCTTATAGCTAATAATCATTGATGCAAATTTTACATCTACTATGGAAATATCGTCTATCATCATTACTCTTATGTCCAATTGTGAGCCTGTCACTTCAGTAACCTTATCATTCTTCATAGACTTCAAAACTGGAAGTCTACCGGTGGAATTTAGTCCTGTGATTACACATATATAACTTCTTTTGTGATTTTGAATGGAACATCCAACCACATGAATTTATCATGGACATGGCTCAACATATATTGAACCCATTCATCTTCTTCAAATATAGGGAATTTCACAAATTGCACAAATTTCTTATCTTCTAGGGTTTTAAATTTCGATTTCACAGTATAATCTTCTTGAATTATATGATGAGAGTACAAATCCATCAAATGAGAGGTTCCTAAATCTTTAATGTTTGTGTGCACATAATCCATAATATCCTCAATATGCAGGACTTCGTACAACATTAATGAAAATGCACGTAAGGGCTCTGTATCTACGGACTTATATGGATGCCATTTGAACTTTGGACATGGCCTATCCTTAACTTCAAATATCATAGGAGTAGACATGATTACAATCACACAAATTTATAGGTTTTCAATAAATACCTTTTGGGGAGGAAAATGAAATTTGATTGCAGATTCTCCTTTATGCTTGATTCTCCCCACAAATTTTCAATGATCACTTCAGATCTCTCCAAACCACTTTTCTCCAAATGTGATATGAAAAATGAGGGTTGAAGCCATTCCTTTTATTGTAAACATACCTAACTCCTTTTTTTTGCAATAAATCCCCTTGCCCTAACTCATCTAGTTTCCTTCCTTTCAGACACCGAGATAGATGACTCTTATGCGGATCTCCAATATTCTTCACTAATGCTTCTAACTGGTCGAACAACATCTAGAAAGCATCAAATCTCCTATTAGACATATATGGATTCTAGTATCATTCACTTGTAAGAGGGGGTTTAAGAGTTTTTCTTAATAGCTCCCCCTATTCCAGAGACCTAAAATTAATTCCTTGAGCAATTACCAGAAGTTGCTTCTGGTGCATGTCCATTTCCTTCTACAGAGGGATTCTTCTTCACCCATTTCTTCTGCATTTTCTTCTTGATCTCATTAGTGGTGACTTTTCCTTTTCCTTTAACATCCTGTTGCATGTTCTATTTTACCAAACCTCTTCTATTCTAGCAAAATATAGTAATGTGGCCAAATTTGTTGTTGTGGCAAACAACATTTCTCTGTCTAGGCCAACTATTCCACTAACTTTGTCTTGATCTACTTTGGTTGGCAATATGTCCAAATCTATTGCATGCATAACATCTGACATCTCTATGAAAGTTGTTCATCACAATTTTGCATTCACTTGACTTATGACCATAATTATAGCAATTAAAACATTGACCTGAGAATGATGGTCTACTTGTATTCATTCTACTCATACACTGAGAAGCCATATGACCAAATTTGTTGCAAACATAACAATAGCCATTAAATCTTTGAGCATTTGGTTTCCTTACTGGATCTCTTCTGGAACCTTTCATCTAACCTTCTTTTCTGAATCTTCCTTGTTCAAAATTCCTTTGTCCAAAGTTTCTTTGTCCAGATCCATAACTTTCTCCTTCTTCATATCCAAGACATTATCTATCACCATCAGTTCTCTATCCTTTGATTAGTTCATCAAGTTTGGTTGAGCTTGCTTTGAATTTTTCCTTATACTCATTTGCAGTGGCAAGTTCATCTCTAAGATCATCAAGCTGCTTTTCAAGCACTTCTTCATTGTTCTTGGATTGCTCCAATTCATTATCTAGTTGATTGCATTATTCAGAATTTTCTTTCAAAGACTGTGCAATATTTTCTTCATTCTTCTTTGCGTCCTCAATCTCCTTGGTCATTTTCATCATGATAGATTCCATCTCCCAGTTCAAGGCAGCATTCTCTTTGGAAAAAATTTCACATTCTTTCATTTTCTCTTTCAGAGCCAGACTGAGATGTTCATCTTCCATGCTTTTGTTCTTTTGTTTGAGCTGACCACATAATTCCTTTCTTTTCTCCCTTGATTCATTGATCTTGTATTTTAGTGACTAAATGAACTTTTATGCATTCTCAAGATTTTCTTGTAGTTCTTGGTTCTTAGATTTCATCTGGTCAAGATCATCTAGGCCCATAGTAAGTTGTTATTGAAGACTACTTGTATCCATTGGGAAACACTTTCCAATATCTCCTCGAGTTGTAAGACTTCTTTCAAGGAACTAGCTTTGATACCAATTGTTGGAAACAAGCAACAATGAGAGTGGGGGTGAACCAGTGTTGTGCAAAAATTCAACTTAATTATTTTGTCATTTAACTTAATCATTTAATAAAAGAAACATGCATCGTCAAAAAGAAAGTAACCACAACACCATAACACCAAAACTTTTATGTGGAAACCCTATTAGGGGAAAAACCATGGTGGATGGCCAATCCACAATATAATATGAGTATACCCAAAATGAAAAGTACAAAATGGGAATGCACTTGCATTCAGGCTCACTGTCTAGAGCTCACTACTCAAAAAGGATGGGCTCACTACCCTACAATGATTTGGAATAGATCCAAAAGAATGAACTAATGAAATAGCATCAACAATGCCTGATTATAGTTACAATTAAGCACTGTAGATAATCTCCTTTCTTTCTAGCTAATTCAACAATTCTATTCTATTATGCACAAATCGCACTGTAAAAATCTTAATGCACAAGTAAAGATATGTATAATCGCCTAATCGTTGTTCCTGATGATCACAACACACCACCACACTTCCTTTTTCATATATCAAATGATATATCGAATCTCTTATATATATCTGCATCTAGAAATCAAGTCGTTATAGGTTAGCCTTGATAAAACATGGAAATATTATCAACTGTAGGCCCAAATCATGAACAATTTTGATGCGCACCCAAACAAGTCAGCTAGACTATACTTGGGACCCATAATTAAATATTTAAACTTAAAAACATTTTAAATAATTTCATTTTACATATCCACAATGCGCCATATTCATTGATTCGGCTACAACGAGCAAGTAGATAGAAAACATCCTATCAGACCTCCAAGCTTGTACTGCAACTAATGCAACACCACAAAATTTAGTAATAAGATAATATATGTGCTCAACAAGAAATCCCAGGGATCCACAACTCAAAATGATGATCCAGTGAAGTAGATAGATTAATTGATCAATTATTCTACCGATAACACTCAGTATTTCACTTTATCTGCTGATATGACTAGATACTAATTAGTGGACCATGGAGATAACTTTAGTTGCCATCAATGACAACACTAGAAGCCATATGCCAACAAAAGGAACTTCTAATTCATACTATAATCAACCCTGTGATAAGGTATGTGACATATGTCATTTCATATAAGATCTATTTCATAAATAGGGAAGGCTCTACTTCTGCGATTGTTGTTTATGTTGCACATCAATTGGTTGAAAAGAATGAGGATTTTGATTTATATGAGTTACTAAGGAATCAATTTATGGAGAAAATTACTATGAAAAAGAATGACAATTACCCTTTTCATTTTGGATCTCTAGTTGTATGTTTGATGATGTATTTTCTAGAATTGCTACCATTGAAAGAGAATGTTGTGTGGAAGTCAATTATACTAGTTGGGAAAAAAGTTTACCATTATCTGGAATGTGTAGTAGAAAAGGAAAAGATCTATAAAGAATACTTTGAATTTAACAAAATGAATGTTTGGTGCTTTGGCATGGTTCCCAGTCTTATTGTAGTATTTGAAGTAGATTCCCCCTCTGGTAAGAGAGAAGTAAGATGAATCATCTCAAGTTACCCTCCAGAAATGAAGAAGTTGAAGACTAAGGAGAAGGAAGAAGAAAAGGAGGAGAATATTACCGAATCAATTGATCTATCATCAACGAATGATGAAGAAGATTTCACTAAATAGAAGATATTAAAGATTCTTGAGCAATCTAATGGATTGAAGAAGATTGGAGATATTTGGTTGTCTTGACCATCATATGAACAGGATGAGATCATAGATGCTTTGACTACTCACATAATTCACAATGGTATTGACCTAAGAAAATTGACAAATGTTTTCCCAGAAGTATTGATTGAGTAGATTGAAGACAGTGTAAAAGCACTGTCACCTAGTGAAACTAAAGGAAAAGATGAAATTCAGGTAACTATGGAAGAAAGATGTGGAAATGCACAGAATAAATTGACTGAGAGCATAAATGAGTTGAAAACATGCATCAAGAGTGTAAATAGTATGTACAGATATTGTCTCTGGTGGCCTATTGCTATTAGATACTACATAGCAAAAATTGATACTATTAAGTTTGAGTTGGATTCTATTGAAAAAATATATGATATTCTTAATGACACAAATGGAGCGCTGAAGAAAAGGATCAATTCCTTATAGTATGAATTTGCAACTTCATTATGGCACATAGGGATGGTATTGTGAAGAATTTTTGGATGGTTAAAGAGATAATTGATTTGATATTGGAACAATTTTCTGGTCTTTTGGTAGAAGCTGAGAAAAATGAACAGAATATCACTATCCCGGATACGCTTCTAGAAACAATTGACTTGATAACAAAGAACAATAGTATTTTTTTAAACATTAGGTTAGCAGTGGATTCTTGGAAGATATTTCTTCCAAAGCTGAAAGAAAAATACAAGGAGATAGTTTAGAGAAAGAAGGATTGAGGTAAAGAACCATTTTTTATATCATTTTCTTGAAGTCTATTTTAAAAATTTTTGAAGGAAAGATAGATCTTCTTTCTTTTCCATTGGTGTCAAAGGGGGAGAGAAAGCATGTGGAAATAATGGAAATATTTTCAAGCCTATCAAAGAGAAGAACTACATGTTGTTGTTGTTGTCTTTTCACATCTTGTGTTGCCATCAATGACAAAGGGGGGAGATTGTTGGAAATTGGATTGCATCAAATGGTTGTCATTAATGGTAGCAGGTTGTCATTTATGTCAACACAATACTAAATGAATGAGATAGTTACCAAAAGTTATTTTCTATTAAAGATGGTCATTATATATGGTCTGGTATGATTGGTTTAGTGTGTTAATTATTCAAGTCTAGTTTTGTACTGTAAGATATGCTATGATTCTGATATTCAAAGATCTTGGCTAACTCAGTGCATACAATATATTATGAAGACTAGTTATGCTTTATGGATGTTAGCCGACTTGGTATAATGCTTAAATCATATATGGTGTCAACCTAATTGATGATCAAGATATGCTTGTATATATATAAGATGTTATGAGGAATGAAAATATGAATGTGGGAATGGATGAAAAGGAAAGATAGAAGGAGAAGTGAGAAGTGTGTGTGTGAAGGAGAAGAAAAGTGTGAGAACCTATATGCTTTATCAACTATGACTAGTACAGTTTTGTTGAGTGATTACTATGTGTAGTAGTACTTCATATTCTGATCTTTAGTGGAACTAAACCCTACACATTGGAGGTGTATTCTATCAGCTCAATATTTTGGCAGTGAGCCTTAACTTTTGTCCTCTAGCAGTGAGCCATCATTTGTATCTTTGGGTTGTAGCCCTATGGACAATGAGTCCTTATTTTAGGTAGTGAGCCTTTTTGTAATCAGTTTTGATATTCTCTATAGTGTGAGTTAATCCTCACTGTAGTTTTTCCCTTATTGGGTTTTCCATGTAAATCTGGTGTTACTGTGTTTATGTGTTGGATTTGAGTTTCTACATTGATATTTGATGATTAATCATTTAACTGGTCAGATTTATGTATTGGTTCTGGTGATTGAATTAAAGGTTAAAATTTGTGACAATTGATTCACCCATCCTATCAATTGTCCTATTCAACAAAAACCCTAATCTAAGAGACAAATTTATATTCTAGGGCTAAGATCCTACAAAAGCACCATTAGAAATAAATGAAAATCACTTTATGAAGTGAAATAATCATTAATTTATCAGTACCTAATGGATGCAACAAATCAGAGCAATTGCACACAACAATGAAGAAATTACACACATATAAGAAGAAATTGCACCACTCTATAGAAGATGCACCAATCTAACCTAAAACTACTAAAAATGCATGAAACCCATGAAAAACCTCATGATAAATTTTAAAAAAGGGATATGACCTCAAAATATGACTATGAAACTGAAGGAATTTATGAAATAATAAATGAGAATGTCAAGTCTCCATCAAAAGGACCCTTTGGCATTAGACATTGTGTGGTCAAAGAAGTAAAAACAAGAGACAAACACCATTGAATAAGGATGGTGTAGCATGCAAGAAGGAGGGTGTGGGTCAAAGAAAGGTGTTCATTTCATTAAGGAGGCACATGGTGTCCCTTATTTTGGAGTAAGTATTGTAGGGTAGGAGAAACTAACACATAAATAAGTCATTAAACCCTCCCACAACCTCCATAAAGGCACAAAATATCAAGAAATTGGGGACACCTTCACTCTATTATGAGGGGAAAAAAAAATATTAGAGGGTGTGATGTGAAGGGAAGGAAGAGGATGGAATGATGAGAGGAAAAATGCAAAGAAAATACCTTCAAGTGCATGCAATTTTGGAGGAGAGAATTGTGTGAGAAGAAGATAGAGAGAATGGAGAAATGGCATGGGAAAAAGAGGTTGATAGGGCGAAAATGGTGGAAAAAGAAAAATGAAAGAGAGAATAGAGGGACATGAGGAGAGGGAAAGAGGAATCATGAGCAGAAAAAGGATAATTTTTCTAGCATAAAATGGGGATTCCACAACCTTGGTCATATTCCCCATGCTTGTGCTATAATGTGAGTTTGTGGATAGACCATGGACGTCCCTCAAATCAAAGCAAATTGAGGAAACATGAGCAGGGGATGAAATGAGTACCCTTGAAGGAGAATTTGAGAATGATGAATATATTCATTGCATCTATGCTCATTTTGGTTGTGGGATTTTGAATGCATGAGAGACAGGGGCAATGATTAATCTTAGTATAGGGGAAGGAATGGGCATGTGGATAAACATGGGTTTATGAAGGAAAAATCTATTTGATTCTATTTCAATGAGAGTTATTTGAAGTAGTTAGTGGGACCTTCAAGGTCATTGAAGGATGTCCAAGAGTTGAATATAAAAATGAATAGAGTCCTCACACCTCTTTCAAGTGATTGGATTGCAATTTCTCATCATCTTGTGGCAAGTTGGTTAACTTAATTGTTTGTTTATTTTATTAGCCTTAAAAGCAACTTTTGCTTCATTGAACTAAATGACATATGTTCACTTGACAAATGTCCATATAATTAGGAATGATTATGGAAGCCAATAAACTCTTTACCAAGATCGTTGATCATGGAATAGGTGCAAATTTAAGTGTGTTTCTCATCTTTGGGTATATTCAATCTCAAGAGCTACAAATGATGTGTTTTAAATACCTTGTAAACTTTCGTCAATTATGAACTCTTGTAATGAAAGAAGCTCTAGATACCTGTCAAATGGAAGTATTATATTATGTGGTGCTTTAGATTGTCTATTGGATCAATAATGTATATGGATAAGGGTGATCCCACAATAGTGGTTTACAATTTTTGGCCAAATTGGACATTGAAATAATTATTTTTACTAAATCTTCACTTTCAAGCACCTATAGAGGCTAAACCGTGAGGAATTTGAAGATAATGCAAACTAGAGTTTCATGACATTTTTTCTGTAGATTCTAAATATATTTTTTTCAAAAAAATTGGAATCATATTGTAATTCTTTCCATCTCCTTGAAAACTAGTTTTTTTCATAAAACAACATTTTATTGAATATTTTTTCTTTAATCAAGTTTCAACGTCAAACTAATTACAATTGACATAGTGTGACCATATAATGCATAATTTTTTTGTATGTATCAAAATTCAAATTATTTTTTGTTGGATCAAGGACTTCAATATCTAGTGCACTTATATTTTTCAATTTTTTTTTATAATCTACTATTTTTCCACGTGTAGAATAGAGAGCTTGATTTTTGGTGAAAAACTTATGTTTAATAAAACTAAAAAACAAATATATAATAAAACCAAAACATATTAAAATTATATTTGTTGGATAGCTCATTGAGGAATACCTAATTCCAATTGGGTGTGAAGTCTCCACCATTTTCATGTTCAAAGCAAGCTCAAGTGCAAAATTTTAGGCTTTTTGTGAATAAGGTAAAAATCAGGGAAATGGGGGTTCGCTCGAACCAAGGGGGTTCGAACCCCTCCCATAAAGTTTTTTTCATTTGAATTTTGTCTGCATGCATTTAATGGGTTCACTTGAACCCTGGTTTGAATCCCTTTTTTGGTTTGTTCGAACCATCTAGTTCGTACGAATCCCCAGAATGTAATTTTTTGCCATGGGGCAATTTTTTACAAGTTTTCCTTCCTCATTCAAATTGTAAACCACTTTTGTGGGTTTACCCATAATTAGTTATAGGCTTATATTTATAAGTATTATTGTGTGACATAATAAAAACATGTCAAACATGTTGGTAATATATCAAATAAAATGGAACTAACTGCATTGTGTCTTATCATTGGTGTGTGTGGTAAATGACATAATGTTTTCATCAATTGGTTTTCCACAATAAACCTAAGTTGCGTCAAATAGGGTGAATTAAGGAAAACATACATCAATAAATTTAAACCATCTTGAATCCCTATTTTATCTATACTCCCCATCCATAATTGTATGATTCAAGCATATTTTTATGGCTGCCATGTGTTGTTGGAAAATATTAAACCCATTAGCTAAAAGTTGGTACTGTAAAGCATATGGATTATCATACTTTAGAATTTATAACATGTTGAAATATCTTACTGTATAATTCAAGGTAAAAAATTAGATAGGTATATGATGGCCTTGGATTAAGGGGGGGGTATGTTAACCTTTTATTTTGAAGAATCTATATGGTCTTTGTGATTGTTATCATTACCAAATTTATTGGGTGTATCTGGTTTCTACTATCTTGAACATGACTTAGGTATCAATCAGGCTTAAACAAGTTTATAATTGCTTGTGTATGGCTTCTTATAGTTGGATATTGTACTATAGTTTACATGGTGAATATTATCTTGAAAACAATGGTTTTAAAGACTATGAGAATGGTATACAATATAAAGTTTTATTTAATAAGTCTAATTATATGATTAGTGGATGAGTTTTAAACACGAGTTCCTTATGTTTGGTAAATTTATACATAAAAGGAAAACATATATTATGATATGGTTGGTTTCCTAGCATGATGGTATCTACAATTATAACAAGTATTTAGTTATAAAAGTTAAGTGCAAATATTATTTAGTTGAGAACCAAGTTATTACAAGAATAATGGGTTACACCATAAGATAAATGAAACCAAATGGTTAAGAATACTATTACTACTAATATTATAGAGTGTATATCCTTATATGAAGATACAATGAGACTAGTGCTGCCAATTATCTAGAGTGTGACTTGGAATTTAATCATGTTTAACACAAATTTGTAAATGCTGAAATATGTCTTTGAGGTTCAAAAGGAATTTATGTGGCTTGATTAGGATGATGTCATATATTATTATGATACTCGATATTGTTGAACCATTCTAAAGTGGGACCCCACCAAGAGCCTTATTGAGGCTTTTACATTATTGATAGTGTGAGTATACAATGTCTATTGACCTCTTAAGTACAATAGCATTGATATGGGAACTTAGGAAGGGGTAGTGTGGTTGTGTTGGATGATGGTATTTTTGTGTGTAGGAATCATGGCTAAGGCAAGGATACACAATTTTTGTATGACCTATGAGGTTTTCAATACATGTGTTATTGGAAATATTAGATGTAGCATTATATTGAGAAGATATCAAGATATATTGAATTTCATAGAGCATTTGGAAATTCTCTTGTTGTGGAAATAGGTGTAATAAGATTATTTAAATTATTTTTATCCTCCTTGCTAAATGAAATAATAAGAAATACTATATGATTCTAGAATGGTATTTAGATATTGGGAAAAAGGCTTGTGATGACTACTAGATATGATTTGACCCCTTGAATATAACACCCCCTATATTTGATTTATTATGTGAATTTATAATAGAAGTGTTTTACTATGTGTTGGGTAAACCAATGCAATTTCATGTTGAAGATTATCCCCCATGTTGATAAGACAAACCTTGGGATGTTCAAGTGGGGTTATGAATAATATTAGGAAAAGTTTGATTAAAAATATTAATATCCTTAAAGGAAGTGTCATAGCATGGGTTGAAAAATGGTGAACTTATGATTTCCTAACTATTGTCAACTATTATTAGTTGAAGGGAAATAAAACCCCAGTTATTGGAACTCATGTGTAGGTCCTTTGAGAGACCTTATATGGAGAACTATGTGTGACTTTGATATGTTTGGAAGCGAGTATACAGGCAGTCCTTGGGTGAAGGATGCCTCTGTGACCTCAAGTCTATGGGGGGAGGGTATGTGGGGAATAACTCTTAGATTTTTGTGTTCCCAATTGGTTTAACCTTCTCTCTTTATTAGGCTTCAAATGAGGCCAAAATGGGTATTAGATGGTTATGAAGTATTTAAGAAAATCATATAACTTTTCTTTAATACATAAGGTGTATTTGAATAGTAAGCTAAAGGAAATGAATGAATCTGAATACTTGGTAGTGGTTACATGTTGAGTTTAGCTCACCTCATGTTGGTATTAGTAATTTTATTTATGTATTGTGAATATTAACCTTAGACTTGTATGATTATGTATAGGCTCGTAAATCAATCAATTTTTATCTATTTATTCCTAATTGGGAATCTCTCTTCTAATTATAGTGCCAAGTTAGGTGTAGGTGCAAATTTTTACGGAAATAGATGGAATAGGACCCTACAAGGGCATAGGTTGAGGTGATAATCCTCTAACATGTAGGCTATTCCTATCCATCCTAGGTGATCACTAATGGAAAATCCTATGAACCACTCAAAGATAAGCTTATCCATGCTCGAGATTGATAGGAGTCAAGGAGCATACTATGTTGTGGATTGTTAGTCGTACCACTTGGATAGCAAGATAGATTTTTCTAGGAGCATGTGGGCCTTGGGGCCAGTGGCATGTCGGCGATGCATACCCCATGTTACTATAGAGACCTAGATAGAATTTTCTAGGAGCATGTTGGCCTTGGGGCCAGTGGCATGTCAACGATGGTCATCCAGTGCATACTAGATGGTTGGATGGTTTTCCCCTTGCAACATGTAGGTGATGAACCACCTTGTTTGCTTAGTCATTTGATGGACTACATGGAAGAGAGTTTCTAATGAATAATATGTAGGTAATGGTTTAACATGTTTCATATTATAGCTTGGCCTATCTTGATGTGGAAAATGGTATCTTGGATTACCAAAGGTAGGTAACCCTTGGGATCATGAAGTGATATGAACCTGTGTAATTGAGTATGTTTATACAATAATGCTTCCTTAAGTACTTGTGTAAATGACCTAGGGTTGTTCTCATTATTATGTTGGTTCCCTTGCTAGTGATGACATTGAGTAGTATGGGAACCTTGATTATTGTCATAGCAGGCTTATGTGACTATGAATCAAGTAGTGGGTTGATGCATGAAATAGGTTGCATTCATTTCCACTTTACTAGTTGTTCTTTATGTGACCATGTGATTTATCGTGTGAATTGTCACATAGGATTTATATGATGAATCATCACTAATGTACATATGATGTGCATATAAGCCAGACACTATTGTATATGTTATGTATTCTAAGAGCTAGTCACTATGTATATGTGACATATGTTAAGAGCTAGTCATTGTGTATATGTGACATATGCGAAGAGCTAGTCACTATGTATTTATGACATATGCTAAGAGCTAGTCATTGTGTATATGTGATGTATGTTATGATCTAATTGTAGTACCCTTAGTTTATGCTTATGTTTCTCTGTTACGTTTTTACACTATTAGACTATGATACTTTGTTTGGATATTTTGATCGCTGGTTTTGAGCATAGTGGATTTATTCTGTGACATGATGATACATTGTTTGGTGATTACTGATTTTTAGACATGCTTTGAGATAGTGTAGATGTTTATTTTCAGTTGATTATTGTTATGTACATGTTTATGATGGACTAACTGTTATTTATTTCATCAGTTGATGTGACATGTATTGGTGTGGAGAATGGAATCACATCACTCGCTTGCGAGTGCCCTATGATATCGTGATTTTCTCCTCATGGTGTGCCTGTACAATGGTTATATATATATATTGTATGCATGTTATTGTTTGGTTGTAGGGATTGCAGGTACATGACACGACTCCACCGGGTACTCAGGTCTAAGCGTGTCAAGACTCAATGGATACGTTGATTGGGAGATAGTAGTTTGGTTCACCCTAGTCTAATCTATAATCCCGGTCTTAGTACATTGTCTGTTTTAGTTCAGAGTCATAGGATTGTTTTGTATTCTTCTGTTTGGATAAATTGTTTGAAAGGTAAATTTGGTTAATTTTTAATGATAGTTTTAGTGTTTTAATTATTGTTATTTAAATTAATTTTTAATGTGGAAGAGATTAGTTGCTTGATTATTTAATTAATTAATTAGCTTATTTGGTTAAATGGTTTGATCTTAAAAGATTAAACTTATTTAATTAAATAAATAAATTAATTAAATTAAATTATTAAGTGTGTAAATAGTTTATTTGAAAATTAAATATTATTTGAGGAAAAGGCATTTGAATTGTAAATTTAAATTAAATTAAATAATGCATGTAAATTGAAATATGAGTTTTAAAATTTGAATTAAATAAATTATTAGCATGCAAATTTGAATTAGGCAAGATTGCCGAGAAGTGATGGAGAAGATATTTTGCAACCACTTCTCGACATGTGTGCCAGTGCAATAATTGTTTTATTGTTGAGGAAATTTGTTTACGGAGGTAAAATTGGATCTGGGAAATCACAGAGGTTATCTTGTTATTCACGGGAAAAATTATTTGGTGCTCTGTAAAATTCTTGGTATAAGCCTTTTGGTACTTCTGTTGCAAATTTGTGGAAAATCTCTGGCTTTTGGTTGTTTTTGGAATTGGTTCTCGGGAAAGAAATTGGAAGCTTTAGGCAACAGAGGCAACATAGATTTTCTTCTTCAGATAGCAAAGGAAATCAGGTATTTTACTTGTAGATTTAATTTTGTGGGTTTATGAAAGGGTTTGCTTTTGAAAGAAATTAGCTAAGTTTAAATCCCTCTATTTCTCGTACAAAAATTGTTCTCTGTGTTTTTGTTATGTGAAGAAATTATAGTCACAGAAAAACCTCTGTAGCACATTTTATGTAGATGGTAATTAAATTTCAATGAAGGGAAATAATAGTTGAAAGGGAAATTAAACTTCTGGGGAAATTTGTTTTTGAATGGAAATATTGTGCATGATTCTTGAAAACCTCGATTAAAAGTTCTTCAATTTTTCCAATTTCCCCATTGTAACCCCATATAAATTTTTTTATCTCTCTGTATTAAACCCTGTTTAAATTTGTTAAATATATATATATTTAAACTCATATATGAATTGGATTGTGAAATGTTTAGTATTTTATATATAAATTTATGTGAATTTTTCTTTAAAATTGTACGCCATACAGGCGAATTTTATGAAAATTCGGACCGAAATTCGAAAGGCAGACGAAATTTTTCCGCAGATTTTATTTTTGTGAAATAAAATAAAAATATATAGTATTTTGGGGAGGGCCGAAACCCTCCCCATTTCCCACAGGGATGGGCGCAGCTGTCAAGGCTGTGCACAGCAGCCAGTGGCTGCTGGGCACAGCCCTGGCAGGGCTGCGTCCTCCCACAGGGAGGCCCGCGGGAGCCGAGCCTTGTTTTATATGTATTTTAAACAAAAGTATAAAGAGCGAATTTCTGTGTATTATTTATTAAATTCATATTATATATAAAGTGCAAATTTTTATATGTTATATATTAAATTCGATTATTATATAATATGAATTTCAAAATTTATAAATATTTAATATATTATATGTATATGTATATGTATATGTATATGTATATGTATGTATATATATATATATTAAATTAAAATATATTTATTATTATTATTTAAAAAAATATATATATATTATTATTATGTTTAAATGAGATGTTTTAAAGAGTTAATTTATTAAATATCTGGATTTAGATATTTAAATGATCCAGACATTTCTTTTAGGAATAAATTGTTATTTTTGAGTTATATAATTTTATTATAATCTATGGATATGAATTTGGGAAAATTGTAGATTTGATTTTCATATTGCATGGAAGATGAATTAAATTTTAGATGAATAAATTCTGGTACTTCAAAATTATTGCTTGATGGGATTTAGTGTATTCAAATGATAGACGTGTAAATGCTTTAAATGGCTTCAATTTTGTATGGGCAAATGGGAATTATTTATATGAGTTATTAAGTCTTCCAGATGTAGTCTTTTCTTGGGAAATATATTTTACTATGATTTTTTTATGTTTGAACAAACTAGGGTAGTGCACTGGATTTTTGTGAAAGGAGTTGAGACATTCATTGTGGTATTTTTGGTATTATGTGTTGATCTTTTGTGCACTTTGTCTATCCTAGTTAGAAAACTTAGTTTCCTTTGTTACGTTTAGGGGAGTGGCTTTTTGTAAGGGCCGACACACAAAGTGGTGTCAGGGTAACTTACAAAGAGTTAGTAAGTCAATGGTAATTAAAGAACACAGTAGTTAGAATTAAAATTCTTAACAAGATAATTTACCTCACTTATGACTCTTGAGCTACTACAGTCTTGAGTATAAGATGAGAAGGTCTGGAATGGCAAATCGATGTCTTGTTTCTTCAAAGGACATTCGATTCCACAATAAATAGCAATGGGGTCGGGTTTAGTAAGAGGTTACCAGGGTAACCCAAGGATTGGGGGCCGGAACCTAGGAAGAAACACCAGGGTAACCTTTGCAATATTGTGATGACACTCCACCTAAAGTAATAGTTAACCTTGTGTATGTAGTTCAATCAATTGTCTAAGTCTGGAAGCAATGTAACCATTAGTTTGTTATGTACTAGTGTCTAGGGTTAGTAGATTAGGTCTAGGTAACCTTATTACTATCTCCTAGCATGGGGGGTGGACCTACGGGTACCACATGGTTGGGTGGAACGTGCACCTTACTCCATTGGGTCCCCAGTTTGATCTTGGCATTGAGAGCTTCATGGATGGAGAGCTCACACTTGGAAAATTTATATGTACTTTCCTTATTGTAAATGATGTATTTGAAAACATCCCTCAATTGTATATGAGGTGAACAATGTAAATGTAATTGTAAATATTATTGAACTACCTCATCAGACGGATGAGTATTGTATATTTTACCAAATGCAATGAATGAAACATGTTTGTACTTTATGTTAATATGAATGGAATTCAAATGAAATGTAATGTTTATCTTTAATGATTATGTTATTAAATAAAATGTGCAATGCGAAATACTTAAGTCACTTATGGAAACTCAAAGTAGTGTAACGTCGCATAGCTTAATGAATGTATGCAACTAATTAACTAAATAATTAAACTTTAAAAAAAAAATTATTACACCTATATACACAATTGTTACATTCTTAGGTTATTAAGACGGGGCATTACACTAATCATTGTGTATTTATGATATATGTTGTAGCTAGTATATGTGACATATATTAGAACCAACCACTATGTATATGTGATGTGTATGAGCTATTCACCTTGTGTATATGTGATGTATGCTTGAGTCACTCCCTATGAGAATTGGTGGATTATGGAATAATATAACCCTATGTGTTTGTGTATATTTGTACACTATGGGTTGGTAATGTTTGGTGGGACCAACATTTGATTGTAAATAGTATTTTTATATTACAATTGGAATAAGTTTTATAAATAGTCATGGTTTAAAGAGATCAAAGATCTCATACAAGAGGAGAGAATTAACTCCCTCCAACCTTCTTGGGTAAACTATGAAGCCTCCGATTTCCTACGAAGGGATATGTAGGTAGAATCATCAAGAATGAACCCTTGAGGCTTAGGTTTAGGTTTAGGAATGACCTTAACCTTGGGAGCTTACCACTCCTATGTGTAAGTATATAAGTTGTGAAGTTAGGTTGATGCCACCATGATGAATGGTGATGTTTTAAATTGAACACCTCTAAATTGCATGGAAGATGCTCAGTCGATTAAGTTGGTATTTGTTCTGAATTGATTTAGAAAAAAAAGGTAGAAACCAAGGGGCATTTGTTATAGAGAATCACAATCAAATATCACACCAATAAATAAAATAAGGAAAACTGACTCAAACAAGATGAAAACTAGTTAAATTATTTAGGCTAATTGATTCCCATTACTATTTTCCATAATATTTAAATCCACATAATCCCCAATCCATGTCCATTTAATCCTAGCCATTAAATCCTCTCACATTAATCACAATCTAAAATTTTCATCAAGTGACAAGTATCCCTCCACCCTTTATGCTTTCACATGTGAAAGCATCCAAATATCAAACCTACCTTTTACACCTTCATCCCTTTTATGGCACATGCTACAAGGATAAGCCTCATCCAAACCCTAATCCTTAATCAATCCTAGTCATACATTAATCAATACATCTTAGCCTTTGATTTCCCTCTTGGAAATTCTATCAATGAGAGGACTCTCAGTCTATTTGAGCATCCACTCTTATCATAGTCTTTTTTTGCTCCATTTTCTATCTAATATTCTAATATTTTATCCTTGCATTATTCATTTGATCTCTCATCATCTCAATCTTATCATCATGTAGTTGGTTTATAAGAAACCATATTATATTCATTGATATATCAAAAGGAGCACATCAAGAGAGTATTGGGTGTAAATATTCTTCTATCTCAATCCAAGGAGAAAGAAGAGAAACAAGGTAAAAGGTAGTGTGCATTCAATTTTTTTTTACTCTTGTTCATTTTCTTATCTTCAGGATATATAAATTAAAATTGTACTAGTGATACTCAAAATTGCAAGTCTAGTATAAGTTACAATTTATCAATATATTCTAATCCTATCATTTGATATAGCAAAAAAAATTCTATTTCTTCAACATCCATAGAGACATAGTACAAAAGAGCTATTTATGCAGCTATTGAGACCCTTTGGCTTTAGGGAATTCTTAGTAAGTTTGACATTCAATTTAGGTAGCCCACAATCATCTATTGTGACAACCATAGTACCATCCAAATATGCAAGAATTTGGTTGAGCACCAACAGAGAAAAAATATATAGATTCACATACATTATTTTGGGAGTTTATCCATGGCTAGATTAACAACTTTGTATTTTTTTCAAATTTTAAAGTAGGTTGCTGAAATTTTCACCAAACTTTTTATGGAGAGAAATCTCATTCATCTACAAGATCTTCTTGGGATGCAATCTACTTCAATAGTAACATCATCAATGAAGGGGATTTCTAGTCCTCTTCACTTTCTTATCACTTTTGCAAAAAAGGCTTTTTCCCTCTAGGTTTTCACCCTTTCTCCACTTTATTAGTGATTGAATTGTAGTTAGGTACCTCATAATGCCTAGTTGCTTGGACCCAGTTGCTTTGTGTCACCTAAGCTATGTTTAAGGGGAATGCTAGTGTATATATTTTTTCATGTATCATGTACATGGATATTTACACATGGTAGTAAGACTACTTAAGTGTCCTAGCTATTGAGAGTTACCTCACCACCTCTTGCAAGTCTTGAATGAGTTAACTCACCACCTATTTCAATTAGTGGGAGTTGACTACCCAATTAGCTCCACTATTCAAGGTGTGATTTATCCCCTCTCTCCTATTTGTACATCTAATTCCTTATTATTCTACATACTGATTTACCCAATTTTGTGTATTCTTTGCTTGCATTTTGTATTTTTAATCTCGCAGTGAGGATTGTGTGATTGCTTGAAATTCATGGTTCAATTTGATACTAGCATTTTGTGAATGATCTTGGTGAATTTTACATACATTTTACATAATATCAATTAGATTCTCTCATATATTTTCTCTACAACATAAATGCCATGTTAATTAAATATAATATTAATATATTGATTTAATTAAGTTTTAATTAACATTATTTATTTCATTAATTTAATTTTTTTTTAATGAATTTTAACCAACTTTTAATAAGTGGATCATTTGAGATGTCATTTCACAATTATTGGGGACTACAAAACATTAAGTCTCTCACAAAAGTGAAAGACACTTTAATCTACATTAAAATATTGCAAAGGATTTTTGTAGAACACTTGTAGAAAAAAGTATAATGTTAGGAAACATATCCAAGGATAAAAACACATGTTCTCATCAAAAAGAAGAATTTTTCATTACAGTCCTCAAGGCTAGACCACACAACAAGCTATATGACAATAGAAATGATGGTCACACATTTTCTTCCCTAGACTTATCTCACATGGATAGAAGGCAATTTATATGAACATAAATTTAAAAAATTTAAAATTATCATTGTAAATACAACCAGCTACAAAATCCTTATGGTTGCACCTTTGATTCCCAAATATTTACAACTAGATATAAAATTATCATTTTATGAAAATAGCTCATATGATTACATGTTTGATTCCACTAGATTGACCATATACTATGATTATCTTGGTGAATTTGCAAGGAGGAGCACACAATTGCTTGACATTCATGGCTTCATTCGGTCCAAAGGTCTTGGTGAATTTTAAATATACATTTCCATTATTGCAATTAAATTCTCTCTCATAAATTTTCTCTACAACATAAATACCATATTGATTAAATATAATATTAATCTATGTATTTGATTAAAAAATTATTTCATAAATTTTATATTATTTTTATAAATTTTAAACAACTTTTAATAAGTGGACCATTTGAGATGTCATTTCACAATTATTGTGGACTACAAGAAAAAGTCTCTCACAAAATTGAAAGACACTTTAATTTGGGTTAAAATTTTGCAAAATTTTTTTTGTACAATACTTGTAGAAGAAAGTACAATGTTAGGAAACATGTCCAAAGAAAAAATCACATATTGTCTACAAAAAGAGGAATTTATTATTACAGTCCTCTAGATTAGATCAGATGTCAAACTGTTGGAAAGCAAAAATGATGGCTGCACATTCTATTCCCTAGATTTATCCCACATGAATGAAGGGCAGTTAATATAAATGAAAATTAGAATAATTAAATATTATCATTATACATACAACTAGCTATAAAATCTTTATGGTTTCACTGATTCCCAGATATTTACATACATAGACAAACAAATCTCCCTTAAACAAGAACTAAAGGATTTTTGTAGAACACTTGTAGAAGAAAGTATAATGTTAGGAAATGTATCTAAAGAAAAAAAATACCATATTCTCTACAAAACAAATAATTTATTATTACAGTTGTAAAGACTAGATCGGATGACAAAGCTATTGGAAAACATAAATTACAGTTGTAAAGACTAGATCAGATGACAAAACTGTTGGAAAACAGAAATTACAGTCGTAAAAACTAGATCGAATGACAAAACTGTTGAAAAACAGAAATGATGGTCACACATTCTATTCCCTATAAACATAAATTAAAAAAAAATAAAAATTATCATTATATGCAGACAGCTATAAAATCCTTACATATATTTACAGACAGCTCATATCATATGATTACATGTTTGATTCCACTATCTCTCTAAACATTGTTTTATGAAAATCCTTGAAACCCCTCTATTACAATTTTACACCATTTTCCAGTGAAACAAACATTTTGGAAACAATCTCTTACATACATGGATAAACAAGTTTCCCATAAACAAGCACTAAATTCTGCACAGAGTCAGAAGAATGCTACATATTGTAATTTCCAAGATCAGACTACCCATTAATATATAGAAATGTACAGATCTTCAGTGAGAAGGATTTAGTGAGCAGAGTCAGTAAATATAGCAGGCAGCTGAAAGATTGTTCCAGGGGATGCTACAAACAGTTACGTGACCAGCAGACCAAGCTTGCCATGTCATGTAATCCCTCTGCCTGTAAATCTCGTCCATATCTGAAGCGCTCCTCACCATATAGCAGTAGAGTCTGCGAGCAAAACGAGAAAGCTGCCTGAGCATTAAGGGTATGTTTCTTGTGCATGAAGGAATGCATACAACTGCACAAGACACCAGATCAAACACACACCACATCTTCAACTTCTCGCCAAATCTATTCTCACCTGTCTTTCACTTCACATATATAAATTTCCACACAGATTTCTTTTAAACCAGAAGGCCCACTTTTCCCCTGCTTTAACAAGAAAGATTATTCTTCAACATCTCATCCTATTTGACCTGTTATGTTGATCTGACATCACTGTGGTGATTTCCAATGTAGAATAATTGAAGGCACTGGTTTCTAAATCTGTGAACAACTATTATTTCAACTTTTGTCTTTTGGAAATCAGGAGAATATCTACTTCCATCCTCACATTAGGCTTACATGCACAGTCTTATCATCTGTTGCTTTTAAAAGTAGAGCAGGATATGGATATCGGTTAGGCTTTCACTTCAGCTTTTGATGTTTACAGTGGATCCAACTATTCCCCACATGACAGTGATAGCTACCGACGCTTCTGTGATTTCCCCTAACTGAATGATGTAACAATTACATTGGATCTATAGGTTCAATGGGTACATTTATATTTTTTCTATTAGAGTACATCTTAGTTAGAATTAGATTTTACAGTAATATAATTGCAAAGAGAAAATAGTAAATTAACTCACTGTATGGAGCATTATTTTATAGTAACATTTCGTTTCTTGTTGAATTGTAGGAGGTGACAAAAACTATTTAAGAGAGGTTTATTGTGGACAAAACCACATACATGTTACATATTATACTTTTATGACATAAGGTATAGGGAGTACAATTGATAAAAAAGATAGGTTCTTTAAATGGGATAGTATCTTGTATAGATTTGTATATCTGATTTTTTGGTTTGTAGAGGGCACCTCTAAACAATTCTATTAATGTAAGTTGTCACTCTCAATTACTAGGAATTTATAATGAAAGAGGTTAAAGTCGTGCAAATTTCCTTCTTAGAAATTTTGTAGGGATACTGTGTATGCATTTCGAGTTCTATGGGATATATACCAAGCTTTTTGGATTGAATATGCACCTTGCACATATTTTTGGAAATTTACACAACTTAAGAACTTATACTCTAAAGCAAGTTGATATTTATGATTAAGTCTACAAATCTTAAATGCTTTCTCACTATGGACAATGATTATAGCTATTGATGGTTAAATTTGTATTGTAGAAATTGAGGCACGTCAATTTATACTCTATGATAAGAAAATATTTATGAGTCAGATTAAATTCTTAACAACTCTCTAGCTATGAACAAGGATTGTAGATATTGATTGCTAAATTTGTATTGTAGATATTGAGGAAATCTTAATTTACTCTATAGTAAGGCAAGACATATGAGTAAGATTAAAAGCTTAGTGACTCTCAATATAGGAAACAATTATATATATTGATGATTGCATTTGTATTGTAGACATTTCAAGACAAGTTTAATTTATACTCAATAGTATGGTGAGACTTATAAGTAACATTAAAAGCTTAAAAACACTCTCACAATTGACAATGACTATAGATATTGATGTCTAAACCTATATAGTACCAATGGTTATGCAAAAGGTTGCATTGTCTAATTTAGATGATGCTTGCTTTTAATGAAAATAATTTTGTTGGTAATATTTATTTTTAAATTATAATAAAATTAAAGTTGAAGTATCATTTATGACTAATCAAATGACATTGTTCTAAAAATTGAAATGTCAAAATATTTTTGACGATAGTCCTTTTAATCTCAACCATCGATCTATCTATAAGATAAATTAACATGGAGAACCAGTCATTCTTAAAATTTTGTATAATAGATCCATACATGGGTTGGTTTAAAAGTTTAGAAGTTCTCTTTTTCAACTAGAATTTTAATTTTTATATCCAAAATGAAATTTATTTTAGAAAATATTTTCTATAAGAGTGCACATCAAAATTTGTAGAGAGCATACTCTAAGAGTTAAAATTATATTTTAAATATTAACTTCCTTTAATGTAGATTCCATCTAAGAATGTAGATCACACTTATCCTCCATTGCTAAATGTCTTTATTCAATATATGCTAACAAAGTTATAATATAAATAAAGGGGGCCTTTCTATTGTAGAATAAAAAATATATAATATTTTGTCTAGTAGTATAATTTATCTATTTACTTTTTTATTTGTAGTGATGTTCATTTTACTTCTCTTTTATATTTATTTAATAGCCACATGGAATCATATTTGTGCATTTTATTGGTTTGAATGGATTTATTCCCTAATCAATTCCCTTTTGAATCATTTTCACACCTATTTAGTTAGGCTTACTTAGGATACATTTAGGTTATTTAAATTTTGTGTCTTGAACATCACATGATTATGACTATTTTCATACTCAATTGTTGTCCTATCTCTCACCTTTGCCTATATAAACAAGGATTCACTATGTACTTTTACATAATTGAATTACATCATCTATATAGAATATTGTTATTAGATATCATGTTGATCTTCTTTGGCTCTTGTGATTATATCTTAGGCATCTTGATTTTGGATAGCTACCTCTATAGCTAAACTTTACATTGTCTCAAAGAAAGAGCTTATCTAGAGTTAGTTCATTTTAGAAGATCTAAGATTGTGATTTTTCCTTTCATTAAAACTAAGTATGTTCTATTACATCCTTAGATGATCTATAAAATTAGAAAGGTTTAGATAAATATACATATTATAGGGGAGTTCCTATTTGGGGATTTACTTTGCAAGTTTCTTTTAGTTATTTTTTGGATCAAATAGGAGCTCATTATTGGATCTAAAGGATTCAATAAAGTTATATTTATCTTTTATTATATCTAAATACTTGGTGTAAGTGGCCAAATTTACAAGCATTTGAAGGAAGAATTTTTCTATTCGGAATTTATAGATCACCTATCATCGAAAAAATTTTGGGGTATAAAGTTACATTTTCATTATATTTGAAAGGCTCAAGAGCCTAGAGATTGACACAAGATTTTTTTTTTTTGGAGAGGCTATAAAAGTATAATTTTTTAATCCTTGGTTATAGAAAATATTCTCTCTAGACAATAATTTTTTTTGTTGAAACATAGATAGGTTGTAGGTAACTATTTTTAAATAAAAATAAAAATAAAAATTATTTATGCAACATAGGTCAAGTACATGGTCAATTCCTTTTTAATTCAATAGGGGTAGTACTCCCATACCATTCTTATGGTAGGGAACCATAGTGCATTGACATGATAGAGGGAGAGAGACAATTAACTTCAATCCACTTTCTAAAGGGGTGGTAGGAGGTTTGGATTTCTTCCCACCCATATAGGAAAGGTAGATGTTTTCAACCTAGCCACATTTTTTTTTTAATAAAAGTTTCTACCCATTGATTTTCTTTACCAAAGTTCCATTTTGTCTCCACCACCTTATTTGGCCTATCACCATAATATTTCTAGTCCATTGCTATAATTTTATGTAAGAGGGGTTCTCAACAACCCTCTTTTCTGAAAGAAAAAAAAAAAGAAAAAACCATTCAAACAACCTCAACAATGCATAGAAATCAGCAACAAAGCTTCATGACATTAATTGAAGTTTGCAACAAAACATCTTCTCATTATGAAAATCTAATTAAACAATAATTTTCAGTCATCAAATGATTGATGAGAAGCAACATATGCCCCTTACATAATATGAAATAAAACACAAAAATAACTACAACTAAAAGCAACCAATGTGCTCCATGAGCACCTCAAAATCTGTACCTTTCTCCTGCAATCATTCACCTGAAACCCTTCCATCTTCAACAATGGAGCCTTCAATATTTAATGGCTTCCATCATCCTCTCAACCTGCAACAAAGGTCTTCCAAACCCCATTAGATACTTCCACACCAAGTTGTCCCTTTCTCCAAAACTTGCAACCCCAAATGAATGTCAAAAAACATGCAAAAAAAACCCTCTCCAAAAATCAAAAAGTCTAATTTTTTCCCTCCAATAAGAAAAGCCATGACCAAATCCTCATAATGGGTTGTTTTCACAAAGGAAAAATCAATAAATTGTTTTCAATTCCATCTTGTAACTCCCACAAACCCAATGCCCAAGTTTGTTTTTTTATATTTCCAAAAAATTCAATACACCTCCACTATCTCCACTTGCTAAATTGCATAACAAAAAAATATTTTTATTTAATTAAATAGAATTGTTCTCAACTTATTAAAATTATCCTCCTAATATGAAATTATCTTATTAAAATGAAATGAAAATGCAAATTTGAAATTTGAAAATATTTTGGTTGATGCTGATTGCTTTTTCACCTAGGATGCTTTTGCATTAGACACCCAAAATAGGAAAATTTTGTGAGCTTGGTCTCACAAAATGGAGTTAGGTGGTAGGACCATCCTTTAATGTTGTAAAAAACCTTCAAAAAATTTCATTATTGAAGTTGATACCACCAATGAATTCTTCTTTCTCCTCTTCCACACCTAGCTAAAACAAGTATCCTTCTCCTTTAATAATTCTTCTCTACACAACATTTTGAATATGGAATCAACTACACTGGATAAACCAACCACCTCCAAAAAATGCAACTCACACTTTCTTCCAATATTGTGGGATTCAACCTACCATATTTTGACCGCCTCCACCAAGATGCACTTGCACTAAACTTTGCAACATCAAACAAATCTTCTACATACCAAACACCACTATCAAACTTTGTTTGAACCAACTTATCCAAAATATGCAAATCATCATTTTTCTCAAATTTAATAAAACATGAATCAATTTTATCCTCTACTATAAATCTCTCATCTACACAAAACACATTCTCATTTTCATCATAAAAATGAAAAATATTATGCATTACTTCTTTCTCTACAAAATTTTTCTCACCACTATTTGTTGCCATATCTTCTTACCTTCACTCCTAGCTACACTTTCATTTTTCAATACTTTCAAGTCCTCTAAAGGACACTCATCTACTACTACAACAATATTTTCCTCTTTGATTTCTACAACTTTTTTTGATTCTCATCTTCTACTACAATATCACCATCTTCCTTCACGTTATCCTCTAAGCATACTTCTATAATATTTTCTCCTTCCTCTTCACCTACATACACAACTATAACAATTTTTTTTCCTTTCTTATTTTTCATTTCATCAAAAAATTGCAACACACTCTCAAACTTTAACCTCTCAAGTATAGAATGCCTCACGCTCAGTGATCTGTCTACACACCACACACATTCAACTCCTAGGTCCTGATGCAAACTGCCTCCAATCGACGCTTCTTCTTGCACACTCAGGAACTCTCACTCAAATACCATTGATGTAAGAGGTGTTCTCAACAAACCCATTTTCTAAAAACAAACATTCAAACAACCTCAAAAATGCATACAAATCAACAACAAATTTTGATAACATTAATTGAAGTTTGCAACAAAACATCTCCTCATTATGAAAATATGATTATACAACCATTTTTAGTCATCAAATAACTAACGGGAAGAAACATATTCCCCTTACATAATTTGAAATAAAACACAAGATGAAATACAACAAAAAGCAACCAATGTGCTCCATGAGCACCTTAAAATCTGTACTTTTCTCTTGCAATCATTCACCTAAAACCCTTCCACCTTCAACAATGAATCCTTCAATATTTAATGGCTACCATCATCATCTCAACTTGAAACAAAGCTCTTCCAAAGCCGTTTAGATAATTCCAAACCAAGCTCTCCCTTTCTCCAAAACTTGTAGCCCCAAATGAATGTCAAAAACATGCCACAAAAACCCTCTCCAAAAATTAAAAATCTGAATTTTTCCCTCCAATAAGAAAAACCACAACCTCATACTCATAATGGGTTGTTTCCACAAAGGAAAAATCAATAAATTATTTTAATTCCATTTTGTAATTCCCACAAACCCAACGCCCAAGTTTGTTTTTTCTATTTTTTCCAAAAATTCCACTAGAAGGTTGTGAGTAGGGCAATGCAATGGTGAATGAGCTATGCTAGGGTTTCTTGTGTCTATAGTCATCCTTGGCCCCTCTTGTGTCATACTGCACCTTAGGCATAGGATTTTCCCATTTACTATGTGTATGTCTATATTTACTATGGAATTATTGGTTTTATTATTCCTTCAACTGATTCTAACCTACTAGTTCTTATTGGTGTTGGTGGTTCAATGGCTTTGCTCAATGACCCCCTCTCTAAACAAGTGACCATGAAAATTTGTTTTGAAAGTGTTTCATGAGGTAAGTCTTTTGAATCCCCAACTGATGTGGTTTTACCCTTGCCATATTTTGGTTCTGCATGTCAATGGCTTTGGCAACATACTCTTGTTGGTTATTTTGTAGGGAGGACTCCCCCTAAAAGTGTGCTTAAAGAATGGGTCCACAAGGACTGGGTCCCTCATGGGGTCTACCTTGATATGGTCCAAAATTTAACCAAGGGTTTTTTTCTTTTCCGCTTTGTGGAGGTCAGTCATGTTTAGGAAATCTTGAATCATGGTCCCTTGTATGTGCGATCATCTTTGTAGGTATTCCAGTCATGAACCTGGGACTTTGTTGTCTCAAATGATACCAAGTTGAGAGTCTTGGTTTGGATTGAATTTTTGGGTTTTCCTTTTCCTTGTGTTTCTTTTTTGCAACATATTGCGTCCTCTTTGGGGAGGGTCATTTGTATTGAACTAGATAGGTTCTTTTAGACTCAACCCAAAAACGAGTATGTGTTGAAGTGGACCTTTCATAGGATTTGATGGAGTCCATTGATATTCAAATTGGAGCTCTCTGGTATACCCAAAATGTCACTTATTTCAATATATCGAACACATGTTATAGGTGCCAACTATCCACAAACCACAAGATTAAGGACTACCCTTTGGTAGTTCCTCGTACTCCTTTATCGTCGTAGGATTCTAAAAAGCCCTGTTAGGTGGACAGTTTTGCTGCCAAATCAGAGGAGAAATGGACAACAATTACAAACCATTAAAATAAGTCCAATGGCTCTAGGATGGTTTCCAAAGTCCCTGAGCTAGCTAAAGAATTTTCAAACCCTTCAAGGAAGGGGAAAGAGGTCTAGGTTAGGTTTGTCAATACTTTGGAATGGCCAAGGCCTAAGGCTATGCCTCATCCTACTGTCATCATGATAGCACATTCAACAGAATCTCCTCCTATGTTGGGAGCTCAAAGGTGGCCTCATAGCCCTTCTCTGCCTCTGGAAGAAGGATAATATGTGTAGGAGAAATGGAGTTTTTCTTCTCCAAATATTCAAATTGGTTCAGTTCCACTAGAATTTTTGCAGAATCTCTTCTCTACGTTGGTTGAGGAGCCAGACTCGAATAGTATGGAGGAGTTTCACTCATGAATTTACTCTTATAGAATGTTTGAGGTCTGACAGAGCTCTTTAGGAATTATTCTGTTAGGGATACTCTATAGAAGTATATTGTGTTGGCATTCAAGTTTTTCATTGATGTGAAAGGTTGTGTTATCATTGAATTTAAAGGAGGAACATGAACATGATGTCAAGAGGTACAAGGTGATACTTACATTCAACACACTCAGGTATATCTTATGTTTCAGTTTGACATTGTTTTGGCATAATACTTCCAGGTTGTGTGTTTAGTATACATTCAAATTTTTAATAACATTATGTCATGGGATTTTCTTTGACATTTTTTTCATTTCAAGACTCAAGGAATATTATGTGAAAAGGGAACTTAGTCATGTTTTCATTGATGATAAGGCATTTTAAAAAGGAGTTAGACCATACATTGGCCTTTAGTTTTGGCATGATGGTGTTTATCATTTTTCTTGTGGTGGTTGGTTCTCTCTTAGTATATTTTTACTAGACCAATACTTTGGACTTGTTTTTCACTAGAAGTTTTTGACCAACACATGGTCTTGGTGTTCAAAGATATCATTGCATTTTTGTCTTAGAAAATATTAAAGTGTCACGGGCACCTTATGGCATATACACTACTATGATTGATGTCAACACAATAATTTGAAAGGTAAAAGGTTATAATAGGAGGCCAACATAATGATGTTTCAATGTGATACAATTCATCGATTGTGGGTATGTGCAGGATCATCATAGAAAAACAGGCCCTTAAGTGGTGAAAAATTTAGAAAAGTCAGAGTTAGGCAACTTGACATAAATTTTTTTGAATAAGTTATCTATATTATTTCAAAAATATGTAAGAATAGAATCTATAGTCAATTGAATGTAGTTTATAAACTACTAGGTTTATTTAAAAAAAAATTTATTTGGTGAAAATTTGAAATTTCAATGCAGTAGTACTTAAATTTCAGGGAAAAAATAAGTAGGTGTCTCTATGACTACCCTAACCACAATAAAATGATAATATTTTTTATAAGATTTTAGATATAAGTAGATGACTCATTTCCTGATGTGATGCATATTTTTTTTATAATTTTTTTCCAAGTAAATAATTAATTATAAATTCTTTATTAGAACTTTTAAAAATATAGAAACTTGTATGTCTAACCACCTTAACTTTGTCCAAAATTCATGAAATTCATTTTTTTTTTTAATCCTATAGTATGTGAAGCATAGAATGTGACACATGTTTTGAATTCAAAAAATGTGATACCGTTTGAAAGTTATAGATGTTTTTCAATCAACCTATCAATCAGGACTTTAGTTGTAATTCAAATAGAAAATGAATAATAATAATTTATTAAATTCAAAGTAAAGCATAATTTATATTGGTCGAAAGTTGTGAATCTCCTTTAAAAACCCTTTTCATTTCATCGATTTTGGGTTAAAAAAAGTCGTCAGCCACATACCCTACACATACCCATTATATCGCCATTTTTTGGCCCATCATGATCCTGCACATACCATTGTGTCCTAAATGTCATTTTGTCTTGGTAAATACAAAGCACTCTTATCTCATCCAACTTAGGGCTCAATGAAACTTGGAGAAGGAGGTTGTATGGTGACTGGTCTTGGCAGAAAATGGTTTTGGGGCTTTATGACAATTGACTTTGAGCCTTAGGCCTGAAAGAATCGAGATCATATGTAGATTTGAAAGTTATGATCTATAAGTAGTTTTTTTTTTAGATGCAAGAATTAAGTATGGCTATATCGAAAATGGTCAGATTGTTGATTGTATTATTTATCTGCTAGTTCAAGATTGGAGATTGTTGGAAAAATGAAGCAAAGGAAAAATATGAAGAAAGAAAGAATTATCTGTGCTCAACTGTGTTTTCTTTTAGTATGCTTGAATGGATTCTTTTGAAAGCCTAGGTTACATTGCTCTATAAAAATGGAAATTTGATAATGTTGTGCATTGTGCTTTGAAAGATTGAATAGAAAAATATTGTTACTTGTTGATAAAAGGTAGAAAATTTGTCTTATTGTGTTTTGTGTCTTCTAAACTTCAAATATTATGAAGTTTAGAAGACATGAAAGGAATTAAGGCAACAAATTGCCATGCGCTTTAGAGAAATAGAGAGATCCTATGTACTTTACATTTTTATCTTGGTTATTGATTACAAAGATATGTTAGTAGTCATTGATTTCATACTCTGTTAAGAGTTATTTTTCTTAGTGATGTAAAAAAAAAAACATTGTATCTAATGATATTTTCTATCTGTACTTGAAAGCATTATCAAAGTTTGAGAGCACTTGTAGTGCATTGAAAAATTGGTTGGACTTATGCTTTTGAATCTCAAGTGATGCAAGATCAGAAGATGTTGTGAAAAGAAACAGAGGTGATACTTTGTGTATCATTAAAACAGTGATTGAAAATGTTGATATATAACTAGTGAGGCATTTGAAATCTATCAATGAGATAGTATTGCTAGTGAGGCATTTGAAATCTATCAGTGAGATAGTATTGCCAGTGAGGCATCTTAAATCTATTAGTGAGATAGTATTTCCAGTGAGCCATTTGAAATCTATCAGTGAGATAATATTGTTAGTGAGACTTATCAATCAGCCAGTAAGGCATTGTAAACAGAAAAGTCTTAGATAAAGCCAGTGAAGAAATTTTAAGAGTGGTTTTTTCTACCCCATGAGGGTTTTCCACTTAGGAAATATTGTGTTTTTTTTACACTTTGTCTATAGTATTTTTTTTTGGGTATGTGTAGGATCATCATGGAAAAAATAGGTCCTCAAGTGGCAAAAAATTTAGAAAAATCAAAGTTAGGCAACTTGACATAAAAATTTGAATAAGTTATCTATATTATTTTAAAAATATGTAAAAATAGAATTTGTAGCAAATTGAATGTAGTTTCTAAACTACTAGGTTTATTTATTTTTTTACAATCTATTTGGTGAAAATTTGAAATTTCAATGTAGTAGTACTTAAATTTTAGGATAAAAATAATAAGTGTCTGTCTGACCACCCTAACCACAATAAAATGATAATATTTTTTTATAATATTTTAGATATAAATAGAGGACTCATGTACAGATGTGATGCATATTTTTTTGTAATTTTTTTCCAAGGAAATAATTAATTATAAATTTTTTATTACAAATTTTTAAAAAATATAAAAACTAGTATGTCTAGCCACCTTAACTTGGTCAAAAATTCATGAAATTCATTTTTTTATATATTTTAATCCTATATTATACGAAGCATAGAATGTGATACATTTTTTGGATTCAAAAAATGTGATATGGTTTGAAAGCTATAGATGTTTTTCAATCAGCCTATCAATCAGGACTTTAGTCATAATTCAAATGGAAGATATGATTATAGAAATTCAAGAAAAAAACATCATTATTCTTCTAGAAATATCATATGTTATAAATGCAATAGTGTTGAACATAAATCACATTATTGATGGAGTAATCATGTAAGGTCAGTTAGATATAATGAAGTGGTTGCACTTTGGAAAAGCAAAAGAAAGAACCTAGGAAGGTTTGGAGAAGAAAATAAGAACAAAACATAAAGAACCTAATCTTGTGCATATTGCACAAGAAACTTAAGTAAAAGCATGCGATTGGTATGCAATAAGGAGTATAATGTATCTATCTGATATCCTTGGTTTGATATATATATTTGAAAAGTTCATATGTTGGTAGAAACATTCAATGTGTTGAGAACATCTTGTCATTGCCTTAAAATTCACTCATGTTAACAAGAGTCTTTATCAATATTTTATGGATAAGATCTTGCAATGGTATTAGATCAGTGAATAGATAGTGAATATCTTGAACTCATTATTGGTGGAACAATAGATATGCTATGTGCTTCGTAAATGTTTGTTTGATAGTTGCTTAAAGATCAAATAACTGTTTTTCTTGATTTAGTGGATCTTTCCTATCGTATTCTCTAATGTACAACAAATTTATTCTCTTTTGATCTTGTTGGTTTTCTAAGAAATGGCTTGGTCTCAGGGGGATAAGATTATGGTGTTCTTTCTCACATGAATATCAAAAACTGTAGATCACAGTTTTGTTATCAATCTTAGACCATTAAATGGTAGTGGTGGCATATATTAGTGACAAAGAGGTTTATATTTATTACAAAGATAGGATTGATTGATTCCTTTCATATACCGTGATTTGATTAATACTTGATAACCTATGTATCTTGTTAGCATTAGATATTAGTGGCTTATATATACTTGTCTTTAATAAATAATTAATGTCTTATCAAATTTCATTGGTAAGCTATTAATGGATTGTTACATTCATAGTATATAAGTTATTAATGATCTATTGCATATAAGGTTCACATGTTTAAAGTACTAAATGGTGAATAAGGAACACTTCAAGAAAAAACATTTCTATTAAAATCAATTTGGTATTGATATGACATTTTGTTTGACATGACTACTTGTTAGAGCTATTGGTCTTGAGATTGGAAATCATTGATATTGGAATTTACATATTTGGTTGAAATGATTGATTGGTATATTTCTATATTGTCATTGATGGTGGCATTTGTGATATATTCTTGACCTTGGCATATACTTGCATATTTGATGCACACACACACACACACACACACACACACACACACACACACACACACACACACACACACACACACATATATATATAAGTGATGTGAATGACAATGAATTCAGGTATATGGATAGGTATTCTTTGATATGGTTGGTATTGACATGCTTTGATCAGTTTTTGGCACTGATATGGAAATAAATATTTCAGTTTACATGTGACATCTTTGGAAGTGATCATAATATAGACATGGTACAAGATGATACATTTTTGGTGATTATGATCCGATTGATGATTTTGTTCATTTGATTACAGGATGCATGATTCTTGTATAATATGAACAAGTAGTATCCCTAATTGGTTTTAGGTACATAGTGATGCGGATTAGTTTCAACATCGATACTTGGCACATGCTATATATTATCCTTCATAAGGATTTTTTTTTTGTGGTTGATACATTGATGACTATTGCTTTGTGTAGAGCTCATCTTTAGGGGGAGATTTTCATGCTTATTCTTATCTTTGTTGGAATTTTTGGCATTGATTCAATGATACTATGATACATGATTGTATATTCACATGTGTTTTGATTCTCTTGCATCATTTCAGTTATTTATCCTTTGGCATTATTGTCAGAAGGGGGAGAAAAGTGATACTTTGTAGTGATTTGATTATGTGATGACAATTGTTTTCTAGTTGTGATATTACAGTGATAGCTCACTTTGGTACATTCTGGTTTTATGAATTGTATTCATTAGTGATAGGGTTGTTTACAGTGATAGTGACATTTTACAAGTAACATGGTAGTTCATGTGCACAATTCAATGACATTTTTAGTTTAGTTATCGATCTTTCTCACAGGGGGAGTGCTTACTTTATGATCTAGTATCCCTTTGTCATGTGATGTCAAAGGGGGAGGAAAATTAGGAAGAATTATTTGGTAGTTTATGAGGTTTTCCATCAGTGACAAAGCATGAGTTTATTGGCATGCAATTTTTTCATTGATGTCAAAGGTTGTGTTATCATTGAATTTAAAGGAGGAACATGAACATGATGTCAAGAGGTACAAGGTGATACTTACATTCAACACACTCAGGTATATCTTATATTTCAGTTTGACATTGTTTTTGCATAATGCATTTAGGTTGTGTGTTTGACATACATTCAGATTTGTGATAACATTATGTCATGGGATTTGCTTTGACATTTACTGCATTTCAAGACTCAGGGAATATTATGTGAAAAGGGAACTTAGTCATGTTTTCATTGATGATAAGGCAATTTAAAAAGGAGGTAGACCATACATTGGCCTTCAATTTTGGCATGATGGTGTTTATCATTTTTCTTGTGGTGGTTGGTTCTCTCTTAGTATGTTTTTACTAAATTGATACTTTGGACTTGTTTTGTACTTGAAGTGTTTAACCAACACATGGTATCATTTCATTTTTGTCTTAGGAAATATTAAAGTGTCATGGGCACCTTATGGCATATACACTATTAATATTGATGCTGACACAATAATTTGTAAGGTAAAAGGTTGTAATGGGAGGCCGACACAATGATGTTTCAATGTGATAAAAGTCATCGATTGTGTCCTAAATTTCATTTTGTCTTGGTAAATACAAATCAATCTTATCTCAACTGACTTAGGGCTTGATGAAAATTGGAGGAGGTTGTATGGCAGCTAGTCTTGGAAGAAAATGGTTTCAGGGCTTTATGACAGCCGACTTTGGGCCTTAGGCCTGAGAGAATCAACAACATATGTAGATTTGAGAGTTAAGATCTATAAGTAGTTTTTTTTTTTTTTTTTTCAGTTGCTAGAATCAGGTATGGCTATATTGAAACTAGTTAGATTGTTGATTGCATTATATATCTATTGGTTCAAGCATGGAAATTGTTGGAAAAATGAAGTAAAGGAAAAATATGAAGAAAGAAAGAATTATTTGTACTCAACTGTGTTATTTTTTTAATATGCTTGAAAGGATTCTTTCGAAACCCTAGGTTACATTGCTCTGTAAAAATGGAACTCTGATAATGTTGTGCATTGTGCTTTGAAAGATCATAGAAAAATATTGTTACTTGTTGATAAAAGGAAGAAAAATTGTCTTAATGTGTTATGTGTTCTAAGCTTCAAATATTATGAAGTTTAGGAGACATGAAAGGCATTAAGGCAACAAACTGCCATGCACTTTAGAGATATAGAAAGATCCTCTATACTTTACATTTTATCTTGGTTGTTGATTACAAAGAGATGTTAGTAGTCATTGATTTCATACTCTGTTAAGAGTTATTTTTCTCATAGATGTAAAAAAAAAACATTGTATCTCATGAGATCTTCTATTTGTATTTGAAAGCATTATCAAAAGTTTGAGAGCACTTGTAGTGCATTGAAAACTTGGTTGGATTTATGCTTCTGAATCTCAAGTGATGTGAGATTAGAAGATGTTGTGAAAATAAAAAGAGGTGATACTATGTGTATCATTATAATAGTGATTGAAAATGTTGATATATAACCAGTGAGGAATTTGAAATCTATCAATGAGATAGTATTGCTAGTGAGGCATTTGAAATCTATCAGTGAGATAGTATTTCCAGTGAGGCATTTGAAATCTATTAGTGAGATAGTATTTCCAGTGAGGCATTTGAAATCTATCAGTGAGATAGTATTGTCAGTGAGACATATCAATCAACCAATGAGGAAATTTTATGAGTTGTTTTTCTACCCCATGAGGGTTTTCCACTCAGGAAATATTGTGTTAATTTTACACTTTGTCTATAGTTTGTTTGGTCTACATGAATACATATTAGTCATGTATCACTATTTAGAATGATATTCCTTGCTCTTATGTCTTATTTTCATGAGTTAATGTTTATCATAAAATTGCTTCATAATATTGTGTTGGTGCATCTTTGATATTGATCTATCAGCTTTAGTTGTCATAATTCCTATATTAATTTAAAAAAAGTGTCATTATGTTCACATATGATGCTCTATCTCATGTCAATAGAAGTTTCCTTGATATTCATGTTAGTCTTGTTAAAGGTTTGAATTGATGTCTTGAGTTAATAATGATTACCAAAGTTCTTGATTCTGAGTATGCCTATTCTCATGATAGTTATGTTTCAAAGTTTTGAAATATTATATCAAAGTCATTTGGAATTAGTATACCACTAATTCACCCCCCCTCTCAGTGGTATTGTGCTCCAACATACTAATATTGAAGTGCTTTGTCTCCAAGAAGTTAAAGTCACTGAATTTTTGCTCATGTCAGCTTGCCGGTCTATTTGGCCAACCAATAAATTTTTTTGTACTAATCATGTGGCTAGGCATGGCGGAGCAGTCACCCTTTTGTCCCCATAATGGCACGCTTGTGTGGTTGATCATTGGTCTGACCACACACATCAGCTCGTATGAATTCTTCTTAACATTGATAATCATTATTTTGGGATTATTAATGTTTATTCCTCAAATGATGTTGTTGAAAGATCTCTTCTTTGGTGTTGGATTGTTGATTCACTACCAGTTGCTACTTGGATCTTGTGTGGGGATTTCAATATGATTGAGATGGTGTATAATGAATATGGTACACTACCATTAAGTTGGGCAGTTGGCGAATGAGAGGCATGGTTTTACATGAATAATAAATTAGGGATTTTTAATCCCAATATTGGCCACTGCCATTCTCATTATTTTTGGCCACTTGATGTAATTACCAAGCTAGTTATGACAAGATATTTAAGCACATTGATCATGCCATGATCTCAGCTTAATATTTTTTCTCCTTTGACAACTCTTCACTTCTAGTTAAGTCATTAGTCGCTGTGATGTTGTCAGATCATTTCCCCATCTCTTTTTGCATTGAATGGGAGTTAAGATAGCCTCGTGCTTGCAAGACCTAGTTCTTCCTAAACATGTCTTTGCTACATCATCAGGCCACACTGGACCACATTCATATGGTTTAGAATTTGGAGTGTAGGCCACCTCATAATATAGGTTGGATTGCTTGGTGGAATGACGCCATCACTGTGTGATGTTGAAGATAGGTAGCTCGATGTCTTCTAAAGGAGAATTCAATATGCTAACAAGTTTTTCTTGTGCTACACATTTGATGGTTTACATATATGTTTGGGGTTTTTGGTCTAACTCTAGTTGACCTAATTATGTATTAATATTGAAATTTTTTTATATGTGTTGAAAATGATAATGTGATCTATCTTAGGTCCATGTCAACTACTTACATGTAGAGATGAATATTTTTTTAGGACAATGCTAAAAGACTTGATTTTGATTTAAGTGTTGGAAAAACGAAGAAGATTGGCTATCTCTATAGTTTTTGTGTTGTCATTGATGTCACCATGTTGTGGTTACAAGTTTAAGGCTATGGTTGATCCAGTATTTTGGTCTGATATTTGAATTGATATTCGTGCTACTCCCTCTGATATTCTTATCTGCACTCCTCCGTATTCAACAATTATTGCTCATAGTTTTGGGAAATTTTTTATGATTATTGAAAGAATACATGTTTAGAATAGTACGTGCTTTGGTGCTCATACTGCATTGTGGCAACCAATAGATTGTTTATTACTTTTTGCTAGAAGTCTATTCCTGGCCGACTTCTTGGGGAAACTATAAAATGATGAATTAATTTTTCTATGTGGATATATGTGTGATCTATGCTGACTTGATATCGCATGTTGGAAGGTTGAATTACTTCTTGGAAATGTTTTGTGGATGATTGAAGCCGACTATTAGTATTTTTGGTAAATGTGATGTGCATCTAACTAGGCCAACCTAATTGATGCTTGCAGATAGATTGAGTATATATATATGAAAATGTTGAATAGGTTTTGACATGATGAAGAAGAGATAGCAAGTAAGAAGTGTGATTGATGAAGCAATAGAAAGTACAAAAGTGAGCGAATATAATGAAGTGTGTCAAGTCAGTACATTGAGCATCACCAGAACTATATCAACACTTGTTGGGTGCACTGTTCTCAGTTCATTTTGGCTGTAAAGCCTTCTTTTTTTTTGTATTTTTTTTGTAGGCAGTGAGCCCTTGGCAGTGAGCCTTATAATTTTCTATGCCATAACAACTTTATACTGTGAGTTAATCCTCACCATGGTTTTTCCCTCATTGGGTTTTCCATGTAAACTCTAGTGTTCAGTGTGTTATCTTGCTTTCTACTTGTATCTCTTGCTTATGCTTAATTACATAACAGTATGTTTGTGAAATGGATATGTGTAGAAATTTCAAACTTGAATTTCTATGACAATTGATAATGGGATATATCTTAGGTCCACGCCGACTGCTTACATGCAAAGATAAATATTTTTTTAGGACAACTCCGAAAGAGTTGATTTTGATTTAAGGTTTCTCTAATTAGGCTGAACTAATTAGTGAACATGGATATATATGTATATATGCAAAACAAATTGAGATAGAGAGAAGTAGTGAGTGTGAAAAGGATACATGAAGACAAGGATGAGAATTTTTTGTTGGCTTTTTGTTGTTTATTGTGATTGTTTTTCCTTCATGTCAAAATAGGCTTTGGCGATATTGATATTGACCACAGTTGATGTACATGGTCTCAAATTTCAGCTTTTGGTACATATTGATTGGCTTGGGTAATACATGATACACAGATGGTCTACATTGTTGTGTTGGTTGTGGTTATACATGTGTTGGTTGGTTTACACCTAATGATATCTTCAATGGTCTATTCAGTTGTATTTATAATGATTTCAGTTCAGTTTGGATACTCTTGCATTATTTAGTTTTTGTTACTTTGGTTGGACTAATTCAGTACTTTGTGGACAATGCTTTGGATACCTTCAATTTTGTTTTGTGGTACTAATCATGTTGGATTCACGTGTAGAGGATATAAACATGGGGTTGATGATCAGGTGATATCATGTTATTCTAACACTTAGATTGGTTCAATGATTTTGGTTGGTACTTACATTGGCATGATTATTTTCAATCTCTACTTAATTTTGTTGAGATACATATAGGTGATAGCATTTCATTGCTCATATTTAAGGTAATTTGGTTTAGTTTTAACATGCTTGATTTACATGGTTGTATCATCCTTGATACACAGACAGTTTATCATGTTGCATTTATATTCATGGGTTATTCATATAACTTCATAAAGGCTTCACTTACATTTTATTAAGGTCACCTTGGCTCAAGGAATACACTATAAAATTTGGGTCCTATACATTCATTTTGTTATCAATGTTATTGGGCTTTGATACCCTAGCATTATTAGTAAGATAAAGCCACAAATGGCTTTGATGTGGCATTGTTAGTAATCTGGTTCTTCATATTTCAAATGAGATACCATTTTTATTATATATCACTTAGTGTATTTTGATCTACACTTAGGCTTACCATATTTTATATAGTTCATATGAACTTTTATTTGTATTGGCTTTGATAGGTAGTCGACATTGATTATCACTTTGGCACTATAATTTTTCGTGTCAGCTTAGCATAAAGTATATGATACTTTATCTTGGATAGTCGAAGGTAGAGAATAAAATTGTAATGTACATGTCACACATGGACAATAATAAACATGTGGATAGCATGACTTGGAAATTGAGTTGGTAATTTTGTTGTCGATGGTTTTAAACATGCACATGGATTTCAAATGATATGGAATATCATTGCATTTGGATTTGACATCATTATACACCTGGGTTTGGTATTTGGAATAGGGAAAAGTGAGTTTGTAATTATCATTCTTTTGAAGGTGAAACCCTAGCTGTGATCCAAAATTTGTAGAGTTAGTTTTGAGACTTAGATGGATTCTTGTTCGAGTTAGCTGAAGTGAAGGAAGGAATTGCAAGGTAGTTGTTTGTCTTGCAACTGGAAATGAAGGTATTCTTGAATTTTTTGTTTGACATTTGGCTGACATAAAATAAAGTAAATCTTGACAATATCTTTGTCATTTCAAAATGAAGATTGCAAAAAAAAAATTCAGTTTGCTCTCATTCTTTCTTTTCTAATTCAACATTTCAAAGAATGGTAAATATCTTTAGTATTCTTTTAAAAGCTTGGTTTGAAAAGAAAATATAAAATTATTTGTAAATAATTGCATTTCAAATTTTTTTATTACTTGATTTTGAACTCGAGAGTCTCAGTGATTTACACAAGTTTACATTGATAAGCATGGCTTTTAGCCATTGCTTAGATATAGAAAGATTTGAAAGGAAAAATAAAATTATTATTGTTTTTAAAAAAAATGCTATCATTGTAAAGGGTTGTTTGAAAACCCTAATGGCATTCCTAGATTTAAAAATTAGTTATAAGAAAGACAGTTGGAAATCAATTTGACATTATTTCTGTGCATATTTATATACATTCAAAGGTCTTCAAACCAGTATGGTGTGAGAGAAGGAAAATAGAGATGAATTTTAAGCCAATTTAATTATATTTATTTGAAATATTGAAAAATAATTGATAGGTAGTACTACTATACCTGATATTTTAAGAATTCTAATTTTCTTTTGAATTCTTAAGGTATTGTGTATACCAGTCATTTTTTGTAAAAGGTTTTATTGAAACAGAGAAACCCTCCAAATAATTGATATTATTCAGAATTGATAAAAGGAGTTGGTGCTCCTAAGCTGTAAAGGAGTTGGTGCTCCTAAACTATAAAAGGAGTTGGTGCTCTTAAATTGTAAAGGGTTGGTCACTAATACATTTGACTGCAAAATACGACGAAACTGTCTGACGAAATATGTAAAATTCGATGTTCGTCGGGTGCTTGTAAAATTTGATGTGTAATTTCCAATTTTTTGAAAGTTTATCCCCAACGTTTGTTGAAATTTTGACGAACCTGGGGTTCGTCAAAATGTCGGCTATTATTTTCGTCGAATTTTCGACAAACATGAAAAATTTTAAAAAATCAAATTGTGGCCGATATAAAGAAAAGTGAGTTCACGCCTAATTTATTGCGACAGTGTTTTGCTCTACTTGAGACAGTTTGTGGAGAACTAAGGATGATTTTCTTGGGAAAAATCAGAAAAAATTCAAGAAGATATCACCAGGTTGAGGGTAGTGTTCTTTTTCTGAGAATTTAGTTGTGAAGTCAGATTTGTAGTTCCAGGTTTGAAAATCATATTTTAAAGCAACATCTCATCAGATTTCATTTTTAGAGGTTAAGGGTTTTGAGAATTTCATGTCCAGATTTTGTTGTGTGGAATCACCATAAGATCACAATGGAGGAACAAATTCTTATGACTGTAATTATGTGATCCATAACTGTATTGGTCATGTGGCACAGTTGTGCTATAACAAATACAGGATGCATTCATGTGTGACCCAAGTTTAATGTGGCTATGTTGTGATAGAAATGGAGGCACTCATATAATGTAGTTAATTCAGGTTGTATAATGTAGGTGTCAATCATCATTGGGTGCATTGAGGTTGTCTCAAGTTTAATAGGTTAGGATGTAATTATAGCATGATCAGTGATTTTTCTTGCTGCAATATAGGGCTATAACTCTGGTTGATATCGCAGTGGTTGTGTTATATGTAGTGCATTCCAAGCACAACCCATGTTTAATGGGCTATTCCACAGAAGTGATCAAGATTTTTAACCTTGGAATGTTACTTGACATATATTTGCATAATCTAAAATTCCTTGAGAGCTTTTGAAGTATCAATGTATCCTATATAGGGTTTAAAATGATTTCTTTTAATTAAAAAATAAATAAATGATGTATTTCCCTATAATTAGATAATGTGGAGATCTCCTAAATCTGCCCCAGCACACTATCCTCTTTGGCACTGTATTCATTACTCCAACTACTAGGTTTTGCATGTGACATCTTTAATATCTTCATGACCGTGGCTTTAAATAGATCTCAATCTTTGCTTTAATCCTTTTCATGGTAACCGCCAAGGGTTTCGCCGTCACCTTCAATCTCTTCTAAGAGCACGTTGTCTTAAGCTAGGCTGCGCCGTGCCATATAGCCGAGTCCTTCATACGCCATTGTTCCAAACCACCACTCACTGCCTTGCTTAAAATGTTGCCTCCATAAGCACAATAGCATGTTTTAAAATCATGGTTGCCAGTGATTGACCATTAAGCTCACCACTTTCATCATGAAGATAGAATGAGATTTTTGTCTTCAAACTCAAGGCATTATGGAAGATAACATTGTGAATTGTTTGTTGTGTACGATTCGATTTTCTTGCACATTTACTGCTTTGCTAACTTCCTTTAAGACTGGGTATTGCACCCTCGGCTGCAATCTCAAACAGCTCACTCACTATCACTTGAAGATTCCTTTCATGAGCATCCTTCTATAAAATCAAACTATGCCCTATAGACTGCCTACTTACTACAGGGGACTCATTGTTTCATGGTATTGTAGTTCTTAAGATCCTTCAACCTTATTGACACTACTTCACAGTCCACAAGGTATTATTCACTATTTTTCCATCTTTGGTGAGTCTCAAAACACTGCTCAAACATGCGATCCACTACCTCCATTATACAATATTAATGGCTAAGAAGAAACATTGAACCTATGATTACCACTGTTACTTCATTTGGACAGTCATTCCTTGATTGCATTTGCCTTGTCTAACACTACTAAAAGCATTTGAAAAACCCTTAAGGTCAGCAAAGGGGTAAGGAAACTCGCTGTTAAAATCTCCACTTTACTATGCAAGGTTTGAGCTTTATTATCTTGTCACTGCTCAGCCTCTTTTTGACTGTCACATCTCAAGTGACTGTCATTCTTCTTACCGTAGATTGCATTTACAAATGTCACTAAGCTACATAGTGTGCTTGTTATTGGCTACAATCTTTAGATTGCAAGATTTTGTTATTACCTACAATGTCTCAATCTTTCTTGTATTGCAACCTCACTAATCCGCTATAGTTATTGTTTATGTTTCTACAGAGGCCTAGGGTTTGCACACTAATCATGCTCTTACCAATGCTTCTGTTGTTTTT
>VDFB02026320.1:51813340-51831718 GCA_007258455.2 Sequoia sempervirens | reverse complement strand
GTTCTAATATATGTCACATATACTAGCTGCAACATATATCATAAATACACAATGATTAGATCATAACATACATCACATATACACAATGACTAGCTCTTAGCATATGTCATAAATACATAGTGACTAGCTCTTCGCATATGTCACATATACACAATGACTAGCTCTTAACATATGTCACATATACATAGTGACTAGCTCTTAGAATACATAACATATACAATAGTGTCTGGCTTATATGCACATCATATGTACATTAGTGATGATTCATCATATAAATCCTATGTGACAATTCACACGATAAATCACATGGTCACATAAAGAACAACTAGTAAAGTGGAAATGAATGCAACCTATTTCATGCATCAACCCACTACTTGATTCATAGTCACATAAGCCTGCTATGACAATAATCAAGGTTCCCATACTACTCAATGTCATCACTAGCAAGGGAACCAACATAATAATGAGAACAACCCTAGGTCATTTACACAAGTACTTAAGGAAGCATTATTGTATAAACATACTCAATTACACAGGTTCATATCACTTCATGATCCCAAGGGTTACCTACCTTTGGTAATCCAAGATACCATTTTCCACATCAAGATAGGCCAAGCTATAATATGAAACATGTTAAACCATTACCTACATATTATTCATTAGAAACTCTCTTCCATGTAGTCCATCAAATGACTAAGCAAACAAGGTGGTTCATCACCTACATGTTGCAAGGGGAAAACCATCCAACCATCTAGTATGCACTGGATGACCATCGTTGACATGCCACTGGCCCCAAGGCCAACATGCTCCTAGAAAATTCTATCTAGGTCTCTATAGTAACATGGGGTATGCATCGCCGACATGCCACTGGCCCCAAGGCCCACATGCTCCTAGAAAAATCTATCTTGCTATCCAAGTGGTACGACTAACAATCCACAACATAGTATGCTCCTTGACTCCTATCAATCTCGAGCATGGATAAGCTTATCTTTGAGTGGTTCATAGGATTTTCCATTAGTGATCACCTAGGATGGATAGGAATAGCCTACATGTTAGAGGATTATCACCTCAACCTATGCCCTTGTAGGGTCCTATTCCATCTATTTCCGTAAAAATTTGCACCTACACCTAACTTGGCACTATAATTAGAAGAGAGATTCCCAATTAGGAATAAATAGATAAAAATTGATTGATTTACGAGCCTATACATAATCATACAAGTCTAAGGTTAATATTCACAATACATAAATAAAATTACTAATACCAACATGAGGTGAGCTAAACTCAACATGTAACCACTACCAAGTATTCAGATTCATTCATTTCCTTTAGCTTACTATTCAAATACACCTTATGTATTAAAGAAAAGTTATATGATTTTCTTAAATACTTCATAACCATCTAATACCCATTTTGGCCTCATTTGAAGCCTAATAAAGAGAGAAGGTTAAACCAATTGGGAACACAAAAATCTAAGAGTTATTCCCCACATACCCTCCCCCCATAGACTTGAGGTCACAGAGGCATCCTTCACCCAAGGACTGCCTGTATACTCGCTTCCAAACATATCAAAGTCACACATAGTTCTCCATATAAGGTCTCTCAAAGGACCTACACATGAGTTCCAATAACTGGGGTTTTATTTCCCTTCAACTAATAATAGTTGACAATAGTTAGGAAATCATAAGTTCACCATTTTTCAACCCATGCTATGACACTTCCTTTAAGGATATTAATATTTTTAATCAAACTTTTCCTAATATTATTCATAACCCCACTTGAACATCCCAAGGTTTGTCTTATCAACATGGGGGATAATCTTCAACATGAAATTGCATTGGTTTACCCAACACATAGTAAAACACTTCTATTATAAATTCACATAATAAATCAAATATAGGGGGTGTTATATTCAAGGGGTCAAATCATATCTAGTAGTCATCACAAGCCTTTTTCCCAATATCTAAATACCATTCTAGAATCATATAGTATTTCTTATTATTTCATTTAGCAAGGAGGATAAAAATAATTTAAATAATCTTATTACACCTATTTCCACAACAAGAGAATTTCCAAATGCTCTATGAAATTCAATATATCTTGATATCTTCTCAATATAATGCTACATCTAATATTTCCAATAACACATGTATTGAAAACCTCATAGGTCATACAAAAATTGTGTATCCTTGCCTTAGCCATGATTCCTACACACAAAAATACCATCATCCAACACAACCACACTACCCCTTCCTAAGTTCCCATATCAATGCTATTGTACTTAAGAGGTCAATAGACATTGTATACTCACACTATCAATAATGTAAAAGCCTCAATAAGGCTCTTGGTGGGGTCCCACTTTAGAATGGTTCAACAATATCGAGTATCATAATAATATATGACATCATCCTAATCAAGCCACATAAATTCCTTTTGAACCTCAAAGACATATTTCAGCATTTACAAATTTGTGTTAAACATGATTAAATTCCAAGTCACACTCTAGATAATTGGCAGCACTAGTCTCATTGTATCTTCATATAAGGATATACACTCTATAATATTAGTAGTAATAGTATTCTTAACCATTTGGTTTCATTTATCTTATGGTGTAACCCATTATTCTTGTAATAACTTGGTTCTCAACTAAATAATATTTGCACTTAACTTTTATAACTAAATACTTGTTATAATTGTAGATACCATCATGCTAGGAAACCAACCATATCATAATATATGTTTTCCTTTTATGTATAAATTTACCAAACATAAGGAACTCGTGTTTAAAACTCATCCACTAATCATATAATTAGACTTATTAAATAAAACTTTATATTGTATACCATTCTCATAGTCTTTAAAACCATTGTTTTCAAGATAATATTCACCATGTAAACTATAGTACAATATCCAACTATAAGAAGCCATACACAAGCAATTATAAACTTGTTTAAGCCTGATTGATACCTAAGTCATGTTCAAGATAGTAGAAACCAGATACACCCAATAAATTTGGTAATGATAACAATCACAAAGACCATATAGATTCTTCAAAATAAAAGGTTAACATACCCCCCCCTTAATCCAAGGCCATCATATACCTATCTAATTTTTTACCTTGAATTATACAGTAAGATATTTCAACATGTTATAAATTCTAAAGTATGATAATCCATATGCTTTACAGTACCAACTTTTAGCTAATGGGTTTAATATTTTCCAACAACACATGGCAGCCATAAAAATATGCTTGAATCATACAATTATGGATGGGGAGTATAGATAAAATAGGGATTCAAGATGGTTTAAATTTATTGATGTATGTTTTCCTTAATTCACCCTATTTGACGCAACTTAGGTTTATTGTGGAAAACCAATTGATGAAAACATTATGTCATTTACCACACACACCAATGATAAGACACAATGCAGTTAGTTCCATTTTATTTGATATATTACCAACATGTTTGACATGTTTTTATTATGTCACACAATAATACTTATAAATATAAGCCTATAACTAATTATGGGTAAACCCACAAAAGTGGTTTACAATTTGAATGAGGAAGGAAAACTTGTAAAAAATTGCCCCATGGCAAAAAATTACATTCTGGGGATTCGTACGAACTAGATGGTTCGAACAAACCAAAAAAGGGATCACTCAAACCAGGGTTCAAGTGAACCCATTAAATGCATGCACGGAAAAAATTCAAATGAAAAACACTTTATGGGAGGGGGTTCGCTCGAACCCCCTTGGTTCGAGCGAACCCCCCATTTCCCTAATTTTTGACCTTATTCACAAAAAAAACCTTAAATTTTGCACTTTGAAGCTTTCTTTGAACATGAAAATGGTGAGACTTCATAGACCCAACTGGAATCAGGTAGTCCTCGAAATGAGCTATCCAATGAATATAATTTTAATACGTTTTGGTTTTATTATATATATATATATTAGTTTTATTGAACATTGGTTTTTCACTGAAAATCAAGCTCTTTATTCTACACATGTGGAAAAATAGCAGATTATCAAAAAAAAATTGAAAAATATGAGTGCACCAAATATTGAAGTCCTTGATCCAACCAAAAAAATTGAATTTCGATACATAAAAAAAGTTACACATTATAATGGTCAAAGACTATATGTCTCGAATTGTAATTAGTTTGACTTTTGAAACTCTGATTAAAGAAAAATATTAAATTAAAAATTTATCTAACCAAGTGGAAGCACTTAGATATCAAAGTTACAAATCTAAATTCAAAAATAATTATAATTTATCCTTCATGAAAAAGTGCTATGCACATACCTATGAGCGTCACTTTTAAAAAATGTTGTTTTCTGAAAAAACTAGTTTTCGAGGGAGATGGAAAAAGAAGTGCAATCTGATTTCAAAAATTTTGAAAAAAATATATTTAGAATCTACAGACAAAATTTCACAAAACTCTAGTTTGCATTATCTTCAAATTCCTCACAGTTTAGCTGTTATAGGTGCTCGAAAGTGAAGATTTAGTTAAAAATAATTATTTCAGTGTCCAATTTGGCCAAAAATTGTAAACCACTATTGTGGGATGACCCTTATCCATATACATTATTGATCCAATAGACAATCTAAAGCACCACATAATATAATACTTCCATTTGACAAGTATCTAGAGCTCCTTTCATTACAAGAGTTCATAAGTGACAAAAGTCTACAAGGTATTTAAAACACATCATTTGTAGCTCTTGAGATTGAATATACCCAAAGATGAGAAACACACTTAAAGTTGCACCTATTCCATGATCAACGATCTTGGTAAAGAGTTTATTGGATTCCATAATCATTCCTAATTATATGGACATTTGTCAAGTGAACATATGTCATTTAGTTCAATGAAGCAAAAGTTGCTTTTAAGGCTAATAAAATAAACAAACAATTAAGTTAAAACCAACTTTCCACAAGATGATGAGAAATTGCAATCCAATCACTTGAAGGAGGTGTGAGGACTCTATTCATTGTTATATTCAACTCTTGGACATCCTTCAATGACCTTGAAGGATCCACTAACTACTTCAGATAGCTCTCTCATTGAAATAGAATCAAATAGATTTTTCCTTCATAAACCCATGTTTATCCACATGCCCATTCCTTCCCCTATACTAAGATTAATCATTGCCCCTATCTCTCATGCATTAAAAATCCCACAAAAAAATGAGCATAGATGCAATGAATATATTCATCATTCTCAAATTCTCCCTCAAGGTTATTCATTTCATCCCCTGCTCATGTTTCCTCAATTTGCTTTGATTTGAGGGATATCTATGGTCTATCCACAAGCTCACATTATAGGACAAGCATGGGGAATATGACCAAGGTTGTGGAATCCCCTTTTTTGCTCATGATTCCTCTTTCCCTCTCCTCATGTCCCTCTATTCTCTCTTTCATTTTTCTTTTTCTACCATTTTCGCCCTATCAACCTCTCTTTCCCATGCCATTTCTCCATTCTCTCTATCTTCTTCTCATACAATTATCTCCTCCAAAATTACATGCACTTGAAGGTATTTTCTTTGCATTTTTCCTCTCATCATGCCATCTTCTTCCTTCCCTTCACATCACACCCTCTAATCTTTTTTTTCCCCTCATAATAGAGTGAAGGTGTCCCCAATTTCTTGATATTTTGTGCCTTTATGGAGGTTGTGGGAGGGTTTAGTGACTTATTTGTGTGCCATTTTCTCCTACCTTGCAATATTTACTCCAAAATAAGGGACACCATGCCTCCTTAATGCAAAGAACACCCTTCTTTGACCCACACCCTCCTTCCCTCATGCTATGCCATCCTTATTCAATGGTATTTGTCTCTTGTTTTTACTTCTTTGACCACACAATGTCTAACACCAAAGGGTCCTTTTGATGCAGATGTGACATTTTCATTTATTATTTCATAAATTCCTTTAGTTTCATAGTCATATTTTGAGGTCATGTCCCTTTTCTAAAATTTCTCATGAGGTTTTCATGAGTTTCATGCATTTTTAGTAGTTTTAGGTTAGGTTGGTGCATCTTCTATAGAGTGGGGCAATTGCTTCTTAGATGTGTGTAATTTATTCTTAGTTGTGTGCAATTGCTTCTTGAATGGGTGCAATTGCTCTGATTTGTTGCATCCATTAGGTACTGATAAATTAATGATTATTTCACTTCATAAAGTGATTTTCATTTATTTCTAATGGTGCTTTTGTAGGATATTAGCCCTAGAATATCAAATTTGTCTCTTAGATTAGGGTTTTTGTTGAATAGGACAACTGAGAGGATGGAGTGAATCAATTGTCACAAATTTTAACCTTTAATTCAATCACCAGAACTAATACATAAATCTAGTTAAATGATTAATCATCAAATATCAATGTAGAAACTCAAATCCAACACATAAACATAGTAACACTAGATTTACGTGGAAAAACCAATAAAGGAAAAACCACAGTGAGGATTAACTCACACTATAGAGAATATAAAAATTGATTACAAAAAGGCTCACTACCTAAAATAAGGACTCATTGTCCATAGGGCTACAACCCAGAGATACAAATGATGGCTCATTTCTAGAGTACAAAAGTTAAGGCTCATTGCCAAAATATTGAACTGATAGAATACACCTCCAATGTGCAAGGTTTAGTTTCACTGAAGTTTAGAATATGAAGTACTGCTGCACACAATAATCACTCAACAAAATTGTACTAGTCATAGCTTATAAAGCATTTAGGTTCTCACACTTTTCTTCTCCTTCACACACACACTTCTCACTTCTCCTTCTATCTTTCTTTTTCATCCATTCCCACATTCATATTTTCATTCCTCAAAACATGTTATATATATACAAGCATATCTTGATCATCAATTAGGTCGGCACCATATATGATTTAAGCATTATACTAAGTCGGCTAACATCCATAAAGCATAACTAGTCTTCATAATATATTGTATACACTAAGTTAGCCAAGATCTTTGAATATCATAATCATAGCATATCTTACGATAGAAATTTGGACCTTAATAATTAACACATTGGACCAATCATACCAGACCATATATAATGACCATATTTAATAGAAAATAACTTCTGGTAACTATCTCATTCATTCAATATTGTGTTGACATAAATGACAACCTACTACCATTAATAACAACCATTTGATGCAATCCAATTTCCAAAAATCTCCCCTTTTGTCATTGATGGTAACACAAGATGTGAAAATCCAACAACAACAACCTATAGTTCTTCTCTTTGATAGGCTTGAAAATATTTCCATTCTTTTCACATGCTTTCTCTCCCCCTTTGACATCAATGGAAAAGAAAGAAGATCTATCTTTCCTTTACTTCAATTTTTTTTAAAATAGACTTCAAGAAAATGATATAAAAAATGGTTCTTTACCTCAATCCTTCTTTCTTTAAAATATCTCATATTTTTATTTCAGATTTGGAAGAAATATCTTCCAAGAATCCACTGCCAACCTGATGTTTAAACAAATACTATTGTTCTTTGTTATCAAGTCAATTGTTTCTAGAAGCGTATCCGGGATAGTGATATTCTGTTCATTTTTCTCAGCTTCTACCAAAAGACCAGAAAATTGTTCCAATCTCAACTCAATTATCTCTTTAACCATCCAAAAATTCTTCACAATACCATCCCTATGTTCCATAATGAAGTTACAAGTTCAGACTGTAAGGAATTGATCCTTTTCTTCTATGCTCCATCTGTGTCATTAAGAATATCATATATTTTTCTGATAGAATCCAACTCAAACTCAATAGTATCATTTTTTTCTATGTAGTATCTGATAGCATTTTTTCAACTCATTTATGCTATCAGTCAATTTCTTTTGTGCATTTCCACATCTTTCTTCCATAGCCACCTAAATTTCATCTTTTCCTTCAGTTTCACTAGGTGACAGTGCTTTTACACTATCTTCAATCTACTCAATCAATACTTCCAAGAAAACATTTGTCAATTTGCTTAGATCAATATCATTGTGAATTATGTGAATAGTCAAAGCATCTATGATCTCATCCTGTTCATATGATGGTCGAGACAATCAAATATCTCCAATCTTCTTCAATCCATTATATTGCTCAAGAATCTTTAATACCTTCTCTTTACTGAAATATTCTTCATCATTTGTTGATGCTAGATCAATTGCTTTGGTAATATTCTCCTCCTTTTCTTCTTCCTTCTCCTTAATCTTCAACTTCATTTCCGGAGGGGAACTTGAGATAATTCTTCTTGCTTCTCTCTTACCGGAGGGGGAATCTGCTTTAGATACTACAACTGGACTAGGAACCATGCCAGAGCACCAAACATTTATTTTTTAAAATTCAAAGTATTATTTATAGATCTTTTCCTTTTCTACTACACATTCTAGATAATGGTAAACTTGTTTCCCAACTCGTATAACTAACTTCCACACAACATTCTCTTTCAATGGTAGCAGTTTTAGAGAATACGTCATCAGACATACAACTAGAGATCCAAAACAAAAAGGGTAATTGTCATTCTTTTTCATAGTAATTTTCTCCATAAATTGATTCCTCAGTAACTCACACAAATCAAAATCCTCATTCTTTTCAACCATTTGATGTGCAACATAAACAACAATCATAGAAGTAGAGCCTTCCCTATTTCTAAAATAGATCTTATATGAAATGACGTATGTCACATACCTTATCACAGGGTTGATTATAGTATGAATTAGAAGTTATTTTTATTGGAATATGGCTTCTAGTGTTGTCATTGATGGCAATTAAAGTCATCTCCATGGTCCACTAATCAGTATCTAGTCATATCGGCAAAAAAAGTGAAATACTATGTGTTACCGATAGAATACTTGAAGAATAGGGTATTTGGTTAGTCAGTTAATCTGTCTACTTCACTGAATCATCATTTTGAGTTGTGGATCCCTAGGATTGCTTGTTGAGCACGTATATTATCTTATTACTGAATTTTTTGGTGTTGCATTAGTTGCAGTACAAGCTTGGAGGTCCGATAGGATGTTTTTTGTCTACTTGCTCATTGTATCTGAGTTAGTGAATATGGCGCATTGTGGATATGTAAAGTGAAATTATTTAAAAAAAAATTAAGTTAAAATATTTAATTATGGGTCCCAACTATAGTCTAGCTGACTTGTTTGGGTGCGCATCAAAATTGTTCATGATTTGGGCCGACAGTTGATAATATTTCCAAGTTTGATCAAGGCCGACCTATAGGGACTTGATTTCTAGATGCAGATATATATAAGAGATTCAATATATCATTTGATATATGAAAAAGGAAGTGTGGTGGTGTGTTGTGATCATCAGGAACAATGATTAGGAAATTATGCACAGTTTTACTTGTACATTAAGATTTTTGCAGTTCGATTTGTGCAGAACAAAGCAGAATTGTTGAGTTAGTCAGAAGGATAGGAGATTATCTACAAAGCTTAATTGGAACTTTAATTAGGAATTGTTGATGCTATTTCATCAGCTCATTATTTTGGATCTATTCCAAATCATTATAGGGTAGTGAGCCCATCCTTTTTGAGTAGTGAGCTCTAGATAGTGAGCTCGAATGCAAGTGCATTCCTACTTTGTACTTTTCATTTTGGGTATACTCATATTATATTGTGGATTGGCCATCCACCATGGTTTTTCCCCTAATAGGGTTTCCACATAAAATTCTTGTGTTATGGTGTTGTGGTTACTTTCTTTCTGATGATGCATGTTTCTTTTATTGAATGATTAAGTTAAATGACAAAATAATTAAGTTGAATTTTTGCACAACACTAATTCACCCCCCCTCTCAATGTTGCTTGTTTCCAAAAATTGGTATTAGAGCTAGTTCCTTGAAGGAAGTCTTACAGCTTGAGGAGATCTTGGAAAGTGTTTCCCAATGGATACAAGTATTATTCAATAACAACTTATGGTGGCCCTAGATGATCTTGACCAGATGAAATTTAAGAATCAAGAACTACAAGAAAATCTTGAGAATGCAGAAAAGTTCATTTAGTCACTAAAAGACAAGATCAGTGAATCAAGGGAGAAAAGAAAGGAATGACGTGGTCAACTCAAACAGAAGAAAAAAAGCATGGAAGATGAACAACTTAGTCTAGCTTTGAAAGAGAAAATGAAAGAATGTGAAATTTTTTCCAAAGAGAATACTGCCTTGAAGTGAGAGATGAAATCTATCATGATGAAAATGACTAAGGAGATTGAGGACACAAAGAAGTATGAAGAAAAAATTGCACAGTATTTGAAAGAAAAGTCTGAACAATGCAGTTGACTAGATAATGAATTGGAGCAATCCAAGAACAATGAAGAAGTGCTTGAAAATCAACTTGATGATCTCAAAGATGAACTTGCAACTGCAAATGAGTATAAGGAAAAATTCAAAGCAAGCTCAGCCAAACTTGATGAACTAATCAAAGGACAGAGGACTGATGGTGATAGATGATGTCTTGGATATGAAGAAGGAGAAAGTTCAAGATCTAGACAAAGGAATTTCGGACAAGGAAGTTAGATGAAAGTAGCTAGAAGAGATTCAGTATGGAAACCAAATGCTCAAAGATTTAATGGCTATCATTATTTTTGCAACAAATTTGGTCATATGGCTTCTTAGTGTAGGAGTAGAATGAATACAAATAGACCATCATTCTCAGGTCAATGTTTTAATTGTTATAAGTATGGTCATAATTCAAGTGAATGTAGAATTTTGATGAAAAAATTTCATAGAGATGTCAGATGCTATGCATGTAATAGATTTAGACATATTGCTAACGAAAAAAATCAAGACAAAGTCAGTGGAACAGTTGGCCTAGACAGAGAAATGTTGTGTGCCACAACTACAACAAATTTGGCCACATTGCTAGATTCTACTAGAATAGAAGAGGTCTGGTAAAACAAAACATGCAACAGGATGTTAAAGGAAAAGGAAAAGTCACTACTGATGAGATCAAGAAGAAAATTCAGAAGAAATGGGTGAAGAAGAATCCCTCTATAGAAGGAAATGGACCTACACTAGAAGCAAATTCTGGTAATTCCTCAGGGAATTAATTTTAGGTCTCTAGAATAGGGGGAGCTATCAAGAAAAAATATTAAACCCCCTCTTGTAGGTGAATGATACTAGAATCTAGATATGTCTAGTAGGAGAGTTGATACTTTTTAGATGTTGTTCAATTAGTTAGAAGCATTGGTGAAGAATATTGGAGATCCGCATAAGAGTCATCTATCTTGATGCCTGAAAGGAAGGAAACCAGATGAGTTGGGGAAAGGGAATTTATCTCAAAATAAAGGAGTTAGGTATGTGGAAAATAAAAGGAATGGCTTCAACCCTCATTTGTCATATTGCATTTGGAGAAAAGCAGTTTGGAGAGATCTGAAGTGATCATTGCAAATTTGTGGAGAGACTCGCGCATAAAGGAGAATCTACAATCAAATTACATTTTCCTCCCTAAAAGGCATTTATTGAAAACCTATAAATTTGTGTGATTGCAATCATGTCTACTCCTCTGATAGTCTAAGTTAAGGATAGGCCATGTCCAAAGTTCAAATGGAATTCGTATAATTCCATAGATATAAATCCCTTAGATGCATTTTCATCAGTGTCATACAGAGTCTTCCATATTGAGGATATTAGGGCTGCACAAAAAAATTGAATATTTGGGAACCTCTCATTTGATGGATTTGTACTCTCATCATATAATTCAAGAAGATTATATTGTGAAACTAGAATTTAAAACCCTAGAAGATAAGAAAGTTGTGAAATTTGCAAAATTCCCCGTATTTGAAGAAGATGAATGGGTTCGATATATGTTGAGCCATGTCCATGATAAATTCATGTGGTTGCATGTTCCATTCAAAATAAAAAAAGAAGCTATATATGTGTCGTCACAGGACTAAATTCCACTAGTAGACTTCCAGTTTTGAAGTCTATGAAGAATGATAAGGTCACTAAAGCGACAGGCTCACAATGGGACATAAGAGTAATGATAATAGACGATATTGTCACAGTAGATATAAAATTTGAATCAATGATTATCGGCTATAAGATTTATCACTCAAGCTAGGAGAATTAAGTATCCGACACAACTATTTGTGCAGCATATGAAATGGTCAAACATAATGTAGAATATGACTTATGTGAACTACTTAGAAGCTAGTTATTGGAGAATTTGGGAAAAATAAAAAAGGATAAGAACACATTCAAGTACGATAACTTGTTGATATGTTTGTTTTTCTACTTCTCGGGTGAGATACCGAGAGTTGGTAAAGTACAATGAAATAATGATATGTCGGTAGCTGTTCAGATATGGAATTTGTTATGTGTACTAGGTGATCGATAGAGCCACAATACAATCCTTTGGGGATACTTTAAAAGTTTTCAGAATCTGATGCACGCTAGAGAAAGATTTCCTACCATAATAATGGAATAGTACAAAGACACTATTTGCTTCATGGTAGACATTGACCAGTGCCATATGGAATATGTTGATCCTAGAATAGTTTGGATCATGCCTATGGGTTATGAAGTAGAGGAGAACATTATGAGGATAGGAAGAGTCAAATCTTGAGTTAGATGAAAGCTCAATTAGCCTATCCACTCTGTCTCCAATTAAGATGATGAAGGTCACTAAAATTGCTCAAGCCAAAGCCAGTGAGAAGATACTAAAATCTCACATAGAGGATAGTGAACTGCTAAAGCTTCCATCTGGAGTTTTCCAGAAAATAATGCCTACTTATGTTATGGACCCATCAGGTTCCTCCTGTGGTGAGTTAAATAAGCTAATAAATTTTGTAGATTCTCATTTTGAATCTTTTGAGAAATCAACTTTGATTAAAGTGAAAAAGGAGTTCAAGGAGAAGAGAGTTGGTAGCCTAAATGAATTAATTGCCAAAGACAAAGCTTTGTTAGGCACTTGCATAAAAAATATTCAAGGTACTATGTCTAAAGGAGGAAAAGTGTACAAATCTTGCTTGGTATTGTCAAAACTTACTGAAGCAAATGAGAAGAAGGTGAAAGACATTGAACAACAATTGGTCACTATTTCCAATAATTTTGACCTATTAGCTGATAGTTTTTGTAAACAAGAAAGTCAGGTAATGTCCTTGCTCAACCAAATAAAGAGTTTAAAACTTGAAAATGAAAGGATTATTGGCAGAGTATGTGAACTCAGGGGAATAATAAGTCCAAAGATTGAGATAATGGTGAATGCTCTAAAAGAAGCTAAAGATTTTATGACCACTCCTAATCTAGTAAGTCTCGAAGCAGCAAAAAAAATTCATATCTACTTTATGGTCATATAACCATTTTGGAGAGTTTGAGAAGTGTCTAGGAATCAAACTTAAGTGGACTAAAGAATAACTTTGCAGATGTCTTCAAATTTTTGTAAGTCTCAACAGTTTTGCAATTTTGGATTCCCCAATTTTTTCATTGATGTCAAAGGGGGAGAGAGTGCAGTGAAAAATTCCTTGACATTCTTAGGGGGAGTAGTATTATGAATTTTGGCAGTTTTGACAGTGTACTTACCAGTTTCGACACTTAGTCATTTTTCACTAAGTTTTTCCATCAATGTCAAAGGGGGAGATTGTTAGTATATGGCTTCTAGTGTTGTCATTGATGGAAACTGAAGTCATCTCCATGGTCTGCTAATCAATATCTAGTCATATCATCAGATAAAGTGAAATATTGTGTTACCGGCAGAATACTTGAAGAACAGGGTATCTGGTTGGTCAGTTAATCTGTCTACTTCACTGGATCATCATTTTGAGTCGTGGATCCCTGGGATTGCTTTTTGAGCATGTATATTATCTTATTACTAAATTTTGTGGTGTTGCATTAGTTACAGTAGGAGCTTGGAGGTCCGGTAGGATGTTTTCTATCTACTTGCTTGTTGTAGCCGACTCAGTGAATATGGCGCATTGTGGATGTGTAAAGTGAAATTATTTAAAATGTTTTTATGTTCAAATATTTAATTGAGTCCTAGCTATAGTCTAGCTGACTTGTTTGGGTGCATATCAAAACTGTTCATGATTTGGTCTAACAATTGATAATATTTCAAAGTTTTATCAAGGCTGACCTATAGTGACTTGATTTCTAGATGCAGATATATATAAGAGATTTTATATATGAAAAAGGAAGTGTGGTGGTGCATTGCGATCATCAAGAACAACGATTAGGAAATTATGCATAGTTTTACTTGTGCATTAAGATTTTTGTAGTACGATTTGTGTAGAACAAAGCAGAATTGTTGAATCAGTTAGAAGGACAGGAGATTATCTACAGAGCTTAATTGGAACTATAGTTAGGCATTGTTAATGCTATTTCATCAGTTGATTCTTTTGGATCTATTCCAAATCATTGTAGGGCAGTGATCCCATCCTTTTTGAGCAGTGAACTTTGGTAGTGAGACTGAATACAAGTGCATTCCCATTTTGTACTTTTCATTTTGGGTACACTCATATTATATTATGGATTGGCCATCCACCATGGTTTTTCCCCTAACAGGGTTTCCATGTAAAAAATTTGGTGCTATGGTGTTGTGGTTACTTTCTTTCTGATGATGCATGTTTCTTTTGTTGAATGATTAAGTTAAATGACAGAATAATTAAGTTGAATTTTTTCACAACACTGATTCACGCCCCCCCTCTTAGTGTTACTTGTTTCCAATACCCCTTGATCTCCTATTACCCCGGATAGAGCTTCAACCTCTTTTTTCTTCACTGACTTCTTCATAGAAATGGGTCCATTATTGCATAATCCAATTATTGTTGCAATTGCTTCATTTGTGATCTCATAGGATTTGTCAAAGATCATCTGATCACCTTGAATTCTACTTAGAATAATTTGAACAATGTCCACATCCAAAAAATATGGAAGTTCACTCCAAATTTCTAAACCCTTGTGCCCTAGATTCTTAATCTTCAGCATTTGCTCAACTGAAAGGGAACCCTCAAGTTTTTGAATCTTATCATGGTTAAATTCATCTATTTACAACTTAATTTCTACAATTTGTTGTTGTGCAGATCAAACACCACCATTTCCTTTGACTCCATTCTTCCTTTTTCTCCATACTTTCATTCACTAACAACCCTAACACCTTATTTCTTGGCTTGCACTTTACTCCTTAGCTCGTCCAATTCATAATGTGAAAAGAGACCACATGATAATCTTTGTTTAACTTGTCACTTTTTAGGGTTTCATCATAAAAGGTAATTTATTTCTTATGACATCATCATTTATACTTCACTCTATCAATACCACCTTCACCATTGCTACTAGATCAATTTTGAGAAACACTGTAAGCCAAGAAGGTCTCTACAAATTTCCTAATTTGCATTTTTCCACCAGAATTTTCTTCAATGCCATCAAACTAGATATTTATTACTTATCCTTGTGTCATTATACGACACCTCATCTATCAAGGTTTTGTTAGATTCTTCTATGAATACTCCCCCTGAAGCCATTATTGGGTCCAACTCTTGAAAACGGTATCTGCACCAGATGAAGATATAGGATTATCTGATTTGTCCTTGTTCTCAAGTTCTTCCTTCTTTCTCCAGTTTTTGTCATTTATTTCCTCACTTCTTTAGGATCCACTTTGTTCACCGACATGTTTTTTTCTCCAAATTAGATTTCTTTCCCACTTTACTCCTACAAAATTTTGAGATATGTCCTGATTTGTTGCAAATGTAACACTTAGCATATCCAAGGTCAAATGAATTTTCTTTTATCTTAATCCTTCACTAATTAGCCTTATGTTTAAAGATATTGCATATGTAACAGTAGCCTTGTAAATATTGAATCCTTTTGTTTGTATCAAAATTTGTTCATCATTTGACTTCTACATTTTGTAGCTTTATGTCCAAACTTGTTGCACACATAGCATTTTTCAGCAAAGAATCCAACATTCTGACTTATTTTATCTCGATGCATCCTACTTCTTCATTTTGTTGCTCTATGTCCAAATTTATTACATGAGAAACAAAAACCATTAAAAGATGAGTACCTTTGGGCATTAGGCTATCAAGTGGGTATCCTTTTGGTATTGATTCTTTGATGGTAAGTATTTCCTTGAAATTTCCTTTGATTATTTATTTTGTTGAAAACTAGTTTAGTGCTTTGTCCTTTTTCAAATCCAAGACCACTATTATCCTTCATAGGTTTATGTGATGAAATCAACTCTTCAAGCATTGCAGAGCTTGTCTTGAATCTTTCTTCATGAGATTTCACTTTTTCTAGATCAACCTTTAGGGTTACTACTTCTTATTCAAGTATATCACATTTTTTTGTCTTCTAATTGATAGTATTTTTCAGTTTTTCTTCCTCTATCTTGCTTTGTTCAATTTCCAATTTTAGATTCTCTTCCATCCTTTTTCTTTCTTCAAGTTCCATTCTTAGATTCTTAGTAGTCTCCTTTGCTTCTTTTAGTTCTTAGTTAACCGAGCTCTATGCTTCAACTTTAATTTCTAGATTTGATTCATTAGTTTTTTAATACATTCATTTGCTTGCTTGAAATTCTCTTTCAGATCTTCACTTTCAGACTATGTAACCTCTATTCTTACTTCTTCATCCAAGTCAGATCCCATCATTATTTAATTCACCCTTCCAAGATCTCCTTTGAGTTGTTAAACTCATTCCAAAGGACCAAGCTCTGATACCAATTGTTGAATAGGACAACTAAGAAGGGGGGTGAATCAGTTGTTATAGATTTTAACCTTTGATTCAATCACCAAAACTAATACATAAATCTACTTAAATGATTACTCATTAAATATCAATGCATAAACTGAAATCCAACACATAAACATAGTAACATCAGATTTACATGGAAACCCCAATAAGGGAAAAACTGTAGTGAGGATTAACTCACACTATAGAGAATATCAAAATCAATTACAAAAAGGCTCACTACCGTAAATAAGGACTCACTATCCACATGGCTACAACTAGAAGATACAAATGATGGCTCATCTCTAGAGTATAAAAGTTAAGGCTCACTTCCAAAATATTGAACTGATAGGATACACCTTCAATGTGCAAGGTTCAGTTCCACTAAAGCTCAAAATATGAAGTATTGCTACAAACAGTAATCACTTGAAACAAAATTGTATTGGTCATAGCTAATAAAGTATTTAGGTTATCACACTTTTCTTCTCCTTCAAACACACACTTCTCACTTCTCTCTTTCTTTTTCATGCATTCCCACATTCATATTTTCATTCCTCAAACCATCTTATATATATACAAGCATATCTTGATCATCAATTAGGTCAGCACAATATATGATTTAAGCATTATACCAAGTTGGCTAACATCCATAAAGCATAACTAGTCTTCATAATATATTGTATATGTTGAGTCAGCCAAGATCTTTGAATATCAAAAAAGTATCATATCTTACAGTAGAAAACCAGACCTTAATAATTAACGCACTAGACCAATCATACTGAACTATATATAATGATCATCTTTAGTAGAAAATAGCTTATGATAACTATCTCATTCATTTAGTATTGTGTTGACATCAATGACAACCTACTGCCATTAATGACAACCATTTGGTGCAATCCAATTTCCAACAGTTTTATCTTTATTTTTGCAAAATTTATTGTTTCTAAGTAGATGTGCACACAATTGAAGATTAGATGTGCACAATTGAATCTTATATGGGTGTAGTTGAAGAGTAAATGGGCATAGCTGCTTGTGCTTGATATTTTCTACTTTTCAAACTTTTGTGTATTAAATATTGGATTGATAACCCTAATTCTATAAGTTTTTGACATTGAAATTGATCATTTGACCCCTAAAATTGTATTTTTTGCTTCATTTTCTATGTGTTTGGGTTTATGTGTAGATTTGCACATATTTTTCTTTGTTGGGCACATTTATAACTAGTTTGGGTACATTTGTAGCTATTTTACGTGCAATTGTATAAAAGGTAGACACACCTATGTCTTTTATTGGTACATAAGTTTCTCAAAATCGTGCATCTAATAGAGAAGGTAATCAACCTTTTATCAGTTTTTAGTTACTTTGGCATTGTTGTTTGTAAGGGTTTAGGGTTACTAGTCTATTTTAAAGTAGCTTGTGGAATTCATTGGATTGAAGAAAAAACCCTAAATTATTGATATTATATGTTGTAAATTCTTATATGCTTTTTTAAAAATAATTTATGAACACTTCAATTTCCTAAATGGAATGGACTTTGTGTTTTGTGTTTGGTAAGTCCCTAGGTACGTATGTTCTCTCCTTGCACCTAGTGAGATCTTGGAGATCATAAAAACCTTAGGACTTGAATTTTAGTTTGTTTACCTAAGGATTAGATTATTTTTTTATTCTCTTCCCTCGTGACTCCAAAGAACAATCTTTGGAATCAA
>VDFB02026320.1:51799081-51813240 GCA_007258455.2 Sequoia sempervirens | reverse complement strand
CTACTCCTTTGTTGACCTTGTCCATATATTCACTTATCACTATTAATTCTACATTAAACCCAAAACCTCATTAATTCAATTCTCACATTAAAAACAACAAACCATTTAAATTATCCATGAATTCACAACACAATTCATATCTTTACTTATCATATGGACTTTAAACCTTTGAATCATGTGCAACCCTCTACTTTAAAAATCCATTACCCCACATACAAGACAAGTTAAAATGACATTCATTATCCAAATTAACTATACAAGCCATCAAAATTGATCACAAAAATCTCGATCCTACGAACGGACAAGAAAAGACACATTTTCTAACCATTTAAATTATCCATAAATTCACAACATGATTCCTATCTTTATTTACCATACGAACTTTAAACCTTTGAATCATGTACAACCCTCTACTTTGAAAATCCATTACCCCACATACAAGACAAGTTAGAATGTCATTCATTATCCAAACTAGCTTTACTAGCCATCAAAATTGATCACAAAAATCTCCATCCTAGGAATGAACAAGAAAAGACACATTTTCTTTCTCAAATAATCCTCTCGAACACCTTTTACCCCCTTTCTTGTAGGAAGGGGAGTAATTCAATTTAATGAAAGCATGTCACACTCGTATTATCTTGGGTTTACTACCACAAGCTTGGCCATTCCATGAATGAATGCCATACCTTGATCAAATGCATTCACCTATCTTGTCGACATTAGACTCCCTAAAGTACACCTTACCAAAAACCCTAACCACTCGTACTAACAAATTCATGGCACATACGCTCATGATTTAGAGATTTTCACAAATTTTGAACAATTAGTGTATTTACTTGATTATGATTACAATGTAGGACAACCTACAACGTAGCTGCCACTTTCATGGACATAGCATTGTACATAAACCACTTTTAATTTATTTTGTCACTAACTCTAATTGATGGACAGCAAAAAGAATAATTAGTGTTTGATCTCTGTCGTGATATGCCCGAGTCATTTTCACATATGTGTTTCCCTCTTTCTTTTGGGGTTTGTCCTTTCTCCATTCTTCGAAGTATTTAGGGGACGATGTAAAGTACAAGGCCTTTAAAACCCTTAGTCATGTTGATCAAAGTATTATGAATAATTGGCTTTTAAAGTAATTTTTTTATTTATGCATCAAGACTAATCAAGTAGTTGTCTGATCAATTCTTTTCAAATATGCTTGTTGTCGTCTACATCTCATTATGTATACTATTATCACATGCATCCTTGAGACCTTATCCTAGCGATACCTGACATTTGGGATGATATATAACATGTTCTAATCATACACCACTTTAGATATTTTGAGCACCTCATAATTGAACAACCCCTTCCTTCAAATCCTTCATTTGACGAGAGCTATCAAAGAGGCAAAAGCATGTCGATTCCAAAATATTTTAAAAAGTAATGCTAATTTAATCTTTTGTAATGATCACTTTCATCTTATGACTTGTATGGGTTTAGATCATGGTGGTGGCATTCTACAAAAGCAAATCAAAGTAAAAGAAAATAAAAATAAAAATAAAAAATATGCAAGCTTGAGAGATGCATTGCAAAGGTATATTAAAATGAATCAAAGGCCTTACAATAAGCATAAAAGCAAAAACTCTACCAAGCTTGAGGAATCCAAGTTATTTCTCTTTCATGCCTACTCTTCATCCCCACTGATTTGTCTAGTATGAGTCATTCTATGATGGACCCTAAGCTAGGATGCATTTTCTTCGCATCCTATTTCTACTTGTGACCTAAGACATATACATCATCAAAAGCATATCTTCCTCCACATATCATTTTCTTGATCCCCATATGGCTAACCTTTTCCCATAATCCGTAAAAATTTAAAGAAAAATATGGTTAAAAATGGAAATGACTCGTTGTTGGGAAAGATGTGTGTATGCCTTACATATCATAAAATAATAGTGTTAAAATTTAAAAATAATATTTAATTAGGGTGCATCCTAGAGGTGTAGACATAAATAATGGATTTGGCATTGTTGGGGACGCTTTATATTCTACATGACATTGGGATAAATATTTAGCATCAATGTCACATTGGGAAAATATTTAATATTGGAAAAAATTAGTACCAAATATTAAATTTGGGGGTCATGTTTTAGTGAGCTCATGGTTTTGACACACATGGTTTATATAATACCACTTAGTGGTTTTTACAAATCTTGTCTTATAAAATCAATCAAATGAGTTGTTGAGGTTGACTTGTTGGCTAAGGTTGGATTGAGCATTTCTTGTAGGTTGCATATGTAGAAGCATGGACTGGGCTATGTGGCCACATGGTTCTCATTTGCTTGTGCACATGGAGGAATGTAACTAGGGTGCTTGATGTTTCAAAGACCTTGCATTGAGACTCTACCAATGTATTGTAATATTGTTTCTTGAGATAATACACTGAGCATATGAGTGCTTTTGGAGGCTAGGTTTTTCTCTTGAGAGGATTTTCCCAAGGTACATTTGGTGTTATCTTGTGGTGTGTTTGTTATTCTTTTGCATTGTAGATTCTAAATATTTTTTATATATTTTTTCTCTTATGATGGTTATGTGCAAATGGTTTATATTGACCCACATTTGCTTTCACTCATTGGAAACCATTATCCTCACCATCCTATGACATTTAATCACTTAACCACTATCCATATTTATCATATACTTATCACTTTTCCATCTCATCCACCAAAAATTTAAGCATGCTATGAAAATTGGACCAAACAAATCCCTTGATCATTATGGTGCATAAACATTTGAAATCGCTTTAAAATTTGTTGATCCACAATCCATAAACATGAACATCGTGAGAGATCACTTTCATTCTACTTTTCCTATTTTTATGAACTTTTATCTTATTATTTATTTCATAGTCTTTCCACTTTTGTCTCTTTCATTTTGTTGCCTTTCACCTTTTCCTTTTTACTTCATCCATTGTTCTAGCATTCAAATAAATTTAAACCAAAAAAAACAATCAAAATGATCAATAATAACAACAAAAACATTAATTAAATCATTATTCTTTTTCACCTTGTGTTGATTAGATCTTTCACTCTAATCGCTTTCATTGACCAACATAAGGGGGAATATATCTTTCATAGCTCAATATCACTTGTGCCTTTTGACCAAGAAACCAATTCAATCCTATCTTATCTAATAAAATCAATTGATGACATTAAAATCTAATTTCCCTTTGGGTCAATTACCTTCATTAGTTGTGGATCCTATAAAAAAATACAACTACCAACCAATCAAACCCATTAACCTTATGGGTTGGCTACTATATTTAGTCATGGGGTGGCTCCCATCAAAAGACCAAAATAACCAAACCAAAATCTAGTCATCATTTGTCACTTTTACTTATTGTCCTAGCCTAGCCCCATCTTATAGTTCTTATTGCTATCTAGAGCTTTCCAATCAATCACATTGCCAAGTTATCCATTTTTTAATCTCCATTAGTTGTATATTGTCGCAATTTCATTAGTTCTTTTAGAGAATGATCTACATAGATTCCTTCCACAAAAAATAATGGGTTAGAAGAGTTTAAGTAATCCACATTTTCATTCATTGTATTGTATTCATATTTAGAAAATTATGTTTGTTTCACTTTGCATAAGTAATTTGTAGCCTTCTATTCTAGTTTTCCTTTCCTTTTTTTATATTTTTGTAGCCAATTTTTCTTTTATCTAGTGTATAGTGATTACTTTCGCTTTGAGTGCTTTGGATGAATAGGTACATGAACCAACACGTGAAAAATGAAGATTAGTATCCATGTATCCTTTACTTTTAATAATTAATTTATTACATTTTTTCCTTTATAATACTTCATCTTTAGCCAATTGTATTCCTAGTAAAGTGGGGAAAAAATGTGAGCAAAATTTGCATACCCTTATCACATAGTTACCAATTTAGCCCTTTTTCCCATGTGTTTTTTTGTCATATTTTGAGACCTTTTCGCTAGCCTATTTTGTCTCCTAACCAATTTTCTTCCCCTTCTTTATGTTTTTCTAAGCCTTATTTATGTTTCCTAAGTGGTGTTTTACATTTGATTATCACCCCATGCCCTAATCTCTATCATTATGTTTCCCAAGTTGGTGACCCCTTTACCCTTTGTTTCACCCTTGGTTTTTCATCCCTAGGTTTATTTTACATGTGAGTCCCACCTTTTACCCTCACAAAGCATGTGAGGATGAGAAAATTTTCACCTAATCACTCATCCCTAGATGGCCATTTTGTAAATTGACCTTTCCTATAAAATTGAGCTCAAAAATCTTGGGAGTTCATTTCCCCACACTTGCCCACCTATTAATTTAGCTAGGTCTTTTTATCCTCCTATAAAATACTTTGAATGGGATCTCTTTTAATGCAAAAATTATAGATCCAATGATAATCTCCCCAAACTATAAATAGGCCCAATATTTGTCTCATTTGAACATAGAAAAAGTAATTATTAGCATAGTTCATCATAGTTTTTTTTATTTTAGCACAAGTGTGATAATTTTGCATCATTGTAAAAGTTTCTAGAGAGAGTGATATTCTCCCTTCATCTTGTAGATTACTTTTATCTTGCTTAGATAATTGGCCCACCTTGATTCTTTAAACCTAGGTCTTAATTTTTTAAGGTTTCAAGCAAGGAATGAATTTATTTTGATGGGTTTTCCATTTATATGAGGTTTTTTTAGTTATTATATTAACCCCTCATCATCCATCCCAACACCTTTCCAATCCATCATCCTTCTATTTCCATCACATTTCAAATTCCATTTTTATCCTAAACCTTTCCCCCTAAACTAGTTTGCATACATCCTAGTGTATTGAGCCCAAAAACTAACTTGGTTTCATCCTAAACACTTATAATTGAAAAAAAAATTGGAATACTAATTTGTTATAATTTCCTCTTTCATCCCTCTTCAATCACATAAATTCTATTTTTCCATCTAGGCATGTTACCCATCAACCTAATGTGATTGTGCATTCTTTTTTCAACCCTTCTAAAAAAACAAGCCATAACAAAAAATAAAAATAAAAATCCATTATAGGTGCTATAGAATGTCATTTCCATTTCCATATTATTCCTCCTTCAACCCCCAAATCCATTTTTCATAAAAAACCACTTTTATATTGAAATCCTTTCTCCCATCCAAAATCACTTGCATAGTTTCCACAAGCCCTAGAACTAGACTTTTAAGGTTATGGCATAAAGGTAATTTAGATTGATTATATTTCATAGATTATTTTATTACCATGTTTTACATTTTACCTACCACATTGAAACGTATTTGAACACAAGTACGAGGGTGCTAACTAAGGTAGACTCCCCTTCTAACCCTTATTTTTGTAAGGTCTGCCATTGGAGAAGCTTGTATTGCAGGTTTATATATTGAAGATAATTATATATTATCAAATAAATATATAGAAAAGCGTCATCAAACCATTCTACACATTCCAAAATATCAAAGTTTATAAGCTCAACTTCCCTAAGTTACCAGCTATCCTAGTAGGATCTAGCCTTCCTATAGGCTATCCACCTTTTGACTTTCCCTTCTTGTCAATCATCCATCTCTGGACCTAGCTACCACTTCCCCATTTTTCCCTATACCTACTTAGAGTTTATTCAAATTAGTCACAAAGCTCCCACTAACTCATTTGACTGCAAAATCCGACAAAGTTGTCTAACGAAATATGTATAATTTGATGTATCGTCGAGTGCTTGTAAAATTTGACATGTAATTTTCAATTTTTTGAAAGTTTATCCCCGACGTTCGTCAACGAACCTGGGGATCGTCGAAATGCCGGCTATCATTTTCGTCGAATTTTTGACAAACATGAAAAATAGAAAAAAATCAAATTGTGGCCGACATAAAGAAAAGTGAGTTCGTGCCTGATTTATTGCGACAGTGTTTTGCTCTACTTGAGATAGTTTGTGGAGAACTAAGGATGATTTTCTTGGGGAAAACTAGAAAAAATTCAAGAAGATATCACCAGGTTGAGGGTAGTCATTGTCTTTTTGCATAATTCAGTTGTGAAGTCAGATTTGTAGTTCCAGGTTTGAAAATCATATTTTAAAGCAACATCTCATCAGATTTAATTTTTAGATGTTTAGGGTTTTGAGAATTTCATGTCCAGATTTTGTTGTGTGGAATCACCATAAGATCACAACCAAGGAACAGATTCTTGTGACTGTAATTATGTGATCCATAACTCTATTGGTCATGTGGCACAGTTGTGCTATAACAAATACAGGATGCATTCATGTGTGACCCAAGTTTATATGAAATGGAGGCACTCATATAATGTAGTTAATTCAGGTTGTATAATGTAGGTGTCAATCATCATTGGGTGCATTCAGGTTGTCTCAAGTTTAGCAGGTTAGGATGTAATTATAGCATGATCAAAGAGTGATTACCTCTTGCTGCAATAAAGAGCCTATATCTCTGGTTGATATGCAGAGTGGTTGTATTATATCAATTATGTAGTGCATTCAAGCACAACCCATGTTTAATGGGCTATTCTAAAGAGTGATCAATATTTTCTAAACCTTATGAATGTTACTTGACATATATTTGCATAATCTCAAATTCCTTCAGAGGCTTTTCAAGTATCAATGTATCCTATATAGGGTTTAGAATGATTTCTTTTAATTAAATAAATAAAGAAATGATGTATTTCCCTATAATTAGGTAATGTGGAGATCTCCTAAATCTTCCCCAGCACACTATCCTCTTTGGCACTGTATTCATTACTCCAGCTACTAGGGTTTTGCATATGACATCTTTAATATCTTCATGACTATGGCTTTTAAATAGATCCCAGTCTTTGCTTTAATCATTTTCATGATAACCCTTGAGTTCCATAATCCACCTTCAATCTCTTCTAAGAATGGTGTCTTAAGCTAGACTGCATAGTGTGCATATAAAGCAAGTCCTTCATACCTACCATTGTTCCAAACCACCACTCACTGCCTTGCTTAAAATGTTTCCTCCATAAGCACAATAGCATGTTTTAAAATTATGGTTGCCATTGATTGACCATTAAGGTCACCACTTTCATCATGAAGATACAATGAGATTTTTGTCTTCAAACTCAAGGCATTATGCAAGATAACATTGTAAATTGTTTGTTGTGTATGATTTGATTTTCTTGCACATTTACTGCTTTGCTAACTTCCTTTAAGACTGAGAATTGCACCCTCAATTGCAATCTCAAACAGCTCACTCACTATCACTTGAAGATTCCTTTCATGAGCATCCTTCTATAAAATAAAACTATGCCCTATACACTGCCTACTTACTACGGGGGGACTCATTGTTTCATGGTATTGTAGTTCTTAAGATCCTTCAACCTTATTGACACTACTTCATAGTCCACAAGGTATTATTCACTATTCTCCCATCTTTGATGAGTCTCAAAACACCGCCAAACATGCAATCCACTACCTCCATTATACATTAATGGCTAAGAAGAAACATTGAACCTATGATTACCACTGTTACTTCATTTGGATAGTCATTCCCTGATTGCATTTGCCTTGTCTAACACTACCAAAAGTATTTGAAAAACCCTTAAGGTCAGCAAGGAGGTAAGGAAACTCATTGTTAAAATCTCCACTTTACTATGCAAGGTTTAAGCTTTATTATCTTGTCACTGCTCAGCCTCTTTTTGACTATCACATCTCAAGTGACTATCATTCTTCTTACCGTAAATTACATTTACAAATGTCACTAAGCTACACAGTGTGCTTGTTATTGGCTACAATCTTTAGATTGCAAAATTTTGTTATTACCTACAATGTCTCAATCTTTCTGGTATTGCAACCTCACTAATCCGCTATAATTATTGTTTATGTTTCTATGGAGGCCTATGGTTTGTACCCTAATCATGCTCTTACCAATGCTTCTGTTATTTTTTATTAGGGATCTCTCAATGTTGAGGGCCCTAGGGATAAGTTCGTCATAAGAAGTGGCACAATGCATCTTTAACTAAAAGGATAAATCTGTATTGGCATTAGCAATGATGATTCTGACTTGTTGCTCCTTAGGAATGGGTCACTTGCTCTTACTAGCTCGCTACCTCCATTGTTGTAGGAAGTTTGCAATCAAGTTCAATATTCTAATTTTAGGAGTCTTAACAGTTGGAAATCATAGTAAAATCAGAATTTAATAAGTTTTGGAATTAGCATTTTAAAGTGTTTTTTGGGGTCATTAACTTCAAACTATCTTCTCTTTTGCAGGGGTTGTTGCATGCCAAAAAAATTTGGTGTAAAATATCAGAATTATTAAATTATGTTACCTATCTATGAATAAAAATTATTGGAGTGTGAGTTTGATATTTTTTGAAGATCTAAATAGTCAAGCTTGGTAAAGAAAAATCATGTCAGATAATATTAGTCTAAAAAAAATGAAGAGACACTTGATAGATTGTGGGCTAGATTGAAAAGAAAGGGTGATGAAATTTTATTGTCCTTGCAATAATTGCAAGGGCTTAAAGACGAGACAATTTTAATCACAACAACTAAGAAACATTGTAGGCAACATGGTCACGTTGAAGGGGGGCATGATTATCATCCATTGTAAGTTGTTCATTATATGTGTTTATATTGATTGAATTTGTAAATGTTTATATCGTTTTAACATTATATATATATATAATCACTTGATCATGATCATAGTTTATTTGTGTCTATCATTATTATAAAGGCGGGGCACCCTAGTGCAGATGATATGGATTATCACGGCTTGGATAATATAGTTTCGCAAGCGGACGAACATGGAGCTGTGAATATCGAAGATGAAGTTAATGATCCTATGGAAGAAGATGATCATGTGCCAAAAAAATAGTTGAAGATGATGGTACGAATACATTGATCCATGACACATTAGTGGTAGAGCTAATCACGATGATCAAGATAACTTTGATGATGTTCATGATTTACCTGTACTTGAGAAGGCATACGAGCCCCTTTATGAAGGCTCCCAAACAACTCTTCTCTCTACTGTATTGTTGTTGTTGAACTTGAAGGTTATGAATGGTTTATCAAACATAGCAATCTCACAGATGTTAAAGTATGTCATTTATGTCATCTTTTTTCATCTATTTTAATTGTTGTTAGTTCATCACTAGTAAATAAAGGATGAAATATGTACCATTAATATTTTGTATATGAACAAATTATTTTTTGTTGTAGATTCATTGGTGAATTTTTTTTACCACCATCAAATATTTTACCTCACTCATACTGAGATTTATGTTCCATTATGAAAGATATCGGAATGGAGTATCAAGCAATAGATGCATGTTCCAATGATCATATTATATATCATAAACAATAGGAATTTGCAACAGAATGCCCGAAATGTCATATCAGTAGATATCGAACAGATCAACTAACAAAAAAGATGTCTCGCAAGGTTCTTCGTTATATTCCCATTATTCCATGTATGCAACGATTATTTAGGTGTGAAAGCTTAGAGCAATTTATGGATTACCATGCACAGAATAGAAGTGGAGATGAAATTTTTTGAATGCCTGTGGATGGTTCTGCATTTAGGGACATGGAGGAAAAGTGGCCACACTTTAAAGAAGAACCTCGTAATCTCAGGCTTTCATTGGGAGCGGATGGTGTCAATCCATTTGGAGAGCTGAGATCTATTTACTCAGTGTGGCTTGTTTTTGTTATCAAATATAACATTCCTCCATGGATGTCAATAAAGAGGGAGCACATAATGTTGTCAATGATTGTTCCAGGTATTTGTTTACATCAATTTTCTTTAACGTAGTAGCATCTCATTTGTCTTATTTGTTGCATAATGACTTTTTTTTTCATTCAATGGTCATGTACATTAATTTATATATATTGCAATAAAATGGTTATAATAATTATGTAATGTTTATGTTCATTCAACTAGGTAAGTACCAAGTTAAAGATATGAATGTATATATCGAGCCTCTTATCGTCGAGTTACTAAAGTTATGGAATAGTGTCACTATGTATGACATCTCTAGACCAATAGGACAAAGACAATTTCAATTTCATGCAATGCTTGTTGGACAATTCATGATGCCCCAGGGCTAACACATTTTTGTGGTATGTTATAACATTCGACTACACTTTAACAATATTTAATTTGATGAAGTGGATATCATGCATGTTTTTAAAATAATTTATTCATTATATATAATTTAAAAAATTGACATATTTAATCCAATTATATATGATCTTGCAGGTCTTCAAACAAAGGGAAAATTTGCATGTCCAATTTATGGTCCAAAGATGAAATCTCATCGTTCAACAAGTTTAGGAAAGTAGGTGTTTGATGAGTATAGGCACTTCCTCCATAGAAATCATAAGTATCAAACTACTAAAAAACATCTTTTCAATGGGAAAGAGGAGACTACATAAAAACCACGAAGAATGACACCTCGCCTATGGAAGTTGGAATATAATAGAATTAATCGTCAAGGTTATACATCGGATCAAATTGTTTATCTATCATATATGATATGTTTTGAATTTATATTTTTATATTTGTGTTGTGTTTACTCATGTTGTAATTGACAATGATTGTCATTGTTAATTTGTTTAACTTATATGCTTCATGAAGGTCGTCAAGGCATTAATGGTCGGCTTCCACAGGGACTGAAAAGTTATCCCAGAAAATTTAGTAGGTTGCCCTACATGAGTAGCTACAAATTGTGCATTTGTTTGATACAATGCATATCAAAAAGAATATAACAGAAATTTTATGGAAAATATTGGATGGAAGGCATGACAAAGAAAAAATTGTCAAAATTTGTAGTGACATTCAGGAAGCCAATCATGCAATGAAAAATGTCATTCAATTAAATAGCGATGCAGACCAAATTAATATAAGTGCCCTTCCTTGGTTATTAATAGAGCAACAAAGCAATGCTATAAAAGATGTCATATGAAAAATTTGATTTCCCACAGGATTTGTTGCGAACATAAACAATATAATAACAAAGAAAGATGAATTTGGGTCAGGGATGACAACGCGTGATTGGCATACCTTCATTAAGGTAATTATTCTAGTATATTATATACACTTGTATAATGCATGTACTTTTCAGTGTATTGTGTTTACTACTTTTAGAAAAATAATGAAAAGATCATTTTATAATTATTTGCGATTACATTCTACCTCTATCTCATAGACAACTTTGACAACAATGTCAAGCAAGTTATATATGATCTTGAAAAATACATGAGGTAAGTAGCGAGGATTTGTTCAATTAGATTTGTATACATCTTATAATTTCCATTTTGATTTACTTGTTATCTAATATCTTGTATATTTTTGTTAAATCTCATTGTTAATATATTTCTTGTGAGATCACTTGTAGATGGATTTTGTCATCTAAATAAATCCATAAAGAAGATATAAATTATTGGAAGAGAAAAATTCTCAAATTCAATATGTGAAATGCAAAGTGTCTACCTTCAACATTTTTCAATGCTGCAAGAACACTACCTCATACACCAAGTTTAGTGAGATTGAATGTGGACACTGGCACACATAAGGTCAATGTGGATGGTTGACAGGCACTTGAAATTTTTGAAGGCTTTAGTTAGACATAGAGCACATCATGAGGGTTCTATGGTGGAGGGATATATGGTATACCAAACCATGGTGTACATTGGTGAATATCTTCCTAAGTTTGCAGCAAAGATCCATTTAGATCGCATTTGGGATCCCAACTCCCATTAAAAATTGAAGGGGAGTACGATGGGAAAGGTAGATTGAGGAAAGTGAGAGGTAATTATAAGATGGTCATGGAGATTAATTGGAATTATTTTACATATGGTTTTTATGTATATTGTACTTATTTAATTTTAATCTTCAATATACATCAGTATAAATTAAGATTAAGTATACTATGGTATTTAACCCATTATCGTCGTGCAGTGAATTTCATTTTTTTATCAATTGGTTGAAAATTAGGATGCATTGTTTGTACATGCGCCAACAATCTTGATTAGGATGATGGTATGGATTGAAGGATTTCCAACAATGCAGTTGTGCATTAACATGGGAAGGTGTGTGGCTTCATTGGCTAAAAGCTCATCGTGTGGAGATTCAATGTTGCATAAAGGGAAATTGATTTAGCATATATGGTTTAAAGAGATAAGCAGTGCGATATAAATACAAACAATACCCATATTATTTAATTATTTTCAAGTATATTGATGTATATATATCTTGAGATTTTTTTCTTTGCATATATTCAGCCAAGAATAAATATGTTTATCAATTGACGATATTGCAATAATTTTACATGTTTGACATATTGCAGGTGAAACACCACAAGGCTATGTCGTGCAATGGTCATAAATTTTGAATCAAAATGTTGGATGACATGAAGAAACTTGTGATTCTGGTATAACTGCAGTGTTTCAGGTGACTAATTTTTCATCTAGAAGGCGACATACGTCGAAGTCTCGGAAAGAATTGATACTATGGTTTTGGATAGTATACTTGATGACTTTAAGTCCTTCCAGTTAATTTTGTTAAGTCATCCTATGGGTACAAGCCTGATTGAATGAAAATAATCACAGAGAGAACTGTTATTGAACATGATAATGGATTTACCATGGTTAATACAAGGTTGGTTGAGCGAGCTGGAAATGAGCCCTATGTTCTTCCAAGCCAATGTGAGCAGGTATTTTACTCAGAGGTTCCAGGTAAACCGGGTTGGTCATTTATTGTTAGACATGATCCAAGAGGAAGGCCAGTAAAGTATAATGTGGTGGAAGAAGATACCGAAGAACTAGAATATGATGTAGATGATGATAAGGATCAACAGTTAGTTGATGATGTCCCTGACGAAGATGTCAAAGAGGAGGAACTAGATCGAGATGATGTAGGAGTTAATGTTTATGAAGATGATATCCGTGTGGATGATGACATTATCGAAACTGATATCAATGATGATGATGATGATATGACCAATCCTTACAATGTCGAATCTGGATTGGATGATACAGACAAAGAGTTGGATGAAGAAGAAGATCAATGACATTGTAATGTATGAGTTATGCGATAATATTATCTATTTGATATTAATTTCTTGATAGAATTATATTTGACTTATGTGGTTACATAATTAATTCATGATGTTTTTAATTTTTATGCCATTGTACATAATTAATTTAATTATGTACTTTTAATGTTTGAAAAGGTCAAAATTAAAACATTTCAATAGTGATGTTAACAACCTTGAAATAAGTGTGTATTATGTTTCATGTGATCATAAAAGATTAAAAATTTAGTTGTAGAGGTGGTTGTTCAGTGGTTGACGTGTCTGTTGGTTCTTTTTACAATATAACTAGGTTTGTCTTCTAATCTACCTATGGAATTTCCAATTCCAATCGAAGGCAGCTCGAAGGACCTGGACCAACTGATAAGAAATTTAAAATCCTCCTACACTTCGGGCTCTACAAGACTCGGGAGGGTGATCCCTTAATGTGTTTACAACCTTTGCACCATTATTATAAACAACATTAACAATAGCAGATGATCTCACTTAATAGCTCAACACGATAAGATAATATCAACTAGAATTGGCTATTCATAGACAATATCAACTATTTGGAACGTGAGATAACTAAACACAATCCATTGTATAAGATAGTCAATGATTTGAAATTTGTATCAAGCTCTAGGAAAAGACAAACAAATACTGAACTACACTAATAATTATAACTTAGATCAGTGCCATATATCCATTACAGGAGTCAAATTCATAAGCATCTAGAGGTTTATAACAGATTTAATACATCACATATAAGATCCCTGACAATATTGCATTACAATTTCATCAGTATGCATTCTAACCCAGGACAACTTATCAAATCCTTATACAACACATATCTGCCTATAATGCCATTCAAGCATTTTAATTAATTCCTTGAATTAGAGCTAAAATAGAATCATACACACCACAAAAATGAGATGGATAAAACAACCCTTAGTTATTTCATTCAGAGTTCAGATATGCATGTACAATAGAGAGACATGAGTCAAATTTTCATTTCAACTCAAATGCTAGTACTGTTATACAACATTAAATCTCTATGAACTCAAAACATGTTACAGAATGACTCAAAACCTAAA
>VDFB02026320.1:51564286-51792108 GCA_007258455.2 Sequoia sempervirens | reverse complement strand
GGAGAATCTTGAGATAGAGTGAGTGAGTGAGTGAGTAGAGACCTCTCAGAGAGGGTGGTTACTCTGAGGGAGAGACTTGAGAGATAAAGAGAGGAGGGTTAGGTGGGGGTTAGAGGGTAGAGGGTTAAAGGGTTTAGGGTAGAGGGAAGAGAGACAGAGGGATTGAGTGAGTGACCCATTTACATATTATTCTTTTATTCTTTGTTAGTTAAATATTTAGTTACCCATTTACTGTTAGCAGAAATGACCCAAGAATTTAATAGAATAGACTACTCATATAATACCTTGCATTATGGAGCTCAATTCTCTGATATATTACTACTTATCAAATCCTTTGTAAATAATTGTAAACTTATGATTCCATTTAAGCATTTAATTGATTTTCTCGAATCAAAGCAAAAACATAGACACACAATTAAACAAATTCTCAAAAGAAGAATGACAACATCATTAACATTTCATTCAAAATTCACTTAAATCCACATAAGGAGAGAAAATATATTAGAATTATACGTTTATTCATGCTTATAAGTCATATCTGCATACAATTTAAGGTAATTTGCATATATTCATCCAAAAATCAAAACAGGCTATCTATTCTATTCCTATCTTTCTACCCATATATTCAACTCAAAACCTAGCTAGAGCTTTCATTAGTTCTCTCCCTACAAATGAGCCTTGAATTCCCTTTTATATGACAAGGGAGCAACAAGCTTTAGGCTCAAATGTAATTTCACCACAAATTTTTATTTGAACAAAATCTCTATTGTATTTGACTTTCATTTCAAAACTTCCCACACATTGAATCTACAAAACATAGTGCATGAACTGGGGAAAGCTAAAGTTGTAACTACCATCAGAAAAGGAAACACAAATTGTCATCAAAATCCCCTTTGTCACTATCCATGCAAAAAAACCAGGCAACCAAATTTCCACGAAGGCACACAATCGACATCAAAATGTGCCACACACGCAAAACCAACACCACCACCAACAACAACATCATGAACACAAAATTTTACATCCCACACAACAACTTCTTATTTACCCGCCAACCTGCCCTTACCAACACTCAAACCCCAGTATACACGCCCGCTTCTAGTTGTTGCTAGAGGAGGAGAGGAAACCTCAGCCTCCTCTTCTTTCTTGTCCTTTCCCAATACAGTTCTAGTCCATCTGCTAGGGGTTTTAATAGCCAATGGCACCACATATATCACTTCCTCATCAGAGGACATATATCTTTCTACCCATATATTCAACTCAAAACCTAGCTAGAGCTTTCATCAGTTCTCTCCCTACAAATGAGCCTTGAATTCCCTTTTACATGACAAGGGAGCAACAAGCTTCGGGCTCAAATGTAATTTCACCACAAATTTTCATTTGAACAAAATCTCCATTGCATTTGACTTTCATTTCAAAAATTCCCACATGTTGAATCTGTAAAACATAATGCATGAACTGGGGAAAGCTAAAGTTGTAACTACCATTAGAAAAGGGAACAAAAATTGTCATCAAAATCCCCTTTGTCGCTATCCATGCAAAAAACAGGCAACCAAATTGCCACGAAGGCACCACAACAACTTCTTATTTACCCGCCACCCTGCCCATACCAACACTTAGACCCTGATATACATGCCCGCTTCTAGTTGTTGCCCAATACGGTATACCCTCAACCTCCTCTTCTTTCTTGTCCTTTCCCAATGCGGTTCTAGTTCGTCCTCTTGGGGTTTTAACAACCAATGGCACCACATATATCACTTCCTCATCAGAGGGTAGACCTTGATTGAAGCGAGGTAAATACCGACAGTAGTCAGAGTAAGTCTCGGTTACATCATCATAAGTGTTGCTCGTAAGGTCAATGGGTGAGTGTTGGCATCCAAAGGAGCCATGCCCATACCTTATTTTCCTACCGACACTAGTAATAGAGCACACCGACTGCTTGCCTTTGTCATCTACCAGTTGAGCAGCAATGTCCTGGAATTGCAACCTTCTACTGCATCTAGTGGGCACAAGCCTGGGCTTGTCAACCAAAGCACCCTCCTGAATAGTAGGACCAAGATTTTGTGAGCTCAAATGAACAGACCTCCTTACTGAATTACTCATTTTCTCTTGTCAAACAAGCACTCAAACTTGATTAGAATCATACCACAAAGTGCTCTAACTGCTACAAGAATGACACTATTAGCAGTTAATTCCTCTTGTATTTATTGTGTGAGGTAATGGCAACCTTCATCAATGCTTAGTAAAAATGCATGTGCAAACATGGCAATTTGGCGGCGTATGTACTATCACCGTTTAACTTGAGCTCCATGAGAATCCATAGATCACCCTTCATGATTTCCAACAACAACATCTTCACACAAATTGAGATCGACATGAATACACAAGCAAGGAATAATTCATTAATGCTTCACTGGTTGTACAATAAAATGACCACCATGTGCCATTTTCCAACTTTGAATACTGCCCGCTGATCTCCTGAAGAGTTGGCACATCAAACAGTTTATCTCGGGCTAACTCAGTTTGACATCCAACAAAGCATCGTTCACCTTCCTCATGACCAATAATATTAATCCATCTCGAAAACCAACTACCATGTCGGCAGGTCCTATGCACTTTGCAAACTAAATGGCTGGAGCTACACATCGCAATCTCATTGACCTCGCGGCTTTTAACCAACCTTCATCTTCCTCCTGCGAGGTAGTAGGGAACAACATAGATTTACATTAGCTTTTGATCTTGGTTGTCGATCTAAAACCATGGGTTATGAGCTCAATAGTGGAGATTGGGCCCCACATTCTATACAGGACACACATCTTCCTTTTGCTGACCTCGTGCTAAATAATAGGGTGACACCTTAGGTCTGCGAGTTGGCGGGGTATGATCGAGATCTTCTCCCATATCTTCAAATCTGAAAAACCTACACATTGCAGGGTTAGTATTTAATGAAAGGATTTGGCTAAGCCATCGGTGACATGACCACTGGGGTTAATGGCTTAGGCTTACGTCACCAGATTAAAATTAAAACCCAACTTTGATTTTAATACTTTATTTCCTCTACAGGGTTTTATTTCCTAAGCCTTGGTTGGCCACGTGTTTCATCTTTTAAAAAACAACTTATGTCATTGTTTACCATTGGCCTAGTGATGTCCCCTCGTCCTTTTTAATGAATGTTTTATTTTGCAGAAGGGATCAAATTCGTGCTACCGTTGATCAAATTGCCTTCGGATATCAACGGTTGCCCGCCATCATGTGATCGAAAGCTGTAGTATTTTTACTGATTGTGATATTGCGGGCAGGTGCCATGTGTCCTTCTGGGGGATGAAATTTCCCTACCTTATGTCTCTGGTATTTCATGGTGTTGGAAAATTCCTAAGGTTGGGGTTTTAGCTTTGCCTATATGTAAAACCCTTATGTTTACTTTACTCCTGGGTTGGGATCTTTTTCGCTGTTACCTTTTTGAAGGGTTTTAAAATGACTTATGTCTTATCAGCTCGTCTAGGCCAGACCCCTTTGTTTTAATTTTATCTCCTCTGTTGGGTTTTATTTTTCCCTAAGTCTTGGATAACCCCGTGCTTCATCATTTTTAAAACAACTTATGTTGTTGTTTGTCGTCCGCCTAGTAATGCCCACTTCTCCTTTTAATGAATGTTTTATTTTGCAAGGGTTGATTTAGTGCTTCTGTTGATCTATTTCCTGCAGATTTCGATGGTGCCTGCCATCCTGTGATTGGGAATTGAAGGATCGCGAAATCACAGGCGGGCGCCACGTGTCCTATTCGGGGGATCAAATTTTCTCTATTGCTAACCAACTGCCATTTGATCTAAGCCATTCCCCGCCATCCTGCGATGGTGCTTGGGTTGATTGCGAAATCACGAGCGGGCACCACGTGTCTCATCCGATGAAGCCTAAAGAGTAAAGGAAACACTAGCCGACTTTAAATGTATTAAGGGACAAATTACTAAAGTGTTCTTGAGATACACATGTTCTAAATCAACGTATATGTTATAATCTCACTGGAAAAGCTGCTCGAAGGTTAACGACATGGCTAACAACTATGTTAAAATAATAAGATCATTAATGCTCAGGATCAACGGTTGCCTGCCATCGCGTGATCAAAAGTTTCAGGATTGCGATATCACGGGCAACTACCACGTGGACTTATTTCATAGTGTATGGTAAGGTGGGCCCCTTATCGCCATGTTGGAAATTGTGTCAGCTTGTTTTGAAGGTGGTCGTCGATGATTTGATCAAGCTGAAGAATCGACGGCTCAAATTTAAATCTGCATCAAATATGGTTGGAGCCGTTCGTGCAGTGCGAAATTGAGCTTTAATGGCGGATGAGACACTTGATGGCGTGATTTGATCGACAATAAAATCAATTTTCCTACTTGGTTTGTATCACAAAGCATTCCACTATTTCGGGGAGCAATTTCAGAGCCAAAGGTAGAATTGCGAGTTTTTGCAACCAAAATTTGGGAGTTTTGTGAACAAAGCTGTGAGTTTATTTTCTGTGCCTCCTAGTCATTTTGCATTTAAATTTGGGAAAGGATTAGCTGGATGTGTTGTGAGCTTGTTGATGAATGTGTTAGGGCTATAGTTTAATTATAGTTGTGAGAAATTACAGTGTTTTGTCCTGTAATTTTCTATCTCTGGTTAGTCCTAGCTATCTGAATTATAACGTTGTAAAGAAGCCCTAGTTTGTCCGAGATGGCACCACCCAAGCAACATTCTGGCCATATTGAATATTTGAAATGAAACCTGTATGATGATTTCCTAGATCAATTGCCCTTGTCAATGAATGATAGGAGGAATGGATTGGTCCTAATGCGAGGGAAAATCCTGGGGGAAGGGTTAGTGTATAATTGCTCCAACATTGCCGATGCTAGGGTTCCCCTCACTGGCTTGGAATTGTTCAGATTGTGGTACGGATAGAGGAATTTTCCTCACCATTTTTTAAATGGATGGATGTATGATATGGGGAAGCTGGTGGTACCAAATGTATTCCCTGATGTAGACCTGCTTAGGGCAGTGGCTGCAAGATATGACCCTATTACATGGATAATCAAGGACAGTGATGGAAAGGTTCTATTGAGCATTAACAGAGAAGAGGTCCAACATATTTTTGACTTGAGTGAACCGAGAAGACTTGGTTCCTATCAACCTTGAGGAAATGAAGCAAGAGTATGCAAAGCTAGAATATCTTTTTAGAGCAAGGTTGCTTCCACCTCATCTGGCTAGGGCAGGAGGTTCAAAATTTCATATCAGCCCTAGTGACCAGGAACCTTTCAATTTAAATTGTTTTGCAAACCATTTCCTTGCCACTTTCTATTCTTTATGTCAAATTTTGGGTTTTAGTCCTGGTACGGTAATGCCCATTGCTTATATGTTCATGGGGGTGCAAATACAACACCCTGACTTCTCGGTGACCTATGACTTCACTTCTTTCTTGGCTGAGAGGATGCATGAAGGGCTGTAAAAGCTACAAAACAATGATACTGACACTCAATTCTTTTGGTATTCTATGCTAATGCATATGTTTTTGTTTAAGAATGCTAAATTTTTCTCTAAGAGGATGAAATTAAGGCAATCCGTTGATGGAGAAAGATTGCCAGTACAAATATGGGCTACAGATTTATCTTGTAATAAGGAAAGCACTAGTTATGTGCAATGTGATAATTGTTTTGCTTCCAGATTAAGGGCTAGATTAATGGTGAATATACTTAGGATCCCTGAGGAATTACATGATTTCCTCAGGCCAAAGAAGAGGAAGCCAGAATTGAAGGTTTACCATAACTGGGGTGACATTATCCCATACCCAGTCAACACTATCTTGAGAGTATATGGTTTTCAGGGAGCACCTCATATACTGCCATACAATGTGCCACCAAGAGTGGGATTTGCAAAAGTTATGTGGCAGATAGGTTGTATTCATGAGGACAACCTCACTGGAAGGGGTAAGGGAAAATTTTTCCCAGATTATATAGTGGTGTTTGATTTTGTATTTTCAAAGGGAGGCTGGACACATTTTGATAATTCATTTGATGATTACCATTTGAGGTGCAGACCAAAGTGGCAACATGATCCTGAGGGTTTCTTTTCTCTTTCAGAAAAAGAATAAAAGCTAGAAAATTTGTGCATGAGTTCAATTTCCCTGAAGACTTGATTAGAAATGAATTTGATTTGAATAGACAGGAGTTGAACAAGGAGAAATGGATAGCTTATGGTAAGCTACTAGATGTTGTGCACAAAATGGATCCGAAATATGATCCATTGTTGGAGTTCAGTCCCCACCATAAGAAAATTGATTTTCTAATGGGAAACTTCAAGGAAATTATGGGCACATTGAGGAAAAAAAAGGTAAATTTAGAATTGAGTCTGGGTGTACAAGAGCAAGGTGCCAAACCAATTGAAACAAGGACAACATACTAGCCTACAGAAAGGTGGCCCATTTACAAGAGGAAAAAGGATAGTAGCAGTGATGAAGAAGAAGTGGATAGAAAAGGAAAACAAATTATGAAAGTGCCTCCACAACCAAGTCCAAAATTCAAAGTGCTTGGGGCAATCAAAATTATTGATTTAGAATCATCACCGGAAGACAATCCCTCATCACCACCATCCGAGCCAAGCCCTAAGAGGCAAAGAATTGACCAACCACAAGAGGATATGATGGATGAGATTATTATTACCGATCAAGACATGTAAGTTGGTATGCCTTCCCCTCCTAGGTCAGCTGAATTAGTTTTATCTGATTTAAATATGAAAGGTAAAAGTGTACAAGATGCAAGAATGGAGGCATGCACAAAATTTCTAGATGACAATACATTTGTAAAAACTCCTGTATTCTTGCAATTGGTATGGAGGATGAAGTTTGAAGAGTATCAAGATAAATGTAGGCAGAGAAGAGAACTAAGGCCTGACAGGTCAGACCAGGAGAATGACGAGGAGGTAAAAGCTGAATTAATGGAAGAATTCAAGAACATCACTCCTAAAGAAGGAAGAAAACTAGTGAGTCAAGCTGGTATATTAATTATGCCTAAATAGGACATTGCAGATGCAGTAGCCTTTAATGCTATTATAAAGTCTAAGAATCCCTTTCAAGACTCTGAAGAAGAGGTAAAGGCAGCATTGCAAAACTCTGCTTTCAGTGAGGAATATGAAACTCTAGCAATTTGGGCATTGGCCCTAGAAGGGAGAAAACCAGATGTTTCTGATATTAATCCAAATTTCAAGGGAGGATTGATAATAAAGAGAACTTTAGAGACCTCAACCACTAAGGCCACTAATTTGACTGTGAATGTGGCCAAATTGGCCCAAAAGACTGCTGAAGGGGAGGAAGTTGAAAGGAAGAGCTTAATGGAAAAATATAACCTTTTGATTAAGGAGTACAATAAGATGCAGCAGAAAAATGTTGAGTTGCAAATTGAAGTGGAGAGGTTTAGGTATAAGCAGATTGGGGAGACATCAAGTGCTCCAGGAACTAGTACATTACCTTCCACAGTAGGGTCAGTGCTTCCTGCTTCTCCAATTGTTTCCACACCAGGATCTCCCAGTCAGAATCCTGTCCTCACCCTTTCTTTAGAGGAAGTTGAAGAAGAAACAGAGTGCTCTGTCGATCCTACAAAGAAGCAGTTCTTGCAAAAAATTGATGAATTGCAGACATCATTAAAGAAAAGTGAGGGATCTCTCTTAAAGAAAAAGGAAATTATTACTACTGTTTTGAGGCATTTAAATGAAAAGGTTGATAGCAAATTGCTATCTATACATTCTTTATATTCTTTGCTGTTAGTAGCAATAAAGAATATTGATAGGGATCAGGAAGTAGTGATACCAATAATTGAAAATTGGATCCCTAGGGCCAGTGATTTGGATATCATGTATAAGGGCTCAAGGTTTGATATAAATAATAGACCCCAATCATTAAATCCTACTCATGTGTTAGTAAAATCATTGCAAGGTTTTCAGACATTACCAGATGACTTGAGTAGGAAGATTAGGGAGCTGGTGAAGAATTTCAATGATTGGGGTAACACATTGTTACCTAATACAATTGACGAGCAGGGGAAAATCAGGTCATTTCAACAATGGCGGGATCAAGCATGTGAGGCCATCAATGATAAAATCAATTCAATTTGTGATGACTTAGACTATGATTTGTTGGTGAGCTATATGGACAAAATCATTAGTACCAGCTCATTTTTGGAATCTTTTGAAAGGGATGCGAATCAGGTAGTGGTAAAATACACACCTTATAATACCAAGGTGGATGAGGTACTTAATTTTGATTTCCCGACTGATGATGAGTACCAGAATTGGGTAACTAAATATTTGATTGAGGAGTAAAAGGAGTGAACTACTAACAAGTGGCAGATCAGATGTTGTGGTTACAATGGTTCCAGTTTTGTGTTGACGACTTTCTTGGTGCAGTTTTCTTATGGTTTTTTGTATCAACGTTCCTCAACTGATATGATGAACAAGAATATTTTTCAAGGTGGTGGATGTTGTAACAAATTTTGGAATATCACCAGGTGCTCCAATTGACTGGTGATAGGTTTACTTTCTAGCCCGGTGCTTGTTTGCTCCTTCATTTTCTATAAGAAGGATTTCAAGGCCAGAAGTATGGGTTAGCAAGTTAGATAATTTTTGTCAAGTCTAGGTGAAGTTGCAGAGTGAATTGTAAAGTCCGATGGTTTTAGAGAAATGCAATTTAGGTTTTGAGTCATTCTGTAACATGTTTTGAGTTCATAGAGATTTAATGTTGTATAACAGTACTAGCATTTGAGTTGAAATGAAAATTTGACTCATGTCTCTCTATTGTACATGCATATCTGAACTCTGAATGAAATAACTAAGGGTTGTTTTATCCATCTCATTTTTGTGGTGTGTATGATTCTATTTTAGCTCTAATTCAAGGAATTAATTAAAATGCTTGAATGGCATTATAGGCAGATATGTGTTGTATAAGGATTTGATAAGTTGTCCTGGGTTAGAATGCATACTGATGAAATTGTAATGCAATATTGTCAGGGATCTTATATGTGATGTATTAAATCTGTTATAAACCTCTAGATGCTTATGAATTTGACTCCTGCAATGGATATATGGCACTGATCTAAGTTATAATTATTAGTGTAGTTCAGTATTTGTTTGTCTTTTCCTAGAGCTTGATACAAATTTCAAATCATTGACTATCTTATACAATGGATTGTGTTTAGTTATCTCACGTTCCAAATAGTTGATATTGTCTATGAATAGCCAATTCTAGTTGATATTATCTTATCGTGTTGAGCTATTAAGTGAGATCATCTGCTATTTTTAATGTTGTTTATAATAATGGTGCAAAGGTTGTAAACACATTAAGGGATCACCCTCCTGAGTCTTGCAGAGCCCGAAGTGTAGGAGGATTTTAAAGTTCTTATCAATTGGTCCAGGTCCTTCGAGCTGCCTTTGATTGGAATTGGAAATTCCATAGGTAGATTAAAAGACAAACCTAGTTATATTGTAAAAAGAACCAACATACACATCAACCACTAAACAACCACCTCTACAACTGAATTTTTAATCTTTTATGATCACATGAAACATAAAACACACTTATTTCAAGGTTGTTAACATCACTATTGAAATGTTTTAGTTTTTTGACCTTTCAAACATTAAAAAGTACATCATTAAATTAATTATGTAATGGCATAAAAATTAAAAACATCATGAATTAATTATGTAACCACATAAGTCAAATATAATTCTATCAAGAAATTAATATCAAATAGATAATATAATTATAACTTATACATTTCAATGTCATTGATCTTCTTCTTCATCCAACTCTTTGTCTGTATCATCCAATCCAGATTCGACATTGTAAGGATTGGTCATATCATCATCATCATCATTGATATCAGTTTCGATAATGTCATCATCCACACGGATATCATCTTCATAAACATTAACTCCTACATCATCTCGATCTAGTTCCTCCTCTTTGACATCTTCGTCAGGGACATCATCAACTAACTGTTGATCCTTATCATCATCTACATCATATTCTAGTTCTTCGGTATCTTCTTCCACCACATTATACTTTACTGGCCTTCCTCTTGGATCATGTCTAACAATAAATGACCAACCCGGTTTACCTGGAACCTCTGAGTAAAATACCTGCTCACATTGGCTTGGAAGAACATAGGGCTCATTTCCAGCTCGCTCGATCAACCTTATATTAACCATGGTAAATCCATTATCATGTTCAATAACAGTTCTCTCAAGATCATTTTCATTCAATCATAGCCTATACCATAGGATGAAAAACAAAATTAATCCCCGGAAGGACTAGCACACTCAAGTATATCATCCAAAATCCCATAGTATCAATTTTCTGAGACTTCTGGATGTATGTCACTTCTAGATGAAACATTAGTCACCTGAAAGACTGCAGTTATACCAGAATCACAAGTTTTCTTTGTGTCATCCAACTTTTTGATTCAAGATTTATGACCATTGCACCACATAGCCTTGTGGTGTTTCACCTGCAATATGTCAAACATGTAAAAATTATTGCAATATCGTTAGTTGATAAACATATTTATTCTTGGCCGAATGTATGCAAAGAAAACAATCTCAACATATATATACATCAATCTACTTAAAAATAATTAAATAATATGGGTGATTAATATATTTATACGTACCTGTTTATCTCTTAAACTATATGCTAAATCAATTTCCCTTTGTGTAACATTGGAATCTCCATTACGATGACCTTCTTTAGCCAATGAAGCCACACCTTCCCATGTTAATGCACAACCAGATTGTTGAAATCGTTCAATCCATACCGTCATCCAATCAAGATTGTTGGCGATGTACAAATGTAGTGCATCCCACTTTCGACCAACTGTATAAAAAAAAATGAAATTCACAAACGACGTATAATTAGTTAAATACCATAGTATACGACCTTAATTTATAATTGATGTATATTGAAGATTAAAAATTAAATAAGTACAATATACATAAAATCCATATGTAAAATGTATTCCAATTAATCTCCATGACCATCTTATAATTACCTCTCACTTTCCTCAATCTACCTTTCCCCATCAAGTACTCCCCTTCGAATTTTTTAATGGAGTTGGGATCCCAAATGCGATCTACATGGATCTTTCTTGACTTAGGAAGATATTCACTAATGTACACCATGGTCCTGGTATACCATATATCCCTCCACCATAGAACCCTCGAGGATGTGCTCTTTCTCTAATCAAAGCCTTCAAAAATTTCAAGTGCCTCTTAACCATCCACATTGACCTTGTGTGTAGAGGTCCACACAATTCAATCTCCTCAACTTGGTGTATGAGGTAGTGTTCTTGTGCATTGAAAAATGTCGAAGGTAGACACTTTTTCATTTCACACATTAGATGAGAATTTTTTCTCTTCCAATAATTTATATCTTCTTTATGGATTTATTTAGATGACAACCATCTACAAGTGATTCAAGGCACAAATATATTAATGAGATTTAACAAAAATATACAATATATTAGATAACAAGTAAATCAAATGGAAATTATAAGATGTATACAATGAATTGAACAAATCTCGCTACTTACCTCATGTATTTTTCAAGATCATATATAACTTGCTTGACATTGTTGTCAAAGTTGTCTAGGAGATAGAGGTAGAGCGTCTTTGCAACAATTATAAAATGATCTTTTCATTATTTTTCTAAAAGTAGTAAACACAATACACTGAAAAGTACATGCATTATACAAGTGTATATAATATACTAGAATAATTACCTTAATGAAGGTATGCCAATCACGCGTTGTCATCCCTGACCCAAATTCATCTTTCTTTGTTATTATATTGTTTATGTTCGCAACAAATCCTGTGGGAAATCAAATTTTTCATATGACTTCTTTTATAGCATTGCTTTGTTGCTCTATTAATAACCAAGGAAGGGTACTTATATTAATTTGGTCTGCATCGCTATTTAATTGAATGACATTTTTCATTGCATGATTGGCTTCCTGAATGTCACTACAAATTTTGACAATTTTTTCTTTGTCATGCCTTCCATCCAATATTTTCCATAACATTTCTATTATATTCTTTTTGATATGCATTGTATCAAACAAATGCAAAATTTGTAGCTACTCATGTAGGGCAACCTACTAAATTTTCTGGGATAACTTTTCAGTCCCTGTGAAAGCCGACCATTAATGCCTTGATGACCTTCATGAAGCATATAAGTTAAACAAATTAACAACGACAATCATTGTCAATTACAACATGAGTAAACACAACACAATATAAAAATATAAATTCAAAACATATCATATATGATAGATAAACAATTTGATCGGATGTATAACCTTGACGATTGATTCTATTATATTCCAACTTCCATAGGTGAGGTGACATTCTTCGTGGTTTTTATGTAGTCTCTTCTTTCCCATTGAAAAGATGTTTTTTAGTAGTTCGATACTTATGATTTCTATGGAGGAAGTGCCTATACTCATCAAATACTTTCCTAAACTTGTTGAGCGATGAGATTTCATCTTTGGACCACAAATTGGACATGCAAATTTTTCCCTTTTGTTTGAGACACTGCAAGATCATATATAATTGGATTAAATATGTCAATTTTTTAATTATATATAATGAATAAAATTATTTTAAAAACATGCATGATATCTACACTTCATCAAATTAAATATTGTTAAAGTGTAGTCAAATGTTATAACATGCCACAAAAATGTATTATGGGGCATCATGAATTGTCCAACAAGCATTGCATGAAATTGAAATTGTCTTTTTATATATTGGTCTAGAGATGTCATACATAGTGACACTATTCCATAACTTTAGTAGCTTCGTCGATAAGAGGCTTGATATATACATTCATATCTTTAACTTGGTACTTACCTAGTTGAATGAACATAAACATTACATAATTATTATAGCCATTTTATTGCAATATATATAAATTATTAATTACGCTGACCATTGAATGAAAAAAAAGTCATTATGCAACAAATAAGACAAATGAGATGCTACTACGTTAAAGAAAATTGATGTAAACAAATACCTGGAACAATCATTGACAACATTATGTGCTCCCTCTTTATTGACATCCATGGAGGAATGTTATATTTGATAACAAAAACAAGCCACACTGAGTAAATAGATCTCAGCTCTCCAAATGGATTGACACCATCCGCTCCCAATGAAAGCCTGAGATTACGAGGTTCTTCTTTAAAGTGTGGCCATTTTTTCTCCATGTCCCTAAATGCAGAACCATCCATAGGAATTCAAAAATTTTCATCTCCACTTCTATTCCGTGCATGGTAATCCATAAATTGCGCTATGCTTTCACACTTAAATAATCGTTGCATACATGGAATAATGGGAATATAACGAAGAACCTTGCGAGACACCTTTTTTGTTAGTTGATCTGTTCGATATCTACTAATATGACATTTTGGGTATTCTGTTGCAAATTCCTATTGTTTATGATATATAATATGATCATTGGAACATGCATCTATTGCTTGATACTCCATTCCGATATCTTTCATAATGGAACATAAATCTCGGTATGAGCGAGGTAAAATATTTGATGGTGGTAAAAAAAATTCACCAATGAATCTACAACAAAAAATAATTTGTTCATATACAAGATATTAATGGTACATATTTCATCCTTTATTTACTAGTGATGAACTAACAACAATTAAAATAGATGAAAAAAGATGACATAAATGACATACTTTAACATCCGTGAGATTGCTATGTTTGATAAACCATTCATAACCTTCAAGTTCAACAACAACAATACAGTAGAGAGAAGAGTTGTTTGGGAGCCTTCATAAAGGGGCTCGTATGCCTTCTCAAGTACAGGTAAATCATGAACATCATCAAAGTCATCTTGATCATCGTGATTAGCTCTGCCACTAAATGTGTCATGGATCAATGTATTCGTACCATCATCTTCAACTATATTTTTTAGAAAATGATTGTCTTCTTCCATAGGATCATTAACTTCATCTTGATATTCCATCCATGTTAGATGCCTTGCGAAGTACATTATCAAAGGCTGTGATGTAATCCATATCATCGCCTAGGGTGCCCCACCTTTATAATAATGATAGACATAAATAAACTATGATCATGATCAAAGAGTGATTATATATATATATAATGTTAAAAGCGATATAAGAAACATTTACAAATTCAATCAATATATAAACACATATAATGAACAACTTACCAATGGACAATAATCATGCCCCTTCAAGCGTGACCATCTTTGCTTACAATGTTTCTCATTTATTTGTGATTAAAATTCGTCTAGATCTTTAAGCCCTTGCAATTATTGCAAGGACAATAGGCCCTCTCATCACCCTTTCTTTTCAATCCTAGCCCACAATCTATCAAGTGTCTCTTCATTTTTTTTAGACTAATATTATCTGACATGATTTTTCTTTACCAAGCTTGACTATTTAGATCTTCAAAAAATATCAAACTCACACTCCAATAATTTCTATTCATAGACAGGTAATATAATTTAATAATTCTAATATTTTACAACAAAATTTTTTGGCATGCAACAACCCCTACAAAAGAGAAGATAGTTTGAAGTTAATGACCCCAAAAAACACTTTAAAATGCTAATTCCAAAACTTATTAAATTCTGATTTTACTATGATTTCCAACTGTTAAGACTCCTAAAATCAGAATATTGAACTTGATTGCAAACTTCCTACAACGATGGAGGTAGCGAGCTAGTAAGAGCAAGTGACCCATTCCTAAGGAGCAACAAGTCAGAATCATCATTGCTAATGCCAATACAGATTTATCCTTTTAGTTAAAGATGCATTGTGCCACTTCTTATGACGAACTTATCCCTAGGGCCCTCAACATTGAGAGATCCCTAATAAAAAATAAAAGAAGCATTGGTAAGAGCATGATTAGGGTACAAACCCTAGGCCTCCATAGAAACATAAACAATAACTATAGCGGATTAGTGAGGTTGCAATACCATAAAGATTGAGACATTGTAGGTAATAACAAAATTTTGCAATCTAAAGATTGTAGCCAATAACAAGCACACTATGTAGCTTAGTGACATTTGTAAATGTAATTTACGGTAAGAAGAATGATAGTCACTTGAGATGTGACAGTCAAAAAGAGGCTGAGCAGTGACAAGATAATAAAGCTTAAACCTTGCATAGTAAAGTGGAGATTTTAACAATGAGTTTCCTTACCCCCTTGCTGACCTTAAGGGTTTTTCAAATACTTTTGGTAGTGTTAGACAAGACAAATGCAATCAGGGAATGACTATCCAAATGAAGTAACAGTGGTAATCATAGGTTCAATGTTTCCTCTTAGCCATTAATGTATAATGGAGGTAGTGGATTGCATGTTTGAGCAGTGTTTTGAGACTCATCAAAGATGGGAGAATAGTGAATAATACCTTGTGGACTATGAAGTAGTGTCAATAAGGTTGAAGGATCTTAATAACTACAATACCATGAAACAATGAGTCCCCTGTAGTAAGTAGGCAGTGTATAGGGCATAGTTTGATTTTATAGAAGGATGCTCATGAAAGAAATCTTCAAGTGATAGTGAGTGAGCTATTTGAGATTGCAGCTGAGGGTGCAATTCTCAGTCTTAAAGGAAGTTAGCAAAGCAATAAATGTGCAAGAAAATCAAATCATACACAACAAACAATTTACAATGTTATCTTGCATAATGCCTTGAGTTTGAAGACAAAAATCTCATTGTATCTTCATGATGAAAGTGGTGACCTTAATGGTCAATCAATGGCAACCATGATTTTAAAACATGCTATTGTGCTTATGGAGGAAATATTTTAAGCAAGGCAGTGAGTGGTGGTTTGGAACAATGGTAGGTATGAAGGACTTGCTTTATATGCACACTATGCAGTCTAGCTTAAGATACCATTCTTAGAAGAGATTGAAGGTGGATTATGGAACTCAAGGGTTACCATGAAAAGGATTAAAGCAAAGACTGAGATCTATTTAAAAGCCACAGTCATGAAGATATTAAAGATGTCACATGCAAAACCCTAGTAGCTGGAGTAATGAATACAGTACAAAGAGGATAGTGTGGAGGATACTTGAAAAGCCTCTGAAGGAATTTGAGATTATGCAAATATATGTCAAGTAACATTCATAAGGTTTAGAAAATCTTGATCACTCTTTAGAATAGCCCATTAAACATGGGTTGTGCTTGAATGCACTACATAATTGATATAATACAACCACTCTGCATATCAACCAGAGTTATAGGCTCTTTATTGCAGCAAGAGGTAATCACTCTTCGATCATGCTATAATTACATCCTAACCTGTTAAACTTGAGACAACCTGAATGCACCCAATGATGATTGACACCTACATTATACAACCTGAATTAACTACATTATATGAGTGCCTCCATTTCTATCACAACATAGCCACATTAAACTTGGGTCACACATGAATGCATCCTGTATTTGTTATAGCACAACTGTGCCACATGACCAATAGAGTTATGGATCACATAATTACAGTCACAAGAATCTATTCCTTGGTTGTGATCTTATGGTGATTCCACACAACAAAATCTGGACATGAAATTCTCAAAACCCTAAACATCTAAAAATTAAATCTGATGAGATGTTGCTTTAAAATATGATTTTCAAACCTGGAACTACAAATCTGACTTCACAACTGAATTATGCAAAAAGACAATGACTACCCTCAACCTGGTGATATCTTCTTGAATTTTTTCTAGTTTTCCCCAAGAAAATCATCCTTAGTTCTCCACAAACTATCTCAAGTAGAGCAAAACACTGTCGCAATAAATCAGGCACGAACTCACTTTTCTTTATGTCGGCCACAATTTGATTTTTTTCTATTTTTCATGTTTGTCAAAAATTCGACGAAAATGATAGCCGACATTTCGACGATCCCCAGGTTCGTTGACGAACGTCGGGGATAAACTTTCAAAAAATTGAAAATTACACGTCAAATTTTACAAGCACCCGACGATACATCAAATTATACATATTTCGTTAGACAACTTTGTCGGATTTTGCAGTCAAATGAGTTAGTGGGAGCTTTGTGACTAATTTGAATAAACTCTAAGTAGGTATAGGGAAAAATGGGGAAGTGGTAGCTAGGTCCAGAGATGGATGATTGACAAGAAGGGCAAGTCAAAAGGTGGATAGCCTATAGGAAGGCTAGATCCTACTAGGATAGCTGGTAACTTAGGGAAGTTGAGCTTATAAACTTTGATATTTTGGAATGTGTAGAATGGTTTGATGACGCTTTTCTATATATTTATTTGATAATATATAATTATCTTCAATATATAAACCTGCAATACAAGCTTCTCCAATGGCAGACCTTACAAAAATAAGGGTTAGAAGGGGAGTCTACCTTAGTTAGCACCCTCGTACTTGTGTTCAAATACGTTTCAATGTGGTAGGTAAAATGTAAAACATGGTAATAAAATAATCTATGAAATATAATCAATCTAAATTACCTTTATGCCATAACCTTAAAAGTCTAGTTCTAGGGCTTGTGGAAACTATGCAAGTGATTTTGGATGGGAGAAAGGATTTCAATATAAAAGTGGTTTTTTATGAAAAATGGATTTGGGGGTTGAAGGAGGAATAATATGGAAATGGAAATGACATTCTATAGCACCTATAATGGATTTTTATTTTTATTTTTTGTTATGGCTTGTTTTTTTAGAAGGGTTGAAAAAAGAATGCACAATCACATTAGGTTGATGGGTAACATGCCTAGATGGAAAAATAGAATTTATGTGATTGAAGAGGGATGAAAGAGGAAATTATAACAAATTAGTATTCCAATTTTTTTTTTCAATTATAAGTGTTTAGGATGAAACCAAGTTAGTTTTTGGGCTCAATACACTAGGATGTATGCAAACTAGTTTAGGGGGAAAGGTTTAGGATAAAAATGGAATTTGAAATGTGATGGAAATAGAAGGATGATGGATTGGAAAGGTGTTGGGATGGATGATGAGGGGTTAATATAATAACTAAAAAAACCTCATATAAATGGAAAACCCATCAAAATAAATTCATTCCTTGCTTGAAACCTTAAAAAATTAAGACCTAGGTTTAAAGAATCAAGGTGGGCCAATTATCTAAGCAAGATAAAAGTAATCTACAAGATGAAGGGAGAATATCACTCTCTCTAGAAACTTTTACAATGATGCAAAATTATCACACTTGTGCTAAAATAAAAAAAACTATGATGAACTATGCTAATAATTACTTTTTCTATGTTCAAATGAGACAAATATTGGGCCTATTTATAGTTTGGGGAGATTATCATTGGATCTATAATTTTTGCATTAAAAGAGATCCCATTCAAAGTATTTTATAGGAGGATAAAAAGACCTAGCTAAATTAATAGGTGGGCAAGTGTGGGGAAATGAACTCCCAAGATTTTTGAGCTCAATTTTATAGGAAAGGTCAATTTACAAAATGGCCATCTAGGGATGAGTGATTAGGTGAAAATTTTCTCATCCTCACATGCTTTGTGAGGGTAAAAGGTGGGACTCACATGTAAAATAAACCTAGGGATGAAAAACCAAGGGTGAAACAAAGGGTAAAGGGGTCACCAACTTGGGAAACATAATGATAGAGATTAGGGCATGGGGTGATAATCAAATGTAAAACACCACTTAGGAAACATAAATAAGGCTTAGAAAAACATAAAGAAGGGGAAGAAAATTGGTTAGGAGACAAAATAGGCTAGCGAAAAGGTCTCAAAATATGACAAAAAAACACATGGGAAAAAGGGCTAAATTGGTAACTATGTGATAAGGGTATGCAAATTTTGCTCACATTTTTTCCCCACTTTACTAGGAATACAATTGGCTAAAGATGAAGTATTATAAAGGAAAAAATGTAATAAATTAATTATTAAAAGTAAAGGATACATGGATACTAATCTTCATTTTTCACGTGTTGGTTCATGTACCTATTCATCCAAAGCACTCAAAGCGAAAGTAATCACTATACACTAGATAAAAGAAAAATTGGCTACACAAATATAAAAAAAGGAAAGGAAAACTAGAATAGAAGGCTACAAATTACTTATGCAAAGTGAAACAAACATAATTTTCTAAATATGAATACAATACAATGAATGAAAATGTGGATTACTTAAACTCTTCTAACCCATTATTTTTTGTGGAAGGAATCTATGTAGATCATTCTCTAAAAGAACTAATGAAATTGCGACAATATACAACTAATGGAGATTAAAAAATGGATAACTTGGCAATGTGATTGATTGGAAAGCTCTAGATAGCAATAAGAACTATAAGATGGGGCTAGGCTAGGACAATAAGTAAAAGTGACAAATGATGACTAGATTTTGGTTTGGTTATTTTGGTCTTTTGATGGGAGCCACCCCATGACTAAATATAGTAGCCAACCCATAAGGTTAATGGGTTTGATTGGTTGGTAGTTGTATTTTTTTATAGGATCCACAACTAATGAAGGTAATTGACCCAAAGGGAAATTAGATTTTAATGTCATCAATTGATTTTATTAGATAAGATAGGATTGAATTGGTTTCTTGGTCAAAAGGCACAAGTGATATTGAGCTATGAAAGATATATTCCCCCTTATGTTGGTCAATGAAAGCGATTAGAGTGAAAGATCTAATCAACACAAGGTGAAAAAGAATAATGATTTAATTAATGTTTTTGTTGTTATTATTGATCATTTTGATTGTTTTTTTTGGTTTAAATTTATTTGAATGCTAGAACAATGGATGAAGTAAAAAGGAAAAGGTGAAAGGCAACAAAGTGAAAGAGACAAAAGTGGAAAGACTATGAAATAAATAATAAGATAAAAGTTCATAAAAATAGGAAAAGTAGAATGAAAGTGATCTCTCACGATGTTCATGTTTATGGATTGTGGATCAACAAATTTTAAAGCGATTTCAAATGTTTATGCACCATAATGATCAAGGGATTTGTTTGGTCCAATTTTCATAGCATGCTTAAATTTTTGGTGGATGAGATGGAAAAGTGATAAGTATATGATAAATATGGATAGTGGTTAAGTGATTAAATGTCATAGGATGGTGAGGATAATGGTTTCCAATGAGTGAAAGCAAATGTGGGTCAATATAAACCATTTGCACATAACCATCATAAGAGAAAAAATATATAAAAAATATTTAGAATCTACAATGCAAAAGAATAACAAACACACCACAAGATAACACCAAATGTACCTTGGGAAAATCCTCTCAAGAGAAAAACCTAGTCTCCAAAAGCACTCATATGCTCAGTGTATTATCTCAAGAAACAATATTACAATACACTAGTAGAGTCTCAATGCAAGGTCTTTGAAACATCAAGCACCCTAGTTACATTCCTCCATGTGCACAAGCAAATGAGAACCATGTGGCCACATAGCCCAGTCCATGCTTCTACATATGCAACCTACAAGAGATGCTCAATCCAATCTTAGCCAACAAGTCAACCTCAACAACTCATTTGATTGATTTTATAAGACAAGATTTGTAAAAACCACTAAGTGGTATTATATAAACCATGTGTGTCAAAACCATGAGCTCACTAAAACATGACCCCAAAATTTAATATTTGGTACTAATTTTTTCCAATATTAAATATTTTCCCAATGTGACATTGATGCTAAATATTTATCCCAATGTCATGTAGAATATAAAGCATCCTCAACAATGCCAAATCCATTATTTATGTCTACACCTCTAGGATGCACTCTAATTAAATATTATTTTTAAATTTTAACACTATTATTTTATGATATGTAAGGCATACACACATCTTTCCCAACAACGAGTCATTTCCATTTTTAACCATATTTTTCTTTAAATTTTTACGGATTATGGGAAAAGGTTAGCCATATGGGGATCAAGAAAATGATATGTGGAGGAAGATATGCTTTTGATGATGTATATGTCTTAGGTCACAAGTAGAAATAGGATGCGAAGAAAATGCATCCTAGCTTAGGGTCCATCATAGAATGACTCATACTAGACAAATCAGTGGGGATGAAGAGTAGGCATGAAAGAGAAATAACTTGGATTCCTCAAGCTTGGTAGAGTTTTTGCTTTTATGCTTATTGTAAGGCCTTTGATTCATTTTAATATACCTTTGCAATGCATCTCTCAAGCTTGCATATTTTTTATTTTTATTTTTATTTTCTTTTACTTTGATTTGCTTTTGTAGAATGCCACCACCATGATCTAAACCCATACAAGTCATAAGATGAAAGTGATCATTACAAAAGATTAAATTAGCATTACTTTTTAAAATATTTTGGAATCGACATGCTTTTGCCTCTTTGATAGCTCTCGTCAAATGAAGGATTTGAAGGAAGGGGTTGTTCAATTATGAGGTGCTCAAAATATCTAAAGTGGTGTATGATTAGAACATGTTATATATCATCCCAAATGTCAGGTATCGCTAGGATAAGGTCTCAAGGATGCATGTGATAATAGTATACATAATGAGATGTAGACGACAACAAGCATATTTGAAAAGAATTGATCAGACAACTACTTGATTAGTCTTGATGCATAAATAAAAAAATTACTTTAAAAGCCAATTATTCATAATACTTTGATCAACATGACTAAGGGTTTTAAAGGCCTTGTACTTTACATCGTCCCCTAAATACTTCGAAGAATGGAGAAAGGACAAACCCCAAAAGAAAGAGGGAAACACATATGTGAAAATGACTCGGGCATATCACGACAGAGATCAAACACTAATTATTCTTTTTGCTGTCCATCAATTAGAGTTAGTGACAAAATAAATTAAAAGTGGTTTATGTACAATGCTATGTCCATGAAAGTGGCAGCTACGTTGTAGGTTGTCCTACATTGTAATCATAATCAAGTAAATACACTAATTGTTCAAAATTTGTGAAAATCTCTAAATCATGAGCGTATGTGCCATGAATTTGTTAGTACGAGTGGTTAGGGTTTTTGGTAAGGTGTACTTTAGGGAGTCTAATGTCGACAAGATAGGTGAATGCATTTGATTAAGGTATGGCATTCATTCATGGAATGGCCAAGCTTGTGGTAGTAAACCCAAGATAATACGAGTGTGACATGCTTTCATTAAATTGAATTACTCCCCTTCCTACAAGAAAGGGGGTAAAAGGTGTTCGAGAGGATTATTTGAGAAAGAAAATGTGTCTTTTCTTGTTCATTCCTAGGATGGAGATTTTTGTGATCAATTTTGATGGCTAGTAAAGCTAGTTTGGATAATGAATGACATTCTAACTTGTCTTGTATGTGGGGTAATGGATTTTCAAAGTAGAGGGTTGCACATGATTCAAAGGTTTAAAGTTCGTATGGTAAATAAAGATAGGAATCATGTTGTGAATTTATGGATAATTTAAATGGTTAGAAAATGTGTCTTTTCTTGTCCGTTCGTAGGATCGAGATTTTTGTGATCAATTTTGATGGCTTGTATAGTTAATTTGGATAATGAATGTCATTTTAACTTGTCTTGTATGTGGGGTAATGGATTTTTAAAGTAGAGGGTTGCACATGATTCAAAGGTTTAAAGTCCATATGATAAGTAAAGATATGAATTGTGTTGTGAATTCATGGATAATTTAAATGGTTTGTTGTTTTTAATGTGAGAATTGAATTAATGAGGTTTTGGGTTTAATGTAGAATTAATAGTGATAAGTGAATATATGGACAAGGTCAACAAAGGAGTAGATAGATCTCAATGTTAATGTATAAAATTAGTTTAAGGCATCATCGATCAAGGTGTTGGAGAACTGTTTGGTTGGGTAGTGTCATCGATCGTGATGGTGGCCCCTAGAAGGTAAAAGTGTTTGACGTGTAAAATTGGATCCTAATGGCCATTGTATCATTCCATTGTTAGTGAGGTCATGTTAGGAGGGGATGGATGAGAAATGATGTCCATGTCTAGGCGTGATTGAATCCATTTGATGATGAAAGAGGGAGTTGGCATAAGATCTCCTAATTAATTTGTAACTCTATTGATTTAATATAAATGTAAGTCCAATTAGGGAGTTGTGTAGGATAAATATCAAATGATGGTGTAATGATATTAGGATGGATAAATATGTAGTGACAATGTTTGGGTCAAGTGGATCATTTGGTGGGTGTGGTATGGGTAGAGGAATATAAAGGGTAGGTTGATGTTGGAGTAGTGAAGGCATGTGTGGAGAAATGGGTGGTGGATCATGAGATGAGGTGACAAAAGGAGGTAAGTGGATTTGGTATGATGGTTAGTATAGGGTGTCATGGGAGGATTCATATAATTTTTGTGGGCAAAGAAAGGAAAGGAAATGTAAGGTCCTAGTTGGATGGATGAAAAAGTTGAGTCAATGGGTGATGGTCTAGAGGAAGTGAGAGGTAAATGTTATTTTATAGATGGGACATGCATGTGTGATGAAGGGTGAATATGAACTTGTGGGTGTAAGAGAGGGGAAGTGTGATAACATTCCTATAGAATAATGGGGAAAATGAAAGTGGAGTTCATGGTAACCATTTGAATCTATTAAGATGGGGACTATGAGGGAGTAAGATGATCGATGCTAGGCTGAAAGGATATAGAGATCTAACTAAAATAGAGGTAGATGCATGTACATGAGTAGAAGGAAGAAGATGCAGGATGAGTGCGTTGACATGCACAATGTGTCCAATATTCTCTAGCAACATCTCTAGTCTAAAAGAATTGGTAACCAAAAAATTACCCAATACATCAAATCCCAAAAATATTGGAGCCATCCAAAGAGTTAACATGTTTCACATCTTACAATTGGGTTACAATCCTAAGACATCGTTACATATATATTTAAGCTAAACGAACATTATGGCCAAAAGAACCATTATGATTAAATAAATTCACAATGTCATAATATGTCGTAGCCTATTTTGGCTATATAAATTAAATGAAATTTTAAAGTATTTGAATTTGTTGATTAGATGTATGGTTATAAATGTTTGTTTTGCTATATATGTAATCAATGATATTTTCATTGATTGATGTTCTTTCTGTATTTCCCAAATTCAATTGTGTAACTTGACTACAATGTATGATTTATAAAATTATTTAAACATTTATTGATGTCATGTTGCATCGATTATTACATTAATTATATGATATTATAGGAATTATTATTAATTAATGATTATGACTTTTGATGAGTTTATGGACTTACTATTTTTGTGGTCATGAGGTGGATGCAAGGATAGTTTTCCACTCTTATTTGAAGATGGATAGCATCATCTGAGAGAGAGAGAGAGAAAATAGATCAAGTATAATAGGCTATTGTAACATGTATTTGAGAATGCACAAACATTTGCATGATTCATAGGTCATGCGTATGTTCAATGTATTTAGTTAGTTATTTAAGTTTCATAATAGTATCATTATTTGAATTATAATTATGCATTTGAGGGTTATAGTCTATAGTGAAGATTATAATTCATGTCTTATTATTTTTGGATGCTCATTGGTTGTGATATTAAATTTTTATGTATTTTCTTTGCAATTTCAATTATTTTGGATCCTTGTGATATATATAGAAAAGGTATATAACCTTGACATAACCTATACCATCTATACTCTTTCATTTTTATATTTAATAAAGTGATTTGAAAACCTAGTTTGAAAGTAAAAGAGTTTTCAATCAGAAAAAGGAGAAATAAAAGTAAGATAAAATAAAAGAGTCACCATTATGAAAAGCCCTAGTGAATAGGGGAGTTGCATCACATGGAAGTTGACATGAAGTAATTATGACACTATACAAAAGGCAAGAGATATCCCTAGAAAAATGGGGAGTTATAGAAGATATAGAATGGATATCAGTTGGGTGGGTTATCCATTTAGGGACACATTATAAGAAGAGAGAAAAGAATAAGAAGAGAAAGAAGTGGAAGTATTTGTTCATGGGTATGTAGCATTCCTTGCAATTTGTAATAGGTGATAAGTATATTTTTTGATGGCTTATTGTATCCTAGCCATGTTGGTACTTATAGTCGAGACCTAATTCTATCGTTCACTAAAATCTTCCTATTTTTCTTCATTTGTTCTTGAGCTTTGCATGCTTTGTGGTTGAATAGTAATTTTCATGTTTTGAACTTATGGTTATGCCATTATTGTTGCAAGACATGGTTGTATGTGTTTTGTGAGAAATAAAGTATATTGTCATATAACAGTCATAGTTGGTAAATGTTTGTAAAAAATTAAGGGCTATTTTGACCTACCTAAGCATTGTCACATGATAATGATATGGTTTATTAGTAAATTGATTCAAGGTCATTTCAATCTACTTGAGTAAGTAAACTAATTTAATGGAATTTATTTAAGGATATTGTAACCTGTTTCTATTGCAATAAAACTTGGTTTTCACAATTATTAGGGATGAAACTATTTCAAACTAGATTAGGGAAATCTTATTCTTTTGAACAAAACACTTATATTTTGTTAAACTATTATTCCTTCATTAGAGGAGAAAAATTGATAAGTATATATCCATGTTCTACCAAAATTTACCATTGTGCTTATTTGATAACATTAAATTTTAGAAAAGGATTTAAAAACTACATATACAAGAAATGGATTAATGTGTTAATTCTATTATCGAATCAGCCTTGTTTGAATGCATGTATAATATGGATGAATAAAGATATCTTATAGTGATTATTTTATATATATGCATATTTGCATATATCAATAAATATTTTATCTATTGTACTTAGTTATGTTATATGGCTGATTATGATATCAAACATAGATGTTGTATAGTTAATTACTCATTTCTCATGGTTGTATACTTCATTAAATGAGTGGATTGGAGGCTATTAAAAGTTGTGAACAACATTATCAAGAGAATATTGGCAGTTTGATTGTGGAACTAATTAGGAATAGATTATGATTTGAATTTTATTTAGAAAGGTATAAAAAATTGGCAAATTAATACAATTGCACCCTTTGTTTTGAGTTACTTATAATTGGACTTTATGATAAATATTTTAATTGAACAAGTTTGTATTAGTCTATTTTGGTAAATAAATTGATGTAGGGTTATTCAATTGGAATGTACTTTCTTTTAAGAATTTTTATATGCCTAAAATAGTAAAATTTTAATAAGTGGTAAGGTGGAATAAAACTTATGACAAAATATGCTAAGAGATGATATTTATTGTGACAAGTTTGAACATGTTTTAGTTACACTTAAATTGGTAATATTTTATCAATGTTGTGTCTTCAAGCAAGAGATAGTAGTGTGTGAGCACATGTCACACACCTACATGCTTAGGAATGTGATTATATTGAAATTTTTGGCCAAAGTAAAAATTGTTGCATGCATTGTCAATTCATGAGTATCTACTAGTTTGCATATTAGTCAGATGTCATGTAGCTAGAGGGTATCTAGGGTTTCATGGAAAACTATATATGATAGTGTAGTATATTTACACTTAGATCTTGAATTGGACATGGTACCTTTGCAACTATCATTATCTATCACCTCCATTGAAGGTTCAGTCTATTTCCAATTAGAAGGTGTGCGGGGACCACCGATCTACAATTGGAGATGAAGTACTCAAATGATGCCCTCCCTCCACACAACTTAACTAAGCAATATTGCTTTCACTCATTTCTAGATATTTGGATTCTATGATATTGTTCAATGTGGACATTGGATTATATGCTATATAATTTAATAAAAAATGATTATATATAAAATAGAAAATAGCTCCTTATGATTCTTTTGTTAATTTGTAAAATTTTATTACATGTATATTTTAATTACAATAAAGAATGATACATGTTATAAAATTCTGGGTAGTTCCATATTGTTCATATATATAAATAAAAATAAAAATAATATATGATGATTTAGACTCCTTCAAATCATGTTTATTATTGTTATTATTTCTTTTTATGTCAAGGAATTCAGAATTGGTAGATTTAATGAGATAAGAGTCTTATTTTGTTTCATCATAGGTGGTAGAGAGTGAAGGGATGGGTGCCATGGGAGGGTTAGGATGAAGACTATATAGTGAATGAGACTCTCACTAGGATATGGGGAATTATGACCCATATTGGGAAAGGGGTCATGATCTAACAAGCTAAATAAAACAATGGGCGAGATGAGAAATCTAAATGAATAGGCCAAATAGAAATAAAGGGAAGTGTTATAAGTAGGTAGAGGTGAAAGGTGAAGGGACATAGTAGGTAGGTAGAAGGAAAATTAGGATATTTGGTGAATAAGGAAAATGCGGAGAGGTGATAGGGAAGGAAACTAAGGAGTAAGATGGATGTGTAGGTAAGGGTTAATGATATAATGGCTTTCTAGAAGTGTTGGGATGACAAATAAAAGTGCAGGGAAAATTAGGATAAACTGGAAGCTAGGGTAATGGATGAAGTAAGTGTAAGAAATAAAGATTAAGGTGTTAGGACAAAGGAAATGAGTGTTGTGAAGGCTTGGTGAGAGGGAAACCTAAAGGGATATAAGGTATAATGCTAGAGATGATGTATGTAGGGTTTGGAAAAGAGGAAGGGGTGTTGGGACAACCTAAAGGAAAAAGGATGCTAAAGGAAATGGAGAATTAGGCCAATGGATGAGGAAACCAAGGCTTGGTATGGGATAAACAAGTGTTATGAAGTAGAAATTAAGGTGTGCAAATTTGAAACTAAAAATTAAAAATAAAAAGTAAATGACATATGAAGAGTGTATCCTAGGGTTTGAGGGATTAAATAGGAAAGTGATGAAATATAAAAAAGGAGGAAAAGTGAAGAAAAATATATAAGAGAAATAATGGAAACTTATTGTTTACAAAAAAGAAATAGAAAATAGACATATAAGGTTAGAAATTGCTTACTTTATAATCTCCACCTTACCATTTCCTTTCAATATCTATGCTCTAGAAGGTACAATTCACAAGGGTACTAGTGAGATTGAAAGTGATTTTACTATCCAACCCCATCTATAGCCATGCATTATTTTATAAATCATACACTATGACTCCTATGAACCTATTTTCCCATGCCATTGAACTTATTGATAACACACATCATTAGTGGCAACATGTGCTTTTTTAATATTTTAATCTAATATTTTCTATCATGTATTTATTATGGTCCCTATCATATGTCAATGACAATTACAAATAAATAACAGTCATCAATGATTACACTAGTTCATAATTCCTATATACTCATAATGAGATTTTATGGACTAAAAGTGTCACTTTTCTCATAATTTATAGGAACTCCATGTGTTCTCAATGTATTATTACACATGAGCATAGCCTTACAATAAAAATCAACAACACAATACAACTTCATATTTTATTCAATGAGCACATCCTATCTATGTGTGCCTAAATTCATGTATCCATCACTATATCATTATCTATTTGTGACTATCACATGGCATCTATATAGCCACTAAGGGAAATCTTACCTTATATTTTGAGTAGCTATACATTATTTATGATCTTGCTTATACAGATACCATTCATTCATCCTCACCTCACTATCTTATCACATTGTAGGCATTACACTTCCTCTATCCTATTGTGTGTTCTCACACCTTATTATTTACTATGATTCATACTAGGGAAATCATTTTCCCTCCACACTATTGATTAGTTGCATGTCTTATCATGTACTAAGAGCTAACCTATCATTGGGTATGTCACTTATCTAGACCATTGTGTGATTTTATACTTGGAGCCATATTGAGGATATTTTCCTTCCTCATGATATTTTCGCTTACATGATTTCTATTCATCCATTAGTACCATCTCACTTTGTTTTTTATTTGCCTACAATATGGTAAATTTATGTATCATGACAACTATTCTTTATATATATATTGAGAGGGGTAAATGCTTTTTGACTTGGAGCTATGAGTCAGTGAGGTCACAAATGGGGGACCTCATCCCCAATATAAATTCTCAACAATTACACCCCAATGGGGCTTGAACCTTGATGGCAAGAATAACAACACAACAACCTAAACATCACACCATGCCACTATTGGCACATGAAAACTATTCTTAGTCTATGCTTTTCACACTTGTTATTTGAGATGTCTTACTTGTTTGTTACATAATGCATCTATGACATTTATTACTTTGCATGATAAATGTGCTTATATGCTAATATTAAATTTAGATTTCAGGTACTTTTTTTTCTCTCTTTCCTCTAATTCCTTGCATTTGATGGATGCAACCAATTAAAGGAGGCATATTTTATTGCTAGCACTCTTATGTCAAGATTGAAGCTATTTACAAGTGCCTACACAAAAAAAAATAAAATTTCCTAGACAAATCATGATTATATTACATGGTATGCTTGATATCTCATTCCATCTTATTACTATTGTATTAGGCATAACATTATCACTACACTTTTTGTACAAACAAAATTTTTGAACCCTACTCTCCCTCTCTTATTCTCTCATTTTTGAAGATACTAAATTCAACTTGTAGATGTAGTTATTTTTACTCGAGCGATAAAAGCTACTAATTGCACATCTTTTCTTTATTTACTAGGTTCTATGGATCACACGTGTCAAGGAAGGAAATACACACAAATATATCTAGTTGGATCCATTACTTTACATGGACCCCAATGTTCTTTTTTCTAGAAGTTTACTTTACATGCATGTTTGTGAGTGCTTAAATTTACTTTGAAATATATGTCCACTTAGGATTCACATGTACTTCAAAGTGGTGAAAAAATGTAATAGTGAAATTTGTTATACATACTAATTCCCAATTAGTTTTGAGATTATTTTGCTAGAATGTCTTAATACAATTATATATCTAAAATTGACACACCCTTTTGTAAAGTTGAGTTCATTCCCTAATCCTTCACTCATCCCCAACTACACATATTCAACCTTACCCATATTCCTATACATTCACCATATATGACCCATATAATACAACTATCATTGCACTTACATTTGTCTAGTCATTCCCCACTTTAAGATCCTGCATCCCATGTCTCAAGTCATTTGTACATTGTGTAGGACCAATCTGACATGATGCAAAATTGACTTAAAAATTTAAACTTTTGATTTTTTAAAAACTTTTTGTTATTAGTCATTATGAACTAACTTGGTGCACGTTTATATGACTAATTGCTATGTTTTGAATTTAAATACATTCAAGGTGCATTAATTCACATCCAATTCATATTCATGAATCCAACACATTGATAGGAGAATAATTCTAGGAACACTTTATTTTTTGAGTATTGAAATGAACCTAAATTTACATCAAATCATTTAAGACATTTGAAAGCCTAAAGAGTGTTGTATTCAATCTTTTACATGATTGTAAAGTCATCTGATCAAAGGGATTGGCCTAGGAGAAAATGATCTTTGTGATCAAATAATTTCTTTAAGTTATTTTTAAATACTTCTAGTCCTTATGTACGATTTGATATTAGAGATAGGGGTAGCATTGGCTCTTGCAATCTACAATCAACATGATTATTTTTGAAAGTTTCAATTCAATTTCACACATTGGGTCTTTACCTTGAAGGGTAGGACCTATCTTCTAGAATCCAAATTCAATTGGTAGGCATTTTAGAGATTGTTATGTTTTTCACGTGTTTATGAAATTGGGAACACCTAAATCTTTGGTATCGAGACAATTGAATTCTGCACTACATAAAAAAATATTCTTCATGGTACCACGAACTAAGCACCTAATCCTTCCCATTTAATTTCATAAATGTCATTTCACTTGTCCATTCCTAACAATTATTTAATCAATAAAATTTATACTTTATTATTACGTTCATTGAATTAGTCAAATATAAACAAAAAAGAATGTAATCCTTTCCATTTAATTTCATAAATGTCATTTCACTTATTCATTCCTAACTATTATTTAATCAATATAAGTTGATAACACTTTATTTTTGTATTCATTGAATTAAGGAAAAGTACTTTTCTTTACAATTATATTAATCTTCTAAAAAAACTGGTACTGAAAGTCAGTGTACTGATATCTAAATTAAAAAAAAACTTATATTACTCTCAAGTAGGTTGGAAAAATAGTAAATAAATAACATATGAATAAAGAAAAACCTTGTGATTCTCCATTTAGACATCTAGCCTTAGCCTAGCATTTCAACCCATCAGTCCTTTCATTATAAGATTCTATTTTTATACTTATTCTACCATGGTTGATTAAATCTATTCCATACTTGTGCCATACCATGTATTAAATTTGTTGCATGTAACAAAGAAGCTTTTTGGCTGCACTTCTGTGAATCCTTAGTGCCTGTCCACTCATTTTCCATGTATCAAGTTTTCCATCTATAGTAACCTATTCTATGTAACAATTGTACTTTCATTGAAGTCTGCATCTTGATTTAACTTTTCTTTCCTTTGTGGGTGCATTATAACATTTCTTTACTGTTCTATTTGTCTGCCACCACCTTCCAGCTATCTACATTTATCCAAACAGTAGAACTCATGTAAAAGCCTATATGGAATTTTTTATGGCAAAATGTACAAAAATCATAAGAGAGTTTTTCATTAAACAATGGTAAGTGTGTATGTGGGTTCAATATCATGTATTATCGTGAAAACACCAACAGGTCTACTTCTGAAGATATTTATCAAAATGCAAATTATGACAGAGTTGTCTTGTTGGTGAACCCCCCACAGAAAATGGAATCTAATATAAGATTATATTTCTTCTTTGAATTTATGCTTTGGGTTATACTCCATAGAAAAAGGAATGGCATCTCTAATCCATTTTGTTATACTTCCATATTTTGATAAAATTTCCACAGCATCAGTAAAAAATATGTCAAATAAAGGAAGGAATTTTTATTGTTTATCAACACCTTATCTCATAAACTATTCAAGGTTCTTGCACCCAAGTGCCTCTTATTCTCTTTTACTATTAGAACACACCCTCAAGACAGAAAAAAAGTAATTTATACACAAATCAAACTCCAAGTTCACAACACCAAGTACATGCCCATGCCCCATTGACAATTATTTATGTAACTTTGCATGTAGGGCTAACTGGGTCAGTCTGCATCCACTAGCTTCTGCTGCTTAAGAGCTTTTGCATAGACGTAGGAAGAGATCTTACATCTTTCCACAGGAAACTTGAGCTCATTTTTTTTCTGTTTCTTTAAAGCTGCCTCACCTAGATCCACCCCACATATGTCTGCCAGCCTCACCAAGTATAGCAGCACATCAGACAGCTCCTCACCCAAGTGCTCCTTCTCTGAGTTGTTCCAGTTGGGCAGCCCCCTCTCAACTTCTCCTTTCCACTGAAAAATCTCAGAAAGCTCCCCAACTTCACCCACCTGTGATAAGAAAACAACCAAAATTTAATAAGTGAAGCAAATCATCTATGTACTCCATCATCATATCAAGCAGTTCTTGCCTTATCAATGAAGCAAATATTTGCTAGGTGGGTTTTTGCCATCTCCTCTGTGTCAGAATACAGAAGGAGCATTTATTACAAGCACAAAATGTTTAAAATGTGTGTGTGTGTTTTTATAAACTCCTAAGAATCCCCTTTTCAAGGATTTACAACACTCTCCTCTTGATCTTAGAATCCCAATTTACAGACAGGTAATTGCTGGGTTCAAAGTTGTAAATGACCGTTACCCTGTACAGTCTCACACCATGGGTGCTGCTCCATAAGGTTGCCAAGCCCAACCAATACCGGTTTCAAAGAAAAACTTAATATACCATGTCCTGAGCTTGGGATTTCTCAGAAACCTAGGCTTACTTACAGGCAAATTGTAACACACAACCCACAGTCGACCAAACATTAGGAATGACAATTAGCACCACATTACCATGTTTCATTCAAAACCACGAAACATTTGTGATCTGTAATAGCAAGTACAGTATCCAAATGCCACAGTTAAAAGACCAACACAACATTGTTTCATTAAGATAGCATATATCAGCTGTATAAATCATGCACCCATCTTAAAGATGCAAAGAAATACTTACAAGAGCAAGAAGCAAATTCCTTGGGCTGTGAAACTGATCCCAATCTCTTACTCTTGCAAACTCTGCAAGCTTGAATTGCAAATCATTGAGGCTGATGTCCATGATCTCAGTGGCAGATCCATCATCACGCTCTATGCTGCTCATTGGAGATTCTGCTTCCATATCTCTTTTTTTCAAAGAATTTTAGAGCTACACAAAAACACCAGTATAACTACCTATATGTGCACATATATAAATATATTTTGGATCAGATATATTTCATATCTCTAACAGAACACTCTAGAACAATGTATATTTTGACATGAGCAAGAAAAATCTGAAAATAATCTATGACAGAGGAAAGACACTAAGACAGAGCTGGATGGCAATAAGTTTCTTAAGACCAAGGTATTAAAGAACCAGAATCCTAAATGACAGAGCTGGATGGCAATAAGTTTCTTAAGACAAAGGTAATAAAGAACCAGAATCCTAAATGACAGAGATGGTCTAAAACTTCTGAATGTTTGGTGATATGATCCATGCAAGAGGCCCTCCTTATAAAGGCTTAAGAGAATGATTGTGTCTATGTAAGAAAGTGGAGAAATTTATTTTCACTGTGATAGAATATGCCAAAGTAGTTTTATTGTTACGGGAAACAAAAGAAATGCAGGGTTAAGTTTGTGGCTGACACCCTTAAACAAAAGATATTGAAATAATGACCAAGTGGTGGACACTTCTATACCAAAATCATAAAGGTGATATTCATATCATTTATACTTATGGGACGGGGAGACATCTTCATCAAATTTATACCTAGAGCATCTAGAAGAATAAGTATAGCAAACAAGTAACCTAGAATAAAGACATTTGAGAAAATTTTATTCAGAATAAAGAGACAAATCTCTCATGGATTCATCTGGTTAAAAAAAGCACGGTCAACTAGTAGAAAAACCTCCTTGATTGAGGTGAACATGTCACATCACTCATAAGGAGCATAATTTCAGTCTTGCTTTGGTTGAAGTGTTCGAAAATTTATATTTTTGTAAAGCTAAAGTTTATTCCCTAGGTATTGTTTGATTTAAGTAGCATAGGGCTTAAAAGGAATTTATTACCATTTGTGCCCTATCAAGTTGTTGGGATGTGGTCACAAGTGACTTGTGACTCAAATTAATCACTATTATATTAACATGTTAACATCCATAGTTTGACCTACAACCATTGCCATTGTCTTGTTCCTTGCCATTGAGGAATAATTTAATTTCTTATTCATTTACAAATCACATAAGAATCACTGGAATAAAATTTATATGGGATACACATAACAACATGGTACAACATCCTAATTGCATCATACATGTATTATAATCTTAAGCACATTGCATTTTTGTTTGCTATCTTTGATTTTCGTTCATCACCATTGAATTAGTCTACCTAGTGGCTTGACTAAAGAGATCATGACTCTCACTTAGCAAGTTCCCAAAAGATGTCTAAGACACAATTCCATTTTAGATATAGATATAGTGAGTTGAGACGAATATGTTATAATCATCTCTTCCCTAATACTAGTTCAATTTTATGGGTCTAAATTTAGTTTTACATACCAAATCTATTTCATAGGTGAGGAGATTAGTTCTACATGTGTATATCTAAATTAAAATAGGGCATATGCAATTTATATATCTTGAGGCACTCATTTGATCAAGACCTTGATGTTTAGCACATTGGTGAATTGATACCTAACATCTTTAGCATAATTTTACTCTCTCTAAAATCTAGTATTATTCATAGTTCATGTATTTAGTCTATTTATTTATTTAATTATTTAATTAGTGTATAAATTTATTTAAGAGCTTATCCTACTTATATTGGTATTTTAAATCTAATTTATGAGCATATATTTTACTTTTAAGATACCATTAGGGTTTGGACCCCCTTTATTTATTTGCTTCATTTTATATTTGCCTTTAAGGTTTTTATTTTTATTTTGTGATCTTTCTTTTATACCACACTACCCAACCTTATTTTCACTTCTAAGGTTTTATTTGTTGATTTATTTGTAGATCTTATTACCATTATTTTTATTTTTTTTTAAATTAGGGCTTACATCCTTTTATATCAATTGGCCTTTAGAACTTTGTGAGTTGTTTGCATGCCAAGGTATCATCCACATCCTCACATTCCTTTGAGAGGAAGTCCTTGTTAGAATCCTCAAATTCCCCAATTTTGTACCGATAGTATTTCTAATAGACTTAGTAATGGTACTATTATTGTTACTATTGTTATTGGAATTGAGAATGAAATTTTTGATCATAAAGATATTTGGAACAACAATAATTTGCATGTGAGATTTCTAGGTTGGCCAAGGTAAAGTCCCACACAATTTGATCTCTTTCACACCTTTCATTCTCTTTCTTACTTAACCATTTGGATAGTAAGTTCTTCAAGGCACTAGTGTCAAAGTTGATCCTTCTGGTTGTTTGAATGATACATTCTCCTTATAATATCCTAGTTTTGTTTCTTATTTTGGTATGTTGCCTCTCTCCACCCCTATTCATACCATGTTAAATAACATTGATCTATGTATCCACTCCTCTTTCTTCCCATCCCATTATTGTTTCACCCGATTTCTATGCTATCCCTACTAGTGCCATGACCACTTTTGTCCCTAATGATTCACTTATCATTTCCACTTCTATAGATAATGTTGCATCTTCTTCTATTATTAATGGTATTCCTACCTCCACTATTACCACCAGTAACTCTATTCTTATAGAGTTAGAAATCATCTACTCTTCAATTTCTATTATATATTGAAAACTCATTTTACTATCCACTTCCTTATTATGTTTTATGATGCACTTATCTTGTTCTTGAGCCTTTATTGCCTCACCAAGATGCCAACTAGACTAGCTATTTAACCTATATTATTTTATAGCCTTCCATATAATCTAACCTGATTTGGCTCTAGCATGATAATAGTGATGGAAGTTTGGAGATGTTGGAAGCTTGAGTTGTTTGTGAGTTGCTTGGGTGTTGTCATCGATGCCAACCCCTTGTTTGAAGAAAATGTTGGAATTGTTGGTATTGATGTCAACACATGCTGGTGTTTTCATTTATTTCATACTTCAGCATAGTTACAGAGGTTGTTGGCCCAACTTTTGTTTGAGGAGATTGTTTTAGTTGGAAAGTGTTGCATGTTGTAGATGCTATAGAAATGTTGTAGAGATGTTAATAATGTTGTTGATGAATTTGGTTCAATTGGTTTCCATGTGCTTTTGATAAAATTTGAATGAAAGAGAGTTTAGTGTGACAAAGTGGTGTTAAGTGTTTTGCTTCGTATTTCTTCATGATTGAAGATATGCTCATGTGGTTTGGACGTGATGATTAGAGGTGTTTAGAGGTGTCATATATAGAGTTGTATTGTACTGTAGTGGAAGATGAGTTTGACAGTATGTCTATAATTTGATTCTATAAAACTCAAAATGAGTCAGTTTCAAAAATGGAAGAAACTACCACAAAATGAAGAATCCTTAAGAATTGTTTTGGTGAATTGGAAGAAAAATTTGATGAAGAGGTGAGTTTATGCCCCCTCCTATTTTCCCCCCCAGATAGGTGGGTAACAACAAGAAGGTGGGAAAGGGAAATTCCATTGTGAAAAATGGAGAAAATTGGCATATATGCCTGATGTCGGCCCATGGAAGGTCATTTTCACTATTGACTACGATGGGTTTTGTTGAAATTTCTATAGATTTTTAGCAAAATACCTCGTAGACAAGACTTCAAGCTACCCAGGATAGAGCAATTATGGTCCATCATGGAGAGGAACAAGCCATGAGATGAGGTATGCGAAATTTTTTTCCTAGCCTTTCATTTTTATGTTTTTTTAGCATTAGAAAAATTGTAAGCAACGTAGGTGTCTAGTTGGCGCATTGACGTCCTATGGTCATGCTAGCATCTAGTTGGTGTTTCTGGGTTTGAAGTCCATAGTGGCATCTAGCCCACATTTTATTGTCACCCGGTAAGCCCTTAGACACCAACATGCCACATAAATGTCTACGTGGTGCATTGTTGTCTTAGTGACAAAAAAAATTAGAAGATGTAGAATAGAGATGGATTTTCATGACATGGTGCTTTATGTTTTTGTAGGACTTGCCTAAGATCCATGATCATGGTGGAAGTGTTGCATTGTCATTGCTATGTATCCGCAGATCTGAGATCTTTGTTGATGAGTATACTCTGCTAAAATAGGTCAGGTTATGATGGGTATACACCTTGCTCGAGATACAATTTCACGTACCGATGTTGATGGCATTGATGGAGAGGTGGGACGTAAACTCCTCCTCATTTCATCTCATGATAGGGGAGATGACTATCACCCTTGAGGATGTGTATCACATTCTTCAACTTCCCATCTAGGGAGAGAGGGTATTATATGAGAAGGGGCATACTCCCCAAGACACACAAGCAACACAACATTGCCTTGGCTAAATTATCCTAGAGGACACCACCAACCATATATATGAGGTGGCTGGAGAAGGGGTATGTTGCAGTTTCCTTGGCATTGTCATAGGGGAAGTAAGTATGCATGAATGAATCAATTAGAGTTTAAAACACTAAGAATTCAAACAATTGAGATCAATCAAACCCATACCTAATGAAATTCATTTTCAAAGCATAGAAATGATTTAATCTAAATATTTTAACATAAATCAAAGCAATTAAATCACTAGGAAGTGAAAACCTTCAATCCTATTGTGGATTGATTCATAATTGTGATGTGGATTGCTCATTTTTTGCATAATCCATGTTCCAAGAGCTTGATATGGGAGGATGTGATTCACAAAATAGGCTCTAAAATTCTCAATAAATGACTCAATAATTGTAGAGAGTACCTATGCTTATAAGGATTGTGAATGATTTTCATGTTGATGAAGTTTTGTTTTATAGATTTTGGAAATTCTGATCAACAACCAAGATTTGATTTGAGGATCAATGGATGAGAGGAAATAAAGGAGGTGAATGTGGATCACGAAGGATCAATGGTTGGGGATTCATGAGAGCCCAAAATATCCTTAATTTCATGGAAATAGGCTGGAGATATTTTGAATTGGAGGGAAGAATTTGAATTTAAAAAGGGAATGTTCTTTGTACAAGTTAGAGAGTTGGAGGAAAATTAGCCAATTAAACATTTATTAAAATCATTTAATTGTGAGGATGAGGGTATTTAATATTTTTGATCAAATAATTGGGAATTATTTAAAATGTTAGGTTTGATGCCTTTGTAAAAAGGCTGACGTATTTGAAAATGCATGTCAACGATGTGCCTTTGCAAAAGTGTGACACCTTTGACTGGCAAAGTGTGATGCCTTTACAAAAAGGATTTTTGTTTTTTAGACATTTTTGAATTTTTTAGAAAATTGATGTCATGAGCATCATGCTTGCAAGCTATCATATACCCTATCCTTTCCTAGGAGCAAAGGCCACAAATTTTAGAGATGATCACCAAATTTTCACACATTAAGGTTGAGTTCCTTCATGTTGTCAACCTATTCCATGTTACCTATATGCTTGAGATTTGGTTACATCTTGCTCTTATCACTATAGTTGTCGAGCGCTTGCACTCAAAGACTTCATCCTTCCACTTTTTGATTTGGGAGGCCACTATTACTCTTGAGGATGTGTGGTGGATTCTACATATTTTTATCCATGGAGAGTGAGTGGTCTATGAGGTATACCTTGGATTTGAGGCTCTTGAGCATGTTTTGATGGACAATTAGATTCAACTCGAGGAGGGATAGGTGGACCTAAGAGAGTATGTTGGTATCATTAGTGATGTTACTATCATGGTGGCTAGATTGATTATGGGTCCATTGATGCTTGATAGATGATCTCAGAGGTTTAGCCTTGGATGGGGGATGGTCTTGGTGATGATCCTAGAGGATGGAGTTCACTTTAATTGGGGTCCCTGTATCTTGGCCCACTTGTATCATGACATGCATTAGGTAGTGTATTGAGGTGTGACTAGCTTGTCAATTGATATGAGTCTACTTTAAATTTGGGCATGAGATCATATTGTAGTGCTCAAACCTTCTTATGACTTATGTTGGGATTATGGAGATCCATATGTTTTCAAATAGGAGGGCATGCTGACTCACCACCACATGGGAGAGCTACCCTATTAGTGATGAGTTATAAATGATATGACAAAGTTCACCTCGAGGCCGTGGGTAGATAAAAAGGATTAGGATGATGATGCAGAGCATCTTCCCTACTATTGATAGGCTCAGTGGCTTATCAGTTGCACCCCCTAGATCATAGAGAGGTATCTTATAGATAAGGTGATGATATAATTTGGAGAGAGAAAGACAGTGCCAAGGGATGATTGCTAAGTTGTGTTTGCATGCATAGTTAGAGATATATCCTAGTCAAGGGATTTTTTGATCATTCATACAACCATAGTTGATTTTGATCACCTTGCTCAGGTTCTATGGGCTTATTCAGATGGTGATGATGATCCTAGGACCACCGTGGAGTACAATACTTGGTTCACCACACATTGACCTTTCAAGTTTACAAACCTAGCTAGAGGGGATGTAGGCGGTAGATGGTGCAAGGATGAGTCTAGTAGATAATGATGGTAGAGACAAAGGATAGAGGTAGAGGCACCCATAGTGGAGGATCATGGACCACAAAGACCACCATAGCAACATGTGATAGTTGTTTCAGGTGTTTAGTATTAGAGACTTCAAAATACACTATAAGAGAGGGATCAGGCATTCTAGGATCATGATGGTTTTCGAGTTGAGTGAGATTAGGCACACCAAGAGAATGATGGTTTTTGATAAGAGAGAGATGGTATCTTCGAACAACAAAGGTACAAACAAACAGGGACCAATTCATGGTTGAGAAAGATCAAAACCAATTTGAGAGGGATACAAAGACAACTCAACATCAATAGGTTGAGTTATAGCTATCCCAAGAGACAACACATAGGCAACAATTAGAGGCTGCTACACAGGCATCAGGGTGAGTGTTTTCACTTGCATAGTACACACAGGCCATTAGTGAGGCCACCTACTATAGGACTCCGTATCACAAGGAAATGCCAACACATAGGTGACAACCTAATTATTGACACTAAAGTGCCATTGGTCCTAGTAGATCAGAGGGATTAGTGGGTAGATCCTCATAGGCTCCATTAGATGGACAACAATGACAACCTACAAGACCACCACTAGAGAAGCCTCCTCCCAATCGAGAGGATTGGGGGAGATCAGGATAGTTTGATTTGCACATAGATATTATTTTGTATCCATATACTAACATAGATAGGCTTATGATGTATACACATTCATTGGTAATGGATAGCCTCATGTATATTTTGATGTATATCACACACATTTGATATGTATCATGATAGTAATTTTTTGATATATATATGAGATGAGTGATTATTATATGACCATGCTATGGAGTTGTTGTATGTTTATGATCTTTTATGATGTATGATGCATGATTATGCTATGATTATGGATGCAGATGTTATGCTATGTATGGACCCATTATGTTATTTTATGAAGTCATGATGTGATGTCTATTTATTATGCTTATGATTTGATATGTACATTGTTAATGATCTATGCATGTAGGATGTATGACATGGGTGATGATATGATCATGATTCCTTTTTGTATTTTCATATGATATATTATGATTATGTAGAATGGATGATATGAGATGGTACAGACAGTTTATGGATGCAGGGTGGATCCATATTTTTTTTCGTTATGTAATGATACTTGGATGGGAATGTTAGTATGGATAGAAGAATGAGATGAAATTTGATGATGATATTGAGATAGAATGGAATGATGTTGATCAAGATACCAATAAATCTATGATTATTTTAGGATTTTATTAGATATGTGATAGGATAGGTTATTTTTCTTTTTCTTTTTAGATTATGCAACATAACATAGAGCAATCCTTATTTTATGTAGCAAGTAGACACAATGCACCAAGGTATGAAGAACCAAGGTGGCTTTGTATCTATTGCATGAACTTTGGCTTTGCAAATAAATAGGAGTATCCTTGTTCAAATCTGACATGCAAATGCCTTGTTTGATAATGTGAGAGAATGAAGCCATTGAAGTAAGGAGACCAATAAAAAAGGTATAAAGAACTTGATATGCACTAGACATTGTATTACTCAATACTATCCTTGCACACACAAGGCAAGCATTCGCCAAGGTTGTATTACAAGAACATCCAACAAACATAGCAGATGAAAGAAATGACAATGCCCCATTATGTACCCCTCTAGACATACAAAGATATTGAGAATCAAGGTAGTTTTGAATGAGTGATGTAAAGAGACAAAAAGATAAAACCAAAAGAAAAGATCAAGATAAAAAATATCAATGCCATCATATCTCTTGCTAGAGAGATTTATTTTGGGTTGATATCTGAAATGGTGTCTATTGTAGGAAAGATATATTCATTAAGACATTAATTGGATATTGCTTTGTTTTAAAATGTTTGTAGGCTATCAATATAAAGGTTAACCAATATGTTTGACAATGAACAAGACTTATGATTTTGTATGAAATTTTTATGTTTTGACAAAGTGTTGTACTTGCTTCCATTTGTTTCACCAAAGGTGAAGGTGGTGATAGGTTTATTATGGATGATAGTTTATTGTGAATGCGATGAAATGGGATGGGATGGATCATAATTTAGTTTCTTTTCAAATGTTTTCAATGTTTTTGACTTTTTGAGGTTGTTTTTGGAATTTTGCATTTTCTAAGTTTGTTTTTGGTATTTTGAAAATATTTGAATATTTTTTAGGTTTTCAACATGTTATGATTGAGAGAACATAACCTAAGGGAGAAACCTATACCTCAAGGGCTCATCAGAGATGGCCTTTCCTATGTGAATGCACAAAGGCCTTATAGTTCAATTTTTTGGACTTGAATTCAACACATACTTGATGGCTAATGATGTTTTTGGGATTTTGACATTTTTGTGGATATTTTTGAGTTTTTGATGTTATTTGGATGTTTAGGGTTTTCAATATATAAATGTTTAAGTATTTTTGATGTCATTTTGAATATTTTGAATATTTTTGATATATAAATGACTTAGGTGATATACAAGAATCCATGCTGATGACTAGGTGTAGGAAGATTTCCCTAGTCATGTGTTAGACTACTTAGAAATAGGAAGGACAAACTGACCTTAGGATAATGCCAAGTAATATTGACAGGGATAGATACTCGTCAAAGACTGAGCCATGATGGGGATGGAGATGGATGAATGAAAAATGGATGGATGAAAATTTTATTATGAATGGATGAAAGGAGAAAGAGTACTTGATAGATGGTAGATAGTGCTTATTTACACAAGGTGTATGTTTGCTAGGTTTTCAGCTAGGTACTTGCCCAAAGTGCCACCAAAGTGGTTTTTACTAGAGGATGATTTTTCTCGTTACTATTGTTATCCCTTTTTTGGATTTTTTTCTATTTTTTGGATTTTTGATTTTATTTTTGGAATAATATACCCCTCATGGGCTAGGCATAGAACCTCTTTAAATGACTGTTGTTGATAGGTTCCTACAAGGGATCCCCTTCAAGTGTAGCTAACTAATATGCTTTAGAACCATAACTTTTAGTGATGACAAATGGTCCCAACCAATTCGGTTCAAAACTTCCCTTTGTTGTCCTAATCTAACTATTTTTTTTGACTCTTTAAGGAGGTCTCCTACTTGTAACTTTCGACCTTTGATATTTTTGTTGTAGCTTCTATGCAACTGATTATGATAGGCTTGCAAGCAACTTAGTGCTTCTAGGTGACGTTCATCCAACAAATCAAGTTCATTCAACTTGGAAGTCCTATATTCTTGACCATCTATTACATGTAGTGAAACTCCTAGTGATGGGAAATAAACCTCAATAGGTAGTATAGCTTCAGTTATGCATACCAAGGAATAGGGAGTATTTCGAGTGGGTGTTTTGATATGAGTTCAGTATACCCATAAGGTGGGATTCAACTATAAGTACCAATCTCGACCAACATCATTAATAGTCTTGTTCAAGATCTTGATGATGGTCTTGCTAGAAGCTTCTAATTGATCATTTCCTTAAGGGTAGTAAGGTGTAGAGAAATTATTTTGGATATGGAATTGGTTACAAAGTTATTAGAACATCTTAGTTTTTAAAAGGTGTTCCATTATTTGTGATAATGGCTTGATGAACACCGTAGCAAAAAAATAGGTAATTCAAGATGAACTTGGATATCTGTTTGCTTGTGATATAGGTCATTAGGATGGATTCTACCCACTTCATAAAATACTTAGTGGTAGTAATTATGAATTTGTGGCCATTAGATGAGGTAGGTGTTATTTTTCCAATGAGATTGATCCCCCACTATGAGAAAGGCCATGGTGTAGTGATAGGTCAAAGCTCTTGAGCTAAAGAATGAATGAGGTCCCCATGCTACTTGCATTGTAAGAACTTCTTCACAAATTGATTAGCCTCTTGTTCCATGGTAAGCTAATAGTAACCCATTCTAAGTAACTTCTTCACTAAGGTAACACCACTCAAATGTGATTTGAAAATGCCTTCATGTATATCTTTTAAGGAGGTTGAAGCTTCTTCTTGGTTAAGCAAAATATAACATTGTATCAATACTTCTTTGATAAAGGGCATCACCAATGATGACGAAGTGAGAGGATCAATGGATAAATGTTTTGTGAAGGTTATTAGTGAGGTTAGATGGAAGGATACCATTGTGAAGGTAAAGGTAGATGTCATGGTACCAAGGGGAACTGGGACCACCAATTTCACACATAGATTCTGATTTAGGTATGTCGAAAGCCAGTATGAGAAGCTCCTCCACAAGGAATTCACATTTCAAGCTATTATGGGGCATGTCTAGTAAATATCCAATTGTTTCCATGGAATATACATCTTTTTTGTTGAATCTCAGAGTTTACTCAAATTTGATATCTATAAAATATTATTTAAATCTATCTACCATTCTCTTGTAAGGAATCAACATATCATCCTTTATTTAGTAATTTTCATTGACTTGTCTAACTACCAATTGGGAATCACCATAGACCTAGAGTTCCTGGATCTACCATTGAATTTCCATTCCTAGCCTTGTGATGAGAGCCTCATATTCCACTATGTTATTCATGCATGGAAAAGCTAGTCTATATGATTTTGGAATGCAATCACCTTAAGGGTTGATGAATAAGATTCATGTTGTGTATGGGAAGCATCAAAGTATAACTTCCATTGGTTTGTTGACTTGAGTGTGAATACTGCTTCATTTGGAAATTTTGATACCAACAAGTTTTCAACATATATTAGAGCTTCAACCAATTGATCTGGTATGATTTTTCCTTTGATAGCCTTTCGGTCCACATACTATGATATAAAACTCACTTAGGATCATTACCCATTTAGACATACAAATCGTGAGAGTTACCTTTGATAAAAGATATTTCAATAGATCAATCTTGGAGATAAGCTTGATTGGGTGACTCAACATTAAGTGTTGTAGCTTTTGTGAAGCAAAAACTATTTCTAGACAATCTCTTTCAATGGGAGTGTAATTAATCTCATATCCTACTAAGGTCCTACTTATATATCATATTTCTCTTTCCTTTCTTGATTCATCATGTTGTGCTAGGAGAACTCCTAATGCTGTTGATGTCGCTGATATATAGTATCAAGGGTTTATTTATAACTGATGGAATTAATACTGGTGGTGATGTAAGATAGTCCTTTAAATATTGGAAATATTATTGGAAATGATGATCCCATTTTAAAGCAACACCTTTATGAATAAGGTGTGTAAATGGATGAAATTTGTCATCCAAATGTGCAATGAATCTCCTAATAGATTGAAGCTTCCCTTGTAGATTGCAAAGATGTTCGAGTATTTTAGGTGGCTGCATCTCAATGATGGATTTTACTTTTTCCGAGTCCACTTCAATTCCCCTTTGTGATATAATGTATCCCAAAAGTTTCCCTGAAGTGAATCCAAAGACACATTTCTTTGGATTCAATCTCACTTGATATTTCTTGAGCCTGTCTAAGATTTGAGCTAAGACTTCCAGATGTCCTTTCCTTGTGATTGATTTTGCAAGTATGTCATCCACATAATCTTCCAAGATCTTTTGAAACATGTAATGGAAGATAATTATCATCACTCTTTGATATGTAGCTCCGGAGTTTTAGAGACCAAATGGAATGATGTTCCAACAGTAGGTTTCCCATGGAAATGTGAATGCATTTTTATGTTGGTCTTCCTTAGCTATCATTATCTGGTTGTATCTTGAGAATCCATCCATGAGGGATAACATCTCGTGTCTAGTTGTGAGATCTACAATAATGTTTATGTTTGGCAATGAAAAGTCATCTTTAAGAAATGCTTTATTCAAGTCTCTAAACTTTGTGCATATATGGATTCCCCTAGTGGGTTTTGATACTGGTACTAGGTTTGAAACCCACTCTAGGTGATTAATAGGTCTTATGAAACATACATCGAGTAGCTTCTGCAATTCAACCTTGACCAAGAGTGTTATTTGCGAATGTATTTTGTTTAGATTTTATTTCATAGGTTTCACATTCAAATGTACTATCAAGTAATGCACCACTAATGAAGTATCCAAACTTGGCATGTTTGCATAGGACCAAGTAAAGTTGAATTTTCTATATTTTAAGAAAGATGCTAGATTATGATGTTCATCATCAAGGGATATAGCATAGAAGGTCACTTGAGGTTGCTCGATGGTCTCAACATTTAGTGGTTTCCCATCTTTCACCAAAACTACTAATTTTTCTTGATCCATTATGACTTTAAGGAGATTGAATCCTTCATCCTTAGGTGCCTCAAGGAGGTTTCCACCTTCATATGCATCATTTGTTTTTACTTTTTCTTGATCCAAAAGTGCTACATTATGGTTTTTTCTTGGGGGTCTTGTTTTGTTTTTTAAATTCGCCATTTTGTGACTAAAGGATTCAATTGTGCCCCTAAAGTACGTGTGGGTATCAAGTTTTATTTTAAAATCTGCTTTGTGATATCCAAAAGGAATGCCATATTTGAGCCCCATGAATTATGTGATAGCCTCATCATTTTCTAATGAATCAAGAATCAACGCTTTCTGTTGGTCCCAATCTATGAGTTGAGGATAGATAAGTTTAATTTCATTGTCTTGGATGGGAGATGTGAAGAAAGTAGTGGTAATAGTGTATATTGAGGCATATTCAAATAAACATTTTATACACATGGGTAAGTATTTGATATTTTTTTATCATAAGATGGGTTAGACCAAGAAGAAGCTTCAAATTGTTTAATATATCCTCAATGAGAGGGATCACATTTTTTTTGAGTCATACCCAAGACCTTTGTTCTTTGGTTGCTTCTCTAGTATGATGGGTTCACGCATACCTTGTTGCTTTAAAGCCAAGCCCACTAGTACCTGTATATCCCATGTTTTTGATCAATAGATAACCTTTTTTATTTGTATCCATAGGAAAAGGAGGTTCCTCTTGGTATATCTATTTAGAAATATCCCATTTGTCTATGATCTCTGCATTCAATTCTCCCCATATTGTGAATATAGTTGGTTTAAATTTGAGTATTTTAGTCACTTTCTCAATATGGCGGGGTTTACCATATGATTTGGGAGAAAGTGGTAGTTTTCCTACATAGAATGTTCCTTTGAGGTTGTAGTCACCACAACCATTATATTGTATCTGCCCTTTGATATTTTTGTGTTTTTGATGTAGAAGAAAGTGTTGTTGGATCAACACAAGAGGATGAAAGTGGAACTCTATCTTTGATTGGGACTTGTAGAAATCTGTGATATTTTTCCTCTATACTTTTATAATAGTAAAAGGGTTCAGGGTCACCATGAATGGTAACTTATTTTTCCTTGTATAGAAATTTTATGCATTGATGATAGTTAGATGCTATAGCCCGTCATGGTATGGGTCCATGGGTGGCTCAAAAGGATGTTATATGGCAAGTCAAGGTCTAATATTTGATATGTTCTCTCTATAATTTGGGACCCACTCGTATAGGTAGATTGATTATTCCTTTTGAATCCTATTCATTATCATCATAGGCCCTAATGGTGATACCTTTTTCTCTTTCGATTAATTTATCAAAGTAACCCAAGTGTTTGACCAGCTGAAGGGTACAAATGTTCAATCCCACACCTCCATCTATCAATAATCTTTTCACTTTGTGTTTGTGAACATATACTTCAAGGTGTAATACTCAATTATGAAATGATTAGGATGGAATATATTTCTCTATGAATACTAGAAAATGAGTGAATGCAATATGCCCCACCATGACTTGGAATAGTTTGGTGTCTTTGTCATTAGGTACACATGAAGACAAAAGAGCTTTATCCAAAATTTCTTTATATGCAGGTGAAATTATCAAGAGTTCTAGAATGGAGTTTGGGATGACGTCTTCTCGAGATGTTCGATTAAGCTATAATCCATAAGATTAAATTTTGATTGACCTCTCCTTGTTGTATGGGATCCTTTAATGCCAACCTTCCCTCTTCATTTGGTGAATCCACACATGATTTGGTCCTTGGATAATGACAACAAATATATGATTGCCATCACACTGTACATTTCCCACAACATTATTGTAGTTGAGATTAAAATTATTGTAGGTTTTAGCTTTTCCTATATCATTTCCTTTGCCATGGTTTGGAATAGGATTTTTTTTATATTCCCAAGTAATTGTTTCTGAGGTACCAGGTCATTGGTCAATGTTGAATTCACCATGATTGATTAGGTCTTGGATACTATTTTTTACTTTCATACAGTTTGAAGTCTTATGCCATTTGGTGCGATGATATTCATAGTAGTCATTGTCATTGTACCATGAATATTTGAATTGTGGCTCTTCATACTTTCTGAATTCAAGAAGTTTTATTAAGTTAGTTTGAATCAACTTACCCAAGATCGTTTCAATAGGTTCTCCCAATGGGGTGTATTTGTGTCTTGGTGGATAATTGTTTTGTCTTGGTGATGGTGGTGCCCTTTTGGATATTTGGTTGATTATGTTGTGTGTTTGATTGAGATGTATTTTTTATCAAAAATTTTGTGTCTACCACACCATCGTTAGTTACATTCTCATTTTTGCCCATATATAGGGTTTGTCACTTGAACTAGACAGTTGATGATTGTCCTTATAGATTTGCACCACTGTTTTAGTGATGAGTGCTCTTTCAATGTTAATATATTTAGAGATAAGTTCTTCAAAGGTTGTTACACATTAAATTCATAATTGGAAGGTGTGATCTGTGTTTAAATTACCTGCAATGATATCTACTTGTTGTTTTTTGGGTATTAGCCATTTGCACTTGCTTGCCTTGTGTCTCCATCTTTGTAGGAAAGAGGAAAAGGCTTCTCCTTTATTTTGTTTTTGAGTCTGTAGTTCCTCTAAGGTGATTTCAACATCAATATTATAGGAGAAACGAGCTACAACTTGATCTATAATTTCTTGAAATATTTTAATTCCTTGCGGTAGATGTGAAAACCACTCTATATCTTTCGCATCCAAACTATGTGGAAATAGGAACATAAGATAGGAATAATTATAATATACCTCCATACAAGCTATGTAGAATTCTCTTATGTGCTCTTCAGGGTTACTTTTGTTGAATGGGTATGGACATAAGTCTTGGATAGTGTATGATCTTTTTATCTTTCCTAGTTGTATATCCTGAATATTTTGTGTTAATGTTTGAATTTATGAGGATATATTTGTAGATGGAACATTTGGTAGAAAATTATAGGTGTTTTATAGATTTGGATCTTGATATGTAGATGGGTTTTTTTTGTATGGATTATATGGAGGTTGAGGTTGTGGACCCATTTGATATTAGAGATTACTTTGAGGTAAGGGACCTGTTTGATATGCTGGATTGGGTTGAGGTGGAGGAGGTGCATTGTAAGGTCCATATTGGTGTTGGGGTATGATGTTTGGTTGGGGGTTTTGTTACATGGCTTGTTGTTGTTTTTATTGTGCAAGTAACTATTGTTGAGCTTACAATTTTTCTTGAGCATGTAATTGGAGTTGAGCTTAATAGATTTTTCAAAGTAATCAAATTGATAAAATTTATTAACATAGGGGTTTATATACATGCAATGGCAGTGAATGGAGTACTTAAAATAGCACTCACACAGTTCACAATGAATAACAAATATCACACGTATTAAAACAAAAAAAAAACAATAATAAATAGAAAAACAACCTATCTATGTGGAAACAATGATGGAATACCCAACATTCCCTCCTTATTACATCATTTTTTTAAAGTACTAATAAGAGAATCCTAATTTTTTTCAAACTTCACACGTATAAGAGGCTTGGTGAAGATATCAACATGTTGTTCCTGAGTTGAGCAGAATTGGAGCTAAATGTTGTTTTGTTGGACATTTTCTTGTATGAATTGATAGTCAACTTCAATATGCTTTGTCCGTTCGTGAAACACTGGATTACGAAAAAGCTTGAGAATACTTTGATTATCATAATAGAGGATGGTAGGCTAGTTTTGAGGTACCCCCAATCCTTCTAATATGTGACTTAACCAAATAGCCTCACAAACTGCTACACCTGTTACACAATATTCTGCCTCTATTGAGGAATGAACAACTGTGGCCTGCTTCTTACTTCCCTAAGAAATAGGACCTGATATGAGGAAAAAACAAATCCAGAAGTGGACTTTCTATCATCAATAGAACTTGCATAATCTGCATCTGTGTACCTAGTTAAGAAAAATTGATCATTCTTTTTATATTCCAAACCATGATCCATTGTACCATGTGGATACCTTAAGACCCTTTTTTCTGCTAGCCAATGAAATTTCTTTGGTTCTTGCATGAATCGTGAAAGATAACAACAAAAATGATATTTGGTCTAGTATATGTTAGATAAATCAAAACTCCAATCATTTGACGATAAAGAGTTGCATTCACCTGAGGAGATATATCATATGTAGATAACTGCAAACTTGATTCCATAGGTGTAAACATGGGTTTGGACTCCATCATTTTGAAATTCTCAAGTAATGTCTTGGCATATTTCCTTTGAGATAAAAAGATATGGTGATTTTTTTCCATACCTCTAAACCGAGGCAATAGTGAAGTAGCCCAAGATCTGTCATATCAAAGGCCTTCTTGAGATCATTCTTAGTTGTCTCAATGATTTCTTCTGAGCTTCTTGTGATAACTAAGTCATCAACATATACAATAATGATTACAATATCCCCCCCTTATCCTTGAGATAAAGATTTGGATCATATGGATGCCTAGTAAAACCATGTTTTAGCAAATGTTCATCAATTTTGATATACCAAGCTCTTGGAGCTTGTTTGAAACCATATAGGGACTTGAAAATTTTGCATACCTTTTCCAATAATACAACTAGAACAAATAGAACTCAACTTATCAAGTGAGGGAATCCCTTTGACCATGCATTTCTCACTAAGTGTTAGCAAGTAACTAGTGCTTAAATGACCAAATCTATAATGCCAAATAGTAGATTTTGCAAAGCAATCGAATTGATAAACTTTATTAACATAAGGGTTTATATACATGCGATGGCGGTGAATGGAGTACTTGAAATAGCACTCACATAGCTCACAATGAATAAGAAATACCACACATATTAAAACAAACCAAAAAGAAAACAATAACAAATAACAAAACAAACTATCTACGTGGAAACAATGATGGAATACCCAACATTGCTTGCAATTGATGTTGGAATTTTTTTTGTTATACTTAGAGTTGTTGTTCTTGAAGTCGTTGTTGGTATTCCATGTTTTGTTGGTGTGATGGAATAGTATTTGGTTTTTGAGCATAAATGCTTTGATTTGGTGGTATGGTTTTGTGTTGGGGAGGTTCTTGACGGTGTTGTGAAAGGATGTTATGTTGAGGTGATTGTTGATATTGAGGTTTATATTGATTTTGAGGTTGTTGAGTTTGATATTGAGGTGGTTGTTGAGGGGGTTGTTGATGAACATATATGTTTTGTGAGGGCGGTATGGTAAAAGGATTGCTACCATAGTTTACCAAATTCAAATTTGGTATGTTTGGATTTGGTTGGTTGGTGTATGGTGGTAGATTGTTTGTGTTTTGTTAGCCTAGGTTGGTTGGAGTCCCTAGGCCTTGAGTGTTGTATAGCGAATTATTATATTGATTTGAAAATTTCATTTGATTTTCTCCTTGTAAAGTGACCATGGGTTTATTGGTACATTTGTTGAAGAATGATTAGGTATTTGTTCAATGGCATGATGCACTAAGGGCCACTTCCTTGTGGATGGTTTCTTGCTCCAAAATTTAAAAAGGTTGGTTGTTCCCTAAGTTGATTGACATAATTTTTTTAGGGAATTTAGCACTAGCTTGTGTGAGTCTTAACATGTATAAGTTTGGATCAAGAATTATCCTAGAATCCACTACTTTAATAAGAGATGGGTCTTGTTGCATCTCTAATATCTGTTTAGGAGTGAAGTCAAAGGATTTTTTAGTGTCATCCACTAATGGATGGTTTCAAATTCAATGGGTTTGGGTTGTGTTTTAGTTGGAAAAGGAACTTCATACTCTTTAAGATTGGTTTTAGGAATTCCATACGGTTGATCACTAGTACTTGTGATAGTGGGGGAGTTGTGCCACTAGGATTCTTCTTCACTCTCTTTTGAGATCTAGTTGTGACCACAAAACTTGTAGTTATCCTAGGAGATATAGATTTTCAAAGTGTATGGATATGTTTTTGTTAGGATATTTGAGTTGCCTCAAATAGAGATAGCAAAGAAACCTTAAGCTTCTTTGGACCAATGACAAATTTTGTTTAGATGAATGGATTGAGTGAAACCTTGAATTATAGATTTTTTTTATTTTGGATAAAGTATCTTGTTTAAGATGTGTTTAGGAATGATCCTTGCTTGTACTAGACAAATGAGTCCAAGCTAAGGAGGATGATAATGAGATTCACAAACATTGGGAGTAGAATAATTACTCCAAAGAAAGTTAACTCACAATGTTTTGAAACTAATTCAACCAAGCACTTGAAAGAAGAATTTTTTTTGAAGTAAAAAGCTAAACTAGGAGATGGTGGTAGAGATTTGAACCAAAAGTGAGCTATGTCTATTTCTAGGCTATTTATTTTGAATGGACTGGTTTATTATTTTGATGGGGTTGAATTGTTCCAATGATGACTAAAGGTGTTTTATACAAGTCCAAAGTGAAGTAGTGATGTGAGATGGAGATGAAAATATAGAGTTTGTTGTTGTTTTGAATGATTAGGATAAATAAAGGTTTATTCTGCATGAATCTCAGGTTTTAAAATGTTTGCTGGTCAAAATTCAAGATCTAGAAAAATCTAGGGTTTTTTTTTTTGACAGTCCAAAGTAGTCAAAGGTGCTAGACTATTTTTACAAAGGCATCTAAATGCCTACAAAGGTGCCTAGATACAATAGAAGCATTGCATTTTTGAATCAAAGGTACTCTAAAACAAAGGGATTGAGATGTGTAAAAGAAGAGATGCAAATATAGGCACTATTTTGATAAAAATAAAAGCATTAATTTGCATACAAAGGCATCACACTATGATAGTAAAAAATGACACTTTTGCTCAGAGGTTGAATTTATACAAGTTTGACCTATGGTTTTGATATTTTTAAAGTTTGATTTGTGTTTGATTATTTTGACAAGTGATAGAAAAATAAAAAAACATGTAGGACTAACTAAATTGGATGTTTGGAATATTTTTGCAAGTCTTCTTCAATAAGATTGTGCTAATTGGTATCGTGGGTAGATTTACAATAAAGACACGTCATAGATGCACATCCTAATTTAGTGGTAGATCGAGATTATCAGCGTAGAGTAGGCCTGCTCATAGAATGTCATATAATGAATGGGTGACTAGAGTATGCCAAGGTCATGTACCACCTTGACACCTCTCACCTTGAAAGGAAATTATCCTAACAAGGAATAATGGTCGCCTCAACAAAGGTTAGTACATAGCGAGTAACTTCAAGCATTGATACTTGTACATTGCACTACTTTAAGTTGACGATTTATAAATGGATCTTAGGCTTCTATATTTTACAAGTTTATAGTAGGGGATTTTCGTGAATAAAGATCTCATCCTATATGATCGAGTTGAGAGGAGTCTCCTCTCTACTCATCACCTCCCTATCTTGGCAGGATGAGGGTCATGGGGCTTGGCTTGATGGATGTAAGCCAATCCTTGGGGTACAAATTTTGTTCTCCTCCCATTATATAGCCCATTGGGAAATGTTCTTGAGATATAAAATTGGGGTGTAGAGCCCCCCAAGCAAGTCTCCTACTTGAAATAAATAGAAATGGTATTGCTTTTGATATCCAAGATTGTTCTTAGGAGTTGCAAGAGGAGAGCATACACAAAAATATACCTCAAGGTGTACAAATTTTTTGCAAATGAATGGTGTTTTTGATTTCTAAGATCACACTAGGCACAAGGAAAGAGCATACACACACATCCACTTATGAAACACTCCATAGAGTTCTTTTTAAGTGCACCAAGGATTCAAATATGTGGTTCAATTTTAAAAACACCAAATTCAAATGTGCAAGTTGCTGGTTAATTTTAGGTACACCAAAAGAAAATGATAGTTGTGGGGTTTATTTTAATTACACCAAGAGAAAATGAAATTTGTAGGTTCATTTTATTTGCACCAATTGAAATGTGAGATTAATTTTATGTGCACCAAATGTAAATGTGAAATTCCCAGATTAAATCTAAAAACCTACAACCAAAATAGTTAACAATTTTGAATTCTAATCTTCCTCCATCGATCGCCACATGCTGCAAAATGTTAGATAAAATTAGGAAAAAATAGAGGATTGTAAAGGTTAGTCAAAATATAGAATTCAAAACTGAATTGTAAACTTTAGCAAACAAAATCACTATTTACCTAACAAAGGCATTGAAATTTGGACAAAGGTGTCACAGTGTTAGTCTGCAAAGGTGCAAAGATTTTGGAAAGGAATTGAAGTTTCAACAAAGGCACTGCACTATCTTGCTAGAAAATAAAAATAAGTTAGAATAGAGGCACATATTTTTGGAAAAGGTGTCGGACTATTGATAGATAGATGCACCAAAGTTTTGCAAAGGCACTACACTATTTCTTGCAAAAAACTAGAATGCAAAAAGTCAGATGCGTCAAGCTTTAAACAAAGGCACCAAAAGTTGAGTTGTAGATGTGTCGAGCTTTGAAAAAAGGCATCACACTATTGAAAAAAGTGTTACACTATCTCTATAACCTACAAAGATGATAAAAACTCCACAAAAATGATTAAATTTGGGATGTGGGTCCCACTGGGTGTGCCAAAATATCATAGGGGAAGTACGTAAGCATGAATAAAAGCATGAATGAATCAATTAGAGTCTAAAACACTAAGAATTCAAACAATTGAGATCATACAAACCCATACTCAATGAAACTCATTTGCAAGGCATACAAAATATTTAATCTAAAAATCTAAACAAAAATAAAAGTAATTAAATCACTAGGAAGTGCAAAAATTCAATGCCATTGTGGATTGATGCATAATTGAGATGTGGATTGCTCAATTTATGCATAATATATGTTGCAAAAGCTTGATATGAGAGGATGTGATTCACAAAATAGGCTCTAAAATGCTCAATAAATGACTTAAGAATTCTAGAGAGTGCCTATGCTTATGAGGGTTGTGAATGATTTTCATGTTGATGAAGGCTTGTTTATAGATTTTGGAAATTTTGATCAATGATCTGTTATGCATTTTGCACACACACCCCGTTGCAAGTAGGGACCCCCCCTTTTTTTCCTTTTTCTTCATGCATTCCTTTCCCATGTTCATTTGGTTTTTCTTTCGCCTTTGCTTTTTGGCCTTTACTCTGTGTTGCTTTTGAAATTTTGATGCCCCTTTGAAAATATAGAAAAGTTGCCTAAGTGATCTTTTGTAGAAGTTTCTTTGTGGGTTGCCATAGCTGGGATGCCATCAAGCAGATGTAGGAGTCTTTTTGGCTGTTTGCGGAAGTCTCAATGCGAAAATCCATATGTGGAAGGTTGTTTACAAGATTTAGTGTTGACAACATTGTTGTCTTTGGAACCCACATCCTCCATCCCTACATCACCCTGGCACCCGCATCCTTCATCTCTAGACTAGTTTGTCCTTTTCAACATAGGTTCCCACAAATTAGGGCTTTCACAAAATCTAATATATTTACCTACATTTAATGCACCTATGCTTATAAATATGAGGATTCTAACCCTCATTTAAACCTTCGTGCATTTGAGAATTTGGTCAATCTACTGTGATTTTTGTCATGGTTTTTAGGGATTTCAAGGTTGGGTTTTCATGGGAGATTTTTCTCTAGTTAGTGCTCTCAAATGGTATGTGATCCTGCCTTTTCTGATTTGAATTTGAATTACGAATCTTATGTTTCAAAAGGGTATTTTCGATATAGCTGTTAAACTTTAAAAATTAAAGATAGAAACCTTGTGGATCATCCCTCATGGAACTCCATGTCTTGTTCCACCAAATTTTGGCTTGGAACCCATTGGCTTCCACATCGTCAAAACCCACATTATGCGAAACTATGAGTGCGTGACACAGTTGAGTTTATGCCAGAGTATCAACACAACCGCTCATGACTCCCACAAGGTCACTTTTTGAATTCACCTTGGCCGTGAACAATAAACTTAGGACATAATAATTTTCCCATGTGTTTAAAAGGATAAAACCTAAAATTTTACTAAGTATAGAACTCATTCCAGGAAGTATCCCATGGAAGCAAAATTTGGGGTGTCATTTTCACTACACCATTTTTTGGCACAAACGCTAGTGGATCCTGACTCACCGAATTTTGCACAAAGAATTTTTGCATTAAGTTAAATGGGTCACAAAATGAACCATAAGATGCAAAACCTTTGAATTTTAATTTCCCCACATGGTTAAAATGAATCTAACTTAAAACTGCTATCTTTATGTAATTATAGAGTTTGTGATGCAGGAAGCCTCTTGCGAAAAGCCATGTTGGTCATGCCATTTTTTTGGCATATCCATTATCATATTTCAACTAGATGAATTCCACATCAGGTTTCTCTGAATGGGCCTAAATGATAAATTTATTGAGTTAAAAGACTTAAATAACATTGCATGATCATTTTGCCATGTGCCAAATTTATAAATCTTGAAGATTGCTAAGTGTTTTTCATTGCAAAAAATTTATAGTGGGTTACTATTTACAGGTTTCCATTCCACTGGTGCCATTATTTATGACACTCACATCCTTCATCCCCACAATCCTATGGCACTTGAAACTCCCTAGCCTGTAAAACCTCAAAACTCTTAAAATTCTAGAAATTATCCTAGGAAGCTAATTTTAACATTGCTTTTCTAGTATATGGTATATTTGTGATGATTTTGGGCCATATTGATATGTTTTATATTAGACTAACATCTCACTTTCTCCCTTAATCAATTCAATTTATTACGCATTGTTCTTGTATGTTTTATGGAAAAAACCGAGAAAGCCGGAAAGAGCGAGAGAACAACAAAGATTGAAAAAGAAAGGAAAAAATAAAGTATGAATTTCATGGTATGAAGGTCACCTCCAAAATTGCCTTGAGTTGGCACAAAATATCAAACATCAACCTTGGACATATTAATATTGATGAATTTAGAGAACAAGTCCTGGTTAATCTAGAGAATGACATGGCCAAAAAAATTAGAAAGAGTGGCATTGCACACATGATAGGGTTTCAACCATCTTTGATCAGCCCTGAAATCATTCATGGGTGTAGGGAATTATACCACAAGGATTATCAAAGGATCATCACTTCAAAAGGATGGGTGGTGGCTGATTTATCACCTCCATCCATTGCACATACATTTGGGATTCCTTCTTTTCGGGAGATACAGGAAACTAAGAAGGAGTATGCCCTCAGTGTAGGAAGGCTTCCCGAGAAGCTCTACATAAGTGATTTTGTGGTGGAAGCAAATGATTTGGTCACATTGCTGAGCTAGATTGCAGGGCTTCACGTGTACAATGTATTTGAAGAGTGGATGTGGTATTTCATTGAAGAAATCTTGAGGGTAAATACTAAGTTTAACTGGGAAAAGATTATCATTGGTCATATCCATGCACAATTTATTTCACTAAAGAAGACCTTAGATTTCTACATGACCTCCTATATTGTGTATATATGGGCGACCAACTTCCCCTATAGAGATCTAACATGCACAAGAAACCTCGGATTGGGACCTGATTAGAATATCATCTATGAATGCTACGTGCAACTCTAGTACACAAATTTCATTAAAAACTATAAGTGGGTAAATGATGCTTTTATTGTGTACATTCCTAGATAATTGTTAGTTAAATTTGGAAAAAAATGATGTACTGTGCCAAAGCTATGGTAAATAACTTCAGCTACTGGTTCATCCAATTCCCCAAGTTTACATATTTCAAAATTGAAGGGTTTTTAGGGACACCATATAGGTTTCCCAAGTATCCAACATACAATATGGTCTTTCTTGAGCTCACCTGACAACTACGTACCTCACACCAATTTCTATAGTCTAAGCATAGATATGGGGTACCTTATCCAATGACACTAGGGAGAGGAATGCATGTGTGCCCCACAACAATTTTAGTAGAAAATTTTGATAGGGAGATTCAAGAGTATGGGATCATTTTCCACACCATGAGGGGAAGTGTTGACCCCTAGGGAAAGTTAAAGAAACAAGTTGGAAGGAAACATGCACACATGCCACACTTAGAGGACTTCTGGGTGAATTGTGAAAATGATCAAGAAGTATGAAATAGAATTTACATGAGAATGTCTTTGGAGCTCATAAGAACTCTCAAAATTTACATAGTACCAAATCAAGTAAAGGAAATAGATTGGATGAGGCTACCTTCAGTAAGATAGCTAAGTTACTACTACCACTGATCGATTGGATGGAAGAATAAGAGATCGACATTGGTGTGGTCACTCGTCCAGTGCAACAAAGGACAAAATAGTGGCTTGATGATCAAATTTCTCAATTGGAACAACAAGGAGTGGAGCTAACCTTTAGTGAATGGGAGAAAGAGAAAGTTCTAGAGAATAACGAAGGAGGAAAAATCAAAGATGAGGCTAAGGTAGGCTCATAAAGCAAGGATGCAACCTCTCCTCATCCAACTCTCTCTTGAAGAGAAATGATACATCTGAGAGGTAGCCCACTGAAAAGCCTCACGTGTATGAAAGGAAGGTTGTAGAGGGATGAAGGCCCCCTAAGAAAGATAAGAATGGAGGTACATTCATAATGGAGACTATCAAGGAATATGCTTCTCCTCATAAGGAGAAAATTGAAACGCAATCACCTACTCTCCCACACTTAGCCCTGCCATCCATTGCACCACTTACATCAGCTTTTGATCCACTTTCGCCACTTGTATCCTCTCCACCTGCTATAGAAATCTCTATCCACATTCCATCTACCACTCTGACCACTTTGGTGATTGTGGTTGAGTCCTATTCATTTGTGTTGTCATCTCCATCTTCCTCCTCACTTCCATCCTCCTAGCCTACCTTTTCTGCACCATTTCCTACTATTCCTTCTATTTTGCCTATGCCAACTACCTTGCCATAGTCCTTCATGGTATACTTGAAAAACATGTACAAAGGATTGTTAGAAAATATATTATCCCTAGAAGAAAAACTCCTCATGTCCCAACTTGCCACTACCCTACCTCCTCCTCCCTTGGAGCCACCAAAAATGGAGAACATAGAGAAAATCTGGGAAGAGATGCAACAAAAAGGAGAGGAAAAGCTCAAAGAGGCAGTTGATACTAGTGATGATTCTATGGCTTAGGAACATGAATAATATTTTGAAGAGCCAGAAGAGGGTTTTAAAATAGTGGAACCCATTGAGGAGGCATTTGATGATGAGGAAGAGAAGACTTTGAGATTAGGATAGATGAGCAAGGCCTTCAAAGAATAGCTACATGAAGAGGTCTCTGAGGGTGAAGAAGAGTATAGAGAACAAGAAGAAGATAAGGAGGAGGAAAAGATCCATGAAGAAGAAGAAAAGAAAATGGAAAAGTAAAAGGAAGTAGATATTGAATTTGCTAAAATTGAGAAAGTAATAGAAGAAGAAAACATCAGGGAGGAAGAAAAGATCATAGAAGATACCCCTAAGGATGAAGGTAAATCACAACAAGAGCAACAAGAGAAGGTGTCATCTACAGAGCAAGCACATGCTCCCTCATGGTTGGAGTAGCAGTTGAATGATAAAACATCAATAGTAGGAGATCCAAGGGCCCACTTTGAAGCAATTATGGCTCGTGTGGGGCAGAAGCCCAAAGAAAGAAAGAAAGAAAAGGTGCAGTGACACATCATGACCGATGGTTCAGGTTCTCATACAATGCACATGGCTAATTTGGTAGTTGAAAAGGATGCTGCCACCATTCAAGCATCAAAATACTAGGTTATATCCATAAACATTTGCTTGAAAAATAGAGCACAAAATATTGGTGAATTCCAGGGGTCAATGTACAACATTATGAATTAGACGGAAAAGGATTAGGCCACTAAAAAGGAGCTAAAGGCACAAGTGGCTGAGTTAACTACTTTTATTTAGTAAATTGTTGCTTTTAGTGAGGAAATTTCTGTTGAAGCTTCCATCCCTACAATTTTGTCAAAAGAAGAGGTTAGTAAAGTAGAGTGAATGAGAAGTTGGAATAAGTCCACTTTTTATTGGATCAACTATGTAGCTTCTATCGGGAATAAGGCTATGGATGTTGGAGTGGAAATGCATAACCACTTCCAAGTTTTGAGGACAAAGGGTGAGAATTAAATTGAAGAGTGTAAAGAATTCCTGGGATATTATGATATGACATGTCCCAAGTTGCACGTAATAAATAGTTTTTCTATAGAAATTTTGGAGTAGAAGTAGATGTTAACCAAGAATGAGCTGAATGAGCCTGAAGTATGGATATTTTCCATCAAATTCAAAAGGGAAGTCTTTGCCAAGGTGCTTCTAGAGTTGTAGTTTATTGATGAAAGGATTGTTGACTTAATGTCAGAGTGTGATACAATTTGGAACTTTTGATCAGAGAACAAATGTCTACAACAAAAATTGGATGCTAGCATTATTAAGCAGGCATGGAGAAATAAGATAGAGAAAGGATCTACAAAAAATTTAGATGATTTTTTTGGATTTTCTTGCTTGTGCATTTACAAGGTCAGAGCAGATGGTTCAAAGAAGAAATTCATGTGTGGACCCACACATAGAGCTCATGGAGGAGTACAAGTCAATAACCTTGAAAATCAACAAAACTCAACTGTCTCCTCAACAACAACTTTCAAATGCTTTAATTAATTTTGTTAAATATGTTGTAAAAGAGAAGAAAGCTAGAAATATTTAAATGATAAAAGACAAATGTATGTAATTTTCAGCTACAATATGAAAGTTGTTACATAAAAGTGCGTGCACCCAACTTTTGGGGATTTTGTAGGATATTTCTTGAATATAAAATAGGATAGGAATATTTCACATTCTCCTAGGTTCACATGTGAACAAATTTTATATTGGAGAATATTGTAAATGCATTTCATGTATCTAAAACCCTAAGGGGTGTTAAATATTGGCCATTGAATAAGATTTAATCCTTGCCCTTGGTTTGCATAGTAAAATATGTAAATAGTAGCCTTCTCTCATTTGCAAAGGGAGGGATGAATTGTTGTACAAGGAATTTTGAAGTAATACAAGTAAAGGCATTGAAGTGTTGGCGATTTCCTTGTGTTCTTTGGATGTATACATGATTCTATCTTTGAATTTTAATTTCAACATTATTAGTTCATGTTCAGTTTCATTAATGGAAAAGTGTTAACATATCTGATGAACTTCTTGCTCATACCTTTTGTAATTTTCTAATTATAAGTTACTTTGCATGGTTAATTTGAGCTAATTTCATGTACTCAAGTTCAATTGTGTATGTTTATACACTTGTGTATGAATGCTATAGTCTAAAAATATGAAGATTACCTTTGAAGATTGCACTAGTTTTGTGATACTATAGGTTAATCTTGGTTAAGCAGAGCTTAGTTTTGGGGCTTTTTCTATTTAAAGCATCAAACATTGCTGCAACTGTCATTAGTTTTCAGATTTATAATTTCCCTTGAACCCTCATCCTTTGACATTTCTTTATAAATATATGTTAGAATAGGATTTCAACATCATTACACTATCATATTTGATGATAAAAGACTATTTTTAGACTATTTTTGATAAGATAAGCAACATTTATAGGGTGCTGTACCCTTTACACATTGGGCCTCAGGGGCCAAATAAGATCATGACCAAACAAAAAACACAAACGTTACCCGAGAAACATACAAACAAACACAACAGATACACTGCAAAAACACAACAGAAACACAAAAAACCTAGTTACCAAAAACCCGGAGTGAAAACACACTTAGGATCAATAATAACCCTAAGATAGACAACCTGACACCTCATCAGGAGCACAATAGCAAGGATAGAGACAAATATTAAACAAAAAATTCTTGAGCAACGAAACAACCAATGAATAGTGGGTCCCAAGAGATTGCTTGGAACAACCAGGCCACAAACCACCTGGAGCAGTCAGACAACACCAAACCTTCCACTTAAAATAGACCATAATGAGCCTAACCAACCAAAAACTCAACAGATTGTAGAAAACCTATAGCATAGGAACAACTTTGAGCCCTTCTTCACACACCAGCCGAATTGGGAAACCAACTCAAACTCTACCTCAAAAGGAGGGAGTTCCCCTCTAATGGAGAGAATCACATGAAATTTTTTCCCATCGAACCTAGAAATCTCCAACAACCCAAAAATCCACCTCCATAGGAGTAGATCCCACCTCAAAAGGGACAACAATAGAGAAAACCAAAAAATGAAGCTTCCAACCAAAACCACAACACCCACCTTCACCTCAATAGAAGAGGAATCCACTGCAAGAGGATCAAGCTATAGAAACAAGGAGCAAGCCACCACACCCATAGAAAAAGTAAACATGTCACCCTTAAACAAAAATGACAAAATCCACCACAAAAGAGAACCTTTCTCAGAAAACCTCCATCCACCACACGGGGCAACCAACAAGCCAGGGGAGCCCCCACAAACCAAACACCCATAGAAATCCATGAGAGAGCCCACCCATGACAAGAAAGAAATAATCCTGAAGAGGGAGAAAGGCATCTCCAGGCCACTCGAAGCACAAAACCCACCACAACGAAAAAGTGTAGGGCCTTCTAAACCACCAAAGGATATTACAAGAAAAACCCCAACATCTTTGACTAGTAGAGGAAGAAGAAAAACCAAAAACACCATCAAAGTTCCCCCAACTGAACTCAAACACCAAAGGGAGGACAACCGAGGGGGAAAAATAGACTCCCAAATCCCACGAAGAGTAGAGCTCCAAATCATCACTAGGACTCCCACACCGAGAGGACCCATCACTGTAAAGCATCAACAAATGAAAAAAAACATGAGCTAAACCACAAAGGAAATCCCCCACAAGATCTGAGCTCCCACAATAGACCCACCGTAAAACACCAGGTAGACCAGGAACCATGACAAGAAGCCAAGCCACAACCATAAAAATTGAGGTAGCAAAGACCCTCACAAGACTAGAAAAGCACTAGGACAAAGCCTTCAAAAAGACCTAGTACCACTGGATCCCTTGCCAACAGAAGTCAACCACATTGACCTTCGCAATAGCCATGAAAGGAGCCTCAACAAAAACATCCCATAGACGCCAAATGAGAAAAAAATAGGCTTCAAGGCCATAGATCACACAAGCAGAGGCCAAGTAGGGAGACCCCCACATGACAGACTCCACCTTCTAGCGCATAACAACACACCTTGAACGGGATCGACTAGCCCAAGCAGGTGAAAGAGGTGCAAAAATGATGAGTCTTTGCTCCACAATTGCTAGAAACACACAAGGAAAGCTAAGAGGAGGCCAACAAGACCTTCCCACACCAACAAGTAGCACAGGAGCCCGATCAAGAGCAACATTGTCCATAGAAACGACACTGGATGTGTCCACTTCATCCACACAAAACAAAAGACGGGAGCAACTCCCATTCCTGCCTAGAGTAGAAGCAACCATCAAAAGAGGGAGACAAACCCCAAAGCACCAGTCCATGAACTGCAACCCCCAGACGGGATCGCCTTCATCATCTAAATCCCCATCAATCGCATTCTTAGAAAAATTGAAACAACCCGCTCCAAGGCATTTCCCGCTTGACGATTGTTTTAGGCCATTGTTTTGAAACTACAACAACGGTTTTAACCAATCCTTAGAATTCATAAAGCCTCATTATAGTCCCATAAGCTTCTAGCCTTGTTAACCATAAATTCCCTTTGTTATTACCAACAAATCACATCACTATTGTGCTATTTTTTGCATTGTTAAGACCTGACCTTATAAACCTTGGGGTTATTTTCTAATTTTTTTTGAAGAGAGTTACCTTTTTGGAAAAAAATTAAGTTCCCATTAATACCTCTGAGCTATATAAATAGTTTGTTTCAATAAAAAGGGAGGTAAATGAGCCCATAAGCTCTTTCAATAATAGGTTCCATTGGGAATATACTAGGTTACAAGACCCATATGTTGTAGGGGATGCTTCAGCTAGGGCCATTTATTATGTTGCTCTAGATAATCTTATTGTAGCTCTTATAAAAATGAAGCACCAAACCCCATAGAGCTTAGTGGATGCCTATGCTGAAGCAATCAAAGAAAGTACTGATTTAGGACAACATATAACAAGCACACTTCCTTCACTAGGCCCAATACTAAATCCTGGAAAAATTCTAGGATTGAATCAGGCCTTATCCAACCATACCCCTATGATGAATCAAGTTCCTCAATTGCTAATAGTGCCTCACATAGGCCCTCCATTGAATCAAAATCCTTCCATGATCCTTGCTTATTTAAAAATTCCAATCCACCAACTTATTTGAAAAATTCCACCCCCTTATCTGTAGAATTCTACAGCAACAGGACCCTTATATCTTCAGAATTCTATTCTTGTTTAAACTCCAAATAATAAGGATTGAATTGATGAATTGGTTGATCAAGTCAAGAAGTTGTCCACTAAAGTGACATACCTCAAGAATAAAAATAATTAGCTACATGCATCATAGAAGAGTCTTTAGGCTATTTACAATATCTTGATCTAGGCCAAAGTTCAAGACAAAATTATGAATGAACAAGGCCAAAGGTTGAATAGAACATGGAATACTAGGCCTAATAATGGAGGAGTCCCCACCTTACTTGATCCACCAATTTTTTTTGAGAAGTCATATGGAGGAGTTTACTTGGCTAAAGTTTCATTATTAGGGTGGTGTAGGATCCATAGCACTAATAAGCATTCAAAGCTCAAATGCCCAAAGTTTTAAGTTGCTACCAACATATTTCAAATGGAGGTGTAGAATGCTACAAGCAATGAAAACTCAACCAGATGTGAGATTGTGCCATCAAATATGTATGATTCAGTAATGGTGGTAAATTAACCTCCATTTCCTAAAGTTGAAGATAATGAGCTTGAAGAAGAGTCTATAGAAAATGATGCCAAAACAAAAGATGTGTTACAAAGAAACTATTTTTCAACTATTTGATGCAGACGCTAATGGACCTAAAGAAGAGGAAGCTTAGATGGAAGAAGAACTCTAGATTTTCCACCAGTGAATGACACCATATAAATTCAGAATAGACAAGTTGGTGGTCCATTTACTACTTCTAATCCATGTAACAACTTCAATGTGCCTCTAGATCTGAATACAGGCAATAATCCATCATTTTCAAAAGTGATGATTATGTATTTAGCTAAGGGAGATCAATCCAAGAATGAAGTTGATTAAATGGGATAGTATGTGGCTGAAGATTTGAAGAAAGTAAAGGTTTTCCTCTCAACCTTTGAATTATTAAGGGTCCCACAAATCAAAAATTCCTTTTTTAGATCGTTGAATGGGAATGCTCAACTAAAAACTTCACAAGATGCAACAACAAGAAAGGTTCCATCCAACTCGACTAAAAATGAGCCAGTACTCAGAAAAATCATGGATAAAGATAAAAGAAAGGAAAAAGAAAAGGAAAAAGGAAAGGAGAAGGAGAAAGAAAAAGCTCAAGTCTCTTAGGTAGATACTCCAATAAGCCTATTTCAAGAAGAACATGAAGATCCTCCTTTCTTTTTGATGGTATGTATATTTGGAAAAAATTGCACAACTATTTGTTAGATTCAGGTGCTTCTACAAATATCATGCCTTTTTTAGTGTGTAAGGCCCTTGGTAATACTCCCACTCCTTGAAAAAAAGTAATGTAGTTAGATAAGATGGAAGTGAGTGTCATTGGGGAATTGAATATAATTCCTATGCAAGTAGCATCAGATCCAAGGGTCCAGTAAATGATTGAAATCTAGGTGGCCGATATTCCTGATGCATATGGTATGATTTTGAGTAGAGACTATACTAGGATTCTCGATGGCTACATCCACACTGATCATTCACACATGTGGCTTCCTTGGAAAGGGATACCAAGTCAAATTCACATTGAACAAGAGCCAAGGATAAAACACATGATTACATAATATAATAAGATGAATGAAGTGCTCTTCTCTGAAACAGATTTGGGAAATTGTATTCTTGTGGCTATGGAAGAGGACAAAAAAGAAGAGGTGTTGATGTTGCATGACACGTCTAGAGATTTAACTCAAATTTCTAGAAGCACTGAAGTATCTATGGAGTCATATGATGATGGTCCTCAGACTGATGGTAGCATTAGATTGTTTGAGGGCTTCTAGGAAATCATGAAGAAGAGTGTACAAGATCAGATCAACTTGGGGAATAATGTAGATTTCAAGGATCTACTATTGCCTTGCTGGTGTAGAATAAACTATGCTTCTCATTTAGAATTCAAATGCTATCTTTTCCAAACTATAGTAGAAAAAAAATAAAAATAGATCAATCCCTCTAGTGCTATGGTAGAAAACTGGGAAAATCAGGAGGAACAAACATAAGGGCAACAAAATAATCCTGAGCCAAGTCTTATGGAAAAGAATGAAGTACACTCAAGTAATCCTAAAGGCATGCACCCAATCAAGTTTTGGACTTTACGTTTTGATGGATCTAAGTCAAAGCAAGGGGCTAGAGTTGGTTTTCAATTAATCAGCCTGATTGGCAAAAAATTCTTTGCTACTCATATATTTTAGTTTTATTGTACTAACAACGTAGCAAAATATTAAGTGTTAGTGCATGGTTTGTTAATGAAATTATGTAAAAAGGAAAAGGCATTGCAAGTATTCAAAGATTCTGAGTTAGTGATAAAGCAAGGTAGAAAGCAGTACTCATACCGTGATTGAAGAATGACTAAATATAGGCATCGAGTTTGGGATCTAATATAAGGTTTTGATGACTTCAATATATAATTAATTCCTTGCAATAGGAATCATACTACTGATTTGTTAGCTTAGGCAGCTAACACTTTGTAGATGCTTTCATTATTAGGATTAAAGAAGTTTATAGTCAATCTTACTCCCACTTCATCAGTGCTAGATAATATCACCAATTTTAGGTCTTCGAGGATGACAAGCATATACTTGATTTCATTACTAGCTTTGATTTTTTTTCCTCTCAAATTATTGATGAAGTAGAGCTTGAAGAGGTAGAATTGGACATTGAAGGAGTAATTAATTTGAAGAAAAACACGATTTTGATGGGCATGGTACAATTGGAGAGAATATTTGAATTTGATTAGATAAGAAATTGGGACCAACAGGAAAAGAAGGAGTCTTTTGTGAACTAGTGTGATGCGTACAACATGGGTACCTCTCAAAATGTGAAGAAAATTTTCATTGGTAGGATATGTACCCCAATTGAAAGAGAAGGAATAATTGACGCACTAAATGTATATATCAAGATGTTATTTCATGGAGTTATGAAGATCTTAAGACATATGAAACTTATTTTATCACACATACAATTCCCCTTAAGGTTGATGCCAAACCATTTAGGCAGAGGCAATGACCCATCAATACTCTGCTTGAACCTATTATCTATAAAGAAGTGCATAAATTGTTGTCAGACCATATCATATTCCCTACAAGACATTCAACTTGGCTTTCAAACTTGGTACCTATTTGCAAAAATAATGGCGAGATTCATCTGTGTGTATATTTCTATAATCTTAATCATGTATTAGAAAATGATAATTACTTGGTGCCTTCATTAGATGAGGTTCTGCAAATTGTAAATGGTTCTCAAATGATGTCTTTCTTGGATGGATATTCATGATACAACTAGGTTATGGCCCAATATGAAGATAGACATACAAAAAAATTTACCATAAAATGAGGAACCTTTACCCACATGCGTATGCCCTTTGGTCTGATCAACACTGGGGTAAAATTTCAATGTGCGATGGATATTGCATTTAAGGAGAAGATAGGGAAATTTATCATCATATATATGGAAAATTTGATAGTATTTTATAAGAAGAGAGGTGATCATATCTTAGATTTATGCAAAGTCTTCCTGAGGTGTCAGGAGTTTGGCATTTCACTCAATCCAAAGAAGTGCATCTTTAGAGTAATTGAAGGAAAATTTTTCGGGCATGTCCTTTCAGAGAAAGGGATATTAATAGAGCCTTAGAAAATTCAAGTGATATTGAAGATTCAACTACCCACAAGTAACAAAGAAAGGAAGTCCTTTGGAAAAATCAATTTCATAAGGAAATTCATAATTGGTTTTTGTTGATGGTGTTTTCTGCACAACTCAGACAAGATACATATATCCTATCTCTCTTGAAAGGTAAATTTCTATCAGCAAGCCTCAAGAGATAACCCCAAGGTCTCTAATGTTAGGTCTTGACAATGCATAAACAACTCAATGATAAATGTGAAAATGTTGGTAATCACAAGGGGACCTTACTACAAGCAAATACTAAATCCTTAAATTTATCAAATCTAGCAATATGGTGATACTTCCGATCCTAAATCTAACCCAAATAATAAAAGAAAGAGAAAAAGAGATAAGGTTTTAGAGAGATTCTTAAATTTAACACTAATCCTAAGATTAAAAATGTAAATGATGAAACACTTGAAATGGACCAATCCCTCAGAAACTGATTCTTGCTTGACCTAGATGAATCTACAATCTTATAGAAATAGTGCAATCTTCTAAGGTATTAAAGATTTTTAGATCATGAACATTTATCCAAAAAAACCTTATGGAAATTGCAATGAACATATTGTAGACACCGAAATTTGGTTTAGGCCCGCGACTTCCACATTCTTTGTAATTTATATTCTTCATGGTCATTGATTAAATAATGTCAATTATTTAATTAATTCATCTTAACATTAATTCTTCTATTAATTAAATAAATTATTTAATTAATTCATTTTTCTTTATTCTACCTGATTAATTAAATAAACGCTTTTTTATTTAATTACTTTACTAATTAACCTTATTCTTCTTGTTAAATTAAATAAATCCTTATTTAATTTACTCTATCATATTTCAACTATAATTAAATAAGTTCTTTATTTATTTAATTATTCATTTAAATCCCTTCATCACTTAATTAAATAAATCTTATTTATTTAATTATTCTTTGAATATCGAGTCTTGAATTAAATGAATTATTTAATTCATTAATTCTATTTTAACATATTCTTCTATATTTTAGATAATTATGTGAGTTATCTAAGTATTCATGTTTACTCGACTCAACATCTATTTCAAATCGTTCAGTCAACTTTTGATTTGATGTTTGAGTGGCGTTCTCGAGTAATCTCTTCGTCAGATCATTCAGTCGTCCAGTTCTAACTCAATTGCGTGTACATGCGGATTAATTAAATATTCTTATTTAATTAATTAAATGTTGTGCGTGCATTCGAACAGAGAGTCGTTATAATCAATCTTCATCTTTGTCATGCAAATATATTTCTTATGTTTTTGAATGCCGAACTGAAGATTAAATCATTTATTTAATCGTTAATTCTATTTCTAATTTGGATCACTCATGTCATTACTGTCAGTTATCATAATGCATGACTAATCAGTCAATCTCAACCATTCGTTGATCTTTCAATCTTGACCTGTCATTTGAATAATCAATTTTCTATAAATTGATTTGTCATTCTTCATTCTGATCTCTCTCTTGCGAATTCTCATGACTTTTGAGAGCACTTATCTTGAATCTTCGATGTTTTGCTAATCACTATTTTAGGCTATACTTGCATGAATTACAAGAAATCTGAGGGCAATTATACTACACAAGCAAAATGGAGAAGGGAAATTGAGATGAATCATGGAAATACGTTTGAAATTGGTGAGATTGTTCTAGTTTTTTTTACGTTTTTGACTTTCCTATGTTCTTTGTTGCTTAACATTTAGATTTGCATTCTAGATTTTAGCATTGCATGTTTGCTTCTAATCTTAATCTGTTTCTACTGTGCATTTTCTATGGCCTTACATTTGGTGAACCCGACGTGAAGACACCATCTTCGCAAATCCGTAGATCTTTTATTTTTCATTTTTGCAAATTTTTCGTACGAAACGATGCATCTAAAGTTTCCTAAACCGCAATTGATTTCCTGAACCGCATCTGTCAGAGAAAATGACGCATTTGTGTTTTCCCGAACCACAATTGAATTCCTGAGCCACAATTGAATAAGAAATGACGCATCTGACTGGTAATACAGTGACGCAATTGACTGGTAAAACTTTATTTCAGTTTTCAGAAATCTAAAATTTTCAATTAATTTTTGTGTTACTGATATTTTATTTTCAGCGTGTGGCCATTTGGAGTTAACAAGCTTTTGCAGGACGATTGACGAAGACAATATTGAAAATTACTAATGAGTTTTTCTGCAGGATGCTTGTCGAAGACTCTAGTTAAATTTTGAAATAGATTGTTTGGTAGTTTAGCAAATCTTTCATTTGGATTAAAATGAACAAGTGTCTACTGTGTTTGGTGTGAAAGCACAAGTTTGGTCACCCTTACAACTTGGTACATCAGAGTATCCTCTCCCCTTGCGCATCCGTGCAATCCTGGGTGTAAGAGAAATGGTTACCAACTCTAGAACTTGGGCCTGTTCTGGTGGGAAAAAGTACTCACCCCAGGACGATTCAGACCGGTAGCACCCTGAACCCGAGGGACTTCCAGCCAGTATATAAAAGTGGGTTCTTGGGGAAACCCCAAGAATCACGAGTGTGGTTCCGACGAGATGGATCCGAAAGGGGACTCGCGCCGTATGGATCACACCCCACGAACGGAATGCCCATACTAAATACCTTTTGTTTTAGAGACCAACCTATTTGTGGCCGTTGCTTGGTATAGTGTAGGGTACAGTATCATGCCTGAAGATACTCACTACTGATCCCCTTGAGTAGAGATAGCAGTTCTTGGGAGGTCATTGCCCAAAGAATTCAAAATTGGTGTGCTCAAAAGACGTTAATGAGCCATGGAGGGTAGCCAATGCCACCAAATTCCTAAGCTATCTGCTCTCGAGAAGGAAAGGTGTTCATCACCAATCCGGGGTATAATAGGTGGGCTATACCAAGTATACAAACCCTAGGCCTTTGGCCTATTAGGATGTGCTTGTCTGTTATCACTTTAAACGTTCTTTGAGTCCAAAATCAAAACTGAAAACACTTTGTCTTACGATTTTCTTTGATTGTCAGAATTTGATCACGGAAAACGGGGTCAGTTTAAATTTCATGTCACTGAAAATTCACAGAGACTCGCAACTATTCACCAGAAACTCGCATATGATTTTTAGAGTCGCATCTGTTAAATTTTGAGTTGCATCTATTAAATTTTGAGTCGCATCTGTCATTATCAGTCACATCTGTCAAGGTTAGGGTCGCATCTGCCAGTTTGGCTCACATTTGTTTTGGAAAAATTGCATGCGTTATATTATGAGTCACATATGTCAGTTAGAGTTGCATCTGGTAAATTTTGAGTCACATCTGTCAGCATAGACCACAATTGTTAATTTTGGACCGCATCTGTTAAATCCTAAGACGCATCTGTCTGATTATCAGAAAACCAGAATTCACAGTCACTGTCTAGTCAACACGTTTGTACCAGTTTCAGTTGTCTTCACACAAACAGTCCTTGAACAAAAACCTAAAATAGTTTGCTCAATTTTGCATCCTTTAGGGTCATTTAGTAATTACCATAATTGTCTTCATTTAGAGCTTAGCTTCATCTTAGGGTACATATTATCTTGCATTAGACTCCTAGAAAGGTCACTTTTACAAACTTTAGGAGTAGTCTACCATCTATACTCTCAAAAAATCATAGTGTCAACAAAAGTTATCATTGAACCTAGTCTTATCATCTTATACTTTGTCCTACGGAGAGTCCTCCTAGCTCATCAGTCTAGTTAGGAAACTCAACTTGTCTTTGATCCTCATCCTACATTGGTTCCTTGACTTAACTAAATTGACACCTTGGTTTGACTTTAGGTAGTTGGTCCCTTCATCTTGGGTTTATAGAATTGATCACTTTAGGGTCTTGCTTAGACTTTGCATCTTTAGAGTCTAGACTAGTGTCATCCTAGGACATTCCTTATTTTGCATACGAAAATCCCACAAACATAGACTAGGGTCATACTGTTCGTAGATATAGTTTTGCATCTCCCGCATATTGAGCTTGTCTTACATGGTTGAAACTAGGTCTAAGAGAAGAGAGAGAGAAAACATGTCGAACCCAAACGAGTTCATTAATCCATTTTCTTCAAGACCTCATAAGACTCTATTAGACAAATTCACCACTAGAAACACTCAAGGACATATTGCAGTAGAGGACATAGAGGCTGCCGTACAGGACCCTGAGTTTGCCTCTTTTGTAGATGAGTACCTAGCAAATGATTGTCAACAATTTTTAGGCAAATTGCTAGCTGAAGGTGCTACTTTACCTCCAGGATTTGATATCAGCACCTTACAAACTCAACCTACACAAGGGACAAATACCACGACTGCTAGTACTACTATACCTTAGGTTAGCACAACAATGCCATCTACCACATCTACACAGAGTACGACAGTCCATACGTCTCCATTTGGTATGTCTAGCATGACATCGGGATTTAATTTCACTATAAGGGCTTCATCATCTACTCCCTTCAGTCCTCTTGTTGGGAGTAAATGACCTAAAATGTTAGCCTCTACACCTTATGTCGGTGTCCCAAGTCCGCAATCAACAAACACCCCTACTGATAGTCTCATGAGTACCATACCACAGTCGATGGCCATTCCTAGTGCTCAGGTCACTAGTACTATACCACAGATTACACAAACAGGGGGCATTCCCTCCTTCCAATATGGCAATCAAAACCCTTTTTTGCATATGGCTAGTAAGAATATGTCCACACAAATTCCAAGTCAAAACCCATTTACATCGATTCTGAATCAACATCCTTTGTCACAAATTGGTAGTCAGAATCCGTCCACACAGATTCCAAGTCAAAACCAATTTACATCAATTCCGAATCAGAATCCTTTTTTTTCAAAGTGGTACTCAGAATCTGTTTACACATATCTTAGGTCAACACCAATTTATGCCGATTCCAGATTAGAACACATTTACCAACATTCTGAATCCAAATCCACCTCAGGTGCCAACGTTTAATTGAAATCCATCACAAGATTTTGGATTTTAGAACACATACACGGATCCGCATAATCCCCCTAACACATCTTTGACCTAGGTTGATGTCTTACAAACACAAATGCATGCATTACAAACGCAAATGGATAACATGTCGGTGTCAACTAAGAAATTATTTTCAACAAAGGAAATATGCCCATTCCCCTTTGATAGATCATTGTACATGACACCTTTCCCTCACGGATATGTCATACCAAATCTTCCTAAGTACAATGGAAAACAAAATCCAATCGAACATATAAGGGAATTTTCTACCATATGCATAGATGTCGCTTATGACCCCACGTATCTTATGAGGCTATTTCCAAGAAGTCTTGTAGGAATTGCACTAGAATGGTTTTCAGGTCTAGATTCTGGCATTAGATCTTGGGGTGAACTAGTTGAGAAATTTGTGGAGCAATTCTCCTTTAACATTGACCACGAGATAAATATAGCAACCTTGTGCCACACAACACAAGACGAAGGGGAAACATTCATTGCTTTCTTCCAGAGATGGAGAACTATTGCTAGTAGGTGTCTTGTTGAAATACCCAAAAAACAAAAGGTTACAATGTTTCAAGAAAACCTTCATCCAAAACTCAGGAGTAATTTAAGGGTACATTGTTGTACATCTTTTTCAGAACTAGTGGAAAAAGGGGTGATAATAGAGAAGGATCTCATTGAAAAGGGTGAGCTCAAGACATCAACATCCAATAGAAACCCAATCGTACAAAACACCCCCACTGACAGAAACAGATTCTGGTCTCGCAACAAAAATGTCACTAATGAAGGGGTGGTTGATGCTAAAACACTACAAGCAGGACCCCTCCTCACATTACAAGGACCTCATACATTTGCCAACACGCTTAATGCTGTCAATCAACCTACTAACATGGTCCCAAATACTCAACGTCCACAACCAAGGAGATTTCAAAAATGTGAATTCACTCCCTTAGGAGAACCCATTGAGCCGATGTTCAAACAACTGCTACAACACAACCTCATACAGCTGCAGGAACCAAGACAATACGATCCAAGACAGTTTAAACCAGCTTGGTGGGATGACAATGCCTTTTGTGATTATCATAGGACTAAGGGGCATAACTTACAAAACTGTCGACAACTGAAGAATATTATACAGGATCTTGTTGAAAGGAGAATTATCGAAGTTAGTGGACAAAAACAAAAGACATCGAACACTGATCATCAAGTCTTTTCAGACCCATTACATGACCATGGGAAGGGAACTGTTCCTAGCTCGAGTACTAAGACCAATATGTCATCCAATTATGCAAGTATCAAACATGATTATGATAGTGGTAAAATCATTCATTGCCTTCGCGCCATGGATGAAAACATCAATACCATTACTATCAATGCTAATCCCGAGTGTGCAGTCAATACTCGTCGTACTAAATTCACTATTCAAGGCCTCCATCGCAGCAAACACCTCGACCTTCCAAGTTACAATATAACCTTCTTGAGCAGTTGGGGAAGACCCCAGTCCAAATCTCAATCTTGGAATTGTTATGTATTTCCCCCGAGCATCGGTCTATCCTTGATAAAGCCTTACAAAATACCACGGTCCCTAATGATCTAGATGTCAATCGTTTCTAGGAAATGGTGGGCTACTTGACTAATAATCATCATGCCACATTTTCTGAACAAGACTATGCAACTGATAAGATGAACCACAACGACCCTTTACATCTAGAAGTCCTTGTTGATGACACCAAAGTTAGACGAGTTTTGGTAGACGAAGGAGCAGGGTTAAATCTATGCACTTTAAAACTAATTAAGGCATTAGGTATTTCAGAAGCATGCGTAGACACCACCAAGAGTATTGTCATTAAGGCTTATGATGATGAAGAATGAAAATCAAAGGGGGTGGTAACACTTCCTATCAGAATTGGTCCTGTGGTAATGGAGACAAAATTCCAGGTCTTGGATCTCACCCTTATAACCTTCTGCTCGGTAGACCATGGATTCATGCCATGAAGGCAGTCCCTTCCACATATCATCAGTGTCTTAAATTCCCTTACAATGGCACCAAAATAACTATAGATGGTGATCCAGATCCTTTCCAGTATTGCACCAATCTAAAGGAGATCCCCCAACGCCAAGTGCCAGTGAACCAAGCAGCCTCATCATCCAATTCATCTTCCTATGTTGATCCATCCACACTCACTCGAGCAACTACTTCACCCTCAGTCCCTACCACACCTAGGGTTGAGATCCAAGACAAGGGTTGTGGAGAGTATTACATGAAGACTTCTTATTGTGTTAGCCATTTGGTTCCTCCTAAGTCATATGGTTTACCTACAACAAGTAGGGGACAATCTATGATTACTATACATGTTCCCCCCATGACAACTTTCACCAAATGGGGTGAATTAAGCAAAGAGGCTGTCAATGTAGAGGATCTCACTTCCTGGTTGTATAGGGAAGATCATGAGGAACCACTTTTACTAGCTCATATTCCTACAAATCTATATGGAAAGGGTTTCAAAATTATGCAAAGAAAAGGATATGATGGACAAAGTGGTTTGGGCTTAAACCAAGATGGCAGAATTGAACCAATATTTGTTTCTTAGTGGCCAAAAGGAGTAGGGCTAGGGTTTCAACCGATTCAGATTGGTGTTCCTAGTACTCCATTACCCTTACTTGAGGAAGTACGTGCTTCAGAAGATATTAAGACATCTCATGAACCAGTGGACCAATATCATTGTAACTCCCCTGACTCTAATGATTATGAGTGGGAATCGCTATCCTCTACTTCTTCCATGGACCTTGACAAGTTATTTGGAGAACTTGACTTGATGTTAAGTTCCTCACCCAATCCCTTAAATTCCTGTCTGCCAAAGAAAATGACAAAAGAGGAATGGTTTAAACACTACTATTGGGAATCACTTGATCCTACCTCTTGGCAACCTGAGCCACCTGTTTCTGATAGTCAAACCTTGGCACTAGGCCTACCTATTCATCCACCTAGACCCAAACCTAAGAGTAAAGAGGACCTGGTACAAGGCTTTTGTAATCACATGAATAATTCAATCTTTACCTTGACTCCATTAGAATTTGACAACTCTGATGATGACATGCCCTTAGTTTATCCCCAGCTCATTGATTGGGATCAACAAGATGCACCCGTCTTAGACACTTTTGAGAATGACGAAGCAATTGCTGAGTTCCTGGGACTACAAGAAGGCATACCTAACGGGGATCATAAGGCTGGTTTTACCATTGACTTGGACAACAAAGCATATTTTGGGGAATCTGTTCAACCCTCCAGTCGCAAAAATGAGAAAAAGAATAAACAAAATAAAAAAGATGCGTCTCTAGGTGAAAACCGAAAGGCACCTCTAGACAATGAAAAAGTAAAAAGAAAGGACGCATCCGTAGGTGAAAACCTCTCTCAGGAACCTAAGGATGGAGGTTTGAACATTCTCCTTGTTACACAGGAAAAGTCACCCATGCTCATGGAAGAATCAGTAGAGGTTAACATAGGTACCAAGGACAATCCTCGGTTGGTTTATTTTGCAGCGTCATTGACAACAGAAGAGCAGCCGCAGTTTCATATCTTCTTTGCACAGAGATAGATAAATTTTGATTGGTCATATGCGGATATGCCAAGGTTGGATCCTAACCTTGTTCTACATCATTTTCCCTTACAACCAGGTGCCAAACTAGTGAAACAAAAGTTGAGAAAAATGCACCCACAGATCGCTATATTAGTCAAGGCAGAACTCAAGAAAATCTTAGACGTTGGTTTCATCAGATCTATCGACTATGCAGATTGGATTTCCAATCTTGTACTAGTCACTAAACTAGTTGGGGGCATCTGTATCTGCACTGATTTTAGAGACATCAACAAAGCCTATCCTAAGGATGACTTTCCTTTGCCCAACATAGACATGATAGTTGACATGACAACGGGATATGAGATGTTGTCCCTTATGGATGGATTCTCAGGATATAACCAGATCAGAATTGCAACTGAAGACCAACCTAAGATGGCTTTCACCTGTTCATGGGGACTCATTGCTGGAATGTTATGCCCTTTGGACTCAAGAATGCTGGAGAAACTTATCAACGTGCCATGACTACTATCTTCCATGATCTAGTACACACTCTAATGGAGGATTATGTCGATGAACTTATTGCAAAATATGAGACAAGGGCAGAACATTTATAGGTTTTAGACAAGATATTTCAGAGGCTAGAGAAGTATAAAGTGAGACTCAATCCAAAGAAATGTGTGTTTGGGGTCAAGTCAGGAAAGTTGTTAGGTTATATCATTTCTAGACGAGGCATTGAAGTGGATCCTGCTAAGGTGAAAGCAATCATGGACATGCCTCCACCTACTAATCTCAGTCAACTAAGGACATTACAGGGAAGGTTGCAATCTATCATAAGATTTATAGTGCAGCTAGCAGATAAGACGCATCCTTTCCAACATCTACTTAAGAAAGGAGTCCCCTTTGCATGGACACCTAGGTGTGAAGAGGCTTTTCAACTGATTAAAGAATACTTACTCACACCCCCTATCTTAATGCCACCTATTGAAGGAAGACCATTGATTCTTTATATTACAACAACCCATTCATCACTCGGAGCATTGCTTGCACAAAATGATGATGAAGGTCATGAAAGGGCAGTATATTATATTAGTCGGACTTTGGTAGGTTATGAGCTCAACTATAGTACCATTGAACGTGCCTGTCTTGCAGTAGTATTTGCTACCCAAAAATTGAGACACTATATACTAAACCATCAAACAATGTTGATTGCTAAAATAGACCCTCTGAAATATCTCCTTAGCAAGGCAGCATTAACAGGGCGACTGGCCAAATGGGTTATGATACTTAGTGAGTATGATATCCAGTATGTAGAAAGAAAATCTCTTAAAGGACATGTCATTGCTGATCAATTAGCTGACACACCCATATAGGTAGATCACCCATTAGTTGCAGACTTTCCTGATGAGTTCATATTCGCATTTGACACAAACATAACATGGAAACTGTACTTTGATGGCTCACATACAAATCATGGTTCAGGGGCTGGTATACTATTTATCACACCACAAGGTGATTCCATCCCTAAGTCATTCAGGATTGCATTCCCATGCACTAACAACATGGCAGAATATGAAGCTCTCGTGATAGGGTTACGCATGGCGGTCAAGTGGAAAATTAAGGTTTTATAGGTATATGGCGATTCTCAACTCGTAATTAGACAGGTAAATGATGATTATGAGACTAAAGATGAGAAGCTTGCTCCATACAAGTGCATGGATGATAGATTTAAAGAGTACTTTGACAAAGTCAAATTTCATCAAATACCTCATGTTTTAAACAGGGCAACAGACGCTATGGCTACTATTGCATCACTTCTTGACATTCCTAACAACATGCCTAAGTTTGAGTTCTTGGTCAAACAACTTTTGGTCCCAGCCTATGATATCCCAGATTCTGAAATGGTGTGTGACATTGTTGGTCCTGATTCCCCATGGTACAAAGAAATCTATGATTACCTTCATGCCGAAGTCATACCCATTGGCCTATCCAATAACCAACGTAGGACATTCCTCCGCAAGTCAGCCAAATACACCATCGTCAGAGACACCCTATATAGACGCGCCTTAGATAATACCCTACTGAGATGTCTTGATTCTACTGAAGCACAAGCAACCTTGCGTGGGGTGCATGAGGGTATATGTGGTTCCCATTCGAGCGGTCCTACCTTAGCCAAAAATATTATGAGACTGGGTTATTACTGGCCGACTATGGAAAAAGACTCATATGTCTTTGTAACGAAATGCCATCAATGTCAAGTTCATGGAGACTTGATACATGCCCCAGCATAGGAGCTCCATCCTATCACGTCACCATGGCCCTTTTCCCAATGGGACTCGACCTCATAGGTAAGATTCACCCCACATCATCTAATGAACACAAGTTCATTATCACTGCCACTGAGTTCTTTACGAAGTGGATTGAAGCCATTCCCATGACATATATTACCGGCACACCGATTTCTAGATTTATCCTGAACTATATCATGTGTCGGTATGGTGTTCCTTAGTCCATCATTACGGATAATGGCCGCCCATTTAAGAACCAAGAAGTCTACCACTTGTGTGACGAATTTCATATCCAACATCACTTCTCCACTCCATACTACCCACAAGGTAACGGCCAAGCAGAGGCATCTAACAAGACCATCATTCGAATCCTCAAGAAGACTGTCAATGATGCTGGTCATGATTGGCATTTACAGCTTAACCCTTCCTTATGGGCTTATCGTACAAGTATCCGTACTCCCACTAGTGCTACCCCATATTCACTTGTTTTTGGGTCTGAAGCTATTTTTCCTATTGAGGTCGAGATTCCTTCTCTAAGGGTATCCTTGAAAGGCCACATTGATGATGAAGAGTACCGAATGTCGAGACTCCATGAGCTAGAATTCCTGGATGAGCGAAGACATAAGGCATTAGACCATCTCCAAGCATATCAGAATTTCCTTCTTCGTAGCTATAATAGGAAGGTGTTGAACATAAACTTTGACATTGGTGAGCTAGTTTTAATGGAGAACCCAAAGAATCAAGCAGAAAGAGAAAAACTAGGAAAGTTTGAACCTAACTGGTTAGGACCTTATGTTGTTACAGAAGCTTTTGGATCAGGAGCATACCAACTCTCTACTCCTGAAGGGGAATCATTGTCTTCACCAATCAATAGTATGCATCTGAAGAGGTTCTACACATAGCTTCTGAGAGCTTTTGTCTTAATTAGCAAAAATACAAAAAAATTAGAAAATCACAAAAAATCGTTATCAAGGTGAAAACCTGGTAAACAGGCATCTTGTTAACATAAAAAAAAATTAGATAATATAGAAAATAGTAAAGAAAAATCATTTGTCCAATGGTGAAAACCACTTCGGTGGCGCTATGGATAGGTACCATGGTGAAAACCTGGCAAACAGGCGCCATGTGTACTCAACTCTGCTCCTCTGTCTACTATTATTCTAATCTACCTTGTACATAGTCCTTATCATTGTATATAGTCCACTACCCTGTACATAGTCCTTATCCCTGTACATACTACCTATCCCTGTACATATCCCTTATCTTTTGTGTCCATCGCTTGTATATATCATTCCTAATAAGTGGTAGTCTTTTCCATAACTTGGAACGATTGACATTGAGAGCATTTCATATCCCCCATCTTACCCTATTCATCATTAATTGGTCTTATACTCGACTGGGGGCAAACACTTGACATGTGTCATATTGGTTTTTACATTGGTTGTGTTGAAGACGTAAAACCATGGAAAATCCACGAACATCGCAAAACAACCCGAGAAAACACAAAAACATCAAAAAACTTCAAAAAGATGAAAAAAAATAAAAAATCAAAACATTTCAAAAATCCAAAAATAGAGTCAGAGTCAGTCGCATTTGTCAATCTTTGTCGTTTGTCGAACTATGTTGCCTCTGCAACTGGAAGTAGGCAAGGCCATCTGCCGATGTGCCCCTGAGGCATTAGGTCAGTCCGTTTAGGTTTGTCTGTATAAAATCATGATTCAATCCATATGTCTATATGACAAGGTCATGGGTCGTGTCGAACTACAAGGTCTCTGCGTGTATAACGTAGGCAAGGCCATCAATCGATGAGCCCTCGAGGCCGCACTAGGTTAGTCCATTAGGGTTCGTCACATTCACCTTCACACACATCTTTTATTTGTAGTCAGTCTTGTCGGTCAAGTCAAGTCAAACTACGAGGTCTCTGCGTGTATAACGTAGGCAAGGCCATCAACCGATGAGCCCCCGAGGCCACTCTAGGTTAGTCCTTTAGGGTTTGTTGTTACACACAGTCAATTGTCAACACTTCATATCAAGTCATGCATCAATCTGGTGAACAAGTCAGCAATATCTCTAAGTCAAATCAAACAACTTTCCAAACAAAACAATCAAAATAGATCAACAAATGTCTGCTATAGGATGTGTCCTTCCTAGAAACAGACATCATCCACATGGAAATCAACCTGTATCTTGTTCAAGATGAGTCTTTCCTGAATACTAATATCAGCAAAACAATCTATGTCTCATACATGATGAGTCCTTCCTGCATAATCGACAAGATCACACAATCAAACATAGCCTTACATGGGTTATCACATCAACGACATCTGAATCAACATCTTATATGATACATGTCTTTCTAAAACCAGGCTTTGTCATGCCTTATACAAATAGTCATAACATCGAAACCAGACTCAAGGTCTTATCCGGTATGTGTATCTCTTGAAATCAGACTCTATCAATCAATTCTTTTATCAATCAAAACAAATCAAACAAACAGGATCAAGTTTTGGCAAATATTTTACTGGCTTTTTGACTGTCTGACTTATTTATCTTATCTTTTTAGTTGACTTTATGATAGGAATTATGTTACTAGCTTTCTCAAGGATGTCCTATGAAGGATTTAGAGAAGCAACGATGTATCAGAATTCTATTTTCTTTGACTGCTATTTGTCGACTGTCTTTTCAATTTGATTTTGAGTCATGTTACTAGTTTCCTCAAGGATGTCCCATGAAGGATTTAGAGGAGCAATGACGTCTCATGACCAGGCTTTTACTTTGTTTGTTGTCTGTGGTTTGTCTTGACAAAAAGAATGGGGCAACTTGTGTCCTTAGTATGAGTTAACGACACTCCTTGTCTGCGACTTTCTGTTATTAGCAAGTGGATGACCTTGCACACCTTGATCTATGTCATATCATGGTGTTTTTCTCCATTTGTATTAGTCCTGCCCAATGATGATAAAGTGAAATACCTTTTGTGATATAGAAAAATATCGAAGATTGCTAATACTAACATCTATCTCCTGTCTTTCGTTCTTTCTAGATCTTTCTTTCCGCACTAACAGTTCTTCTTTCTTGCATTATGACATAGTCTTGTGACACAAAACATTATACATCATCCTGCATCAACATACATGTTAGAAACATACATGCATATGTACATATCTCATATCTAGATCATCATGGCATAATAAATCAAATAATACTTATCATAAGTATTCCATGTACAAAGCAACTGTAAATACATGTATCACATTACATTTGTATAGCATCACATGTCACCTGCATCATACATATAACATCATATTGCATCTCCTAATCATATAGGATCAACATCATATAGAATCATACATCACATAAAATAACATCATCTCATTAGCTGCATAACCATCATAAAATACATATACTCATCCATCACATAGGCATGTCATATAAATAACACATGTATACATAAAGACCGCATAATCAATACATAAAAATGCATATCATGAGAATCGTTGCCAAAATCATATATATATATATCGCTCAATTGTGTCACATCACAATGTCATAATGTATCAATAATACATGGAAGCCCACAGGCTATAAGATCAAAATACAATGTCTCAAATGAATCTCGAGCAGTATCTCTATCCTGAACTACCACTGCCATCATGCTAGGAGTGTGTGGGAGAATGATGTTGGGAACCTGCTGATCTCTGAGCTATGGGAAGTCTGTCATATGGCCCTACTCTACGTGGCTGATCCACCCCCTCTGTGCTAACTGTCCGTGTGTGGGTCCTAGTCTGAGACCTACTACTGTGTGCCGCTGAAAAACTAGGAGCCCGTCTATCTAGGGGTACCTCTGCCTCATATAGGTCCCGATAGTATCTCTCCCTCTCTCCAGCTCTGACTAGCTCTCTGGCGAACACAGCTGATGGTCCTGTACATAATGACCTAAGCTCTGTGAACCTATGCTTAGTCTCCTGCCGCCAAGCTATAGCCTGATCCCTATCCATCAAAGCTCTATCCCTCTCTATCCAATAGGCATCCCTCTCGGCCATCAACACTCTCATCTGCTCCTCTAAGGAGGCAACCTGGGCTTGCAATGTATCCATGTATGAATCCTCTACCCCTCTCTCATCCTATCTGGCCCTGTCTCTCCCATCCTCCTCCTCATCCAACTCCTCCAGGATCTGATCTCATATCTCTCTCTCATGATCGTCATCCTCATCATCATCCTCCTGGTAGCACCTAACAACCCCAGAGCATCAACCTCTGCCTCCTCTCTACCTGCCTCCTCGGCACCTGCCTCCTCCTTTGCTGGGATATCTAGGATATCTGGTATGACTGCCTCCGCCGGCTGCGCCTCCTCTCCACCTCTGGCCACATCCTCCTCTCCACCTCTAGCTACATCCTCCTCTCCACCTCGGGCCACATCTAGCATGGCTACATCCTCCTCTCCTCCCCTCTCCTCCTGAATTAGTGACAAGGCTGGTCCTCATCCCCGCCGACCACGCCTCCCTCTCCTGCCTCCACGTCCTCCTCCTCTGCCATCATCCCCTCCATCACCATGACCTCCTCTATCTCCTTAGCCTCTCCCTCTGCCTCACCTGCCTCATGGACCTGTCCCACATCACTCTACTGGTGTTGGCTGCTCTGGGTCTGTCAACGGGATCGGCCTGTGTGCTGCCCACCACTGATCGTACTCTAGAGTGGTCCCTGGGTTTGCTGGTCCGTCCCTCCATCCCCATGGAAGTTCCTGTAGTCCATCAATATCTGCCTCTGTCGTGGCCACTGGAATCTCTGGCCCCCATAGCGGGACCTCCCGTGAGGATCTGGCAAACTTTTCTCTCCCTCGAGGTACATCCTGTACCTCTCCAAACTGTCTCAAGACTCGGTCTGGCAATTGCCACTCTATAATATGCACATGAGACACTGTTCGTCCCACCAAGTACTGTGCCTGTCTACAAAATGGAAAGTGCTCGCCCTCATCTGACCACACCTCGTAGCCCAGGTATGGTCTCCATGTGAACTGCTGCATCGTGTCTATAACATGTCTGAAGTAGCCTGTGTCTCCAATATGATGCTGTGTAGTCGCCCCCGCATAACGGAAGGTGTATGGAGCTCCATGAGCTAGGTCTACTATAACGGGTGGTCTGAAAATAGCTATATGCTCCCACGCCCATATCATCAGGAGCGTGGTACTGCAGCTCATCGACTGTACCTCTCTATAGGCAATATCATGCAAGTGGAAGTACAACATCCCAAGTAAACAGGAACCCCAAGCATACACAACTCGCCGCTTGAGCATGCCCACTAAGATCTCCCCCCATCCCACAGGAAACCCATGGCCTCGGCGGTCCGGCAGTACTATACCGCCTATCAATGTAGCCAATAGACAGTCTAACTGCCTATATCTCTGGGCCAACACCCGCCACCTAATCTCATAGTCATCGAACCCCAACTGTCTATGTCGGCATGGGGGTAATACCTACACATCTCGGCAGCACCCCTCTGGGTATCATATGCTACCCGTGTGCCTCTAATCGGTAGTCTCAGTATCCTGTACACATCTTCTAATGTCACTATGGCCTCTCTAATCGGTAGGTGGAAGGATCACATTTCCAAGTGCCACTTCTCACATAACGCTGTCAACAATCCCCGATTTGCCCGAATCTGGGACATATCAGTCACATGTAACAAACCCAAATGCCATAGAGTTCGTCGCTCGGCCGGCCACAAGCTATCTCTGAATCGAAACGTAGTGGGTCTCGACTCCCGTGTATAAATCATGTCCAACACAACCTGCAATGGAATTATACATGCCTCATGTTAGCCTCAATTATCTATTCTAGTGCAACATGACTATACTACATGAAATGCAAATGCGTCGTTCTTTTGCACATGCGTCATTCTTTTTCATATGCGTCACTTTTTAATGCATGCGGTTCATAAACTTCAAATGCGTCATTAAATTAAAAATGCGGTCCATAAAATGTAAATGCGTCTCATAACATCACATGCGTTTTATCACATTCATATGCATTGGAAAATAAAACATGCGGTGCAGTAAATTCAAATGCGTTTCACAACAATCAAATGCGGCTATTCTAAATGCATATGTGATTCATAAAGTCAAATGCGTTTCAGAAATCAACAAATGCGGTTAATCGCAGAAACCTATTCAAATTGGCCGACGTTAAATTACAAAAGTGGTTTTTCGCAAGCAAATCCGTCGTTCGTGCACGCATATGCGGTTCCTAACTAAAATGACACATACGTAAAAAATGCATTAAATGCCTTAAAATGCACGCAAATCAAAAAATTTCAAAAGGCAAGTTTTAGGTACATACCAGGGGGTCCGCGCCGGCTGGTCTTTGGAATGTCCGGATCCTGTATGCATGATGATGAGTGGCTGGAACTGGAGACATCGTCGCTAGAAAGTCAGAGCAAATTCTCAAATTCTCAACTAGGTGGGTGAAAATAAATAGGTTTTTACCCCTATTCCTATATATACCTAGGGCTTAGGTGGCATTCTTGTCCTTCTGGCCATGTCAACTTTCAATTTCAATCATCCTGTACCCGTCCCCCCATTTCCGAACTCCATTCCATCAACTCCACTGCATTTCTGCCTATCCTATGGACTAATCAGGAGCATTTCCAAATTTTTCTGCACCTTTTGAAAATTTGTCAATTTTCCCGAGGGGGCATACCTTCACCTATTCTAATCTGGGGCATGATTGGGGCATATTTTTATCGATTTTCTTTAACACAACACCGAAATGACATTGTATCAAAGGGGGGCAAATGTAGACACCAGAATTTGGTTTAGGCCTGCGACTTCCACATTCTTCGTAATTTATATTCTTCATGGTCATTGATTAAATAATGTCAATTATTTAATTAATTCATCTTAACATTAAATAAATTATTTATTTAATTAATTCATTTTTCTTTATTCTACCTGATTAATTAAATAAACACTTTTTATTTAATTACTTTACTAATTAACCTTATTCTTCTTGTTAAATTAAATAAATCCTTATTTAATTTACTCTTTATCATATTTCAACTATAATTAAATAAGTTCTTTATTTATTTAATTATTCATTTAAATCCCTTCATCACTTAATTAAATAAATCTTATTTATTTAATTATTCTTTAAATATCGAGTCTTGAATTAAATGAATTATTTAATTCATTAATTCTATTTTAACATATTCTTCTATATTTTAGATAATTATGTGAGTTATCTAAGTATTCATGTTTACTCGACTCAACATCTATTTCAAATTGTTTAGTTAACTCTTGATTTGATGTTTGAGTGGCGTTCTCGAGTAATCTCTTCGTCAGATCATTCAATCATCCAGTTCTAACTCAATTGCGTGTACATGCAGATTAATTAAATATTCTTATTTAATTAATTAAATGTTGTGTGTGCATTCGAACAGAGAGTCGTTATAATCAATCTTCATCTTTGTCATGCAAAGATATTTCTTATGTTTTTGAATGCCGAATTGAAGATTAAATCATTTATTTAATCTTTAATTCTATTTCTAATTTGGATCACTCATGTCATTACTGTCAGTTATCATAATGCATGACTAATCAGTCAATCTCAACCATCCGTTGATCTTTCAATCTTGACCTATCATTCGAATAATCAATTTTCTATAAATTGATTTGTCATTCTTCATTCTGATCTCTCTCTTGCAAATTCTCATGACTTTTGAGAGCACTTATCTTGAATCTTTGATGTTTTGCTAATCACTATTTTAGGCTATACTTGCACGAATTACAAGAAATATGAGGGAAATTATACTACACAAGAAAAATGGAGAAGGGAAATCGAGATGAATCATGGAAATACTTTCGAAATTGGTGAGATTGTTCTAGTTTTGTTTACGTTTCTGACTTTCCTATGTTCTTTGTTGCTTAACATTTAGATTTGCATTCTAGATTTTAGCATTGCATGTTTGCTTCTAATCTTAATCTATTTCTATTGTGCATTTTCTATGGTGTTACACATATATTCACAATTGAACTAAGCATAATGAATAAAAGTCCAAGCTAACTTAGCAAAGCAACTAACAGTCAACTAACTGCAAAAAGTATGGACTAGAGATTGCTGCAAACACTCCAAGAATAAAACCATAAATATCACCAAATCATCCAACATTAACCTAGTAGATATCAAATAAACTTAAGCATTTTCAAAGATAGAATCTTAGGAACCATGCCAGATAAAATTCAACACAAGAAAGGCACCAAATCACAATGTCTTCACTTGCATTAAATCACCCAAAGTAGCAACAATTCTAGTCTTTTGTTACAACACTTGCTTGAAAATGATACTAACTCCTAAATCTAACTCTTTCTACACTTCTTAATTCACTCCAATATCAAAACTATCTATCCCTTACAAATGAGGTAGAATGCCATATTTATAGAAACCCCTAAGATATGTCAGCCTAATTAGGGTTTACAATAATGAATGGCCACAAAACAAGTTAGCTAAGAGGAATTCAAAATAAAATAAAATATGCATTAAACACATGTATTCCATCCAGGTCAGCTTGGGATCTTGAACATAACCTGATCCAATGCATGTGAAGGAGAAGAGAAATAATGGGGAAGCACAAATTCTGATGAAGCATTGCATTAACTACTTCCCCCTTTATCCTTAGCGCGCTCCATCTTATCTTGCACCATAAAAAATATCCTGTACAAGTTGGCCATTAGTGGCATATCTAAAATCTTAATTCTTCTTTCAATGGACTTAATATCTTCTCTTGACTATTTTATCATTTTATCCCAATCTACCTTACTAGTTTGATATTTATCAATTACTATAATGTAGGTAGCTGCATCATCCAACTGATGTTCAGTGACTGGACCCTCATTGGCTGGAGAATACACATCTCGCCACCATTTTCTTAACTGCTCCAAGCTTAGATGCTTTGGCACAAACTTCTTTCTCCCTGTCATAACCTCAAAGAAAGAAATGCACTTGTTGTAGATCTCAGTCAAGGTGTCCTCAATTTGTCTCCTTTGTTTGTACACCTTCTTCAAATCCTTTTTCCTTATTTGCAAAATTTCAAACCACTCCCAAGTTTCTACAACTTTGGAAGAAAGAAGAATTCAACCACTCACCAATTTGTCCTTAGTATATTCCATGATGGTCCTAGTCTTTTGCTATAGGAGATCCACATCCTCCTTATCCTGAGCTAGCACATTCCTTAACCAATCTAATGATCTCGTAGCATCTCCTCCGATTGAAAGGATGTCTTTGATAGCACCATCTCCCTTGGTTTGTACTCATTGTAACTAGCTGATTGTAGCATGTGTGGTGGCTTTCATTCTCTCCAACTCTGATATTGTTTCTTGTGGTAGGAAGCTTGTAGTAGATGATGAAGAACTGATAGATTGCAAGGGTTTCATCAAATCTTGCATATATCTCTTGAGTTTATCATTTCCTTCTTCAATTCTTGCTTGGTCTGTACTTCTTTCCTCAACCTACCCAAAATCACAACACTAGAGCCCTCACACTCTTCAATCTCTTGTTCCATGGAAGTAGGCCCTAGGTTGAAAGTCTGCACATTGTAGTCACTTCCAGTCACATCATCCCTATTCTTATTAGGAGCAGGAGTAGCAATGTGAACTACCCTGTTATTTTCCTCATCTCTCTCAATCTTGGAGATGACCTTGGCTTTCTTCTTTGCTTTACCTTTTCCTATATTTGCCAATAATTCATCCGAATTGGGAGTATCATCTACAAAAATCTATTTACTCTTTAATTCCTTGTCCAACCAACCTAGAACTGTGGAATCAGATTGTTCATTGCTTTGTCCAACTTCATCGTTTTGATCCCTAGGTATATCTTTGCTCAAATCTTGGTTCTCAGAAATCCCCTCATCTTTATCATCTTTTTCTTTATCGTGCTTTTCTTCTTCATGCACCGGTGATGGAGTCCTAAGTGGAATTTCTTTTCTCTGAGGAGGTCTATCTTCTTCACTTCTCATAGGTGAATCCTCATAAGTTACAAGGGGAGACTGTAACACCTTCTCTATTTCTGCCTTAGCACTATAGAGCTCACCTTCTTGAAATTCTCCCCCTTCTGGATCTTGATGACTTCCTGCCTCCTTGGATTCACCTGGTTCACTTGGTGCATTGTGAGCTTCATGGGAAGGAGGAATATTATCATGTGGTTCAGCAACAAGAGTAACTGAAGGAGCATCCTTCCTTGGCACACCATCCTTGGGAGAAGGAGTTCTTGATCTTCTTGTGTATACCTATGTTCTTTCTCCCGAGCTCTCCACGTTTATTACTAGTGGGCTAACTTCATCCCCTGCCTTAGATCTCTCCTTCTCCTTATGTGGAAATATCACTATTCTCCTTCTCTTAGGCACAACAATACTAGCTTCTTTATCTTCCTTTTCAGCTTCATCCTTTGCCGACTTCCTGGTTCTTGAAATGTGCTTCCTTTTCTTTGCAATAGGTTTTCTTTATTTTTCTACCTCTTGTACTTCCTCCACCTAAACATCTTTAATATTAATCTTAAAAGGAGAGATCACCTTGCCCTTACCTTTAGGATCTTGTTTAGTTGACTCCTCAGAAGTGGAATGAGACTTCAAGTCTCCCATTATATCATAGGTGCATTGCACACCTTCACTTTCCAACTCCCACATCTTATGCTTGAGCCATAATTTTGTATATTTAATCATTGGAGTCATAAGTTGTTTTAACATTGTTTTCTCTTCCTCCAACCAATCTATTTCTTCCACTAGTTTATCCTTCACAACCTCATAATCATGGCCCTGGATCAAATTTCCATCATCTTCAACCTGATCTGGAATGGTCTTCACATTATATAACCGAACTAAGTTCACTGGTAGCTTGGAAAACTTCTTCCTTCTAATCTCAAATTCATCAATGCAATTGGCCCAATAGTCCTCTATATCATCCTTATGACTATACTCCCTTCTGGCCTTCTTTTGTGCTTCACCAGTTCTATTGAACCTAGATCTCTTGGAATGAAAGGTTAAACCTAGAGTACTTATTTATTCTTCAAAAGCATAGGCCAAATTAATAGAAGGGAATGCCTCACTAGTGGCTATCCTCAAAGGAAAATCACTACCAAATCTAGTCTTATGTTTATCCTTTTTCACAATTGCATCGAAATCACATATCTTCCTTGTGACCTCTTGGAGTATAATGTGATCTGTGGGATACCTAGGAAGCCTGTATGGAGCCCTCTGACAACCATCTATCCTTATATATGAAAAGGTGGGAAACTGTATGAACCAAGCCCCATACCTTTTTATTAACTCCTTAGAATTGTTAGATATTCTTACATGCTCTGCACCTTGAAGCAACCTAGTGATGTACATGGTGAATGCATCATTCACCCTCCTATAGCTTGAGTTACCTAGGTGTAGCTATGGATAAACCTCATAAATTACATCCTGCCCAAACACACCCCTTGTACATAGTCCTTTGTATGGATGGAATCTTGCAAGTGCATAAACCAAGTAGGAGGTCATTGTGAAGGTCTTCGTTTGTAGGACATTACACATCTATTCATGAATCATGGCACTTATGATGCCTGCCTAGTGATAGTTGGTCTTTTGTTCCATCCTCACTATGACATGGAACATACAATTTTCAAACACTCATGCACTCTTCAACCTTACCACCCTACTGAGAAGGGTGATAACATCATAATATTCCTTCTTAAATTTAGCTCTAAATAGTTGCTTAGGTAGCTTGGAAAAGTGGGACTTAGGTTTCTCTAGCTAGGAATTGATGACATGTTGGGACTTGATGGTATCTTATTCATAAAACTTCTTTTCCACATCCATATCAAAACCCACCACATGAGACCTGTCTGGCATGTCAAAGGTCTGGGCTATAGACACAAGATTTAGATTTGCCACAACTCTCCCTTGGGGATCAACTATCCTTTGTGTACCCCTGTCATAGTGTCTAGCACACTCGAGCACAAACTCATAACACTACACTGTAGGAGGGAATCTAGCTACATGTGCCAACCCAGATTCCAATATTCTTGTAGCTAGCAAAGGAAGGTCTTGTGCTGCCATCCTTGTTTTAAATTCCTCATAATCCCAAAATCCAACGTTTGTATTAGTTACCTCTGACCAGATGTAAGTCATCTTGCTCTTAGGGATTCTGCTATTTATATCCATTTTGATTCTTTCTGCCTCAGAAATAGAGGACCCTTCAACACTTGGATCCATCACTCTTCCCTTCATCTTTACAACAACCCCTTGACTTGATTCAACCTACACTCAATAAAGAAACCATAATAAAGATCACATTAATCAATCAAAAATGATATATTCATCCTCAATATAATTCCTATGATAAGAAAAATTCTCTAAAATCCCATAAAAGTTATTCATCTCAAAGTTCAGGTTTTCAGTCCCTCACAGAATTGAGGCCAAAGAGGAATTTTAGAGAATTCCCAACTGGTCAGATTTCAGCGAAATAAACACAAAAATCTTCCAATAATCATTTAACCAACCACCATTAACTAAGAAGCAGCATGACACATCTTTAAATAACTCAAATTGATCATATAATTCATAATCACTAGCTCATAAACCATGCTACCTCTCAGTTCTTCATTTTTAGCAAAGTTTAAGAGAATTCCGCCCAGGACGGAAATCCACGAAAATAACAATAGTCTACAAATTCTAGGAAAATAAAGGGATAAAGGAAATTTTGGGAAAATCCTGAGGGAACGGAAATCCACGAAGCAAGAATGACTCCAGATTATTGCACATTTTGGGAAAATGAAGAGGAAAAGGAAAACCATGGAATTCCGGGAGTTAACGAATTCTGCGAAGACTTTGAAATTCTGAATGTCGATGTTTCCTTGTAACCTTAATAAAATTTAGCAAACAATCAAAAATTTGAAGACTTTGGGCTTGAAGCTAGCTCGATTTGAACCTCCTACAGATCATCTTTAAATTCAAGACTCATCCTAAAGTAAATCGAGAGGAATTGGTGATGCCCTAATCCTAAAACCCTAAAATTTTTCCATGAATATACAGGACAAGCTTAGGCTTAGCTTACTCATTTTGCTAGGTTTTTATTTTTTTAAAAGTTCTTTATGGCCTACACAAGCAAGCTACCTCATAATGAAACTGAGAAAAAAGCTCACAAGCTCACTTGGGGTTGTCAATCTAATAGGATTGAATAACCCTAGCTTCAAACAATTCAATGCCCAAACATGCAGAAATTAAAACTCCAAGCACACTCAAGATGCTAAAGAATCATTCACATTCAACAATCAAAAGCAAGGCAATGGATACATACCATTGACAAAGTGAAATTTGATTATAGAAATGATAGATAACAATCTTTAGCACCCTAGCAAACAACAACAGTTATGATGACACCTAGGAAAATTACCACCAAATCTAGGAATTCACAAATCCAACACACCAAGTCCAGCCAAGCACTCAAGAACTAGCACCTCAAATCAATAGAAAGGAAATGATAAAACTTAATGGCACAAAATTCCCTAAAATCGATTAAATACCTGCCACATAAATCATACAATTGAGTATTAATGCAGTCGACAAGACAACCTTGACCAAAATCCAAGAATTCAATAGGACAATGGATATTCCAAGAAATCTGACCAACATGGATTTTTCGCGAGTTCCCGAAATTTCCAAACTGTAGTGCAAAGTAGCCATCACCAGGTTTTCAGAGTATCCGGGGAATTTCGCCAAGAGAGGATTTTCCCTAAAACACCGAAAAACCTGAAATGAGTCTAAAATTTGAGATTTTCAATCAATATCACAGAGAGATCACCAATGTAGGTAAGATAAACATCCAAGCTCATGCCAGAGAAAGCAAGTCCTTAAGATCAAAGGGCCAAAACACCAGGAACGAAAGCAAAAGAGGGTCCCTGCTTTTAGCAGGGTGTGTGCAAAAATTACACAACAATTTTGCTGAGATCGTAAAGCCTCTAAATGAAATATTGAAACAAGATGCTAGGGTAGAGTGGATACCCAAAGCGAAGCAAGATTTTGAAGAAATAAAAGGGGTGATTACTAAAGCCCTAGTCTTAGTTAGTCCTAATTATACAAAGCCTTTCTACATCTATTCCTTTTATTTAGAACACTTGTGCACATGCATGCTAACATAGAAGAAAGAACAAGCAGATGAGCAACCCATTGCTTTCATGAGTGCTCCACTTAAGGATGCTAAGTTATGCTATCCGAGCATTGAGAAATAATATTATGCTTTGGTTTGAACAGTCAAGAAGTTCATACATTATATCCTTAGGAATAAGGTGTTTTCCATCATAGTAGAACCTACAGTGAAGATCCTTTTAATGTAAAATGAGTTGGGTGAATGAAGAGAAAAATGGGTAATGATTCTTCAAGAATATGATATAGAGATTCAACCTATGGAGCTGATCAGAGGATAGGCAATAACATGGACCATGGCTAAGGTACATCCTAAATTAATAGCCCAACAATATAACCTTGAAGATTTATCTCCAAATGGGTGGTATGATGACATTGTATACTACTTAATCAGAGTTGTCCACCATGCTTGAATGTTGCCTAGTGATGTGTCCTACATTTGAAGAGAAAAAAATACACGATGAAAGGCACAATTTGGTATAAGAAAAATCATGAAGGAATTTACCTTCATTGCTTGGGGAAAGAAGAAGCAGTTGTTGTATTAAAGGAGTTTCATGATAGGTTTGGGACTAGTCATGGTTTCGGTCCATCCACCAAAAATCAGATTATAAGAGTATGCTAGTATTGGCCTACACTATTCAAGGATGCTCATGCACATATACGAGCTTTCCATACTTTCTAGATTGCTGTAGTTCAAGAAAAACACCTTTCTATCCCATTACAACTTGTAGCTAAGGTACGTCCCTTCATGTAGTGGTGAGTGGATTTTATTGGTATGATCACTCCACCATCTTCCGCTAGCCATATGTATATTTTGATTGCTGCTGATTACTACACTAGATGGAAAAAAGCCATTGCATGTAAGCAATGAACAACTAACATTGTTATCAAATTTTTAGAAGATTACATTCTTACTCATTTTGGATGTCCTTTTGCATTAGTGTGTGATAATGGTCCAATGTATTCTTCTTTAAATTTTTTGGGATGGGTATTTTATTACAAAATTACACTAAATTTTTCCTCTAACTACTATCCACAATGGAATGGATTAGTGGACAAGAACCTGTAAGACTGGCACACCCAGTTATGGTTTTCTCTATGGGTAGATCATACCCATTAGAAGGCTGCCTTAGGTACCTCCTTGTATAATTTGGTCTACATTCAAGAGCCCATATTTCCAATCCACTTAAAGATCCCCACATTGCAGTTCATTAATAAGTGTTATGATGAGGGAGAGAGGCTTGAAGCTCATCTTATTGAACTCCTCCATTTGGAAGAGAAGTGTGATGAAGACATTGAGAATTTTTCCAGATACCAGGGCATTATGAAACACTGGTTTGATCAACGAGCAAAGATTAAGGCCTTTAGGATTTTTGAACTAGTCTTATATTAGGATAAAGCCCATGAATGAAAGGGGAACATGGTAAATTTGACAAGCTTTGTCTTGGCCCCTTTCAAATTTATAAAATTATTGGAGATAATGCTTATCACTTGAAAGCTCTCAAGGGAGAGGACATCCTGCTGCTTGTTGATGGGAAGTATCTGAAACACTATTTCCTTGATTGAGTTGTTACAACTCAACCTTGTACATAGTTAGTTTAGGTGGTTTGTTGTAGGTTAGGCTACTTTAGGTTACTTTTCTTTCAGTTTTCTTTGGCTTCACTCTTTTTCTTTCGATGAGTGGGCTTTCTTGTCTATCTTGGTAGTAGTGCCACGTGCAGGCAAAGGGATTTTCTACTGAATGTTCATGTCTATTTCTTATATAAGATTTCATAGGTTATCTGGAGGTATCTATTGGTCTTGGTGATCATGTTCCTTGATTAAATTCCTACTTGATCCAAAAAGAAACCATTATTTGAATCCTTTTACATTTTTCTTAGTCCTAACAATCTACACATTTTTAAATCTCCCCTGAAGGCTTTCATGATACTTTAGTAGGTGAAAAATCTTAAATCCAGTTTAGTGAGCACTACAACCTCCAAACCCAGAATAAGCTTAAGTGCTTATTAATTTGCAAAAATAAAAGTTGTTGATAATTAAACCAAAGAAACATCTAATAAGTAGCTGTATGGGTGTGCAAAGAACTCTATCGGGGCTATGGAATCTCGACTAGCAATAGAGCAATGTTCATGGGGATTGTAGCGATAAGCTAATTAGGGCTATAAATACCTGACTGGAAGTGAGGAAATGTCTAGGTTACTTTTGGAGTTAGACTATCTATGTAGCTTGTCTTGGTTGAATGATTTCTTACCTCAAGTCTCCTAGGGAAATGAATGAACACACAAAGCACACACACTTGGGGATTTGAGATATACCATGAATATATTCAACTAATGATTTCATTTCCTTTTGAGCAAGAATTTTCCTGTGAAGCTTTGATTTTGGTACTAACCAAAGATTTTGGGTTCCAGATGAATTCTTATCCTTGAAATGTTTAGGAAAATTCCCACCAGAGTCACCATTTGTTGAGAATTTTGAATACATGCTCCGCTACAAATAGGGACCTCCCTTTTTTTCCTTTTGCTTCGTGATGACCTTTCCCACATTCTTTTGGATTTTCTTTCACCTTTACTTTTTGGCCTTAGTCCATGTTGTCTTTGAAATTTTGATTCCCCTTTGAAAATCTAGAAAAATTACCTAATGACCTTTTGTAGAAGTTTCTTTGCAGGTTGCCATTGGTAGGATTCCATTAGGTAGATGTTGGAGTCTTTCTAGCCATTTGCGGAAGTGTCAGTGCATAAATCCATATGTGGAAGGCCATTTTCAAGATTTTGTGCTGATAGTTTTGTTGTCTTTAGCACCCGCATCCTCCATCCCCGCATCACCTTAGCACCCATATCCTTCATATGCACACTAGTCTGTCCTCCACACCATGGGTTCCCACAAATTAGGGTTATCACAAAATTTGAGATATCTACCTATATTTAATGCACCTATGCCTATAAATATGAAGATTTTGACCCTCATTTTAACCTTCACATGTTTGATAATTTAGTTGAGTTGTGATTTTCGCCATGGATTTTAGGGTTTTCAAGGTTGAATTTTCATGGGAGATTATTCTCTACTTGGCACTCTCAAACAATATGTGATCCTATCTTTTTTGATTTGAATTTTTAATTACAAATCTTATGTTTCGAAAGGCTTTTTTGATATAGTTGTTAAACTTTAAAACATAAAGATAGAACCCTTGCGGATTGCCCCGTGTGGAACTTTGTGTTTGTTTCACCAAATTTTGGATTGGGACACATTGTCTCTCACATCATCAAAACCTACGTTATGTGGAAGTACGAGTGTGAGATGCCATTGAGTTTACACCAGAGTATCAACATGGTCACTCATAGCTCCTGCAAGGTCACTTTTTGCATTCACCTTGGTTGTGAACAAAAAAATTAGGACAAAATCATTTTACCACATGTTTAAAAGGATAAAACCCAAAATTTCATTAATTATAGAACTCATTGCAAGAAGTATCCCATGGAAAGCCAAATGCGGGGTGCCATTGGCACTGCATTGGTTTTTCAACACAAACGCTAGTGGCTCCCAACTCACTAGATTTCATAGGAAGAATTTCTACATTAAGTTAAATGGGTCACAAAATGAACCATAAGATGCAAAACATTTGAATTTTAGTTTCCCCACGTGCTTAATATGAATTTAACTTAAAACTACTAAGTCTTTATGCAATTATGGAGTTTGTGATGTGGGAAGCCTCTTACAGAAATCCATGTTGCTCACGCCATTCCATTGGAATTGTTACTTAGTACACCCACATCCTTCATCCCCAAAAACCTATAGTACCCACAACTCCCTGACCCACAAAACCTCAAAACTCGCAAAATGCTAGAATTGTCCCAAGAAGCTAATTTTAACATCGCTTTTCTAGTATTTGGTATATTTATGATTATTTTGGGCCATATTGATATGTTTTTAATTAGACTAACATATCACTTTCTCCATTAATCAATTCAAATCATTACATGTTGTAGGTTTTATGGAAAAAATGAGAAAGCAAGAAAGAGCAAGAGAACAACAAAGATCGAGAAAGAAAAGGTAAAAATGAAGTACAAATTTCATGGTGTGGAGGTTACCTTCAAAATTTCCTCGAGTTGGGATAGAATATTAGACACCAACCTTGGACATATTAATATTCATGAATTTAGAGAATGAGTCTTTGTTAATCCAAAGAATGACATGGCCAAAAAAAAGAAAGAGTGGCATTGGACACATGGCAAGGTTTCCACCATCTCTGATCAGCCATGAACTCATTCACGGGTGTAGGGAATTCTACCACGAGAATTCTCGAAGGATCATCACTTTAGAAGGACAAGTGGTGGCTAATTTATGACCTCCATCCATTACACATACATTTGGGATTCCTTCTTTTTGGGAGATGAAGGTAACCAAGAAGGAGTATGCCCTAAATGTCTAGAAGATAGATCCACTAGGCTATACACAAGTAACTAATAAGAAATGGATGCAAACTCCTTGTCCAAGTGCAGGAAATATTCCCAAGAAGTTCTACAAAAGTCATTTTGTGGAGGAAGCAAATGATTTGGTCACACTATTGAGTTAGATTGCGAGGCTTCCCATGTCCAACGTATTTGAAGAGTGGATGTAGTATTTCATTGAAGAAATCTTGAGGGGAAATACTAAGTTTGATTGGGAAAAGATTATCAGTGATCATATCCATACACAATTTGTTCCACTAAATAAGACCTCAGAGTTCTACATGACCTCCTATGTTGTGTATATATGGGAAACCAAATTCCCCTATAGAGGTCTAACGTGTATAGGAAACTTAGGAATGAGACCTGATTAGAATATCTAGGAATGCTACCTGCAACTCCAGTATAGAAATTTCAAGAAAAAAATTATAAGTGGGTAAATGATGCTTTCATTATGTACATTCTTAGATCATTTTCAGGTGAATTTGGAAATAGAATGACGTACTGTGCCAAATATATGGTAAATAACTTTGGATAATGGTTCATCCAGTTCCCCAAGTTTACATATTTCAGAATTGAAGGTTTCTTAGGGACATTGTATAGGTTTCTTAGATATACAATAGAGAAGATGGTCTTGCATGAGCTCACCTGAAAAAATGTGTACCTCACACCAATTGTTGTAGTCTAAGCATAGAGTTGGTGTACCTTACCTCATGACACTAGGGAGAGGAATGTAAGCATGCTCTACAAAAATTTCAGTAGAAAATTTTGATAAGGAGATGAAGTGAAAGGAAAAAGGGGGTTATCAAAATAAATTAACAAGATGATAAACCACACCTTTTTCACTTATTATTTCATTCAATTATGCATAGATGAATATTAGAAAACAAACCTTATTGATATAATAGTAAAAAGGTAGGTTTTAAGATAGTAAAATGCTATGTACTTCCTCCAAAAAGTGCTTTTTTCAGGCCTCACCGAGGACTCATTCGCCTATTGGAGAATAGTTCCTTGCTAGGGTTTTGGAAAATTGATTTATGGGTTCTATTCTTCAATGTCTGCACTCCCAAATCCTAGGTGTTCATCTCCTGAAAGTTGAAAACAAATTATGTAGCTTAGTTTCTGTGATCTTACAAGAAAGATGACAACTTTTGAAACTTTGCAACCTTGGTAATTTTTATTCTCCACTTTATCTTCAACCTAAAACCCGCAATAACAAATCAAAGAGGAGAAAATGTTGATTGTTATGGAATAGGGGTTTTCCTTGGTCAAACACCATTTTGGTAATTAAACCTTGAATCAAAACAATGAAACAAGAAGCATGAAATAAAAAGAATGATGAAAGAATAATGCTATGTCACACCTCACCACAGTTTTGTTTGAACCTTGGAATGCAAATATGAAACTAGCATTTAGTGGCCTCCACAAATGTGGTTCTTGATCATGAAATTTGATTTGATATGATGTCTTTAAATGCTTGAAGTAATCTTGGACTCTAAATCCACATGTTGGCTCCAACAACATGCATGCCTTTGATATGATAATAAACCTTTGATTGCTGCAATAAAACCTTGATAAATTTTCCCTTGAATGCCTTTGAAATTCTCTTGAATGCTCTATAATGCTCTTTTGAAAGTACTCTTGATTTCTTATGAGTATCTAGTTATGAAACATAGTGAATAGCCTTGTATTTCTACATAACTTAAGATTAAATCTTGAAATTCAAATAGCACAAGCCAACATTAGATCTAGGATTTGAAATCATTAAAATACCACCAAAAACATATCCAAAGGGGGGTTTCCTAAGTGAGTGAGGACCCATTCGCCATATGGAAAATGGGTCTGAGCATACTTAACTAGGAAACACTTTGGGGGAAGTGAAATTTCATGCAAAAGGGGGTCCTATGACCTAGTGAGGACCCATTCGCTAGGTGGAAAATGCATCCTAGGTCACTATCCTAGGACACATTCCTTGTAAAATTAAGTGTTGTGTAATTTCATCTATGAGTGTCAAATTTTATCCCTCATAAAATGCAATAAATTAGGCTTGGATTTGAATTTAAGGGGCCAATTAAGCTCAAATTAAACTCAATTAATTAATAAAGCCCTAGATTAGTGTGAAAGTGTAAATATACACTTTACAACACCCTAAATAAGGCACCATTAAGTCCATTTTATTAAAAGGGGTCCTAAACTTAATGTGAATTTGTAAAACACATTACAACACTAAATCAAGGCAATACTAGGGTTATTTATTATTAATTATTCCTAAATTAAGGAAAAGGGGAACTTTTTTTGTTACTACATTTTTCCCCCACTTTAGTGAGAGTATGACCCCTTGTTAGACTCACACTAAGTTAGACATTCAAGACACCTATGTTTGCAACAATGAAAAAGATACACAATCATACACTATCAAAGACCAGGGGAATAAAGTATCAAGCTTCAAATGTACCAATGTGATGTCCAACATGATGTGGAAAATGTCTCAACTATTTGTCCGAAAGCGTTCACAAGAAAAAGTTGATGTTCACTATGCAAATGACACACACACTCACTCCAGGGTAGTGGAACCTCATGCCATCCACTAGGTGAGTATCCAAAAAGGGTGGAAAATGTGAGAATAATATTAGGATCCCATACCATATCAAAGTTATCCTCCTCACAACATCAATAATGTTGAGATTATGGATGCACAGCCCCTGAAGCTCCAGAATATTCAATAAAGGACTTTAGCCATGAAAGATAATCAACCACAAAGAGAAGTGTTGCAACTATGGAATGCTGATTAAAGACTCTATATTGATATGATGAAAATGATATGATTGATATGATATGTTACAAATGAACAAGTTTCGTGATTATATAGGAAAGAGAGAAAACCTAAGATGCATGAGATGTTGCCAAGTGTTATAATCTAACAACATGTGACAACATGTGAACCCTATCTAGATGATTATTAAATGTTGAGATAAGTTCTAGAAGGAATCTTATCCCACAAACTAGGAAGGGAATATTATCCCATTTATTAAATGATTTATTAAAAATGCAACCTAGGACTAAATGAGATATGACCTAAGTTAAATTATGCTAGTGTAATAATTAATTTAATTACACTAACAAATAAGGCACCAAAATGCTAAGAAATTATGAATATTATGTCTATAGGTTTTTGTTCAAGGGGATCTTGCTTCATTTGTGTAAGGTATTCTTCTTAGGGATCATCATGTCTAATGTATCTATTATCTCCTGAAATTGCACCCTTGTTGAAACTGATGTTCAACACCTCAGTGTAACATTGGAAGACCTCTAAAGATGTGGGTTTCTTGCAGACAGAGGTCAAACTCCGGAGAAGGCCGACTTCCTTTGTGTTATCACCTAAACTACTGATTATTTGAAGGAAAAGGGAGAAGGAGAATGCATTAAAATAAAGATTAAATTCTAAGGTGATACACCGAATTGATGAGGAATTATGAAATGAAAACAAGATGAACATACACTGGGAAACTTAACTTCAACCGTTTCACATACTCAACACAACTTCTTTTAGAATTATGCATCAATCTTAACAGGCTCGATCTACATACACATCTTAGGAAGGAAAGATAAATTTCACAGCCTTAAGGTATGAATATAGACTTATAAAACACAGTTAAAGACTTGCATAATCAAAAGAGAAATACAGAAATGAGAGTAGTACAAACATGAACACTAGCTTCCAAGGTAAACTCTGTGTTGTATTCTAGATTCCAGTTGAGTTACAAAACATACATTTAGTCGAGAAAGGATTGATAAAAATCACAACTCTTCAGAGTGTATAATCCCAACTCTATACAAAAAGGAAAAAAATGCCTTATATATCAAAATGTGTCGGCCCCTTAGGGGTTACAAAATATTAGGCCTCGGGATAGATCTCTCCCTAGATCTTTTGATTGAATTTAATGCTGCACCCTTTGTGTCCATGTCAGTCAAGAGTCATTCCCTGGAGAAACCTTATTCAGATCCTTCTGCAACCACCGCATTTACTTCCTGGAACCATCGACATAACATGGAACTGTCGATGAGAGCTCTTATCGAGCCCAAAAATCATACCGATATTACCTCTGTGGTCGCCAAGACAATCCCATTCGGATAGACAACATGGAGAACTCTTCTCATCCTCTATTGGTGAAGGTATATTGATGTCACCCCGACACATTTTGCTCTACCTGAGCTCCACATTCTTTGTTGGGACCCTATCGGGTCTGCAAGACTCTTAGTGAGGCCTCCTTGCTTCGACGAGAGCTCATTTCATTTTGCTTCGGCAAGAGAAACCTTCATCAACAAGAGGTCATAGCGGCTTGATTAGTCATGCCGATATCGCCTTCCATTACTGAGACCACATCATGTTGGTAAGACATCACTTTGACGGTCGAGCGCTACACTGATGTCATTCATGTCGGGGAGACCTTCTGCTAGTTGGTGAGACCTTTGTCGATGACTCCTATGTCGCCAAGACCTTCCCGTATCGGCAGGACCTCAGGGAAAAGTCTTCAACTGTTGGCGAGCTCAACTTGCTTTTGGTGAGACCTCATCAAGTCGGCAAGACCTCACCTGTATGACTTTCCTTGGCAGGACCCCCCGCCTTCGGTGAGACAGTGTTTGGTCATCGGGACTTCATGGCGAAGGCTTCAACTCTTGGTGAGCCCCCTTTGTTGTCAGTGAGACATTGGCCTATCGGCTAGACCTCACGCCGATCCCTTTGTCTTTGGACGAGCACAAAACATTTCGGGGAGACAAGCTTCATTCACCAAGAATTTATGGCGAATCTACTTTCTATCACCGAGACACCCTCCTGTCAGCCATACCTCATCCCGATGGTGAGACATCATGCTGAATACAACCCCCCGGCTAGGCCTCTTTGTTTTCTTCGGTATGACCTTCATCCTTCGGCAAGACATTATGCCGAAGGGAATATCCTTTGCCAAGCTCCATTTCTTTTGATGGGGTCCCCTTTCTATCGGCGAGACATCACCTAATCGCTGAGACCTTGTGGCGATGGAATCTTTCTTTGCCGATGCCATTTTATTCATTGAGACTCTGATGAATTGGCAAGACTTATGCCGATATTACCTCATGTTAGTGAGACGTCTTTCCTTCGCTGAGACATTTCACTGAAGTCCTCTCTTTCGCTGAGTTGTTCACTGGTCGAGGAGACCTCCCTATATCGGCAAGACCTTATGCCAATATCAAAATTTCTCGGTGAGGTCCTTTGATTGTCAATGAGACTCCTGCCAAAGGAAAAAAACATATCGAGGCCCCCTTTGTCTTCGGCAAGACATAATGCCCTCACCAGGACATGCTAGCAAACTCAATCTCCTACGCCGAAAGCCTTAGAATCAGGGAGACTTTTTGACTTCGGCGAGACCCTACAACAAAGCTCACTTGCTTTTCCGACACCGCCTCCTTTGAGTGAGACCACACCCCATCGGTAAGATGTGTTGGCGATGATGCCTCCATTCAGCGAGGCCCCTTATTGGTCGGTGAGACATTCTGAAGGTCTTGGCGACTCTCTCCTTAGAGAATTTTCATGCCAAACTTCCTAGGGCAGGCTCTCCAGCTGAATTCCCTGTGACCTAGCACTAGATGTAGGATTTTTTCCCTTGTTGCGAATGTTCCACTTGGCCTCTCGAAGATCTATCACATGATTATCCTGCCTGATTGAGCCTGCGGGTGAAAATTAGGTAACATTTCTAGTGACCTTTGCTGGATGTTTTATTGCTAAACATGAGAAACCAGTAGCCAAAACTTGTCCGTTGGGCATGGAGTCATTAGGAGGCTTAGAAAAATAAAAACATCAAGCCTTGCACATGGCTGCAACTCGCTTGAGACCCACAGGACACAATAGGTTGCCAAAAGAAAAATAATACAAGGGAAAATGAAAAAGAAAATTTACAGTGCCATCACAACACTTATGGAAAACATAAAATCTAACCTAATATGTACAATAGAGGAACTCATTAGACTTGAAAACAAGGCTTAAGGTGTATCCCATTAACTGGGATAGGAAGTATTTCACCTTCTATTGTGGCCAGTTGATAAGCATTGTGCTCCTTACAGTCTCTGATAATGAATGGGCTTGTCCACATGTTGTCAAACTTGGTGTGATGGCCTAGCCTACTTTTCAGAACATCCCATTTGAACACGAGGTCTCCCATCTTGAAAATTTTTCTTGTAGCCTTCTTGTCAAATGTTCTTTTCATTTGGAGCTGATGATACTCCAAAGCTTTCATTGCTCTATCCCTTGATTCTTTGAGCTCCATGAGCTCTGCATACCTCACATACATGGGGTCCTGTCCCTCAAATATCTCTAACTGGTGAACAATGTCTAGAGCTGGAAGCTCCATAGATAGAGGTAATCTAGCCTCTTTGCCATAAACTAACATATATGGTGAATTACCAATAGACTTCTTAGGAGTCACTCTGTCTGCCCAAAGTGCATACTTTAATTTAGTGTGCCAGGTCCTTTGATTATCCTCCATTGTTCTTTTGATAATCCTGATGAGATTCTTATTTGTGCTTTCAGCTAAACCATTACCCTGAGGGTAATAATTTGAGGATGTATTCAAATGAATTCCATGTTTAACAGCCCAATCAGTTAATCTTAATCCCACAAATGCAAGAGTGTTATTAGATATGATAGAGTCAGGAACCCCAAATCTGGTTACTATATCCTCATAAAAGCTCAAAACTGAAGACTCCTTTGCTTCTTTCAATGCAACCGCTTCTGTCCACCTTGTAAAATAGTCAGTGGCTGTAAGTACCCACTTGTGACCAGCACTGGAAGGTGGATTTATTGGCCCAATGAAATCAATGCCCCATCTCATGAAGGGATGCTCCACTTGAATTGGATGTAGGGGCATAGCAGGTAGCTTTTCTTTCCTGAAAATAGAGCACATTTGATACACTTTCTTGACCAAGCATATGCATCTTTGAACAAGTTGGGCCAGTAGTAACCAGCTCTCATTATTTTCCAAGCAATAGTTCTTGGGGAAAAGTGACCTCCCGCAGCTCCATCATGAAACTCATGAAGCACCTTCTCAATTTGATGACTGTGAATGCATCTTAATAGGATGCCATTCAGATCCCTTTTGAAAAGAACATTGTTTACCAACACATATGGTATGGATTACAACCTGAAGTATCTTCTTTTGGCTTTGTTCAAACCAAATGGACACTCACCAGTCTGTAAAAAATGGGTCATGTCTTAACCCAATTTGTTGTTATCAGAGGCAGACCATCTTGAGCATCCTGAGACTCATTTATATTAGCAAAAACAACATCATTTTGTGATTCATTTTCACTGATTGACCCTATAGCAAGCTGTTCACAGAGACCTTTACCTCTAACCAATTTGGTAATCTTGATATCCACATCATATTCCATGACCTTAGTGATCCACCTTGCCCTTTTTTCATTCAGATCTTTATTCAACAAAAATTCCTTCACACTTGAGTGTGCAACCAGAATATGAATCTTATTATTTGAAACTAGAGGCTTAAACTTCTTCAGGCTTCTGATAACAGTGAGAACATGTTTCTCAACAAAAGTATACCTCTCTTCATAATCAGTAAGTACTTGGATAAAGAAAGCTATGGGCTATTCTAAGTTATCACTATTTTTTTGAACCAACATTGCAGAGATTGAACTAATGCTGCCAAAAGCATACAAGAAGAAATATTTAGAGAAATCTGGATTCACTAGTGTTGGAGTTGATGCTAAAGCTTCCTTGACTTCTTCAAAACTATGTTTTGCTTCTCCAGTCCAACTAAAAACTGCATTCTTCTTTAACATAGCTGTCAAAGGTTGTAGCAAATTTGCAACATTAGGAATAAATCTTCTTAGAAGGTTGATCTGGCCCAGAAAGCTCTGTAGACCCTTCTTGTGATTGGGTAACGACAACTCAAGTATGGCTTTGACTCTTTTAGGATCTATAGTAATTCTTTTCTTTGACACTATGTGTCCTAATAATTTCCCTTCATGAACAACAAAGATACTCTTTTTTCAGGTTGAGAGAGATACCAAACTCTCTACATTTTTCAAAAACTTGCTTAAGGTGTGACCAATGTTCATCAACATTCTTAGAATAAACTGTAATGTCATCTAGATAAATCATCATAATCTTTTTTATCAAACTTTGAAATTCCATGTCCATGGCCCTCTGAAACGTGGCACCAACATTAGATAAACCAAAAGGCATCCTTTTGTATGCCATGGTGCCCCACTTAGTTGTAAAAACAATTTTGAACTAATCTTCCTCTTTAACCATCACTTGGTTATAGCCCAAAAAACCATCTAACAAGGAAAATCTTTTAGAACCGGCAACTACTTGTAAGATTTGTTCCATGGAGGGCAGTGGGTAGTGATATTTCAAAGATGCTCGGTTAAGATCCCTAAAGTCTACACAAAGTCTTATTTCACCATTTTTCTTCCTAACCGGTACAAGGTTATAAACCCATGAAGTATGCTTAATAGGAAAGACAATACCCCCCTCAACTAATTTGGTCAGCTCTTTAATCATTAAGGGCTCAAGCTTAGGATTCAAGGGCCTTTGTTTCTGCCTTACTGGCTTAGCATTAGGTTCTAACTCAATTGTGTGCTGAGCAATATGGGGATCAAACCCTTTCAAATTTGAATATTCCCAAGCAAAGACATCATGAAATTCTTGGCATAAAGCAACAAAAGCTTTTTTATCTTCATGTGAACAATTTTTTCCTATCTTAATAAGTTTACCTTTGAAAATATCCAGCTCTTTATAATGTTCTTCTTTGATTCACAAGCTAGCTTTACCCTTCTTAAGCTGATCGTCAGAACTGAAAATTGACTCTAAGGTAACCAGACCTTTGGGTAACTTATTTTTCCTCAGCTGTATGACTTGATCATCATACTGTTGCTTAAGTTTTTCTTGATTAACCATGGAGAACTAATCTTCTTCGAGCAAAAAAGAAAGGATCTGTTCATTGCTGTCAAAGACCTGCCAATGAATGTTGTTATTAGGAATTGATGGCCTGACTACAACCTTCACATACTGCTGTACTTTCTCTTTTTTAATGTCACCTAGAATATCAAACTGTGCTCCAATGGATGCAAGCCTATCATCATGTTTGTTCTGGTTCCTTGGAATAGATATTAAGTTAAAGGCATCAAACTCCTCAATCATATTCCACACTCTATTTCTATAAGACTTTAGTGTGTCATTTTTAGCAACATTCAGGCCTCTTATTTGATTGACAATTAACTCACTGTCCCCATAAACTTTCAAGTGGGTTATTCCTCTCTTCCTTGCCCACTCAAGACCTTGAACAAGTCTTCATACTCAACACTATTGTTAGAACATGCAAAAGCAAAATGGAAGGCTGAAAATTATTTATCGCCTTGCGGAGACACAAGCATTGCACCTCCTCCAGTGCCATTTTTGCTTCTTGAACCATCAAAATACATCTCCCATAATTTATTTTGCTACCCAAACTGGCTTTCTGCACTTCTCTCAAGATTTGGAATTTCTGTCCTAGCTTCATGCAATACATAATTTCCCAGACCAACATCCTGAATAAGCTCATTTGGATTATCAACCACGTTCTTAGCTACCCATTCATTTAGGAGTACCTCAGGTACACTCACAGCTTGTAACTCTTGTGCTGCAACAAGTTTAGTATCCTCTAAAATAGTAGAATTAACATTTATAGCAGATGGCACATAAGGTTCGATGTGATCCTTGGCAAGGGACTCAGAAGTTATAGTTACCTTAGTACCATACCTGGTCCTAAAAAGCATATGGGACCAATCTGAAGATAAATACCCTCCAATTTTAGCCGTGAAGTCTCTAGACAGGCATAGAGCAAAAAATGGAGGCAAATCTATGACAAACACATCTTGCAGGATTGAAAAATTGGGATAGGCATGTAGTGTGAGATTCATATTCTTAATAACACCTATAGTGTTCATTGCTGTCCCATCCAATTGAAGTACTCCTTTTTTTAATGGCTGGTATTGTAAACCTAGCTGGTCTACAATCTTTTTTGGCATTACCGAACTGCTAGCCCTGCTATCAACCATGCAATTATGTACCAATTTATTCCCCACTATTAAAGAAACATAGAAAGGAGGGGGCTTGACACCATTACTTTGATGTGTGGTGCTATCTAAAGGTGCATTGGTTAAAACTGACTTTGTTTGGCCTAAAGAGACCTCATTTGGAGGATTCAAACTAACTGGATTTGATAAGGCTAACTATAACAAATTGATTTGACCAGGGATTGCTAAAGAATCCCACATTGAAATTGAAACATTCATTTTTTTCATACTTTCAACAATGTTGAAATGTGCAGATATATTTACCTTTGACTATGTCTTTACAACAACATGGTCAGGTTGCACTTGGTCTACAGATGTAGCATGTAAAGGTTGCTCTTTACTAGTGTCAGAACCTTGTTGCAAAGTGTGTGGTACTTGCTGATTTGATGGTCCAACGACTCCCTTATCTTTATTCATTGCTTGTTCAATCTCGAGAGCCCTCTTCTTGGCTCTAGTATTAGCAACAACAAATGTGTCATCCTAGTTCACTCCACAAAATTCTTCTCTCTGCCAATTTAGGAGAGTTGAATCATCTCCAGACTGATCCTGCTATTGTGGATACCTCTCCTTAGGAAAATCTTGTGCACCTACAACATTCTGCACCATAAGAGCTTGGTTGATCACACCATTAGAGCACGTAGCTTGATTATGTGGCTGATTACATGGATAACACCATTCATAATCCGTAGCCAAATTGTTTTGAAAGGGAACAAGCTCTTTGACAACACTAATTGGAGCTGGATTATAGGCCTGAAAAGGTCATGTAGCAATATTTTGTCTTGTGCCTTGGTAATTACCTTGATACTGCTGTCTATTCCCCTGGAATTGCTGTTGTTGACCTTGGAAAGGCTGACTTGAGGCCTGATTCTACTGCTGATAAGGCCTAGAATATGACTGTTGTTTTTCCAAGTTCACCAACTTGTTACCAAAAGTTTGTAAAAGAATTTTGATCTCTTGTAACTCCTGCGATGAGCATGAGGCAACACTTTCTTGTTTATCAATGGCTGGAGCAATAGCTAACAGCATTGGTACATCTGGTAGAGGTGTGAAGGAGGTATTTGCAAAGGAATGTTTGCATGAATCTCTAGAAATATAGGCATTGGAGGCCTAGGAGCTAGTTTTCCAACCTGTATTAGGCTATTTTCAGCTCTGATTGCTATTTCAAAAGCATCTAGTAGAGAAACCCCTCCCATTGATTGTATCATAACAGCTATATCGCCGTTAAGAGCCCTCAAAAAGTATAAAAATGCATATTATGGAGGTGGCCTCACTGTTGCAGGGATTCTATCCCAAGTTCTTTGAAATTTGAAGTTGAAGTCATTCATCTGCTCTTGTGGAGCCCTCTTAATTGTAGTTAATTGTTCCAATAAAGATAAGTTATTAGACCTGTCCTGAAATTGTTTATGCAACTTTTCTCCAAATTCATCCCAAGATGCAATTGAACTGACTGGTAGGCTCCTATACCATTGCACAACTCTTCCTTTCAACGAAGCAACTAGCAGTCTCACTACAACATCCTCTTGGGTTATGTGATGGACTCCGCATAACAAAGCCACATCTCTCATGTGTTCAATCAGAGTAGTTTGGTCTTCCCCCGTGAAAGTTGGCATACTCTTCAAGGCTACCATTGGAATGTCATTGTGCTATGCCAAATTCAAGGGGCTCCCTCCATTAAAAGCAACAAAGGGTTGATTCCTTGGAGCAACCTTTGGAGGTGGCTAAGGAGGATTTACTGGCACTCTAGATGAAACCAAAGATGTGATAGCAACGTGTGATCCCACAGATGGAGGAGTGGATTGAGTTTTTCTAGAATAGATAATTGTTATTCCTTTCCTTTCTATTGCTCTGCCTTGTCTTCTTGGTGGTGACAACTGCAAATATTCGAAAGGACCTAAGCTGCTCCTTGTTTGAACTCTTCTCATAAACTATAGAAGGCACTGATTCTAAAGCTCTTTCTCTCTATAGAGTCACGAAGTATGCACAATTGACTTCTCTAAAGCCTGGAACTTGCTAGTTGCATACTAAACCAACAAAATAATACGGAGCTAGTCCCACTGGGCATGCCAAAACTGTTATCTCTTGAAATTGCACCCTTGTTGAAATTGATGTTCAACACCTCAGTGTAACATTGGAAGACCTCTAAAGATGTGGGTTTCTTGCAGACAAAGGTCAACCTCTGGAGAAGGCCAACTTCCTTTGTGTTATCACCTAAACTATTGATTCTTTGAAGGCAAAGAGAGAAGGAGAATGCATTAAAATAAAGATTAAATTCTAAGGTGATACACCAAATTGATGAGGAATTATGAAATGAAAACAAGATGAACATACACTGGGAAACTTAACTTCAACTGTTTCACATACTCAACACAACTTCTTTTAGAATTATGCATCAATCTTAACAGGCTCGATCTACATACACATCTTAGGAAGGAAAGATAAATTTCATGGCCTTAAGGTATGAATGTAGACTTATAAAACACAGTTAAAGAATTGCATGATCAAAAGAGAAATACAAAAATGAGAGTAGTACAAACATGAACACTAGCTTCCAAGGTAAACTCTGTGTTGTATTCCAGATTCCAGTTGAGTTACAAAACATACATTTAGTTGAGAAAGGATTGATAAAAATCACTAACTCTTCAGAGTGTATAATCCCAACTCTATACAAAAAGGCAAAAAATGCCTTATATATCAAAATGTGTCGGCCCCTTAGGGCTTACAAAATATCAGGCCTCGGGATAGATCTCTCCCTAGATCTTTTGATTGAATTTAATGTTGCACCTTACGTGTTCGTGTTGGTGAAGAGTCATTCCCTAGAGAAACCTTCTTCAGATCCTTCTGCAACCACCGCATTTACTTCCTGGAACCATCGACATAACATGGAACTGCCGATGAGAGTTCTTATCGAGCCCAAAAATCATACCGATATCACCTCTGTGGTCGCCAAGACAATTGCGTTCAGCCAGACAACATGGCGAACTCTTCTCATCCTCTATCAGCGAAGGTATATTGATGTCACCTCGACGCATTTTGCTCTACCTGAGCTCCACATTCTTTGTTGGGACCCTATCGAGTCGGCAAGACTCTTAGCGAGGCCTCCTTGCTCCGGAGAGAGCTCATTTCATTTTGCTTCGGCAAGAGAAACCTTCATCAGCAAGAGGTCATAGCAGCTTCATTAGTCATGCCGATATCGCCTTCCATTGTTGAGACCACATCATGTCGATAAGACATCACTCCGATGGTCGGGCGCTACACTGATGTCATTCATGTCGGGGAGACCTTTTGCTAGTTGGTGAGACCTCTGCCGATGACTCCTCCTATGTCACCAAGACCTTCCCGTATCGGCAGGACCTCAGGGAAAAGTCTTCAATTGTTGGCTAGCTCAGCTTGCTTTCAGTGAGACCTCATCGAGTCAGCAAGACCTCGCCCGTATGACTTTCCTTGGTGGGACCCCCAGCCTTCGGCGAGACATCATTTGGTCACTGGGACTTCATGGTGAAGGCTTCAACTCTTGGTGAGCCCCCTTTGTTGTCGGTGATACATTGGCCTATCGGCCGGACCTCACGCTGATCCCTTTGTCTTTGGGCGAGCATGAAACATTTTAGGGAGACAAGCTTCGTTCACCAAGACTTTATGGCGAATCTACTTTTTGTCACCGAGACACCCTCTTGTCAGCCAGACCTCATCCCGATGGTGAGATGTTATGCCGAATATGACCCCCCGGCTAGGCCCCTTTGTTTTCTTCGGTGTGACCTTCATCCTTCGGCAAGACATTATGCCGAAGGCAATATCCTTTGCCGAGCTCCATTTCTTTCGATGGGCTCCCCTTTCTATTAGCGAGACATCACCTAATCGCTGAGACCTTGTGGCGATGAAATCTTTCTTTGCCGATGTCATTTTATTCATTGAGACTCTGATGGATTGGAAAGAATTATGCCGATATTACCTCATGTCGGTGAGACATCTTTCCTTCGCCGAGACATTTCGCCAAAGTCCTCTCTTTCACCGAGTTGTTCACTGGTCGGGGAGACCTCCCTATATTGGCAAGACCTTATGCCGATGTCAAACTTTCTTGGTGAGGTCCTTTGATTGTCGGCAAGACTTCTGTCAAAGGAAAAACACATATCAAGGCCCCCTTTGTCTTCGACAAGACATAATGCCCTCGCCAGGACATGCTAGCAAACTCAATCTCCTACGCCGAAAGCCTTAGATTCAGGGAGACCTTTTGACTTCGGCGAGACCCTACAACGAAGTTTGCTTGCTTTGCCGATGCCGCCTCCTTTGAGTGAGACCACACCCCATCAGTAAGATGTGTTGGCGATGATGCCTCCATTCAGCGAGGCCCCTTATTGGTCGGTGAGACATTCTGAAGGTCTTGGTGACTCTCTCCTTAGAGGATTTTCATGCCGAACTTCCTAGGGCAGGCTCTCCAGCTGAGTTCCCTGTGACCTAGCACTAGATGTAGGATTTTTTCCCTTGTTGCGAATGTTCCACTTGGCCTCTCGAAGATCTATCACATGATTATCCTGCCTGATTGAGCCTACAGGTGAAAATCAGGTAACAATATCCAAGAGAGGATAGGTCATGTATAACAGATTGCCACTTATGGGATGCCTCACTTGACATCATGCCACTAAGGGAAAGTCATATGCTTAGAGATTATTGAATAGTATGGATAATTAAGAGGGGGGGTGAATCAATTATCATAAAACAATTTTATTTTCTTTAATTAATCTAGAGCAGCCTTATATCAATAAGAAAATAATAAAAAAATATGAATGTGAAAGCACACAACAACACCATGCACAATAAATGCTAGAATTTATGTGGAAACCGAAGAAGGGAAAAACCATGGAGAATGTTAATTCTCAATTTTAGAACACCAATTAAGGTGATTTTTACAAGGGCTCACTACCAAAGTGCTCATTGTAGGAAAGGATCACTGCCGGTGGGCTCGCTGCCAAGAGTGAACTAATGAAGTTGCATCTACATATAAATGAATTCAGTTCTGGTTAAGAGCACAATAAATTTCTGCAATAGATCTGGTCAAGAATATTTTGCACACCTTCCTCACAAAACCTTTGCAACATAGATTACTTATTCCTTCACACCCTTTTATCTACTCACACACATCATACACCACACTTCTTATTTCATATTTTTTTTTTTTTACTTATACCATTCCATGCCTTCATAATCTCCTAGGTCAGCTAGATATAATGTCTTCATCATCTTCTAAGTTAGCTGAACAAAATTTGAATCAGGTCACCACAAAACATGTCAGTTTGAAGAACAACCTTGAAATATTCAATAAGGCTTTGTACGCTAGCACCAGATCCAAAAGATAGGTTACACATAAATATATTCTTACCACATTACCAAGGGACCCATAAATAGGTCATACATAATATAGGTTCATTACATAACATAATTATCGAAAGATAGCAAACTTTGAACTAGATGAAATATATTCCAGAGCAGATGGGAATGCCGCAACCAAGACCAAATCTTGATTATCATCAATTCCAGTATCAACCAAAGAAACACAATTTAACATACCAAAACTTGTAACATGCTACATGAATGTACAAATAGCAAGGTTACCCGAAGTAATCTTTGAGCACAATAGCCAATGTCAAAAGATTAGACTTCATTATTCTACATTGACAGTCTTCCACGAATGTCCCAAAAAGTACTACCATATCTAGATCAAAGATAACATCCATATCACATAACGTCATAACACTCGATAGGATAGATCATTTTTGTATATCATTTGGAACACAACCTTTTGGATCCTAGGTTTTGACAACAATGACAACAATGCTAAATCATCTCAACAACTTCTCAACAATCTCCCCCTTTGGCATTGATGAAAAAACAACAAAAACCCAAAAACAAAAAACTCCAAAACTCCAAGCACCCTCCCTTTGAAAAGCAATTCAATACCTATGCTTTTTTTTGTTTTGTCTTCATTTTCTCCCCCTTTTTTCCATCAAAGGCAAAGGGAAAAATAAGAACATTTAGGAGATCAAGTAAAAATAACACTTTTCACATGAAAAATATTCTTGTACCTTTCTCTCACAATTGGAAGAATCCTCTTCTGAGCTAGCACTGTAGAAACCTTTTTGGCACACATATGGTCCAGTAGAGTCAACAACATAAATGAAGATGACCAGTCCAGAGACAGGAACTGTTGTTCATAATCCTCTGCATCAAAAAGTATCCTAAAGAGATGATCCAACCAGACCTCAACAATTTCTTTGACCAACCAGAAAGTTTTAGCTAAATCTTCCCTTTGTCTCTGTGTAGACAATAACTCAACTTGCAACTCTCAAACCCGTATTCTTTGTTTTCCATCTTTATCTTTGAAGAAATCAAAACACTTCCCAATATCATTCAATTCAGATTCAATAGCTTCAATTCTGCTTCTAAAATTATCAACAAAAGCAAGCCACTAGAGACAATACCAGTAGATGTCAGATATCTCCTTAATGTATTCTATTGTCTCACTAATGTGTTTGGATAAGTTCTGTTTGGATTTGACACACCTTCTCTCAATCATAGCTTGGAACTTATGTCCTTCAGATCCTTCCCAAAACAACCTTTCTTCAACAACTTCTACCAGACCAACTAGTAACGAGTCAAAAACATCTAAAATAGTAATACCCTTTTTGAGCAGATAATCAACCAAGGCATCATCAATTCTAAGCCTACTAATCAAAGATTAGGAATACCACATTTCACCAATCTTTTCATATCACCTTCATCCAACATTGAACGAACTTCATCTAGATCAAAAGAGTTAGATCTAGTTAGAGACTTTTCTTCCTTCTCCTTTTCTTTTGAGATAGTAATGACATCCTTTATACTAATTTTCCTCCTTTTAGCTTCTGAAGGGGAACCACCAATGAAAACCTATAGCTCCTTCTTACTGGAGGAGGAACCCTCCTCAAAATGACTAGGCACTATCACACCGATGCACAGATTAATTTGCAAGGATGAAAAATAAAATTTTCATACACCTACTTTATCTTCCATACATTCCAAATACTTGTAAACTTTCTTTCCAACAGGGATTCCAGACTTCCAATTAACATTCTCCTTTGATGATAGAGAACTCAAAAAGTAGAATACTAAACATATGAGTAGAGTCCCAAACCAGAAAGGATAACTCTCAACTAAAGACATTCTGACATTCTCAATTAGGTTTTCCATTATTATGCTACACAAGTCAAACTGCTTATTTTCCTTCACCATCTTATGTGAAAGATACACAACAATAGCCGAAGTAGAACCTTCATGATTTTGGAAATAGATTTTGGAAGTGATATCATAAGCAACATACCTCATTGTAGGATAAAAAATGGTGTTTATTAGTAGAGATTGGGGGTCTTTGTTAATACCAATAAGCTCCTCCATGTTTCTATATTTAACCATTTTCTTCCCAGGGAGGTCACCAACACTACACAAACTAGTAATAGCTTCAATGGCTTCCTTAGAGATTGGATAGGGTTTATCCAAAATGATGCTTCCATCCTTGAATTGACTCGACAGGAACAAGATAGAATCTTTGTTGGAAAACAAGGGAAATTCTCCCCATAAATCCATACCCAGAGCACTTACATTCTACAATTCATCAGTCTTCAACCCTAGTTCCATTTCCTTCATCTTCTAATGATCAAATTCATCCAACTCTACTCCCTTTAGCCTTAGCATAATACCTCCACTCGATTATTTGTCAACGGATTCCATCATCGTACTTATCTTCTTCAATATTTTATCGCTCTATGAAACTTATTCTTCTTCTTTGCAAACTGTGAGAAATGTTTTGAAAAGTCCACCTTTTAAACTTAATTGCTCATGTTGAACTTGCTTCCAAAAACTTACATTGATGACACCATCAATAGTACTTCACTTTTCAATCAACTAGATTAAGCATCATCATATATCACCAATTGGATCAAACTTGGCCATGTTGAAAACACATCAATATTGCTTTGGAGAGGGGGAATCGATAGAATATGCATTGCAAAACTCCCCCTGAGCCAAGGTAAATGGCTCAAATTCTAGCAGGGCTTGTACCAAGATTTGGAACCACAAAAGAGTTCTCTACAATCATTTCCTTTTTCTTCCACACCATGATGATCTTCTTCTTAGATTCATATAATTCTGCAAGCTTCTTTTGTTTTCAGGTTTTTTTCGGAGCAGCATATCTGTATGTGTTAGCATAATGTCTAGGTTGATTGACTTGTAACATCTTTGTCCTGACTTAACTGAGTGAACCTTAGATCTGCACTAATTAGCTTTGTGACCATAACCATGGCATAAATAACAATTACCATTAAAGAGATTATTCATTCCATTCCTTCTAGCCAGATTAGATAATTCACTTCTGCAATGACTTGCTTTGTGACCAAACTTGTGACAGTTAAAGCATTGAATACTTGGTTCCTTCTTGCTTCTACACTCTATAGCCTTATGTCCAAAATTTTTGCATAGAAAAAAATAGCCATTAAATGATAAGTACCTTTGAGCATTAGGTTGCCTGAACAAAGGTCTTTTGGGTGTTCTAGAGTTCCAGACCTTTCTTGTTACACCAGATCTCGCTTTAGCTTCAATTGCTTTATCTTCACCCTTAGTGTTTTGATTTGAGTTTTCACTGGTGAAGCCAAGTCCTCCCTTATCCTTGTGACATTTCTATAGGGACAAGAGTTTATCTAGAATTATGCTACTTTCACATACTCTTGCTTCTGTTTTCAACCTTCTTAACTCTTGATCTAACTTCTCATTTTCTTCTGATATCTTTTTGATGGTATCCTGAATATTTTCTTCAGTCTTCTTCCATTCTTCTATTTTCTGTTTGATAGTATCTTCGAGATTTTCTTCAATATTCTTGCATTCGTCTAGTTACTACTTTAAATTCACAATAATTTCCTTTTACTCCTTTAATTCCTGGATAACCTCTTTATGTCTTGCTTTGAATTTCTAGATTTTCTCCCTTAGCTTTGTGATACATGCATTTTCCTCCTTGAGGTTTTCTTTCAATTCTTCATTTTTAGATTCTGTGCTTTCCATATCATCTAACACTATCTTTAGTTCTTCCTGAAAGTGATAAGCTCCTGCCATCTGTTCAAATTGCCAAGATCTCCCTCAAGCGGTTAAGCTCTATCTCTAAGGGACCAAGCTTTGATACCAATTGTTGAACAATTCAGATAACTGAGAAGGGGGGTGAATTAGTTATCATAAAACAATTTTCTTTTCTCTAATTAATATGGAGTAGGCTTATATCAATCAAAAAATAATCAAATCGATATGAACATGAAAGCACACAAAAACACTATGCACAATAAACACTAGAATTTACATTTAAACCCAAGAAGGTAAAAACCACATAGAATGTTAATTCTCAATTATAGAACACTGGTTAAGGTGATTTTTACAAGGGCTCATTGCAGGTAACACTCAGTACTGATGGGCTCACTACCCGAATATTACAACCAAACATAAAAAGGATCACTGCCAAAAGAGAAAGGTTCACTGCCAGGAGTGAACTGATGAAGTTGCATCTACATATGCATGAATTCAATTCTAGTTAAGAACACAATAACTTTCCACAACATATCTGATTAATAATCTTCTACACACCTTCCTCGTACAACCTCTGCAACATAGATTACCTCTTCCTTTGCACCCTTTTATGTACTCACACACATCATACACCACACTTCTTATTTCATCAAACAAAAAAAACTTTTACTTATACCATTCCATGCCTTCATAATCTACTAGTTCAGCCAGACATAATGTCTTCATAGTCTTCTAAGTCAGTTGAACACAATTTGAATTAGGTCACCACAAAACATGTTGGCTTGAAGAACAACCTTGAAATATTCAATAAGGCTTTGCACACTAGCACCGGACCCAAAAGATAGGTCGCACATAAAGATTTTCTTACCACATTACCAAGGGAACCATAAATAGGTCATACATAAGATAGGTTCATTACATAACATAATTAACAAAAGATAGCAAACTTTGAACTACATGAAATATATTTTGGAGTCGATGGGAATGCCACAATCAAGACCAAATCTTTATTATCATCAATTTCAGTATCAACTAGAGAAACACAATTTGACATACCAAAACTTGTAACATGCTACATGAATGTCTGTATAGCAAGGCTACCTAGAGTAACCTTTGAGCACAGTAGCCAACTCCAAAAGATTAGAATTCATTATTATTCATTGAATGTCTTCCTCGAATGTCCCAAAAATAAGTACTGCCATATCTAGATCAAAGATAAAATTCATACTATGTAACATCATGGCATTTGATAGGATAGATCATTTCTGTATATCATCCAAAGAACAACCTTTTGGATCCTAGGTTTTGACATCAATGAAAACAATGCTAAATCATTTCAATAACTTATCAACAGAAATATCACACTCTTGAAGGACATCAAACCCAATGACACCACCAAGAAACGGATGCATCACAAGAAAAAGAAAATCACACCATGAAATATGCAGAATGTCAAAAGATATCATTGATGCATGCCCCCACTTTAAAGTAATTGCTAACACCATTGTTGTGAGAAACTACTTTAAAGTAGCCAATGTTTTCTCCTCAAACATTAGATCTTTCCTCAAAAACCCTATGTCAAGTCATATGTTTCCAAAATAAAGCTACACCACGAAGAAGGAGGGAGGGGTTGCCCCCAAAAATACATAAAGGATCTATGGATTCAGGGTTAGTATGTCTGCTACAATATTGTTTTAAAGCTCAGAAACATCATCATTCCCCAAACACTCATAGAACTACAAGAATGACACAAAGAGAGTGAAAACAAAGAAAAATCCTTCAGGTCAACATGGAAGATACCTAAATGTCTCGACGCCTTGCATCATCCCCAAAAGGAAAACATAAGATAGATGGAAAAGATAAAAATGTTTACAACATAGAGAAGAATGTAGGTACATATAGAGGAATGCACAAAAAGAGATAGATACATAAAATTAAATAGTATGGGGGATCTCATTACACACATGCAATCGCATAAAGAAACATGAAAAATAAAATAAAGAAAAATACTAGTAAGGCTCATGCGAGTCAACGTATAGCAGGTCGTCCACATCCCAATCTTGATTAGTATAAACAGAAGGCAGACAGCTAGCCATAGGGATAACATCACATGCCAAAACTAGGAAAAGGATAACTAACCCCTTGTCTCCACTAAGTGCAAGACAAGGATAAGCTGAGATAGGTGATGGGAATGAGCTCCTTGCGATAAAGGGAATGATTTGAAGTGAATGTATAACATTTAATAGTGAGAATGTTAGGATCTTACAACTATTACATGGTAAGAAGAAAAAGGGCATACTATGTGACCACTTGGCAACAATCATTGTCATCAAAGTAAAAATCACTCAATATCAATTTTAATGCATGACACTTGTCAGTAATATGCCCAAGAGTTCTATGATATGCGCAATAATTCATGTTTTTTTTAGGTATGCTGCTTTTACTACGAGGTGGAAATTTAATCCAACCTTTCTTAAGGAGGTGTTCTATATTTTGTTCAATTTCTGTTTGAGTATGTAAGAATGGAATTTTTTTGAGTTTGTAAGGTTTTTGTTACTTGCTTGATTCACTGACTTGTTGAGGTGGATATTGAGAAGGAAGACCTAAGATGATCCTATCATTCTTATGAGGCATTGGTTGTTCTTTAGGAACAAGGACACTTATGTCAGGAGGAGGATCTTGATATCCTATCCCTTTTGTTTGTTCAATAGGAATTTTCTCTAAAATTTTATGAATCTCATGCTCATTGGTTATGTCACATCCTTTATTGGTTAAAATCTTAAATCCTTGGCCATAAGTATCTTCAAGCTTGATGGGAGTGTTGGTCACTTTGTTACATAAGATGAATGACTATGCACTTGATTAGAGGAGCTAGGTTCATTCATTGTTGGAAATTTAGTCTTAGTTAATGATTCAATTTTAGGATGTAAAAGACCAAACATCTCAAATTGTGTTGGTTTTTTCATGGAAGGGTAGAAAGATGCATTATTCTCAAGATCGGTAGGGCAATAATTTATGAATTCATTCATGCTAGCATCATCTTCTCCAATGATGTTAACTTCACGAGGACATTCATTAGGATTTGGGTGAGCATGAGTGGGTTTAATTGCGTTAGGATATGTAGAGATCTGAATTTGACCACCTCCATATGGTCAAATTTATTCCTTTTATTCCTCTGTCCTACATCCTTCATCCACACTAATTAAATAATTTATTATTTAATTAATATTCCCCTTTTCTCTAATGTCCCTAAGGTATTTAATAAATTAATTGCATACCTTATCCCCTTTCCTCTCTAAATTAAATAAATACTCTAATTTATTTAATTTAGTCATTTTTCCTTTATGAATTTAAATCAATTTTTAAATTCATTCTTTCTCTCTCCTTGTCCCATCCTCCATAATTGTCTCTAATCCAGATTAATCTAGTTAATCTATGATTAGGATGTACACACCCCTAATCATAATTAGGGTCACATCCTCCATAATCCCCCACTTTCCCCTAATTATTCATTAGCCTACCTAATCCTATGTTTTCACAACCTTAATCACTTGATTAGGTCAACCTAATCCCCATGACATTTATGACATGTATCCTAAGTCAACCCTATTTAATGATTTCTCCTTTTAGAGAAGACAACCCCTTCCCCATGTGAATTTTTAATTCACATTTAATCCCCCTAGGAATTTGAAAGAATTTTTAATTCTTTCTCTCATCCCCATGTGGATATTTGAGGAATTTTTAATTCCTCACATATCCCATCACCCACATGTGGACAAGGGCCTCCTTCATGAAGAGATCTTTCCCAAATTCCAAGGTACTATGTAGTATCTCCACCTCACCTCTCCTTGCCACCTCACCCACCACATGATGTCAAGATGTGAGGGCTTGTGAGTTCTCAACTCACCCTAGCCCTTGATCTTGTCCACCGTGGCTTCATCTTGAACCTCCATTGTTTAGAGGCACTTCCCCTAAAAATGGAGGAGTTTTCCCTCATTTACATCCATCACTATTGCATTCAAGCACACTTATCAATCATCCAAAACAATGGGATTTGGTTAGGTAGCCTACCATCTCTTCAAAACAAATGAAATCAAGATCGATGGGGATGGTCGTGCCCTGCAAGGCTTTGTATAGGACACCTCGATGCTCGAGTGATATACGTAGTAGTTCCAAGATAGAAGTTTGCACTGGGGTCTTCCCCAATCGGTCAAGTAAATTGTATTGAGACTTGGAGGATTGTTGTAGTTGTTATGGCGAAGGGCCTTGAATGGTTACCTTAGTTTGGCGATTGTTGACAACACATTTGAGAGGTTTCTTTATGGTAATGGTGTTGATATGTTCTGTTGGCCTCCTATAATGATTTAACAACTAGGCCTTTCCAATCACGATTCAAAGATTACACATCTAACCTGAATTGCTATTTCAATCATCATGAAGGTGAATTTAACTTGTCAACCTAGGGACGTGAACTTGAAATGGGTCAGCATAGTATGTGCACTAGGAATCCAAAGTAGCCATTTTCATTCTACAACTAAGAAAGACATGATGATGAAAGTAAATTTCTTGGAAAGGAATAACATAAATGCTAATCATCAATCAAAAACTACACCAAGCTGAAATGCATAACACATATGAAAATATTAGCAAACAAACATGACACTACTTTGTCTGCTTTGGTTGTAGGAACCATCACAAAATGTAATTCTAGTCGCTGCTAGAATAGTCAGTGCCAGATTCTTAACTAATTACTGAACATAAAGTAATACTAAACTAATACTAAACTAGAGGATGGATTACTCACCAAGTGGGCCCCCTTGGATAAGTATCCTCTAAAAATAATGAGAAATCAGATGCTCAAACTTAGAACTTTATTTTATTCACTGGAATTCATGAGTACAAAAGAGTAGCATAACTATATTGCTGAATACTTTAAGAATGCTAGTACAATATCAGACCACACAACCTTTATAAAAGGAGCATATGATCCTTATTTATACTACCAACTAAACAGGGCAGTCAACTCCATGAACTGGGAGGATGCCATTTAGGAAAAATAGAGAAAGTGGGGTGGTGGTTACACATGCATGGAATCCAGTCAGAGATGTGTGTCCAACTGCAAATTTAGCACTGCAGTAACACATACATTTTCTCAACATCAATAAAGACCACTACAAGGAGGTTACATTCAGTTTGCATGGGGAATCTCCTGCCATTGACCTCCTTTGACCTTTGACTGATTCCCTTGCTGGATGTTATGGTGCATGCCCAACTGGCGGTGTCTTCCTCAATTTAACATCCTCAAATTATATCTACATGACAATGTTATTATGCACAATAATTTCATATCTGTAACCACCTTAAATAACATTCATTAACCACATGAAAAATTAATATAGTCCATATAACATGCCATTATCATTAAAGGTTTGCAAAAATAAGATTAAGCACAATGTCTAAAGTTTTGAGGAAATATCATAAAAGTATCAATACTTAACATCAAAGTCCATGATAACTTCAACAACTAAATCATAAATTCTACCCAAAATTAGACCATAAACTAGACTCATCACTCCCCCCAACCTAAGGTTTTGCTAGTCCTCTAGTAGGGAAAGGGCTATTCTTTTGCTTGGTCAATGCTATGAAATTTGTAACTGACAATTTTCCCACATTAGAGTGTGTTGTGCGTGAATCAGGATCCCAATAGAATCCTCTCAATCTGTCCAATCTGCTCCATCTCTATCTCTCTGCAGCAATATCATATTGGTAGAATCTAAAGTTCAGTACAGGCCACATTAGGATGGGTGGCTGAAAAGTTAGGGGAAGCCAAAATCGCCCTTTTGTCCTTCCAATGTGAATATGTTTGTCAATTATTTTAAGAGCTGCAACATACTTCTGGATGGAATGAGGCTCAGCTTGCTTGAGATCATTAGTTAGGCTATTCCATCTTTGGGAGAGGTATCTCTGCACAGTTTCCTCTTTTGCTTTTGCCTTTGCCTTATATTCACTATAAATTGCTTCTATCCAAGGCATAATCCTATTGCCAAAGCTAGATCTGAAAATCATTTTGTGCCATTCCCTAAAAATATCCCTCAAATTCCTTGATTCAGTCCTAATGGACAGGGGGATGTTAGATTCCATTTGCTTATAAGCCCCATATTGTTGTCCCCAACTAATCTCATTTTGTACCCAAGACATGAATGCCCTTAATTGGACATCCCCAACATAAAACAACGGATTCCAATCATGGTCTTGAGTCACATCATAATTATGCAAATAAAACTCACACAACAAATTCTTCATTTTAGGGGAAGCAATCTGATAAGCATTGAAAAATTTAGTAGGGGTCTCAATGGAAGGGTTCAAACCTGATACAATCCTTTCCAGTCTAAAAGAAAGATACGTCTCCTTCAAATTTAGAGCATAAACCCTTGGAGGGGTCCTGTACTCTAAAATATATGGTACCAAGGCTGCCATATCATCCACCTTCTTCTTCAAGGTGGCAATTTATGCATCTTTGTCTTCAATTTCCTCAGCTCTCTTTTGAATTTCCTTTTTCAACCTGCATTTTTCCACCTTCCATTCCTCTTCTCTTCTTTGCATCTCTTTCCATAAATGCATGGCTACCCTGTGCATTGAAAAATCATGGGGGTTACGAATTCCTATGAACATTTTTCCTGGAACTGATGCTTACTCTTCACATGGTACAACCTACAAGGATTCAAGTTGTCCTATCAATTCCAGCTACAGGGGTATTGATTTTTCTCCTAGTTCTTGCTGTGGCTGTAGGAATTCTTGATTTTCTTCTTGTTCTAGATTTTGCTGCAGGATATCTTGCTGTAAGGCCTCCATGATTGAAATAAGGTTGTATAGCATGTTTGACACATTCATCCTTTTTCTGTGCCTCATATGATTCAAAGCTTGAAGTGCACGAAATGCAAAGTCGACTGGCAACCTTCACAGGTGATATATTTTATGACATAAACAACTGTCTACTTCCATGGCTTAGGTAAATACATTCTCTTTGCACCCTATTTATCTATGCTCAATGGAGGGTCGTTCGGCTCTATAAATTTGACCCTAGCTATTCTAGCATCTTTGGAAGCAGGGTAATTTTCACCATCAGTAGGTAACCCTATAACTTCTGCAATTCTTTCTTTAGTCACTATGAACTCTAGCCCTTTTACTGTGGCCTTCCCTTCAGACAATGTTTGGGTCAATTCTAGTGTAATATCTTCATCAAAATCATCCAGCTTTAGGAAGTAGTCTATCCACCTACAGTTTCTGAATTTGGCTAGGCAGGGTGCATCCTATAGTAATACATTGTGCACCATGGGTTCATTTTGAATTAACCCACCTCCCATTGTCTACAATCAAACAAACACTCTGCAATTTCCTTCCTACAATTCTCGTTTGAAACCAAATTCACCTTCCTACAACACTTTCTAAATTTCCAATGCCAATTCTGATTGAATTTCTATTTTTACCTTTTGTTTACAATTTGAGATTATGACAGGGCCAATAATGGCAAGGAAGGAATAATAAAGGAAAGCTATGATGGAGAGAAATAGTAGTGGAAGTTGGTACCACTTCACACATGTGAGTTTTCCTCTCACTCAGATTTCAAATTTGCTCAATATAAATTCTACCGACGTAGACCAACATGGATTGACATGTGGGAAAAATATTCACATCTTTTTCCTCCCCCAAAACCTAAATTTGGGCATGCGTCCTCACATGCAATATGATGATTTGAAAGGGTAGGGAATATTGGCATGCTATGGTGAATGCCCATACTAATGTACAACAATTAAATGAATGCACCTATAGACAATTAAGATATAGCAATTAATGTGCACATACCTGAATGTGTAGAGGATTCGTTGCAAAGATTGTGGAGAAAGTACCATTCACATTTTTAGGAAATAAGTTGAGAAATTAATAAATATGAGGTGGGATGAGGTGGAGTGGAATGAAGTGAAGTGATGGAAGAGAGAGAAAGATGGAGATGGATGGGCGGATGGGCGGAGAAGTGGAGAAGTGGACTCCCACGAAAATGGAATTCTTTATTATGACAAGTAGATACCTTAATTATTCAGAAGGAGAGACACTAGGTCCACTTCCTTCAGCTGTAGGAAGTTTGGGTGCTACATGCTATGTGAATTGGTGTAGGAACTCCTCCTTGGAAGTTGGATTTTGATACAATCTAAAGCAATGACCATTGAAAAGAAACTTAATTCTGATTGGGTCAATAGTAATTAGGGAATACTTCAAAAACTTCATATGGTCCTAACCACCTTGTCTACAATTTTCTTGCATTGTCTTCATGCTTTGACTCATAGAGCAAGGCCCAATTTCCTAGTTGGAATTTCTTGTCCTTGATGAATTTGTCATGCCACTTGATTCTTTGATTTTGCACTACCTCTGTGTTATGCAGGGTTGCTCTTCTCATCTCATCCAAAACATTTAGCTGCATGATTCTTTCTCTCTTGCCTCAAAGATATCCATTCCCAAATATAGTACAGTCCTAAGATTCTTGTGTTCAAATTCAATGGGCATCATGACTATCTTTCCATACAACAACTCAAATGGAGTGAAGCCTATAGTTGTTTTCCAGGTAGTTCTATAGGCCCAGACAAATTCTGGTAATCTATTTGCCCAGTCTTTTTTGTGGATAGCTACTATTTTGGTTAGAATAGCTTCAATTTCTCTGTTGGTCACCTCAACTTGGCCATTGTCCTGGGGGTGATAAGGAGTAGACTTCATGTGTATTATGTTGTACTCATTGAATAGTGCTATAACAAGGGTTGATGTGATTTGAGTCCCTTGATCAGTCACTATTTCTCGTGGAACTCCATACCTTGTGAAAATATCCTCATAAAGAAATTCTGCAACCTTGTTATCTCTTGCATGCTTCATGGCCTTAACTTCTACCCATTTAGTTACATAATTAGTGCATACTAGGATATAGGACTTACCATTTGATGGAGGGTCAATGGGTCCTACAAAATACAATCCACACTTTTCAAAGGGAGTGATTACTACCTAAGGGTAAAGTGACATCTCATCAAATTTTGTTGGCCTACCCATTCTTTGGCATCTTTCAAATTTTCTTGTATACCTTCTTGCATCCTTGTGGAGTGTTGGATAGTAATATCCCATGTTAAAAATATTCATTATTGTCCTCTTGGCTACAAGATGTCCTCCACATGGTTCATTGTGGCATGCATGCAAAATGTCGTATGTCTCATCTTCTCTCACACATCTCCTCATGACATGGTCTGGTCAAGTATAAAATAAACATCCAACAATCCATAAGAAAGGAAAATATTTTTCAATGAGTGCCCTCCTCTCTTTTGGAGAGAAGTGAGGAGGAAATCTACCCGTGACCAAATAATTAGCTATGTCACCATAATAGGGTGCTTGTACATTGATAGAGAATAGATGGTTATTAGAAAAAGAGTCACCTATGGCTTGTTTATCTCCTGATGTAGTCAGCCTTGAAAGAAAATCTGCAACAACATTAGCCTTTTTTGGTTTATCCACAATGGTTATGTCAAACTCCTACATCAACAATAACCATCTTTCCAGCCTACCAGAGATCAGAGGCTTATTCATGAGATACCTAATGGCTGCATGATTAGTGTGCAAAAATATTTGGTAACCTATTATATAATGCCTAAATTTGTTTAGGGCATAGATTACTGCCATCATTTCTTTCTCTATCACTATATAGTTGAATTCAACTCCCTATAAATTTTTGCTGAAAAAATAAATGGCATTTTCAATAGCTCCTTCTTTTTGTCCTAAGATTGCTCATATGACATATTTTGATGCATTTGTATGGATGTGGAAAGGAAGCTCCCAATTAGGTCCTTTGATTACATGAGCATGATTCAAGGCTACCCTTAAATTAGAAAATGCCTTGTCACAAGCTTCAGTCCACTAGAATTCAACATCTTTAGTGAGGAGGGTATACAATGGTGCTGCTATTTTGCTAAAATCCTTGATGAACTACCTGTAGTAGCTTGCATGGCCCAATAAACTCCTAACATCCTTCTATTTTGTAGGTGTGGATAGATTTGTGATCAACTCAATCTTTGCAGGATCTACTTGAATTCCCTTGTGAGATATGTAGTGTCCAAGAACTATACCTTCCTGCATCATCATGAAGCGCTTTTCACTTTTTAAAGAGAGATTGTGATCTTCACATCTCTACAGGAATTTCTTGAGATTCTCCAATGCTTCATTGAAATCATCACCATAGGTGGTGAAATCATCCATATAAATCTCCATGCAATCATGAGAAATATCTGAAAATATGCTAATGATTGCCCTTTGAAAAGTTGCGGTTGCATTGCATAAGCCAAATGAGAGTACTAAGTAGGCATAGGTCCCGCATGGAAAGGTAAAGGTGGTCTTCTCTTGGTCTTTTGGTGCAATTTGGACTTGGTTGTAGACTCCAAATCCATCTAGAAAAGAGAAGTATTGTTTTCCTACAAGTGAGTCCAAAACTTGATCTATGAAAGGTAAGGGAAAATGGTTTTTTTTGGTAGCAACATTAAGTTCCTTGTAATCAACACAAAATCACCATTTCCCTCCTTTTTTAGGCACAATCACTAATGGAGACACCCACTAGCTATCTGAAATGGGGTAGATAAATCTTGCATCCAACAACTTTTGCAATTCTTTTACAATTTCTCAGTGTAGGGTTAATTCTTCTTTGTGGCTACCTCACTGGGGTGCAATCATCTCTGATATAGATTATGTGAGTGCAAATCTTAGGATCCAATCCCTTCCTATCATGATAATCCCACACAAATGCATGCTAATGGGTCCTTAATAAGTTTTCCAATAGCAATTGTTGTTCTTCACTCAGTTTGCTATTAACATTAAGATACTTTCCTTTTGACACCTGTACTTGTGTAGTTGACTCTATCATAGCTGCTTCATTAACACATGGTACCTTGAGTTCATATGGAAGCAATGTATGGGACATACCTGTTGCTGTAGGAAGTCTGTCTGCAGGAACAATGGCAGTAGGAAGAGCACACAAAAGGGTCTTGAATGGAGTAGCAAAATGAGAAGATGACGCTTCCTCCACTTCACAATGGTTTTGAATAACGTTAACCAACACTTCATCTTCATCTTGAAGCTGTATGGAGGAACATCTTCCTAACATCATAAGATGCACCACAAAATTAATTTCCTAGGTCTCTTCACCAACATGTGGCCACACAGGATTATCCTCATCATGGGATGGCTAAGTAGGAGGGTAAAGAACAAACTTTTTGGTACTCTTCTCATTAGAAATGGTCATGTCACCTGATCGACATCCAATGTATGCATCTGAAGTTGCTAACCATGGCCTCCCAAGAATAATGGGATAATTACTAAGTGTAGCTTTAGGAGAAAGAATCATGAAGTCTATTGGGTACTCCCAGGAGTCTAGAATCACCACAAGATCCTCCGCTATACCATCAAGCTTAACAGTAGAACTATTAGCAAGTTGCGGGATAGTAGGAGTAGATCTCATGTTTGCAATGTTTAGTTGCTGCAGGATGTCCTTGGTCATTACATTTATTGCTACCCCTAATAAATCAGAGCATTATTTATTTGAATCCCATTTATAACAACTACTACCACAAGAATACTTGGGTCATTGTACTTAGGGATAGTCACTTTTCCAAGCATGATGTTAGCTAGCTGTCCCACCACATGAACCATAGTGGGGTCTTTCTTCTTCCTACTTGGATTCTTGAGGCATGCTTCCTTGATTACCTTTCCATAGATTGGGACATCCTCTATGGCCTGGAATAGAGTGATTTGGACACATATATGCTTCAGCTGATCCAAGATATCAAAAGTTGTATCCTCTTTTTCTTTCTTTTTCTTGGAAACTTCCAATCTCTAAGGAAGTGGTGGTTCTTGTTCAATCTACTTGGCTTGGAATGGTTCAAATTTTTTAGGTGCACTTGGCTGAATGGGATCATTTAGAGGTTCCTCTTCCTCTTCTAGAGGAAACTTAGTGATAATGGGCTTGGAAGGGGTAGATAAAGTAGTTCCTGAATGCAAGTGGATGTCACTTACACTCACAAAACATGCAGGGAATTGATTTGAATCAATGGATTATATAGGATACTGCTATGGTTTATTATTTGGATTGGGTGTGGGCTAAGCTGGTAGCTGAGTAGGTTTAGGTGCATTTAAACTTGAATTAGTAGGTGGAGGTATTATAGCAGGCTGCTGGGGCTAGGAAGGTGGCTGCATGTAACTAGTTGTTTGGGTAGGCCATTGTTGTCCTCCCTTCCATTGATTTGTTTGTTGCCAATTTCTTGGAGGCGGCTACCAATGCCCTTGAAATTGTTGCCACTGGGGTGGAGAGGTTTGATGATTGGGCAAAACATTTGGAGGGTTACCCCAAGGATGTGGTGGAAATCCTCCATAGCTAGGTGGATATGGGGGTTGCCATTGGTTGCCAGATGAATAGGAATTGAAATATGGCCCAACATAAGAGAGTGGATCTGGTGGCATACCTTGTCTTGGAGCCCAACGCTGCCTTTGTGCAATATAGTAGATTTGATCTTCTTCAATCTGAATTGGCTTGAACTCAGGTGCAATATGCTTGTATTAGCTACCATCTTGCATTTGCAGTCCTTCTTTTGTTTGCAATGGGGGAAATAATCTGCCAATATTACCTCTGCCTCCTCTTACTTCTTCTTGGCCTGAAGTGTATCTAGCTGAGTAGCTAGATTGTTTATAATGTCTTGCTTGAAGTCTACCAACAAATGAGTAATATCCATTCTTGAAACTCCATCGGTAGATGACTTACCCATGGAAGATTTGTAAGCTCTCCCTTTCTTTAAAGCTTCCCTAGAGTAGTTCTGGCATATTTTCTTGATATCTTCCCAAGGAACTTGGGAGATATCTCCTCCTCCCATCAAGTCCAAGGCATCAGTGCAGTTGTCATTGATTCCTCTTAGGAAAAGAAACTTTTGTGAGTCTTCATTGAGTGTATGGTGTGGATATTTTTGTGGGAAAAACAAAAGCCTTGCAATATAATCCTCCAAACTCTCATCTTCCTTTTTGCTTCATCCTAAAAATGTCACCTCCTCTCATGTCACTGCCCTTGCAATACTCCTTGTATTTCTCAAAGAATTTTATCTTCATGTCTTCCCAAGTTTCCACAGTATCTCTACCTAGGCTCATGAACAATCTTAATGTAGCTTCTTTTAGAGTGGTAGGAAATAGCTTAAGCCTATGGGAATTGATGGTATAGTCATAGCTCCTACAAAGTATATCAAACTCAAACAAGAAGGTATCAGGATCTTCTATGACAACTCCATAAAACTTGGAGAGTGTTGAAGCAAGGATATTTTTGATGTTGTCAACTTCATTCTGATGGGAAATGGGGAAAGGAAAAGCTGGCTGGTTAGGTCTATTTCTATTTGCATCACCCATGCCTACTTGATGTATTTCCAAAGCAAAGGGGTTCTCAAGCTGATTTTGGCCCTTAGAGGAAACTTTAGAGCTAGTCAGATCAGGAAATGCATCAACAAAGGGGTGTGGATCTTCTTCTTCTTCTCATGGTAGGTTTTGATATTCAACTAGCTGGAATGGATTATGATTGTTAGGAAGGAATCTCCCATAAGCATCCCTTCTCTTTCCTCTATGCATGTGGTATCAACTCACTATCAACCAACTCACACAAAGAATTGGTAAAGAATAAGGGGGTTCATTACTTTTTAAATGAGGGATATGCTAAGAGAAATTTTCAAAAATTCTACAACAAGAAAACTATCAATGACTCCAAAGAACTTCCTAGTTTGACACCATCCCCAACAATGGTGCCAAAAATGTTGGTCTCCTACAATGATTTAACAAGTAGGCCTTTATAGCTATGATTCAAAGATTGGACATCTAACTTGAATAGCTATTTCAATCATCATGAAGGTGCATTTAAATTTTCAACCCAGGGACATGAACTTGAAATGGGTCAACACAGTATGTGCACTAGGAATCCAAAGTAGCCATTTTCATTCTACAACTAAGAAAGACACGATGCTGAAAGTAAATTGCTTGGAAATGAATAACATAAATTCTAATCATAAATCAACAACTACACCAAGCTGAAATGCATAACAAAGATGAATATATGAGCAAAAAAATAGGACACTACTTTGTTTGCTTTGGCTGTAGGAACAATCACAAAATGGAATTCTAGTAGCTATAGGAACAGTCGGTGCCAGATTCTTAACTAATTATTGAATAGAAAGTAATACTAAACTAATACTAAACTAAAGGAAAAATTACTCACCAAGTGGGCCCCCTTGGATAAGTATCCTCTAAAACTAATGAGAACTTAGATGCTCAAACTTAGAATTTCATTTTATTCACTGGAATTCATGAGTACAAAAGAGTAGCATAACTGTACTGCTAAAAACTTTAAGAATGCAAGTACAATATTAGATCACACAACCTTGAAAATAGGAGCATATGATCCTTATTTATACTACCAACTAAATAGGGAAGTCAACTCCATGAACTAGGAGGACGCCACTTAGGGAAAACAGAGAAAGTGGGGTGGTGGTTACACATGCATGGAATCTGGTTAGACATGCATGTCCAACCACATATTTAGCACTGCAGTAACACACATGTTTTCTCAACATCAATAAATACCACTATAAGGTGGTTACATTCATTTTTCATGGGGAATCTCCTCTTGTCAACCTCCTTTGACCTTTGAATGATTCCCTTGCTGGACGTTATGATGCATGCCCAGCTAGCGGTGTCTTCCTCAATTTAACATCCTCAAATTATATCTGCATGAAAATGTTAGTACACACAATAATTGCATATATATAACCACCTTAAATAACATTCATTAACCATATGCAAAATTAATATAGATAGTCCATATAACATGCCATTATCATTAAAGGTTTGCAAAAATAGGATTAAGCCCAATGTATAAAGTTCTGGGGAAATATAATAAAAGTATCAATACTTAACATCAAAGTCCATGATAACTTCAGCAACTAAATCATAAATTCTACCCAAAATTAGACCATAAACGAGACTCATCATTTTTATCGACAACTTGAATGTGGTTTATGATGGTACTGTGGTTATAGTCATATTTGACATTAACATAATTGGCCAAACTATTATTGGTCTTATTTCCTGAACTGGAGGCTTTTCCTTTTCCATGGTCATGTAATGGATTAGAAAATACTTTTTGATAGTTGTTTGAGGATGATTTTTTATGTCCATTAACTTCAATAGTTTTGTTTTCCACGAGATCCTGTATAATGTTTTTCAACTATTGACATTGTGATAGACTATGCCCCTTAGTTCAGTGGAAATCACAAACAGTGTTGTCATCCCACCAAGAGGGTTTAAATTGTCTGTGATCATATTGTTTTGGCCTTAGGAATTTGTATGAGGTTGTGTTGCATCAGTTGTTTAAAGACTGATTCAATTGGTTCCCCTAGGGGAGCGTATTCATGTTTTAGGAACTTCCTTTGCATTCTTGGTTGTTGCATGTTTTGGATAATATTAGTAGTTTGATCAACATTTCTTGGAGTGTTTTTAGAGGGGTTGTGTCATCTAAGTGTAATGAGTGGTCTTGTGTGTATAGTTTTAGCATCGAAAATTCCATCATTGGTTACATTTTTTTTTCAAGACCAATACTTGTTCTTGTCATTAGGGGCACTTTGGACATTTCTATTTTTATTTGGCATTTTAATTTCACCTTTGTCAATGAGATCCTTTTCAAGTGTGATACCCTTTTCCACTAGTTCAAAAAAGGAGGTACAATAGTGTACTATTAGGTCACTTCTCAATTTTGGATTAAGGTTCTCTAGGAATATGGTGACCTTTTTCTTTTCGAGTATTTCAACCAAACATTGGCTAGCTAGAATTATCCATCTTTGGAAGAAGGTGATAAAGTTGTCTCCTTCATCTTGTGTAGTATGACATAATGTGGCTATTGTGATTTCATTGTCAATGTTAAAGGCAAAATGTTCAACAATTTTTTTTAGCAAGTTCACCCCATGATCTTATGCCATATGGAAGTTGAGAAAACCATTCAAGTGTTATTCCAATAAGGCTTCATGGAAAAATTCTCATGAGATACATGTGGGTTCATATGCCACGTCTATACACATTGTGGAAAATTCACTTATGTGTTCAAGGATTACACTTCCCATTATACTTAGGAAATTTTGGTATGACATATCCCTGCGGGAAGGGTGGGATGTGTAAAATTTTATCAAAGGGAAATGGAATAAGTCTTTTGTTGAATAGTTCTTTTTGTTAGACATTTTCATATTGTCCATTTGTTATTGAAGGGCTTGCATTTGTGTTTTCAAAACATCCACTTGTGTCAACGATGTGTTGGGTGTATTGTTGGGGTCTATGTAAGTGTTTTGGGATCCAACATTTTGTGATGGATTTTGGTTCAATATGTGTGTAGGATGGATTTTGGTTTGATGTTGGCTGGTTGGGAATATGAATGTTATGCAAAGGATTGGGTTGGTTTCCAAAATGTATGAAGGGTATATACCCCATTTTTGAAACCCCTATTTGTGGTATGACACTAGTGATGTTGATACTTGATGTGGAATTTGACGTGCTTATGTTAACTTTGGGAATTTTTCTTGCATTATTGGTGCCAAAGGGATTTGATGATGATGCCCCTATGGTAAAGTTAAGGCATTGTCTCATGCTTGATGTGCCAAAGGTTGATGTGTGTACTTTTTTCGCACTTTGGGTAGATCGTCCAAATGGTATGGTTTTGTTTACTTGAGGGATGGAGCCACTAGAGACCCTTGTGTTGTTTCCTTGGGTAGATGAAGTTTGCAATGTATGGATATCAAATCCAGGAAGTAATGTGGCACCTTCTGCTAATAATTTTGTTAAATATCGTTGGGGGTCTTGTGCCAAGTATTCATCTACAAAAGAGGAAAATTTTGGGTCTTGAGTAGTAGCCTCTAAGTCTTCAGCTAAAACATGTCCTTTTTGGTCTCTAGTGAAAAGTTTGTCCAATAAGGATTTGTGAGGTCTTGATGTCCCTTGTGAGGAGTTTGAAAATGGATTGATAAATTCTTGTGGGTTAGCCATATTTTCTCTTTGTTTTCTTTTTGATCTGGTTTCCACCATATATGATATGCTCAAAATGCAAATGATATGGAACTATGCCTATGAATGGAAATGATATGAACTTAGTTTATGTTTATCAATTTTTGAGATATAAGGAATGAATGCTAATGATGCTATGTTTTTTGAAAAGGAAGGTATGTCTTAATGTGCCAATAATGTCTAAGGGGGTTTGTTGAATGTCTGATGTAAAGTGGTAATGTCTAAGTATGTTGTGAGGTATTTTAAATGCAAGGTGTAGGAAAAATCTAAAAGGTAATAAATTTTGTGAGATATAAGAAAAGGTTACTAACCCTCCACAGTTTAACCAATGCTTCAATTTGATTTGTCAAAGGACCTTTGGTGAGACCAAGACTAAGAGACAAAGTTAGTTCCCAAACTGGACTAACGAGTTGGAAAAGACTCACTCAAAATGACAAAAGACAAAAAGTGTGACAAGTAACTTGGTCCAATGAAAATTTTCCTTGAAGCAAAGGTTTGTACAAAGTATGGAAAGTTGTCCTATTCTAAAATCTAAAGGCAATGAGGAATTCTAAAATGCAACTAAATTTTGCAAAGGGTATGTCTATTATTATGGCTAAGTGATAAATAAAAGGTGTAATGGTGGGAAGTTTGAGAAAATATATTTTGGTTTCTGTACAAAGATCACAGTGAAAAGGCAATCAGAAACAGATTTTGAATATTTGACCTCAGATTGTGATTGTGAAATTGTTTTCAGAGTGACAGGAAATTGTGATTCAGGGCAGTCAATTGCATTGTAGATTTAATAGAAGTGTTGTTTATTAACAGTTGCGCTCCAGATTTGGTAGATGCATTGTTTTACAGTTGGTTGTGTTGCACAATAGCAGTTGTGGTTCATATTGAATAAATTTTTTGACAAAGTTTGAAAATGTTTTTTAATCTAATTGTGATTTTGTAGATTACAGAGGTGTTCGTTTGCGTCCTTTTGTTCGAATTTGATAAAATTTTGGAAAATTAGAAGATAGTCTGAAGACACTTGTTTCTTGTCTTGGGTTGTTTGATACAAATGTTTTGAAAACAAGCACAAGTCCTAGTAGGAAAGGTGTGTATACTTGGTATAGCTCACTGAAATACCCTAGATTAGTGTTGAACACTTCTCCTTCTCAATAGTGGATAGCTTAGAAGTTTGGTGGCATTGGCTCCCCTCCATGACACTCACTTCTATGGGTGAACCAACTTTGAATTCTCGGGTAGTCACTTCCCAAAATTTTCTATCTCTACTCAAGGGAGTCAGTAGTGAGTATCTTTTGGCATGATACTCTAACAAACACTATACCAAGCAATGACTGAATGGTTAGGATTCTACAAAAAAAAGGTGTTTAGTAAGGGTTTTTGGTTCAACGGGTACTGTGATAAACTCCCTCAGGAGGTCTCCTAGCCCTTAGAACAAGGGTTTACGTATCATATAGATATTGGGGGAGATATATCACGTACCACGTCCTATTGATTGTGAAATTTCCTCACAATCACAAATTTTTATAGTGGTTCGGAAGGACTTGGATTTAGCCTATTATCGCTTGGGTCGTTCCCTTGTGATGAGTACTTTTTCCCACCAAGGCATGCCCTCTAAAGTTAATAACAATTTCTCTTGCACCTAGAATTGCACAAGTGCACAAGGGGAGAGAATACTTTTGTTATTAATTTGGGATCTAATATAAATAGAAGCATGAAAAAACACCAAAAATAGCAAGCAATTGTTCATTTTAGGTACCAAATGAAATTTTTTCTAAGCTAAACAAACAATTAGTTTTAAATTCAAGCCTTTGACAAACGTCCTGCATCAAATTTCATTAGTAATTTCACATTCAACTCTTTGAAAAATGAAAGTTTTGGATTTAAACCTTGGAAAAATGAACCTAAAAAATAAAACTTAAATCTCTCTTGCCACACACTGCCAATAAAATATTAGTAAACAGGAAACCCTAGCCTATTGAACCAAAAATGTAGAAAATTAAAAAAAACTTGCAGAAATTAAAAGAAAACCCTCAACAGGTAGTTGCATCACAGAATGATAGATGCAGTTCACGAGAGAGATCAAATGATCTCAAGAAAATTGATTGCATATTATGGGACTTCAATTGTGGTTTAGGAAAATAGATGCGGCTTAGATTTCTAATGGTTGCGGTGAATGAGAAAGGTGAATGCGACAATCAACAACTAGTTTGGTGCAATAACCCATACCTACAAAATATTTGAAAATATACCAAACCCAAACAATTTAACGATGCCTATGACTTAACCCTAGGGTTAGAATGATAACCAGAAGCCTAAATGCCCTAGATTTAACATAAATAACTCAAGATTTAAAGAAAATCTAAATACACCCTAATGAAAATTAGTTGTGTCACTCTACTGGCTATTGTGTCACTATGTCTTGGCGATTGCATCACTATGTCTTGGTGATTGCATCAAACCGTATTTAAAACTTGCAAAACAAATAAAATCGTACAAAATCTACAAAATCTTTTTCCTTGGCATCAGGTTCACCAAATGTAGCGAGGGAAAATTCTAGGTTAAAAATATAAAACATAAACAAACTATACCCTAGCTAATAATGAAGCACAATGGAAGATAAAGCATAAATAAATGAAATATTTTACCAAACCCTTATGAATTCCATGAATTACCTTCATTACACTTCTCCATTTTTCTATAGTCTAATACTTTCCCTCATATTTTACTTAAGCATGCAAATATGGCCTAAAGACAATAACAATAGAAAAATATTGAAGATTTTTAAATGGCTATGGATGTACTAAGCAAGATGGAAAAATAGCAAAAGATTTCTAAGATGAAGAAATGACAATGATAGAGCCCTTTTATAGGCAAGTTGATTTCAAATGACAGGCTAAGATTGAAAGACAATTAATCGATGGTCAATATTAAAAAGATGAGGCATGAGCTAGGGTTAGGGCTAAATTAGAAAAGATGAATGGTTGAGATTAAATTAAAAATAATTTAATCAATGGTGGAGATTAGTCGAGACATGGAGGGATAAGGACTGGATGTAGAAGATAAGATCGACATAGAAAAATCAATGAGTTAGAGAGAAAATCAAATCTTTTCTCATCTTAGTGACCACTAGCTAATTAGATAACAAAGCTATTATCTAATTATAGAGGAATATGATAAGGATAAATCATTTTGGATTAAATAATAATAATTCAATTCAAAATTCAGGATATTGGACCAAATTAAATAAATAAAGATTTATTTAATTAGAGAGAGAAAAGGCTAATGAATAATTAAATAATTAAAGTAATTATTTAATTATAGTAGAAAGTGTCATAGAAATTAAATAAATTAGCATTTATTTAATTTAGAAAGAAGATAGACTTAATTAGTGACGTAATTAAATAACATTTACTTAATTAATCGAGGGGGAATAAAGATAGGAATGAATTAATTAAATAATTAAGATTATTTAATTAATAGAGGACATGTGACTTTAGGAAATAATTAAATAATTGAAATTATTTAATTATGAAGAATTAAGATGGAATAACTATGAAGAAATTAAGAGTCGCAGGCCTAGGACAATTTTTGGTGTCTATAGAGAATTTGAACCACAAAGTGGTACTCATCTACACCATCATCTGAGGGTACAATGGAAGTTGCACTCACCATTGCATCCACATGGTGATTTTCTCTTCTAGAAACACCATCTATAGTGAAATAAGAGAATCAATCAAGAAAGGATAAATCCAAATCACAATACTAAGATAGCTTGCTTTGCTTAGCTTGATACACTCTCGTGATTTGGTTTACAATGAGCTCAAAGTCACCATCAATGTGGATATATTTAATATTCAATTTTATCATGGTATGTAAGACATCAACGATTGCTTTGTAATCAATGTTGTTATTGTTACAATGAAATTCTAATTGAAAAGATAGAGGAACCGACTTCCCTTTAGGTGAGATAGAAACTACACCTGCCCTAGAGTCGATTTGACTTATTGAGCCATCAAAATAATTTTCCTACATAATTTCATGATCCAAAGCAAATAGGTTTTCCTCTAGAAATAAATCTTAGGAAAGGGATGAGGTGAGGGAGCTTCTAGAAATTTATTAGAAATATCTTGTCCTTTGATCACCCTTTGAGTCACGAACTTGATATCACACTCAAAGAGTAACAACATGTGGGATGGTATCCAAGTCCAATCTTAAATTCATCTGGGTCAGCCTTTAAGGGGACTTTAACACCTTGCTCATTATGCCCATAACATCTACCTTCATAACCAAATTTAGAAAAGATATTAAATATGGGTCAATAACGTTATTGTAATTCTTGAAAAGAGGAAGGATTAGTGTAAAGAGCATACTCCATACTGTAAGTATCACCTCTCTTTATGGATGCATAATCATCCTTCTTAGCAGAAGTGAATGAAATTTTTGGAATGTATAAGTGGATAGGATCTACTTTGATGTAGTAGGGAGAGGCCTACAAACTCACCAAACACAATTCCAAACAATGAAAACAATTTTCAATTCACAATTTAACCTGAATCTCATCATTCAACAACTTCACACTGTTTCCTTGTAGCATAACAAAACCACTAAATCGGGTATTACTCCACTCACACACCCTTTCAATTCACAATGTAACACAAATCAAGGACCCATTAAATTTTTTTCCAACATATCAACAAACCACCTATGACTACTTTGTAACAATTTGATCAAAATAGGGATTTTCCACCTTTTAGGGCTCAAATTAGCCCACTTTTACAAAGGAACCACCTTCATAACTTGTCCAATTTTTTTGAAACCCTGGGGAAGCACTGCATACCTATCAAAACCTCAGATTACATGATTATATTTTATAAACTCAATCATTCACTAGCCAAACCATGAAACCCTCTTCCTAGGCTTATAAACCCAAGGTTTAATTGAAAGTAGCACTTCCCAACCAACCCAAAGCCTATAAATTTCTTAGAATAGTCTAAAATAATCTACAAATTCTCAATCCAACATGAAATAATGCTTCCCAACTCATAAATTCAATTTTACTAATCAAAACCTCATTTTTTCTTAAAGAAAACTCATTTTTACACACAAGGGTTTCACACCCATCACACTTTCAGACCTCCCCAACACTAACACATCATTTAAACTCCTTATTAATGTTAGTGTAGACCCATTCCTCAAGTTATAGAGGCTACAGAAAGAGGAATGGGTCAAAAAGCCATTTTTATTGGTTCAAGACCCTCAAATTTGAATGTTCAGGCTGGTTTGAGTAATTTGCTGATAAAATGCACAAAACATAATGAAAAACCTTCTAAAAGGATTAAAAAGATAGATAATTCACCCTATTACTCAAAACACAACAAATTTGAGTCAAAAAATTGATGCAAAGTCCGTACAAACTGCTGCTACAACAGAAAATATAGAAAAAATGAGTGAAAAATAGAGTTTCTTGTATTTCAATCCTTCAAAATGTGTCAACAACCCTCCATTCGAGTTTCTCATGGATTTTTATAATTTTTACCACCTAAAAAAAACCTATTCAACTTCCAAAACTAACATTTGAAAGAGGCGACCGTTGGTCTCCCTCTTTAGTGCACTTTTACAACCTTATATTATTCCAATTTAACAACTTAGCACTTTTTGCACATTTTAAAAACTCCACCACCTAGATACCTAAGTACTATAAAAAAATGACTAATTAAATCAACACATGGTCTTATAGACCTTATTTAAAAAAACAAAAACAAAAACCTCTAAAGCCTAGACCTTATGAACTTGTCTTGACAATTTTGCATCAATGGTGCTCCTGCACCATACACCCCAACTTTGAGCTTTTCCAAGTCCCTTGGAAAGATCAATGTGATATGTCTTCCTTGGTATTCCTCAGGTATTTGAATTCATCTTTGTCTTCTTTCTTGCTTTGATCCTTCATAGTCATTGACATTCTTGAGTTTTCCTTCACTTATTTGCTACTCCATTGTTCTTCCCATGCTATGGGGTGTTTGTCATCTTTTCCACCTTCAAGTCTTGATGTCACAACTCTATACATGTCTGTATCATCTGACATTACTCTCCTTTGTTCCTCATTCCTCAACCACTATCCAATAGTCTCCTTGTTTTCATTTTTATCATTGTCCAACTTAGGAACCTTTGTATCATCAACTATCTCTCTCAAATCTTCACTTTCATTTTTACCATCTCATCAGAATTTATTACCTCTATTAGACTTGTACCTGATCTATTCACTATCATAACATCATTACTCACCTTTATCTTCCTATCCTTTGCCTTCTTAAACTTGTAATCCCCTGTACTAGCAACCTTATCACTCTTTGTCACATCAACTTCACAATTCATTGTCCTTGTCTTGTCTATACCATCAATCACTGTCATAATGGTTTCTAACTGTCTTTTTGCTTCTATAGGGCATATAACAGTCCCTACAACTATGAAATCATTGTTTTATTTCCTTTCCAAAGGCCTTTCACACTCACTCCATCCTTTATCAGTCTGAAACCTTTTATCATCAACCTTCCTTTGCCAAACAAAATCACCTTTCTTCTTTTTTTCTATTGTCTGCAAATGAGACTCACCTCTTCCATTTACTGTCCTATCCCTATCAAGCATTGCATTAGGTTTTTATTTCATGTTCTTTCCTTCATCTACATTCACACACTCCTTTCTCCCAAACATAATAACCTCACCATATTCTTCTAGGCCTTCAACCAATGGGGTTAAAACAAACTCTCTCCCATCTTTTTCTATGGTGTAGGTATTTTTTCTACCATTATGCAAGGTCAACCTATCAAACTGCTAGGGCCTTCCCAACAATAAATGACAACAACTCATGGGTAATATGTCAAAATAACTTCATCTTTATATGGACCTATTTGAAACTCAACCCTTGCTTGTTTACTCACCATAAAAGACTGATTTTCACTAACCCATGACACCTTATATGGCCTCTTCCTAGGTACTCTTTGCAAATACAATTTCTCTACCATCTCATGAGACACAATATTATCTATACAACTTGAATCAACAATTACTTTACATACCTTGTCTCTACATCTGCAAGCTGTCCTGAATAAAGCCTTTCTTTGAAGCAACTCTTCCTCTTTTGTGGTCTTCAAGATGTGTTTCTTCATCATCAATATCTCACCAACTTCAGGAGCAGCACAAAGTGAATTAGAATTTGAACTCTCAGCCTCATCTTCATGGACTATTTGTGCTCTTCGTTCAGACTTTCTTTCTCCTCCACTTGTTGATGAACTAGCCTTCTCAGGGCATTTCCAAGCAGGATGTCCAAATTCTTGACAATGATAACATCTTCCTACACAAGTGTTAGAGTTTCTTCCACCTCCAAATCTGCCTCTTGTGCCTCTATATCCACCTCTGAAATCAACAACTTGTTCATCTCTCTTGCTTGATTCTTCTCTTTGATTTTCAATTGCTTTCCTTGGAGTAGAAAATGTTCCTCTTCCTCTCATGGTGCTGCCTCTTCCTCTTACTATTTTCTCTTGTCTCCTCTTTACCTTCTCTTCATCCTTCAATGCAATTTTGTAACATTCTTCTACATTTCTAGGGTTAGTCAAAGCCAACTCATCCTAAATATTAATTCTTAAGCCACCCAAGTACCTAGCTATTTTCTCATCTTCATTTTCATTATGGTTAGACCTCATGTTCAATCTATAAAATTCTTCAATGTATGCTTTTACATCCATTTCCTTTTGTCTCAAATTTTGCAACTTCTTAAACATTTGAACTTGATAATCTGAAGGGAGAAACTTACCTTTTAACTTAGCCACCATCTTGTCCCAATCCAGAATCTTGGACTTTCCTTGTTTTCTTCTTTCTGATTGTAGATAATCCCACCATACAAGTGCATGACCCTTAAGCTTTGTTTTGGGAATCTTTATTCTCTATTCTTTAGGAATCTCTTCACATTCAAAATAGTTATCCAAACAAGCTATCCAATCTAACAATTCCTCTTCATTCAAATTACCACCAAAATTTTTCACATCTATTTTTACCTTGTATTTGTCACCTTTTACAACCTTTATCAACTTGGCTATTCTCTGGTCTTCTGGATCAAGCTCTTCTTCAACATCCTCAAAATCTTCATCATCTTCTTCTTTTGACTCACTGCTCTCAACTGCTTCTCATCTCTTGTTGGTTTCTAAGGCTTCCAATCTCTCTTTTAGCTCTCTAATCTCTTTAATGTACTAGTTTTTGAATTCATTCATCTCCTTTGTTGTGTTCTTTGCTTTTGGAGGCATCTTCACAATCTTGCCTCTTCACCTTCCAAGCTTTCTCTTTCACAATCTAAAACTTTCTTCTACAAGAATCTGGTACCTTTACTCTGTACCACTTTCATGTAGTAGGGGAAGGCCTGAAACTCACCAAACACTATTCCAAACAATGACAATAATTTTCAATTCACAATTTAACTTGAATCTCATCATTCAACAATTTTACACTATTTCCTTGTCGCATAACAAAACCACTAAATTGGGTATTACTCCACTCACACACCCTTTCAATTCATAATGTAACACACATCAGGGAGTCATTATAGAGCTTTACAACATATCAACAAACCACCTATGACTACTTTGTAACAATTTGATCAAAATAGGGATTTTCCACCTTTTAGGGCTCAAATTAGCCCACTTTTACAAAGGAACCACCTTCATAACTTGTCCAAAACTTTTGAAACCTTGGGGAAGAAATTTATACTGGTCAAAACCTTATATTCCATCTTTATATCTCATAAATTCAATCATTCACTAGCCAAACCATGAAACCCTCTTCCTAGGCTTAAAAACCCTAGGTTTTATTGAAAGTAGTACTTCCCAACCAACCTAAAGCCTATAAATTGCTCAAACCAGTCTAAAATAATCCAAACATGCTCAATCCAACATAAAATAATTCTTCCCAACTCATAAATTCAATTTGACTTATCAAAACCTCATTTTTTCTTAAAGAAAACTCACTTTTACACACAAGGGTTTCACACCCATCACACTTTTTGACCTCCCCAACACTAACACATCATTTCCACACCTTATTAATGTTAGTTAAGACCCATTCCTCAAGTTATAGAAGTTATAGAAAGAGGAATGGGTCAAAAATCCATTTTTATTGGTTCAAGACCCTCAAATTTGAATGTTCAGGCTGGTTTGAGTAATTTGTTGATAAAATGCACAAAACGTAACGAAAAACCTTCTAAAAGGATTCAAAAGAAAGGTTATTCACCTTAATAATAAAAATAAAAAAAATTTGAATAAAAAACAAGTGAAATCACAATATTGTCTCACTTTTTTCCCAAGATGGACATTTACATCAATATTTTTAACCAAATCTTCATCTTTTGAGACCTATAGTAGCTAAACCATAAAGAATTTGAAGATGATGTAAACTAGTGATTTGTGGAAATTTGTGTGTAGATTCTAAATATTTTTTTTTTCAAATTTTTTGAAATAAATCATGAATCTATCAACATATCCTTTAATAACTAGTTTTAGATAGAAAACAACATTTTCAGAAAGTAACGTTTGTGTTGTACAACATAACTTTTTTCTATAAAGGATTAAATTCTAATTTTTGGAATATAGATTCTCAACATTAATATCTAGGGAAAGGATATTTTTTCATAATTTTTTGTTGCATTTCTTTTTCAAATTAATTTTTGAAATCACTATAACTATAATTTGGACATACATGTGTGTTGTACAACCTAACTTTTTGTGTATATATCAAAATCTAATTTTTCTTTTTTGGGTGAAACAAGGAAATCAATATCTAGGGAACGAGTATTTTTTTGGAATTTTTTTACAATGGTTTACTATTTTTCCACCTTTGTACAACAAAGAGCTTGATGCTAAGAGAAAAACCTATGTTTAGTAAAAATTGAAAATTAAATACATGATAAAATTAAAATATATCAAACCTATACTTGTTGGAAAGCTATTTTCAAGGGCTACAATCCTGAAAAATATAATTTTTAAATGATGTTATCTAATCCCTCAAAAGGTAAAGAAAAAGTGGTTTTTTTCCAACATTTTGATAGTTGTGAAGGAGACTCCATTGTGGGTATGATTTAATAATATAAGGGTTTTATCCAAGGGGGTTTGATCTAAGGGGGTATTATCTATCCCTCTTCAATTAAAACCCTTTAGATGGAGCCTCTTAAGACTTAAATCATTATTTTTTCTAAAAATAGTGATTTCAGACAAAAATAAGCACATCCCAACAGTGAGACATAGTATTGTGGCAACACCCAAACTTGATGCATAGGTTGTACAAACTGCTACTACAATAGAAAATACAAAAAAAATGAGTGAAAAACAGAGTTTCTTATATTTCAATCCTTCAAAATGTTTCAACAACCCTCCATTCGAGTTTCTCATGGATTTTTATAATGTTTCCCACATAAAAAACCTCTTCAACTTCCAAAACTAACATTTGAAAGAGGTGACCGTTGGTCTCCCTCTATAGTGCACTTTTACAACCTTATATTATTCCAATTTAACAACTTAGCACTTTTTGCACATTTTAAAAACTCCACCACCTAGAGACCTAAGTACTATAAAAAAATGACTAATTACATCAACACATGGTCTTATAGACCTTATTTTAAACAAAACACAAAAACCTCTAAAGCCTAGACCTTATGAACTTGCCTTGACAATTTTGCACCACTGGTGCTCTTGCACCATACTTTGTACTCCTCGATATAGGATTCAATAAATTTCAAGGATCCCCAATTGTCAGCAAGACATACATTTGATTTAGGAGAAGTACAAGTAGACTTAGGACTCTCTACTTTAAGAGCATCTTCTTTAGGAACATCTACCTAGGAGTATCCTTTGTGATAGGTACTATAGAAGTAGATGTCAATGCATTAGAAGATAATGAAGGGATAATATTTTTAAGGGTAGGTGTAATCAAAGTTTGACTAGTAGCTGCCATTTCACATAAGTGTATAGCATAAAGGTTAGCCTTGATTTTTAGCACCTCATTATTAGTAAAAAACCTTCGCAAGATGATGCAAGGTAGAAGTAACTACTCTCAAAGAATGAATTCAAGGTCTTCACAAGAGAATATTATATAGTAATGTTCTTGGCATAATATATACGAGGGTGGGTATGATAACAGGTTCCAAACTTAGAGGCAAGATTACTGTACCTAAGGCTTGTCAACTAGCATTATTGAATCCATGAATATACAAGAAAAAAGCAACAAGGGAGGTTGAATCAACTTGAATTTTAGGAAACAAGTCAATTCTACATACGTTGAGTGTCAAACCGGTATCAACAAGAGCACATCTAATGCTAATGTTATTAATGTAAACTATTATTTGTAGCATAGGAAATTGTACTCCCTTCTAGGTGACAAAACAATTTTACATGTAGTTTGGACCCATTTTAGTGGCCTTTTCATTCATGCATTTTCAACACCTCCTAACTAGGCCCTAATCCTCTTAATTAGGTATTATAAGGCCCATTTTATCATTTCTTGACAAATTGCAAGTATTGAACAAATGCAATCAATTAATGTTTTACCCTCGATACATTGTGTCCTAGAAAATAGGCCAAGACCCATACACCATGGGCATATGGGTCCCCCTATTCTGCTAGCCCGACCAATTTTTAACATGTCAATGTAAGCATTTTAACATTCAAATTTCAAATTTTAAATGTTGGCTTTCAGGATTTAATTGTCGAGATTAGAGAAATGCCTATAAATACCTAGTATTTGACCATTTCAAACTAGAAAAGAAATAAGAGAAAAAAAGAGATGCAAGAGATCATAATTCCACATTTTGAATTTGCAGGTTTTCAAGCTCATTTGAAGATTTTGATCAAGCCTTTTGTCATGATTGAAGATTGATGCCAATAGAAGAGCATGATGGATTCTAGGTTTGGGAGATGCATTTAGCCATTTCCTTCAACCTAGTGACTTCTTTCCTAGTGTTCTCATCTTCAAGCTTCATCCTATGTGCAACCTAAAGCAAGGTATCATTATATTTCATATTTCCTAAGGTTTTTTGACTTCTCCCTAGGTAGATCTTGTCATTTTCATGTAGGAATCCTTCTCTAACACACTTAAGTAGTGTTTTATGCATTTTTAGCTCATAACAACCTTAGACACACTTAATGTTGGGGAACACACACTTAAGGTTGGGGTACACTCACTTTTATCAATCAATCTTATTGGATATTATGGAGGTAGAAATACCAAAATAGGGGTTTGACTAAGGAAAACTCTTATATAGCCACCACCATCTCTTTTTCAAATTTATTGTAGGTCCAAATTTGAAGATGAAGGTTTAGAGGGCAGAAAATAAAGAGAAAACATGGAGCTATAGGATCATGTTTTGAAGTTCAAACAAGGCCTACAAGGACCCATACACCCCTAGGTAAATTAGTCCTCCTATTCATGCCAAATCCAACTTTTAATCACACATACACATAATTCTACACTTCCCAGATCTACTTATAAATTATTGTTTCAGTTTATACATTCTAAATTATTGCATTTTTAATATTAGCTCATATAATATAATTATGTTAATCTTAGAAAATCATTCCTAGTCCATTTCTAAGGCTCAAAAGGATCAAATATAGGTCTGATTGATTCACCTTTATGGTTGAAAGTTAATCTAAACACCTTGTTGATTTGTATCCTAATGTACCTTTGAAAAAGGAAGAGATTCATCCAAGGTTTTATGATTTAAACTTAGGGTTCCATTTTTCATATGTTACATTTTGGTGAACTCAATATTTTGACATCATAGAACTTCTAAACATTGTACTCATTCACCCTAGATCTAAGTTTTGTATTGCATTATTTTGTAATTCTCATTTAGGTTTTCATTTTTGCATCATAAAAAGTCACAAAAATTGAGAAAATTGCATATCATATTGCATAATAGGTGGAAATAGGGTTAGTTTCAGTTATTTAGATAAGATTTATATTAAAAAATTACATTCATAATTGTCATTTCTTATTCAAAAATTTGCATTTAGGTAACATTATCTTCAATTGGGAAAATTTTGGAAAAACAGTCATTGTCAAACCAGTTTGCAGATAGAAACAACTTACTTAAACAACAACCTAAACATTCAATTTTTCATTTTTTTGAACCTCTATTAGGGACTCAGATTCCCTTGGGAATCTTTGTCCTACTACAGGTTTCTCAAACAAACTTTTCATAGATTTTTGTTTCTATACTTGCATTTTGTTTTTGCTTACAATTTTTTTTTTTGAAATTCTGAAAAGGTGTTATTGCATATTAAATAAAGTTGTCATTTTTATTAGCTTGTTAAAAATATTGAAAGATTTTTGCAATTCATTAATTCAAGTTATCATATCAATAGGATAATTAATTACATTTTTTGAAGCATTCCATAGATTGGATAGATTAGTTTCATTTTTGAAAAAAATCAAAACCTTAGGTTGTTACAACACATTGCACAATCTAGAAACTCACAAAACAACAACAAAACCAATTCTAAACCTAGGTTTGCAAATATTCACACAACTAATATTTGTTACTAAATACTTTGAAACTGACACTTTTAAAAAATCCCTAGTAGAACCTAGACGCCTTGGGGCATCCCAATCCTCCTAAAAAGAACTTCAAAACTTAGGAAAAGGCTGATATTTTCTATCAGTTTGTGGGTTTGCAATCTGGTTTCTAGATCCATGGCAGGTCTGCAAACCTACTTTTAACTCTAGGTAACTTAAATGTGAGTTGGAAATTAATGAGTAATCTTGGAGAAAGAATAGTCATCCAATCATGCCAGGTCTCTTTCTACAAGTGCATTATATACCTATCAAGACATTTAGTTGTGATGACTTTGATATGTTAGATGAAGCCCTTGAGGAATTTATCTCACTAAGCTCATCCACTAAGGCTTGAAAAATTCTCACACAACAAAGAACAATCAATGTAATGACACCTCAAATTTCCATTTATCCACCTATGCAACAACCTCAAGTTCAAAATAAACCCATGTTGATCATAGGACCACCTCAAAAAAAAACTAAACCTCTAGGTTCTAACTTAATCTTCGTAAAGAAACTCATTAGTAATCATGTGTCACAACAACCAAGTTAGCACATAGTTTCTCATACATATAACATAAGAAATAACAAGTAACCAAGACAAACACCAATCATTCCTTCATCGATATTGATCCCACAACCTGTTTTACCTAGTGTCCCTCGTTTACCTCAACATAGTGGAAAGGAGTATGACATGGAGAAACTTCATAACGCTCTTGCTAAGATTTCATTGTGGGATCTAATTCAAACCTTATAAACTTACCATGGAATGCTTCAAAATTATTTGTGAAAAATTTTGGTCCCTCCTAGTGCAAAACCAACCAATGTAGCAGCCTTAATTAAGGGTATGAATTTGGTCAAGTGTATATTGTCTTTCATTAAAGTGAATTTCCTCATTTAGAAACATAAAAACAAAATGATGCTTTGATGATAATGACTATTATTAATAGGGTGGGGATTGGACGTATCCTTATTGATAATGGTTTGAGACTTATGTTTGTAGTGTGAATCTTTTGGACAAAAATTAGAGTGGATAAGACTAAAATTCAACCAAATAATTTGTCCATCTATGGTTTTGATAATGTGGGTAAATAACTGCATGGTGTGATAACATTTCCTATAAAATTTGGTAAGGTTGTGTTAGAAACTCCCATCCATGTCATGCCCCATGATATTTCATATAATCTTCTATCAGGTAGACCATGGATCTATGCAATGAAGGAGTACCTTCAACGCTTCATCATCTAATAAAACACACTTACAACAATAAGGTTTACATGATAAAATTTGATGAAAATTCTGAAAATTGCTTACAAAATGACATAGGGATGCAAAATCCTCTGAGAACATTGACGCCAACTACAAAAGTGGAACCTCTACAACCTAAAGATAAAGAAGTGTCTTTCATCAGTGACAATTTTTTTGGAGGATTATTGGGGTTCATTAGATTTCACACCTACATTTATGGGGGAATATATGATTACACTAAAAATTAGAAAAGTAGAAAGATAAAGAAGTTGTGGTGGTATCAACACAATCTGATGCTAAAATATCCAAGATACAAGAATTCACAACTTATAGTAATGAGAAAAACATGAATTACACATCAATTTATGATGAAAATGATTATGAGAAACCACCTTCCTCAAAAGAAATGGAAGCAATTTATGGAAGAGGGTACCAACTCTTGAAACAATTTGGTTATAATGGAAAAGGATGTGGAGTGAAAGAACAAGGCATTCATGTTCTTATAGAGCTTAATACACAAGAAACAACAAGAGGTCTTGGTTATTGACCTTCAAAAGAAACAAAAGCATGAAGGAGACCTTCACTAGTTTCAACATTATCATGCAACACTCCTCTAAGATAACTTTAAAATTGGTGCATCCTGAATTGATAGACACTAAATAGAATATGTCATTGGATGTCTTTCAAAATGATGAGTCTCTAGAAGAATTCTTGGGAAAGAGAGACACTTTACCTAGAGAGCATCATAATCAATGGATTTCTTATTGTTTAAATTTTAAAAGAGACCCTGGGAAAGAAAATGAACAAGATGAATCCAAAATAATCCCTAATGATTTAAATTGTAATGCATTGCTTGAGGGAGATACCTTGGAAGTGCAAATGAACCCATATAATAAAGAAGAGGTGATTCAAATTGGAATTTGTTTTTATGATGATGAAAAATAGGGTCATGCAACTTTATTACATGTATTTCTTGAAATATTTGCTTAGACTTATTCGGATATGTCGGGCATTGACCCTAAGATAGTCACACACAACATTGTTCTTGAGAAATATGTTAAACTTGTGAGACAAAAGATACACAAGATGAATCCTAAGATAGATTTATTGGTTAAGGCTGAGATTGAAAAAATCTTACAAGTTGGTTTCACTCACCCTATTGATTATTCACCTTGGATATCTGACATTATGGTAGTGGAAAAACTTGATAATTGAATTAGGATGTGTATGGATTTTAATGATCTTAATAAAGCATCTTTAAAGGATGATTTTCCCCTTCGTAATATTGACATGATAGTGGATTCGACTATGGGACATGCTTTATTATAATTTATGGATGGTTTTTTAGGATATAATCAAAATTTCATTAATCCTCAAGATCAATATAAAGTAACTTTCACTACACCTTGGGGACCATTTTGTTGGGTGGTTATTCCTTTTGGATTGAAAAATTTTGTAGCCACATGTTGTGCAATTTTTGCACACACGCCCCACCGGAGGCGGGGACCCTCTTTTTTCTTTTGCATCTCTGCATCTTGGCTTGGTCAAAATTTCAATTTTGCTCTTCTTGGGAGGTTATTTTGGGATTAAGTCTAGACTTGGTTTGATGAAGGCAATATTTTGGGGCTCTAAGGGAAATTCACTTTCCTTGGAATTTGAAAATGGGTATTTTGAAGTGAATTTTCAACATCATATGTAAATATTTTTTGTACCCATGGATAGAGGATGAAAAATTAGGCTGGGTTGCTTTTTGAACTTTTTGAAAATTCCTTCTAGGAAAAAAGTTATGGGGTTTAGGGGATTTTGAATTTGCAGGGAATTCAGGTATTTCCGTCTTGATGGAAATCCCAAATTTCCATTTTGGAAAATTCAAAACCCTCTCAAAACCAAAATTTTCCAAAAATGGAATTTTTTGAAATTTCCATTTTGAAAAATTCAAGACCCTCAAACCTGAAATTTTCCAAAATTGAAATTTTAAATTTCCATTTTGAAAAATTCCAAGACCCCTCAAAACGAAATTTTCCAAAATGGAAATTTTTTCTTGAAATTTTAAATGTTCCAAAATGAAATTCTTGAGATGGAGAGAAAATTTGAATTTTTTTTCTTCCAAAAATGGAAAGTTTCCATGTAAAAATGTAAGTTTTTTTTAAAAGGCCAAAATTTTATTCAAATTTAATTTGGATTGGATTTTTAACATGTGAGCTACATTGTATTTATTTTTCAGGATTAAATAAATAAAAAAAGGGAACTTGCATATGGATTTGTGCCAAGAGGGAAATTCTGGAAGTTCAACTCAAATATTAAAAGTGAGGCCTGCATAAAAATCTGTGCCACCAACTGTATATCAATTGGAGAGGTTCCTTTAACAAGGAGATGTGAAGTTGTATTTATTCTCCAATGATGATTTTCTCAAAATTGATGTCATTGGGCCGTAATGTAACTAAATGCAATTGATTGGATGATGATGTACCATGAGCTTCCAAATTAAATGTAACAACTTGATGCTTCTAGAAGTGTAATTGCAGCCATTGGATGAATTAAATCTTGGCCACTGATTCAAAATATAATTTTCTATAAAAGGCTAGTGCCTTCTCATTTGTAAGGGGGTTAGATTTTAGAAAATGTAAAAGCTAGAATTGGCTAAGTTAGGAGTTAGATTCTGCAAGTTAGTAGCTGTAGTAGAGGAGGGAGACTGGAAATTGTTATGTAATGTTGGAGAAGTGAATGCAATTGGATTGTTGATTTGGAAATATTTGTGTTACACTTTGATAGTTCATGGTTTCTTATTCTTGATTCTCAAATGTTAGATGTTAGATCTCAGTTCTTTTGCAATGATGGTGAAATGTTAATGATGTTGATTGATCTTTGGTCCATACTTTTAGCAATTTATTGATTTTAAGTTGTGCAAAGTTAGTTTGGGCCTTATTTTGTGCTAAGTTCAACTATGGATGCTTGTTTACATTGCACCAGTTATTGGGTATGTGGATGGATATTCATAGTTTGAAAATCTCCAATTTCCTTAGAAGATTGCACCATTTTTTCAAAGTTGTGGGCTTGTCCTTGATCAAGTAGAGATTGGTTTCATTGGGGGATCTGTCCATTTGCAACATTCATCATTGTTGTGATTGATCTTAGGTGTTATTATTAGGATCTCTCTGAAACCCTTATCTCTTTTGTTGTTTCTTTGAATCTAGGTTAGTTTTAGGATTGAAAGCATCACCATATTGTTGCATCTGATGAAAGTACGCTTCCAACATTGTTCATTTGTAATGCCCCTTGTGATTACCAACATTTTCACATATTACTTGAGCTATTTTTGCATTGTCAAGACCTGACATTAGAGACCTTGGGGTTATCTCTTGAGGCTTGCTGATAGAGATTTACCTTTCAAGAGAGATAGGATACTTGTATCTTATTTGAGTTGTTGTGTAGAAAACACCATCAACACCACATATCAAAGAGCTATGATGTAAATATTTCATGATTTTATACACAACATATTGGAAGATTATGTTGATGATATTTTGACTAAATATATAACATGTCAAGATCATGTCAAAATCCTTCATAAAATCTTTGAAAGAATATGTAAGAACAACATAAGATTAAATTTGAAGAAATGTGTCTTTGGTTTGGATAGTGGAATGTTGTTGGGATTTATAGTGTCACATAGAGGAATTGAGGTGGAAACAAAGAAGATTTATGCAATAATAAACATGCCACATCCTAAGAACATTTCACAATTGTGTAGCTTACAATGAAAGATTCAAGCTATTCATCATTTTGTGGCATCCTTGGTGAGTCAAACTCTTCCCTTCACTCAAGTCCTTAAGAAATATTTAGAATTTAAATGGAATAAGGATTGCCACAAATATTTTGAAGAATTGAAACAATATTTAGCCAATCCTCTTATTTTACAACCAATAATTCAAGGAAAACCTTTCATCCTTTACATCTCAACTCCAACCCATGCTCTTGTTGCATTATTGGAACAACAAGATGAGAGTGGAAAGGAGCATCCCATTTATTACATCAACCAAATATTGATTGATTATGAATCTCATTATAAAAATATAGAAGAACAATGTTTGGATCTTGTGTTTGTGACTAACAAATTGAGGCATTATTTATTAAACATTTAGGTGTAATTTATCAAAAAAATTGATACTTTAAACCCATTTTTCCTAAATAGATTTTTCAAGACATTTAGCTAAATGGGTTATGTTGTTAATTGAGTTTGACCTTAAATTAATTTCTTAAAAATCAATTAAATTACAAGCATTGACCGACCATTAAGTTGAGGCCCCTTCACCATTAGCGTTACCAAATCAAGATTCTTTTCCCAAAAAAAGTGTGTTGAACATTGATGATAACGAAACATGTGAATTATAATTTGATTGCTTTAAGTGTCAAATTGGCTCTGGCACTGGAGTTATATTAATACCTACTTTAAGGAATCCAATTCCCTTATCATATTATTTAAATTTCCTATGTACAAACAACACCACTAAGTATGAGGCTCATATCATAGGATTACATGTAGCCTTGTCCTTGGGTGTTCAACACATTCACATATATTTAACATCAAACAAATTAATGGGTCCTATCAAGTAAATAATGATAAGTTATCTAAGTATAAAGACCTTACATTAACAATATTAGAGTGTTTGACATTATACACTTGACAATTTTTGACAAAAGGATAATTGGCATGCAAATGCAATGGCAAGTGTTGCTTCCCTTGTATCTCTTGATGAAACTTTCTTGGATTTCACATTTTTTATTCATTGTCTCACAAAACAATTAATAAATGAAAATACAAAAGAGACAATGGTTGCTAATATTGAAGTTTCTAATGAGTGGTATGCACCGATATTTAATTATTTAAAGGATGACATCTTTCCTAAACCAACTACTAAAAAAATAGGGCTCACATATGAAAGTTGGAAGCTCGATATATAATTCTAGTCGATGTTTTGTATAGATGATCATTCAATGGTATTCTCCTTAGGTGTCTAAAAAAACCTAAAATCCATGTAGCCCTTGAGGAAGCTCACACAAGTGCTTGCGAGGGGCATTTTGGAGGCCGAACTTTGGTTCCAAGGTTAATTCATATTGGATATTATTAAAAAAACATGGAAAAATATTGCTTTAATCATCTTAAGAAATGTCACAAGTGTTAAGAATATAATAACTTGATTCATGCTCTTGCATCTGAACTTAATGCTTAAGTGGCTATTTGGCCATTTTTAGTTTGGGGTTTGGATTTGATTGTGAAGATATCCCCTCCCTCATCCTCAATACATACATTCATAATCACCACTATATATTATTTCATGAAGTGGGTAGAAGTAATTCCTCTTTGTTCAATAACTACTAATGTAATCTATCATTCTATCCTAGAAAACATTATCACTCAATTTGGTATTCCTTCAGCCCTAGTTACAGATGTTTGAACATTTAAAAATAAGAAATTTAATAATTTTTTGGACATATTTCACATTCAACATCATTTATCTACACCATATTATTTGTAATCTAATGGTCAAGTATAAGCAATAACAAACAATTGAGCAAATCTTATGAAAAATGGATACCAAGCATAACAAAGATTGGCATACTCAACTCTCTTACGCATTATGGGCTTATCACACAAGTATTCACACATCTACATGCATCTACATGAAACACACCTTATAATATTTTTTATGGAGCTAACACAATAATGCCAATAGAGTTAGAAATTCCTTTACAATTTTCTCTTAATGGCCTTATTGATAATAATGCTTATAGGGAACAATGCTTGCAACAACTTGAAATGCTCGATGAAAAATGTATAAATTCTCTCAAGCATCTTCAAGCATATTATAAAAGCATGCAATGTAAATATAATGATAATTTAATTCCTCATTCTTTCAACAAGGAAGATTTGGTGTTGTATGAAAATCAACATAATGTCAATGTTGCTCTTGATGAGAGGAAAATTCAGTCTAAATTGGTTAGGACCCTATGTCATTGATGAATTTTATAGGTTTGGAGCATATAAAATTAAATAAATGGATGGTACACCCCTACAAGGACCTATAAATTCTACACATTTGCACAAATATTACACAACAATCTTTTGAATAGTATGTATGTTAAAGAATGTTGTTAGATTAAGTAGATAGTTTCTATTTTATCTCACATTGCTTCATTCTTGAAAACCATTTTGTGTGTGTCTTGAATTATTATAAGTATTCATGTACTTGAATTATTACTTTATTTTTCATGCCATTCAATCATGTTTTTGTTCTGTTAAATTAAATCATTACATGCATTTGATTTTACAAATTAGATCATAAGGGCATCTAGCTTAACATGATTATACTTAATAAAAAATATATTATCTAAAGAGACATAAGTTTTTAATTAGATCACATAAAAAATAGATCATGGGGAAATTTGTTAAATAATCTCATCAAGATTGTTTAATAGATCACATCGACATCTGGTGCATAGAAACAAAAACATTCTCACATATGTAAATTATAAGCTTCATATACATCATGATCGCCACAATGTGTTGTATAGTAACAAAATACATCTAGGTAAGTCTATGGCTAATAGACTCCTTAGGACCTTGTGGTGGTGCTCATAAAGAGATAATGGATAGAGAATATACTTTGGAGCTTATCTGCTCTCATAGACTCTCTAGTTGTCCTATTGTTGTAGCCTTATGCATGAGTGTTGTGACATGCTCCTGCTTGGCTTGATCCCTCTCCTGTGTGATCTAATCTCTCTCCACTCGAACCCTACGTAGTTCCTCCCGTATAATGGCTTGTGCATTGTTGTCAATAAGAACTCGAGAGTAGTGTTAAGCTCCTAATGTGTAGATCTAAGCTACTCATGTGTAGCTCTAAGCTCCTTATGTGTATCCCTAAGCTCTTCATGTGTAGCTCAAAGCTCCTCGTAAACAAATCTTACCTACTTCTCTCTAGCCTTTGCTTGGTCCTCTCTAGCTCAAACTTCCTCATTATCATCTTTAACATTGTCAATGGTCCTCATCACATCATCATAGGATGTCCTCCATCAAGATAGGGTCTCAAGAAAATCAACATGGCACCCCACGCTCGATGGTGTCCTATTCTCAACTTGTATCAATTGGTGTGTGGACATCAGTGGAACTATGTATGTAGCAAATTGACTGAAGAAGTCAAACCAATATCATGTACCAAATATAACAAACAAACCATAAAGTGAGTGAGAACAATATATGATATATAAGCATAAGAAAGTTAATAACATGCATAATTAACATATCATCACCTAGATCTCCAACCTGCCAATCGAGATCTTAATAAGACACTATGGGCACCATATTGAGACTCTTCTAAGGTGTTGGTGGTGTGGTAGGAGCTTCATGGTTTCTCTCTCCATTTCTATGGGATTGAATTCCCTTTGTAGATGTAGGATGTGCTCAAGTGAAATGAGGATAAGATCTAGGTCTCCCCTTGGGGGCATGTATGGCCTCTACTAGCTCCTCAAGATCCTCTCCTATTAGTTGTAGATCATCCTCTCCCTCCAAATCCTCCACTATATCATCATCATCATCATCATCATCATTTGTCATATCCCCATCCATTACCCTATCCTCTCTCTCATCCCCTTGATATGACAAAGGTACATGGTCACCAATGGAATGATCATCAAGGAAGATGCACCAAGGTCATGTTGTCATCCACCACCTATCATATGCAATCAAGGTTCCTACATCATCCTTGTCAAATGTTGTGGGTGCATCTCCCTCCTCATCCTTCAAGTCACTAGAGGTGACAATCTATGATTGTGGGATGGCAGATGTTCCCTAGTATAGGACTACATATAGATGTTAGGAAAGTAGGTCACAAGCTAGGTGCTATTTGTATTTGACTAAACTATCTCATCACATAATCATAATAAAAGGGAACGATGATATAGTCATGATGTCCAACCATTTTTCTATCCCTTTGCATCCTAGCTAACTAGTGTGTAAGACTTGGCCACTACTATAGATTCCTATACAGTCTCCATACAATGTCCTCATCCTCTAGATGATTGAATCTGACTCTCTAGTGTAATAGATATTTGAATTGCTAGGATTGTCTAAAGTATATAGCAGAAGGCTTGTCCATAGCCAAAGGTTGTCACTATGGGAAATTTGGCCAGTCTAGTACATGTAATTTGCTCAAACACCCACACATGAAGAAGTGTACAAATTATGATACTCTGAGTCTGCCGATAGACAAAGCGACCAAGATCATAATATAAATATGCAAGCATACTACGTCCCTAGGCATAAACTGTCTAGCATACTCTAATCAGTCTAGTACATGTAATTTTCTCAAACACCCACACATGAAGAAGTGTACAAATTATGATACTCTGAGTCTCCTGATAGACAAAGCGACCAAGATCATAATATAAATATGCAAGCATACTATGTCCCTAGGCATCAATTGTCTAGTGCTCCTCCATCGCATGTATAGTATGAATGAGGCTCCCATCAAGGTTTGTGCCTCATCCATCAAGTTCCAAGAATAAAGTGATAGTAACATACATGATCCAAAAAACTGAAGGAACATAAACATAAAGAAGCCACTTAATCTCGATGAGAGCTCTAGGATTAGTAGGAGATATATGACAATTGGTCTAGTAATGTATATCATTCCTCATCTTTCAAGGTGTATGAAACTCATCAAAATGAATGATCTAACCTTATATGGGTAATATAAATATGTGGTGTACATCCTCAAGTGTCATTGTCATCTCCCCTGATGGGAGATAAAATTTGGAAGTATTTACATTCCACCTCTCGACTAGTGCCATAATCATAGCATCATGATATCTCATAGGTGGCATGAGGTGTATCTAGTATAATCCAATGGTGCGAAGAATTTTCTCCTTATAATAAAGTCATGTGAAATTCTTCGAAGTAGCGATAACAATCATCCTACCAAATATTGTCGAGTGTGTGGTGGGACCTACAAGAAGCAAAGGGAAATCATCAATCATATAGAAAAATCAATAAATTAAAAATTAAAAGAAAATAAAGTCTAACTCAAGACAAAGGCACCATTCTAGGATAAAGGTGCCATTATGGGATGAGGTGCCATTTTAGGATAGAGGTGCCATTCTAGGAAAGGGGCACCATTTTGGGATAGTGTCACACAAAATAGACACTATTGCCTAGTTAGGAAAGGGATGCCATGTATTTTGAAAAAGCTTTAAAATAGTGCAAAATACTAAAGAAAATCATAGGGAGAAGGTACAGACAATTCACTGATGGTGTGACCATACCTTGCTTGACCTCTTCTTGCATGACCTCAAGTCTTGGGGGCTGGTATGGTCATCAACTTGGCATATTCACTCCTTCGTACAAAGGTATCTCTCTTAGAATCTTCAAATAGTAAAAGTGAAAATGATGGTCAAAAAACTGATTTTGCATTAATATATAGTAAAATTTTGTACTTGCATATATCATTCAATTCTCCATTATGGGGGTTAGTCAACTTCAATTTTGATGCCATTTGTTGTGTTGGATTTGTAGTTCCATCCCTGAACATGTCCATTTTTATCTATAGTTGGTGTTGTGATTTCATGACCCTATCGTAAACATTTTCATCACTAAGCCTAGCAATTCGATGGGGTTAGATTGCTACCCTAATTCCACCTTCATAAAGCAAGCAGGATGTGGTTCCTAACATTGTATTTTTGTAGATGACTACAAAAGGGGCTTCATTTTCACGTTCATGAATGATTCATAATATCCATATGAGTATCCATTTTATGTAGCATGATTTACTTTTAGTTCTTTAGCTTGCATATGCATGTAGTTTCATATGGCCGCTAAAGTGGGGGCTAAATGTAGTGTAGGAAATTGTACTCCCTTGTAGGTGATAGTACAATTTCATGCTTAGTTTAAACCCATTTTAGTGACCTTTGCATTCATGCATTTTCAACATCTCTTAACTAGGCCCTAATCCTCTTAATTACGTATTTCAAGGCCCATTTTATCATTTTTTGACAAATTGCAAGCATTAAAAAAATACAATCAATTAATGTTTTTCCCCTAATACATTGTTTCCTAGAAAATAGGGCCAAGACCCATACGCCCATGGGAGTATGGGTCCCCCTATTCTACCAATGACCAATTTTTAACATGTTAGTATAGGAATTTTAACATTCAAATTTTAAATTTCAAATATCAGCTTTCAAGATTTAATTGTCATGAAATTAGAAAATGCCTATAAATACCTAGTCTTTTCACCATGTAAAACTAGAAAAGCAATAAGAGAAAAAAAAGAAAGAAAGAGATCATTCTACCATATTTGAATTTGTAGGTTTTCAAGCTAATTTGAATATTTTGATCAAGACTTTTGTCATGATTGAAGATTGATGCCAATAGATGAGCATGATGGATTCTAGGTTTGGGAGATGCATCCGGCCATTTCCTTCAACCTAATGACTTGTTTCCTAGTGTTCTCATCTTCAAGATTCATCCTATTTATATCCTAAAGAAAGGTATCATTATATTTTAGATTTCCTAAGGATTTTTCACTTATCCCTAGGTAGATCTTGTCATTTTCATGTAGGAATCCTTCTCTAACACACCTAAGTAGTATTTTATGCATTTTTAGCTCATAAGAACCTTAGACACATTTAAGATTAGGGCACAAACACTTTTATTGATTAATGCTGATGGATATTGTGGAGGTAGAAATACCAAAATATGGGTTTGAATGAGGCAAACTCTTATATAGCCACCTATATCTCTTTTGTAAATTTATTGTAGGTCCATATCCAAAGACAAAGGTTTGTAGGGAAAAAAACAAAGAGCATATAGAGAGCTACAAGATCAAGTTTTGAAGTTCAAACAAGGTCTACAAGGACCCATACAACCTTGGGTGAATAAGTCCTCTTATGTATGCCATATCCAAATTTTTATGATAGGTACACATCATTCTACACTTCCGATATTTTCCTACAAATTATTGTTTCAATTTGTACATTTCTAAATTATTGCATTTTTAATACTAGCTCATATAATCTAATTAGGTTATTCTTAATAAATCATTCCCAATGAATTTTTAAGGCTCAAAAGGATCAGATCTAGGTCTAATTGAATCAACTTCATGGTTGAAATTCAATCTAAACACCTTGTTGATTTGTATCCTAGTGTACCTTTAAAAAAGGAAGAGATTCATCCTAGGTTTTATGCCTTAAACTTAGGGTTCCCTTTTTCATATGTTGCATTATCATCAAAGGATATGCTTGCTTTTGTATTTTCAGAGGCGGGAGCTCATGTGGATGGAATGTAATATTTAGAAAATTGACAAGAATATGATCTATCTACTCATTAACATCCATTCTCCTAGCAAAAGAACGAAAGAGGATTGTTTGCAAGGGTTTCTAAAGCATACTCTAATAAACTAGATCAGTCTGAAGTAGATCCCAAAGTGAGATCTTGGTGGGAGTAACATGAAGTTTCTTGACAAGATCATACTCACTCCATGACTTAGCTACAAGTCTAGGTGCTTAATGAAGGCTTGGTTGAGAAGATGGTAAAGAAGTAGGTTGGTTAAAATTTTGTTGATTCCTTCTAGTATTATAGGTATGGGCTACCATTCTATAAGAGGGAGCCTTAGATTTTATGAGGGTAAAGCACAAACTTGTGTCACACTTTTGACCAACTAAATAGTTTCAAGTGAAATTGTTTTTACCTAAACAGTTTTGGTCGAAACAATTTCGCCAAAAACCACGTGGCACATAGAGTTTTGAGCAAAAAACTCAAAAAATTGAATTTTCCACTTTGTCGCTTTGAAATGTGACTCATTTTATGTGTAAGGTTTCGATAGAAAGGGTTACAGTTGAAACCCTTTTGACTGAAAAACTTTCTATCAAAACTGTTTATGTGACATACTAGTTGGCAACCAAGTCAGCCTTTTTTAGAAGTTTTTGAAACTTTCAACCTCAACTAAAGATTTCTTCTATCATTTTTTTTTTAAATACCCTTTTGTAGAGCTCGGAGTGGTGGATCCAAATATGTATTTTTTTGATATTTTGATTAGTTTTAATATACTTTTTAAAAAAATAATGCAAGAAAGTTGTTAAAGTTAAAAAAGAGGATAATTAAAATTTAAAATAAAAATAGTAAACATATTAAAATTTTGAAAAATACATGGTGCACTAGAGGAGAGAATCCCCCTCAAAAGGGTAATTTTTTTTTTTTTTAAATGATAAAAAAGTAGACAATAGTTGACATCAAATGAAAACTATCAAATTCTGGTAAGTTTGACTTTAAAAAGTTATTACGAGAAAAATATACATCCAATTTTTTTTTTCCATGCACTAGATATTGAAGTTACCTATTTGGAAAAAAAAAGTGGAAAATGAAGTCTCTTTCTATTTGTTTCTTGATGTCAACTGAACACCACTTTTTCTTGAAATTTTCAACATTTAAAAGTCTTCTCTTAAATTGATAAAAAAAAATCAAAACAATTTTTAAAATCCTTTATAAAGTGTAACATAAGTTTGTACTTTTACCCATGAATCTCGAGTAAAGGTCTAGCATGTCACTTTTGAAAGGGACCCCACTAATAGAATGGATTTTTTTAGGGGACATGAAAGCTAGAGTCACATAAATGATCGGTCTCTTAGGCGTTTGAGGGGCAACATAAGATATGCCTACATTTAGGGACTCTCTGACTTGCAAAGAAGAGGGTTTCAAAAAAGAAGATTGCTTATCAATTTTTTTAGTAGAATGAGATGCCTCTAAGAAATCATTTAGATCATCATCCAACATATCAAAATCCTATTTAGAAAACATATTATTAAAAGCATTAAAATTTTGAAGGAAAATATCCAACATAATTTTATTCACATCAGGTTCACCAAAAATTTAGAGGGGATTTTCTACCCTCAAGATGATGGGGTCTTAAGGAGAAAATAGCCCTCAATTACCTCAAGGATCAAAGATCAAGTGAAAAGATAAATAATGAAGAATATTTTCATGATTTAATCGAATAAAACACTAAACCACTAATAATAAGAATAACAAGATCACTTAATTTATTGGAATAAATGAATGAATTAAAATATCTGATATATAAAAGTGGAAAGTACAAAAACTGTAGATTTTACACCCAAGATGATTATCTCTCAACCATGGATGATAGCATGTTGTGGGGATGTCTACACCCCACATCTTCATTTCTAATGAAATAGTAGGTAAAAGCCCAAAATCTAAAAAGTCCATCTTATCAAACTTGTACATTTGCACACAAACATAGCAAGAAAAATTTTGGGGGCTATTTTCGGGCTTTCCTTAGTCAAACACTCATTTTTGTGTTTCCACCTTTATAGAAAACCAAATAGGATCAATATACATAAAATTTATAAAGTAAAATACGTGTGATAGATACAAACCCCGCAAGGAGGATAACTCCTATCATGAATGCAAAATATATGTGATAGAAACAAACCTCGCAAGGAAGAGAACCTATATCATGAATATAATAGATGAGATCAAATAGAAAATATTAAATGTACAAGATAGGATAACAAGATATCATTACCAACAAGCTGTGGATCCCCTCTTGGATTGATAGATGTGATGGATATGCATGCAAGAGAGTTGATTGTTGCTTGAGAAATAAATCCGACAAAGATTTGCTATGGAGGTGAGAAAGCAAGACGACGTAGGATAGAATGAGATACATTGAGATTTAGAATGAAAAAATAAGTTTTGTGAGGATGCATGGGCCAGAGGAGTTGTTACACATGCTTCATTGTCGTTATGACACGTGTTATAGGAAAGGAATGCATAATATTCATGTCTGGATCTTAGAAATTTTGGGGATGCTAGTGTGTCATGCTAGTGTCCTACTCAAAACTTTGCACAAGGTATTCAAGCTACTAGTGCTTTTTCATTGTTGCCTATGAATTTAAAACCATGAAATTCCAAATTATAGGTTTTTGTCATAAATACAGTGGGCCTAAATGCGTAAGTGTAAAATTGCCACGGGGTGCAATTTTATGACACTACACTACTAAGGGAATGAGTATCAAGGGAATAAAATGTTATGTAGCACCTATATACCTCTTAACTTGAAGGCTTAATCCTTTTCCAGAGTCACCTGTAAAAAAACACTCAAAATTAAATTATGAGTAAATTCTTGGGCCTAACTGGTATTTGATACACCATAAAAGGGAAACCAAAAGGTATTATCTAGGATGTACAAGCTCTCTATCATATTTGAGGCTTATATCCATGAATAATATCCCATTTACAAGCATGTGACAACTTAATTTAACTTCACCTTATTTCTTGACAAAATAGGGGCCCCAAGGTTGTGCCAAATATGACGATGATTGTATTGAGGTCCAATTTTTGTTCTCCCCCCTTTATATACCCCACTGGATTTTTTTGGTTGATGTCATCCCTTGTGGCTATGAAACTCCCAAGAAATCATCCTTAAGGGAAAGGAATGATAGGTGTTTTTGATCACCCAAGATCACACAAAGCACAAGGGGAGAGCATTTGCATAAACTAGCACCCTAAGGTTCTAATCTAAACACAAAGAGGAAAGTGTGAAAATTTTGATCTCCAAGATCACACTAAGCCCAAGGGGATATAATATTTTTCATAAACTCCAAAGACATTAAAAAATTTAGTTAACCCTCTAATATAATTTTAGTGCAACTAAACTAGTGGAAAAATAAAGTATTCTATAAATGAATTCCTTCACAAAATAAGTTAGTATTCTACAATCTAAGCTTTAGTAGGCATAGAAATTTACACCACTAAGTTAGAATATTATTCAAAATAAAAGGTTAGTATAAGAACTAATGAAAATAGCCAAATAAATAGAAACGATAAAAGTGATGAAGTAGAAAAAGTGCCAAAACAAAGAATGCACTAAAATAAAAATGAAAATGCTAAAAACAACTAAATAATAGATAATTATACCTAAGAGGTGAGGTTGATTCCACATATGTGTTGAACCACATAAGCACTAATTGATAGGGTGTAAGAATTGATTTGGGAACCTACATAGGAGAATAGATAGATGTTAGTGTCCTTTCTATAAAACAAATAAAAAGATGTAAAAAAGAATGCTAAAAATGATGAAAATAGTGAAAAGGTACACCAAAAATGATAGAAAATAGAAAATTTGAAGAGGTAAAAATAAAAAAACGATAGAAAGAAAAAAATGAATGATTCATACATGAAATTGTTGAAACACTTGCAAAAGCACTAAACCAGGGAAGTGTTAATTTGCAATGAATAAGTGTTGAATTGGCCTAGAAAATATACCTACAAGAAAAATATGGTATTCTTGCAAAATAGAGAGTTAGAAATGATGGAAAAGAATAAATAAGGAAAATATTTTTCACAATGTACAATACAAAGTAAAAAAATATACAAAAATATGTTAGAAAATGATACAAAAAATAAGAAAAAACAAAACTATCAAAGTGTTATGAGAAGCATAATTGTTGATTTGTCCATAGGTGTTGAAACACTAGTTAAAAGTGATAAACTATAAAATTGGATGTTAAAAGTGATAAACTATAAAATTGGATGTGTAAACTCAAAAAAAAAAAAATGAAAGTTAGTAAGAAGGATGTGGGTTTCACTAGGCATACCAAAATAAAGTCAAGAAAAAAAACCATAAACAAGGATTCAAATACAAAGAAAAAATATTATATAGTATTTACCTTCCTCCTTTAATTGAGCTAGAAGAAGAGCTACGCCCAATGCTCCAGTATATTTTCTCACTAGATTTGAATTTGATTTCTATGGAGTTATGTGAATTACTCAACAAACTAGCATAATAATAGCATAAGATGTGATGCATTCTCAAAAGAGAAACATGAATTTGATATAAAACTATTATATATTAGAAACCTAAGAAATGACATCTTATTTATAGATTTTTAAGGATAAAATGAAGGTATAGGATGTGAATTTGATGAAGGATTGAATTTTATTAAAGTGATGGCATGGATTGATGATGTAACTTTGTGAAAGTGTCAAAATGGGAAAGAAAGGGATTGATAGGTGCCCATGGGGTGTAAGAATGGGTGTGCTCACACATGTGTGAGAAATATGACGTGTAAGAGGTAGTGTGGTTAATTTATGATATTTATAAGAACTAGGGCGCCTAAACATATGTGAGGAGATCATTTTCACATGTGTTAGAAAGGTAGTGGATCAAGGACAAATATAAAAAATATGAGGTGGGAGCATGGGAGTATTTCAAGCTTACATGTGTAAATGAGAGAGTGGTCGGTTGAGGTGTAACATACCAACCATTCACTGAAGTAAATTTTTCCTAAATTTTCACTGTGCGAGTAAATAACTATGTAACAAACCATTATAATAAAAAAATTCTTTTCTTTATTAAGAATATATGAACAAAGATGCCATAACAAAATACAGTAAGGATTCCATTTCAATATAATAATTTCATAAATTACAATATTCCAAGAATGTACACAATTACATGCATAGCTCAACCGAGCTTCAGAGCATAAGATATAGATGGTCTAGGATCTGCCTTTCAAAACCTATGATTTTGTCACCTACTGAGGAGGAGAAACATCACTCAAGTGCTTTTCTGCCAACCACAGACTCATATGCGGTCCCCTGCACATCTATCAAAGATAAATGTCCCTAACCTTCGATGAAGAGATTGGTTGAGTAACCCTGTACGACAAACCACACTGAGCTTAGTGTTGTGCCCTACATGAATAGAACTTGTAACCCTACAATTTGCAACTAGCATGCACTACATGGACACAGTGAACTAATAGTGGAGCCAAAGGAAATCACACTACTTTGGAAAAAGTGTTCTCACTCAGTACTTCAAGTAAAGGTCAATATTCACTTACACCTCTTGAGCTCAATTTGACTTAAGGCCGTAATATTCTATGCAAATGTAATCCCTCCCATGGATAATCTCTTACCCCAAGATTACCTATCATTATTCCCACATACTCTGGGGAATTTCTACTTTTAAACACATGTAAAAGTTCCCTCCCTTCTTTGGACTCACAATCCCAGAAGTAACCCACTAGCTATCTATTATAATCAAATAATTTAGCTATGAGAAATCCTTAAGCTACCCATGTTTAACCATATCTATTATGTAATACATATGAAAAGCATAATCCTCATATTATGGAGTACATACAATCATTGCACAAACAATATACATAGCTTCTAAATTCTTTTCAAAGCAATACTACTTTTCCACTAAATGCAAGTATTAACAATAAACTAATTAAACCAATCATGAAACAATATTTCAAAAGCCAAGACAATAAAGGAAGATTATCCTCATGCCTATTTTCGCTTATCCAATTGATTGACTACAATTCAAAATTCCCAACAACAACTAGCTTAACCTTGATCTCACAAATGATGCCACAGTAAACCTCTACCTCTCAAGTTGATAATATACTTCACTCACTGTGCTATACTCTCACAAATACTCAAAGTTCTCACTCAAAATATAGTAGAATATTTCAGATAAGAAATGTAGAGAAAAGAGTATATAAAAAAATGCTAAACACAATGCATATGGAATGCATCCCAAAAAAGTGATTTTTCTCTACTATTTATATAGTAGAAAAGAGACCTATCATCCTACATAATAGGCATGAGTATTGAAAACAATCACCATGCATAACCACTCACTTGACTTAGCTAAAAGGTGGTGCACAAATAAGAACATACTCAGCTAAATAAAGTTATAGGTCTACCTTATTAGTTGACAACATCATGAGAATATTTCAAATCAGCACATGATGAAAAAGGTGTAATTCAAATTATCTTCACAATGAAAGTCTACAACAAATATGATTCATAAGGTGGTGCCAAAGTAATCATAAACCTCCTACAAAGTTGGCATGGTTTTACACTTGTTGAATCAGGCAATATCAAATATGTAACACATAGCTCATATCAAGTAGTCTTACCTGATTCGATTCACCTTATTTATCAATTTGACCAATTCATCGACTTGTTGTACATAATATTGCATGCATTTATCTATTGTAGATATTTACCTAATGACAAGGTGTCTAACAATTTACTAAGTCAAAGATATATCAATGCAAAGCGTCGACTAAGTCTCTATTCTTTTATGGACTTAATGCTACGAGTTATATTGATGTTAACTCATCCATTATGCATGGAAAACATGTGTATCATTCGGTCTTTAATGAAAACCATCATGAATTATATATTTGTCCTTTGTTTAAGTTTAAAAAATTGACCTATAATCATTGCCAATGATAATCGACTTCAAAGCATATAATTAATTTTAAATATATAACATATATTTACATATACATACATATATATATGCATATTGACACACACACATACATATGTATATGTTGATATATTCTTATATATCATATGACAATAAAGTATGTATACATTCAATATACAAATAAATACAATCACGATAGCAATCACATAATAATAATATATCGATTGTGTACATATATATAAATATATGGCTCTATGTACATGTATACATATGTATACATATATCTATACATTCGTATGGGCATGTCCATTTTCCATCATACACATATATCAATACATATATACATATGGATATATGTATATAATTTATATATATATATATAAACATCTTATTCACACAAATTCTTACACAATTACTATTGTATTGATAAGCATCTACGTGTGATATATCTATATATATACATATACATGTCATTAGGTCCATGTGATAATTCCATGTGCATAAGAAACTCATACATAAGTGTGCATAGATAGGTCTACCTATGTACCCTCATGTACATGTCCGTTCATGTGTATGGTCTATCATTGACATGCATGTGTGTACATATACATATTCCATGTATGTCCTACTCATCGATACAAACATAGTAATAAGGAAAGAACTCACAAGCTCAAACAGATAAGCATCACCCAATAATGCATACAATAGTAAACAAGACCCTTACTAATGTAGACATATTAACTAAGGATGACTTACCAACTTCCCACATAATAACTTGACTCAATTATTCTACTATAGTGTGTGTAAGCTCAGATAGGTTATGTTATTGGTTACTCGACCAAGATCTTCTCCTAAGTGATACTTCCCCTCCACCTGGAGGAATTGAACATATACCTACATCCACTAGCATATGCCCAAGGTAGTTAGCTATTCAACAAAATATGTATTACATATAATACATCTCCAAAGTTAGATTATCAATTCAAGAACCATCCATTTCACATATATGCATTTCTTCCCATAAAATTAAATGGAATAAAATTCATTCATAATGCATTGATAACAAAGTGCAAGCACAATTTATTCACCATTAGAATAAAAATTACGTTCACATTTACCCTACATAGTAATAATAAATAGTAATTATACAATTGGGGTGTAACATACTCCCCCTTGTGAATCATCATCCCCAATGATTTTACTTAGCAGCTTAAAACAAAACAAACAAACAACATATTTTTTCTCAAGTATTTTCAAAATCATATAAAACCTGAGGAAACTTTTGTTGAATCTCAGCATAATCCTCCAAAGTGGTCGAGTCTTCTGCATGCTGGTCCCACAGGAATTTGCATTGCAAAACCTCCCTGTTATGCAAGTGAAGCTTACACGATCCAACCACCTTGATGGGCTTGAGTGTTACCACTTTGGGGTCCTATAACTATAAAGCAATCCAATCAATCACATGATTATTGTCAGGTATATACCTCTTTAGTTAGGATGCATGGAAGACATGCATTCTGGCAAGAGCCGGTGGCAATGCAATTCGATAGGCTATTGAATTCACTTCCTCAAGAATCTAAAAAGGTCCTATATAACATGGGGCTAACTTGGAAGTGTTTCCAAATTTAATGGATCTCTTGTGAGGTTTCTCTCTCAACAACACTTTGTCACCTACGACAAAATTTTGGGGCTCTCTCTTAGCATCAACATAGATTTTCAGTCAATCGTTAGCTTCATCCAACCTTTGTTTAACAATTTTCACTTGCCCTTCCATTTCTGCCAACATCTCTAGCCCAAGACTCACTCTATCCTCAAGTTTATCCCAACTTATAGGATTTCAACACTTTCAACCATATAACACTTCGAAAGGAGCCATCTTTATCATGGAATGGTAAGAATTGTTATAAGCAAACTCTACTAAAGGAAAGTAGTCCTCCCACTTGTATTTCTGATCCATGCAATACATCCTAAGTAGGTCTTCCAATACTTGATTCACCCTTTTAGTTTTTCCATCCTTTTCTGGATGATGTGCTGAGCTAATATTCAATTGAGTCCCTAGTGTAGAAAACAAGGTTTTCCAAACCTAGAAGTGACTCATGCATCCCTATCTAAGATAATCTTCCCAGGAATCCCATGCAACCTAAAAAATTCTTGCAAAAATTTCCTTTCTATGATAGGTGCTCCATTAGTTATATTCTCAGGTATGAAATGTGCTACTTTGATAAGATTATCTACTACCAAAAGAATGGCAATGTGCTTATTTCTTGAAATAGGCAATCCTTGCACAAAGTCCATACTTATGACTTGTCACTTCCTCTCTGGTATATCATGGGGCTTTAACAAGCCTATAGGATGATGATGCTCTGCTTTCACCCTTTGACACTCAAGACACCTATCCACAAATCTAGCAACATTTCCTTTCATTCCCTTCCAAAACTATAATGGCTTCACATCTGCCATCATTTTTTTCACTCTAGGGTGTCTAGAGTAAGGTGCTTCATGTACTTCTTTCCATACTAAATTTCTTAACTCATCTACGTCAGGGACATACATTTTCCCTTTGTATCTAAGTAATCCATTAGGCTCAAAATGAAAACCTTCATACCTAGAATCTTGTGGATTGCTAGTGAGTGCTTTCTTAACTTGCAAGTAATACTCATCCTCTTTGCATTTATACAACACTTTCCCTCTAAACTCAGTTTGAATTGTCACTATTGAAGTAATATGATTTCTTCAACTCAAGGCGTCGACAATCTAATTTTCTTTCCCTTTTATATAATTGATATTGAAGTCATAATCAACTATTAACTCTAACCATCTTCTCTATTCAGATTAGGTTGAGTGAAAAGCTACTTTAACCCATTATGATTAGTTTTCATCTCAAAGGGTTTCCCTAACAAGTAATTCCTCCACATTTGCAATGCATGAACCACAACTACTAATTCCAAATCATGTGATGCATAATTCAGCTCATAAGGTTTCAACTTCCTTGACTTGTAAGCAATTACTTGCCCATCTTGCGTTAACACACCACCTAAACCCTCCTCAAATGCATCTGTGATAATAGTAGAGTTACCCTTAGGTTTGGTACTTTCAAGATTGGTGCAGTGGTCAACTTCTCTTTGAGTAGGTCAAAGGCTTCTTGACACTTCTCAATCCACTCAAATTTCTTCCCTTGCTTTTACAAAGAAGTAATAAAAAAAGAGATCTTAGAGAATTTTGCAACATACTTTCTATAATACCTTGCTAGAACCATGAACCTTCTTACCTCATATTTGTTCTTGGGTGTTGGCCACTCTAACATTTCCTTGATTTTAGTTGGATCTACATAAATTCCATTCATTGAGATCACATGCCCAAGATAATACACTCTCCTTTGAAAGAAGGTACACTTAGAGAGTTTACCATATAACTTATGTTCACTTAACCATTGTAGGACTATCTCTAAATATCTACAATGATATTCCTCATCCTTAGAATAAATTAGGATGTCATCTAGAAAAACCAAGATAAATTTATCTAGACAATCCCTAAATACACTATTCATCGGGTTCATAAATGTGACAGGTGCATTCATTAAACCGAAAGGTAAAACTATGAACTCATAGTGTCCATATCTTCATCCTTAATCCTCAACTAGTGATATCCAAATCTCAGATCTATTTTAGAGAATGTAGTACCTCCCCTCATTTGATCAAAAATATCGTCTATGTGTGGCAATATATACTGTAGCTTTGTTAAGCATATGATAGTCAAAGCACAAATGCAAAGTACCATCCTTCTTTTCACAAAGATGACTGGCGCTCCCCAAGGTGAAACACTTGCTATTATCAACCTTTTAGACAACAGTTCATCCAACTCTACCTTAAGCTCCATTAGCTCAGTGGTTATCATCCTATAGGGCACTTTGGAAATAGGTTCAAAACCTGGAACTATATCTATAGAGAAATCAAATATTCTTTTCTGTGGAAACCTAGGTAACTCATTTGGATACACATCCAAAAAAAATTCTCAATATAGGATACCTCTTCATGTATGACATTCTAGTTTCATCCATTTCACCATCTTCCATCTCTTGGAAATTCCATGACCCAAAGTTATCAAGGTTCTCTTCAATTTCTTCAATCTTGATTGCAAAGAGTTTGCACCCTTTCTTCTTATCCCTTAATAGTTGCATTACAAATATTTGACAAATCTTGACCTCTCTAGGTATCCCTTGAAACTTCATTTGGTTACCAAGATCATCTAGGAATTCTAAAGTTTTAGCATGGAAATCTACCTTAGTACTATGTCTCTACAACCAATTCATACCTAAGATAACATCATAGGACCATAAAGGCACAACATATAGATTCACTTTTGTAGAAAAACAAGGTAGCTCTATCCTAGCCTCAAACAAATATTGTTCCACCTTTTCTCTTTTCTGGTTTGCATACTCTACATACCAAGATGTTGCCATGTGTCCAACCTTTCTAGATAATTTCTTATCTACTCTAGGTGAAATGAAATTCTTAGTTACACTAGTATCAATAAGAATAGAAATCGGTAAACCAAACAAAATACTTGGAGTTTGAATTGGAGTTACTTGATACTCTACCTGACGATCATCCACAACTACATGTATCTTTTGTTGGCACATTTCTTGTTGGGTAGGTAATGGATTACTATAAGATTGTGACCCAAAAGACTTATTGGGACATTCTCTAGCAAAGTGGTCTCCTCCACATGTAAAGAATCCCGAGTATGGTACTCTCTTCCTTGTGGGTTCTCCATATTTACTAGCATTCCCACCAGCATTATTGGTATTCCCACCACTATAACCATTTCTCTTCTGTTCTCTTAATTTTGACTCTTTTCCACCATTGCAGGATCCTTTTGCCCCTTGCTTGGGTAAATTTTGCACAACTTCCACCTTATGTGGATTTGTCTTGTCAAGAACTTCTACAACTTTCTTATGGTGTTTATTTTCTTGACGGGTGGAGATAGCCTTAAGATTTTTCTCCTGCTTAACCACTTTCTCATATACAAGATCCATAATTTTTGGACTGTGCATGTCCACCTCTCTGATTTGGCTGTTAAATCCCATTATAAACTTTCTTATGCAAAAGTGTTCATCTTTATGATATATAGGAACATAATAAAGAAGCGAGTAAAATTCTCCCAATACTCACTGATTGACATATTACCTTGTCTCAAACTCTGGAAATGCATGAGTTTTTGGTCATAGTAGAGTTGGGGCAACCATCTCTTATAGAAAATATCAACAAATTCACCCCATGCTAGCTTCCATGAGTTAATATTTAGTTCCATATTTTTATTCATCCACCAGTTAGAAGCTTCTACTGCTAACTGGTATGCACCCCATGTGGCTTTAGTGACCTTCATGTAATTCTAAATTTCAAAATACTTCTCCATTTGGACTAACCAAGCCTTAGCTTCCTCTCCACTGGTGCTTTGCTCAAACTTGGGTGGGGTAATCTTCTTCATATCTCTATAAGGTTCAAAAGTCATATGCCTCTTATTTCTTTCCTGATATGACATAGGTGATTTTTCCCTCTTGTGATCATGAGTTTCATCATGCCAATGAGAAGAGTTTTCTCCCTCATGCTCATTAATGGGAACTTCCTTCTCAACCCTAGCTTTTACCCTTTCTTGCTCAAGGTGTTCCAACCATGCTAAGATTTGGTCAAATCTATCTTCAACTCATACAGGTCCTTTCCCAACTTCTTGGCTTCTGCCAGGATTGGTTCGTGTCTTCACCATCTTCACAAGAATGGATTTTAACTGAATGTTTACCCATGTTAGATTTAATCATGTTTCAACTATCTTATGGGAAACATTGAAATGGAACTCATACACACATAAGAATTTCACATAAGATTAAGCACATGCTATTGATAAACACACGATTTTATTCATTTCTTGAGGATTTCAATATCCTTTTGATTACATGAAGTGACTATTCAGATAGTCGAGTGGAGATTATCCCTCATATTCACTATTTGACACATAATGGAATATATCCTATAGATTGAGATTATTGCTCATCTCTCATTTGTTCATACCTATCCAAAAATGGATAGTAGCCTTTGGATTTATCATCTGATACATAGTTATGATATATATATCCCTCAAATTTGTTACTCAAAGAAATTACAATTACTTCCACCATTGGAAGAACTCTAGGGTCCCTAAAGATAAATTCTGGACTGACACTTCCTTCTGAGGGAATATCCTTGGAAAGTGATATTGACTCAGAATTTTCTGGTGAGATGGAAGGTAGGTAGTTGTACTTGGCCTCCATCTTCATCTTTCTCTTCACATCACTAATCTGAGAGAGTGCATGACTGAAAGTTTTAGTGTCACTTAACCAGATGGCATTGTCAAAATTGGTACCCTCAATTGTTCTAATGATGGATTCTCTTTCCTTCGTGGCCTTAAGGTAGTGCTCATTTTTTATTACTGACTTTTGAGTTGTTAATATGAGATGCACCATCCTAGAATAAGATTCTCCAAACATTGGATAATGTTGGACATAAAGTATGTTGAGATCATAGGTTTCATAGCTAAACCTGGTCACTCTAATACCACATGTAACATGCCAACCATTCAATGAAGTAAAATTTTCCTAATTTTTCACTGTGCAAGTAAATACCTATGTAATAAACCATTGAAATAAAAAAATTCTTTTCTTTATTGATAATATATGAAAAAAGATGCCATAAAAAAAATACAAGGATTCCATTTCAATATAATAATTTCACAAATTACAATATTCCAATAATGTACATAATTACATACATAGCTCAATCAAGCTTCAGAGTATAAGATATAGATAGTCCAGGATCAACCTTTCAAAACATTTGATTTTGTCGCTTGCTAAGGAGGAGAAAAATCACTTAAGCACTTTTCCACCAACCACAAATTCATATGCAGTCCCCTCCACATTTATCAAAGATAGATGACCCTAACCTTCGATAAAGATATTGGTTGAGTAACCCTGTACAAAAAACCACACTGAGCTTAGTGTTGTGCCCTACATGACTAGAACTTGTAACCCTACAATCTGCAACTAGCATGGACTACATGGACACAGTGGATCCAAAGGAAATCACACTAATTTTTCCAAAATTTTCTCACTTGGCACTTTGAGTGAAGGTCAATATTCACTTACACCTCTTAAGTTTGTTTTGACTTAAGGCCACTATATTCTATGCAAAGGTAATCCATCCCATGGATAATATCTTACCCCATGATTCTGTATCATTATTCCCAGATACTTTGGGGTATTTCTACTTTTAAACACATGTAAAATTTCCCTCCCTTCTTTGGACTCACAATCCCAGAAGTAACCCACTAGCTATCTATTATAACTGTTACCTAAATTTTAGCTTTCATCTGAAATTAGGTAACTTAGTGTTTGTTCTTTTCATGTTGCTTAAACATTTAAAAGATAAACCATAAAACTGCTAGTTTCAATGTGCATGAAAGTGTGATTGTCAAAAGTAGATTTCATTTTGTCATTTCAATGTTGTAATTATAGCAAATGGGAAAGATAATCATAGATATACAAATGTTATCTTTTATTGATAATCCTGAAGTGTACATGTCCCTCACAAGCCAAGGGACTAACTCTCTTATTCAATGAAAATATGAAGCAATTTATACATGAATAAGTAAAGTAAACAAACAATGTGCATATAAGAATGGAACCAGTCATTTCTTGAGAATGATTGGTTACGGGTTGCCCAACTGTTCTTTGCTGCTGCCCCGAGCTTCTTGTGTCCTCCCCAGCTTCGTAGTACCCCTCGCCCTTGCATCTGAAAAAAACATGATGTTAGAGCGAGGCTCTAAGTAATGAAAGATTCAATCCTTATATACACACCTACCTATGCATGTATAAACTTATCCATAAGTGCATTAAATAAGCATGCAAACCTTGGATGTCTTTGAAAAAAAGAAGTCATCAAACACATCCAACATATGTATTTATTTTCCAACTGTTTGCTTCATGTGCAGATTTAGGACAAGTCTGGTTACTGTTTTGATTCAGATCAAATATAACATGTGGGGTAAATGTGGCTCCCACAAGGGTAGAGCTGAACATGCTTTGAAAGAAAAATGAAATTGAGCAACTTGATCAAAGATTTATCTATTATCAATGCATTAAATCAATATGGAATCACACCAGTTGATCAACTTTCATTATCAGATTCAAAAGATGCAACATACTGTGTTGATATGTCCTTCAATCTTCTTAAGAAGATCCATGGTTTGTTTATAAAGGAAGTGACTTCATAGATGCATCAGGTTCAATTATGCATCTTTTAAAAAATGAGGAATCATTTCAAGTTGTTGTCAAGCCCCTCTCACCATAACCCTATTGGGCAGTCACACATCACATAGGAAGGTGAGCTGTTAGGTCACCCACATATGTGACAAGTGGCTGTCCAATAAAGTTAAAATGAGGAGACTATGTGTATTTATTACACATAACAAATGAAGAGAAATGGTTGAATCAAGGTCATGATACAAGTACAAGGAAAACACCTTTGCAAGAGCTACAATAGGCAAAGGGGATTGATATTATTCATTCATGGGTGTACTTGTGAAAGTGAATGCAATAGGTAAAGGTCATTTTCATTGATAAGGACAACCAACAATGCATGTTACAATGGTATCATGAAGGACAACAATGATAAATGTATACTACATGATAGTAGAGGTAGCTACTATATTCAAAAAAATGGAGCAAATGAGCCATGCAATGAGGAGTACAGTCAACTAACAACAAACATCAGCTACATATATATCAAGGAACTTACAATTTGACAAGTATGGGGAAGTATTCAAAACAAAGCAAAAGTGTTTTCATGACAAATAAACATGGTCATCTATTTTGCTGCCCTCATAAGTTAAATGAATGGAAGTTATATGCTATCTTTTAGATTGAGAACATGAAAGCTTGAAAGCATTCCAAGCATGTCAAATAGGACATCAACAAAAAAAAATATGAAGTTGCACAAGGCTCTATTCAAGGCCTTCTCAATCAAACATTAGACAAACAGGTTGCCAGATAACATTCAATGCATGATGGTTTAACAAAAGGAAAATACATTCAAGAAACATCAACTCTAGTTGACATAGATAATATGCCTATTTAAAACATGTCATTACAAGAGGTTTATGATAGCAATGGAGCCCTCATATGATGTGATCAAGATATAATTCCTATGCTCACAACCTTTCATGCAGGGATTTTGGTCATCATGATTGCATACAAGAAATGGCAAGTTACAAATGACAATTAAGTAGTCATGATTCAGGAGAGGTCTCATTTTGGAAGCCAAGACCATAGTACAAGTGTATATGAACAATAAATATGAGGTTATGCTACAAGAAAACTGTGAAGGTTCATGTAGGAAAACAAGCATTATAATGGTACAAGTGCATATGAACAATAATCAACAATCAACAACAAGCAATGAAGGAAGCAAAGCACAGTTGCATTTTTACCTTTTCATACCATTGATCATCCATTTCAGCAATAGGTTGTAATAGTGAAGGAATATACTTGCACAGGGGTGTTTTTAATGAAGATATTCAACATAAAAACCAACATAAATCATAGTGCTTCAAGGGAACAAAGCATAGGAATGAATAAGAGAAATACCATTAAAGGCCACGGGTTTTTCTTCATGTTATCTATGAATTTGAAAAAAAAAAATCTACATTGGGTAACAACATGACTATAGCCATGAAATGGATTGCAGTGAGAGATAAATAATATAAATGGTTGCTGCCACTATCTCATTTTCTCTTTGGACAGTCATTACTAGGTCCTAACAAGTGAATAGAAAAGGGATAGGTTTCAAGAATATACCTTCATCTGACAGGTCTTATACTTTTGGTGTTCGCATTCACCCAATAAGGCATTGCTTAGAATCATTTCATATCTTTTGATAAAATCAAAAGGAGGACAGATGTATCGGCAGTACCATCATCTTAGGTACACTACTGCAAAATGATAAATGACAATCCTTATGTTTGTATGCATGGAGGTCCTAAAGCATGCTTTCGGTAAGGTGCATTCATGGCATCTTTTGGTGAAATTTTTCCCAAGCATGAGCAAAGATCTAGTGTTTATTGCTACACATATGATTTAGCAATACAACTGCAATAAGAAAAAAATGAAAAAAACATATAGGCATCATTGTCTGCTATGGGGAAAGAGAGTGGTAGGTTGAGGCACACAAAAGGAATGGGGAGGCTGATAGTCTCTCATGATAAAAAACAAAGAAAAGAATCTAGTAGTGGGAGGCAAGGAACAAAAATGGATTGTTATTGTGCTCTTCATGGTGCCGATATATGCCACTAAATCAGTACTATTCCTGTGAGATCCAAAATTTTCAATAGAATGACATATTTTGAGTGAAATGCAGGTTATTCACAATGACCAAACCCATTTTGGGGTCTTTTTTTTCAAAAAACATTCTAGAGAAATGAAATAGATTGCAAAAACAATTTAGATGCTCATTGAGAAAAGCTTATTTTGCTACAGTTTGAAGTTTTATAAACTTGGTTGTTGATAAGGATGCAGACAAAATTCCAGTATAAACATCAATTCAAGTTTTAGTGCAACAAAATGGACCATCTCATGTAGGTATTTATTCAAAGCAGATACAGTGCAATAACATGGAGACTCATTTTTTAACAAAATATGAAGTTGTTTTCAATTTGAAAACATACCCATCTAGGTTCATCATAAAATATGTGAAAGGAAATGGCAATATGGTAAACTTTCTACAAGAGTTCAAAAATGAAAATCCATTCATGTGTTATGACAAGATGTGGTAAAAATTGGCCTTTTCCTGCAAAATATGAAAAACCCACTTGGGGTTTCAATAAATGGAGCCAACATTGCTATTTCTATAGAAGAATGGAGAGAATTTACAAAATCATCTGCATTTCTTGCAACAAATCTGAACTTTTAAAAGAAATCATGTAACCCACATGGCTTTTTTACAAACAAGTTGTAGTTTCAACAAATATACATTCTACAGGAAACCCAGATAGGGGTTTTGCAATTAAAATGAAGAATGAAGCAAAAAAATCATGAATACAAGAAGACCCAATTTGCATAATGGAGGCCGAACCCACAGCTGGTTCTTTCTTTTCTACATTCCAGAAACCCATCTGGGTTGTCAAAGATTTGTTAATACGAGGAGGAAATCAAAAGAATAAATTAGGGTTTCAGAAATGAACACAAAAGACTTTGTTCCTATTCATGGCCGCAGCCAATGCGTCTTTTTCTTCAGGAAATCAACAAAAACAACACACGGGAGTGTCCTTATTAAAAAATACAAAAAAAAAGCAAGCATTTTATGCTTTATTTTTAAAGAAGAAACAAGAATCTGGGTCATTTTTCACAGAATCAACAAGAATGGAGTCAATTCAACTCACCTGGGTTTTTTCCTCACAAATTTCTTGCAAACTTTCAAGCTTCTACTTCTAATAAAGCTTCATTGATTTCTCATTGGTGGTTGTTAGCAAGTAAAACAACAAACAAGAGAATGAATAACACAATATGGGTTAGAAAAAGTCCATCAAAATGCTACTGGCCACGGCCTGTAAGTCCAAAAAATGGCCTCTAGGTGGAAAAAAAATAGATTTATACAAAATAAATGTTGTTACTTGAGTTTCCATGGTGTTTTCCTCATAGAATCACTAAAAAACTAGTAAGTAAAGCATTTTCGAGTGTTCCCTTGAACTCCATGGCGGTAGAGCATCATTTTCTAGTTTTCTTCAATGACCAAATGATGATGATTTTTTGTCATTTCAGTGTTTTGTCATTTATGGTTTGACCTCCTTTAGATTTTGATGGGATTTTTTATCCCTTGCTTTTAAAATCAAACACATGGAAAATACAATGGGGCTGAAATATGTATGTTATCACTTCGGCCAAAACATTCAACTTATTGCTAAGTGTTTTCAAACATTCAACACATGGTAAATGATGGGGCCAAAACATATGGTGTTCTCCCTTAGGCATTTTATGCCTTAAGACTTCTTTCCATTTTTTTTCAAAACTTTGCTAAGTCATCAATTTGCCAATGAAGTGTTCAATGCAATATGGAGTATGCCATGTGACCTATGTGTAATGCCTTTGTTTTTCCCAATATCATGTGACTTGGAATATGCTTTCCAAGGGACTTGGAGGTCGGCCATATTGGCCAAGTGTTTTTGGACTATAATGCCTTTGCAAAACAATGTGTATGACATATGTGAGTAAAATGTAGAATATGGTAAGTTGATAGCCAAGTGCCTTAGAAGCTTTTAGGAGCTTTTAGCCATAACATTATATGTTGCATTTGTTTCCGAATTTTGAGGATGTCATATAAGTGTTTTGAAAATTACTTTTAGTTGCTTTTAATACAAATGTAATACATATAAATGGTGGGGCCCTTTGATCTTATTCTTGAATTGTAAAGTGACTTGTTAAGTGATGTTTTATAAATCACTTAACAAGGTCATTATCTTTAATACTTTTTTAAAGCCATGTGTTTTCAAAAACACAAATATTACATGATGGAGAATGTGGTCAAGTCTTGTAAGAGGACCAATGATGACTTGCATAAGTGTGAGATGTTGTTTTGACTGATTTTGGTGAAGGGGAGGCTAGCTAGAGGCATTTTTTTCACATTTTTGGGGTGACTATTGACTTGGCCTATTTTTCTTCATGTGGAGGAAATTTTAGAGAGTTCTAGAAGGTTCTTTTGGGGAACTTTCTATTTTATCTGACTTAGAGTTTCTAGAAAGACTTGTGTGGGTTGTTGGTTTTAGTTTGGCTTAAGTATGTTCATTTTGAATATTTGGAGGAGTTCTTTCTTTTCCAGCAGGAGGATAGCTTTACTTTCTTGGAGTTATTTTCATGGAGCTACATTGTAACTCAGACGTACCTATTATACAGTAAGCACTTTGAATTAAAAAATTAGAGAATTTTTATCTTCTTTCTTCATGTTTTATGGTATGTCATTAATGGTTGATCAGTCTATTTTGTGAAAATCCATCTTTCCTTACAAACTTGTCCCATGTTTCATGCATCCATTTGACAAAAAAGGTATTTTTACAGGTTATAAAATGTGTTGTTTAATGGTGTTATTGATTGTGAAAATCTATTTTACTTTTGAAAGCACTATTATAGACCTCCTTATAAATTATTGATGTGAACTGCATTGGAAAGGGAGTTGTGTGAGTTAGCTTTGAGATATTAATTTGAATGTGTAAGGCTATTAGTAGGTCTAGGTTGCTTTGGTGTATCACCTTAGTTTGTTTCTAGCATTAGGTTTATTTTATTCAAATTCTTACCCTTATCTTAGAAGTTTAATAGTTAGGTGACATCAAATGGGGAAGTCGGCCCATAATCCAGAGGTCTATTTTCAAACAGGTTACCCACAACCTGAAAGCAGTCTCATGTTAGTCCAAATCTGCTAAGTTCACTCAAGGCTTAGCAAACAGGGTGCAGATTTGGGTATCTAACAATAATTAAATAATTTAGCTATGAGCAACCCTTAAGATACCCATGTTTAACCATATCTAGTATGTAATACATATGACAAACATAATCCTCCTATTATGGAGTACATACAATCATTGCACAAATAGTATACATAGATTCTAACTTCTTTTCAAAGCAATATTATTTTTCCCCTAAATGCAAGCATTCACAATAAACTAATTAAACCAAACATGAAACAATCTTTCAAAAGCTAAGACAGTAAAGGAAGATTATACCAATCATGAAACAACAACTAGCCTAACGTTGATCTCAAAAGTGATTCCACAATAAACCTCTACATCTCAAGTTGATAATACACTTCACTCACTATGCTATACTCTCACAAATACTCAAAGTTCTCACTCAAAATATGGCAGAATATTGCAGATAAGAAATGTAGAGAAAAGAGTATATAAACAAATTCTAAGCACAATGTGTATGGAATGCATCCCAAATAATTGAGTTTACTCTACTATTATATAGCAGAAAAGAGACTTCTCATCCTATAGAATAGGCATGAGTATTGACAAAACCACCATGCATAATCACTCACTCAACTTAGCTAAGAGGTGGCACAAAAATAAGAACATGCTCAACTAAATAATGCTACAGGTCAACCTTATTAGTTGAGAGCAGCACAAGACTATTTCAAATCAGCACATGATGAAAAAGGTATAATTTGTATTTCCTTCACAATGAACATCTACAAAAAAATAGGATTCATAAGGTGATGCCAAATTAATCATAAACCTCCTATAGAGTTGGCATGATTTTACACTTGTTGAATTAGTCAATATCAAATATGTAACACATAGCTCATGTCGACGTAGTCTTACATGAGTCGATTCATCTTATTTATCAGTTTGACCAATTCATCTACTTGTTGTGCATAATCTTGCATGCATTTATTTGTTGTAGATATTTACCTAATGAAAAGGCATCTAACAATTTACTAAGTCAAAGATATATCAACGTAAAGTGTCGACTAAGTCTCTATTCTTTTATCAATATTTATATTGCGATTTATATTGCTGTTATCTCATCCATTATGTGTGGACAACATGTGTATCATTTGGTCTTTAATGACAACTATTGTGAATTATATATTCAGCCTTTGTTTAAGTTAACAAATCAGCCTATTATCATTGCTAATGATAATTTACTTCAAAGCATATAATCAATTTTAAATATATAACATATATTTACATATACATATACATACATATACATATATATATGCATTTTGACACACACACAAATATATATATGTATATGTATATATATGTTGATATATATTCTTATATATCATATGCCAATATAGTATGTATACATTTGATATACAAATGAATACAATCATGATAGCAATCACATAATAATAACAATATATCGATTGTGTACATATATATATATATATGCCTCTATGTACATGTATATGTATGTATACATATATTGATACATTCATATGGGCATGTCCGTTTTCCATCATACGCGTATATCAATACATATATACATATGGATATATGTATATACTTTATATATATACACATTCGATTCACACACCAAAGTCATACACATTTTTTTTTTAAGCCAAAGACAGTAAGCCTGTAATTTATATTAATAATAATAGGTAATTACAATAAGTAGAGCATAGTCTGAATGGATATGAACCAAAAAATCTCCATTACTTCTAGTACCTGTAAACCAGCCCCTATACAACTACTAATAAGCTTTACATAATATCAACCCAAATCAAAATTTCAAGTTTACATCATAATACTTGAACTACTTTGAAATAAGATTAAAAATTTAAACTATACACCTCTACATAGACCCTAGACTGAATTCTCCCCTTGGTCTTCCTGTGCTACTATATTCATGTTTGGAACATGTACCTACACACTTTGCACTCTTTGACTTGCTGCTAGCTCCCTTGGATCTAACCTTTGAATACATACATGTGATCTCAGGTATGAAATGGCATGAAATTTCTTCTTAAATTTATTCATTGTAGCCCCTCCTATTTCAAACTGATCATGATAGAGAGACCTATAGAGATAGCTCAACATATCATTTAAGGTAGATTTCTTAAAGTTTTCATACATGTCTGCATAACACTACTTATGAAGGAAGTGTTTTGGAAACAACCCACCTACATAACCCTCACCCTAGCAAAAATCATATTGCTGCAAATTATGGAGCAGCAAATTGTTCTCCAAATATATTTCTTTCACCACCTTCACTGCAATATCTTGCACTACTTGTATATTTTGTACTAGGTCCACAACATTAGAAATGGAAATAGATAGAAGATTGGAGGGAAAAATTAATTGTTGAGATTTTGTATGCAACACTTCCTCCCCTATCAAAGTCTTGACATAGCTAGTGATTTTTTTAGTAGCTAATATTTTCCAATTGGCTAATAGTTAAAATTTGGGAATCCAAAATTAGCTAATAGTTCAAGCTATAATGTGATTTGAATCACCACATTTTTACAAATTTTTATTATAGTCTTATTTAAATCACTAAAGAATTTATTTTATTTAAAAATTTAACTCAAAATTTTTTCCACAATATTCGATACATTATTAGATTAGATTCACCTAAATTTTATAAATTATAGTAGAAACCTATATTAATTCACCAATAGTATATCATAATTATTAGTTACTTTAGGAACAAATTTCTAGTCTTTAGTTTCCACCATTGATTTATAATATAATCTAATGGCCTTTGTTGTATTCCACCGGGTAAAATTTACCCATGATCTATAATGCTCATGGGCCCCACAATTTCGAGTCTCATGAGCATTATAGATTATGGGTACATTTTACCTCATGGAGTACAACGAGGGTTGTTATATCAATGATCTAAAAGAAATTTTGAGTCCCATGAGAATTACAGATCATGGGTACATTTTACCTTGCAGAATATAATGGGGGCCATTATATTATATTTTAAAACAATGGTGGGAAGTAAATGTTATAATCTACTCCTTAAACCAATCAATAATTTCCACTCTCGAGCCCCTACTTTTCAATAAGAATTATTTTTAGATTCAATGGATTCGTCGTCATAATTAATGCATTTTCCTATTATTTTTCAATATTCGCCTAAATTTTCTACAAAATTTTAGTGGTATAAAAAAATTGCCAATAAAATTAATATTTTTTTCTAAAAAAATGAAAGATTCATCAAGAATGTATATCTTTTTTGAGGAGGGATTCTTAAAGTTATCATTGGACACAACTTAAGATAGTGGAACAATTTACCTTGAAGACTTGTTGTAGTTTTTCTCCTTCTATACACCCTAAGAATGACTTCTCCCATGGATGGCCTGCAAACTTGACTCTATAATTCCATATATAACACTCCATTTTGTCACACCCACCTTCTAAAACTAGTTGAAACACTAAATTTTCTTTTGTAGAAGTCCTTATTGTTTCCAAAGTAGTGATGAGAAAGTTTGGGATACATGTTTAAATGCCACTGTTCACACATTTGAAATTGGGAAACATTAATGTGGAATAATTACACAGTACTACATACACATTTCATACTAATTTTGATCCAACCTGACCCGCTACAAGGATATTGACACTTCCCAATAGATTTTGGCAGGATAATATCCCACTAACCCATGCACTCTTTGCTAAATTAGTAGTTTACTAATTTGCATTTCTAGTTACTACTAACTTGTGGATGGCATATGCTCCAAAAATAGAAATTCATATCTTAGAAGAAATGACAAGATGCACATTAAATTTCCCACAAGAGAAGACTATAGAATTCATGTGAATCCTTGTGAAGTAATAATGAGAGTTCTAGCTTTATACCTGCAAAAGAAAACACAATATGTTAGCTTAAAACCAACCCTCTACTGACGATGACTCCATTGCTTGATTGTCGAGCCTATCCTATGCATTGTACCCTTGACGCCACAATTGCCACCAACTGCCAACTGATTGGTTAGCTTTTTTTATTGTAATATACATGTTATTCAACCATTACAAACATATTCTAATTTCCCCTTCCATGAATCCTTTAATCCTTTTCTTCACCCACATCCAAAATTTTTACTACGATCTTAGCTATTTCAATTATTTCTGGGTGTGCTTGCAATTGAATATCATTGAATATAAAAAATTCCTTCCCTCACATCCCATATTTTCTAGTTTATCCACCATTTTATTCCCCTCATGATAGGTATGCAAAATGAAGAATGACTAAAATTTATCCAACAAGTCCCAAACTCTCTGCAAAATATATTTTAAGCTACAAAACTGAACCTTCTTTTCCTTGCAAGTGTTTACAATTATTAAGGAATCCCTTTCCACATGTATTTTCAAAATTCCCAGTTTTAGGGAAATCTCCAACCCTAGTAATATAGCTTGATCTTTAAATATAGTATTAGTGCCTACTAAAAGTTGATATGAACTTGATGCAATTACAGTTCCCAATGAGTCTTGAATGCAAATACCTACCCTTCAAGCTCCCAAATTGCCTTTCAAAATTCCATCAAAATTGAGCTTTAAAAAATTAGAGTATGGAAGATTCCATTTGATTTCTTTTCCATTCACCTTCATTTTTCTATTATGATGCAAACTCCTTGCAAAAGCCAATACTATGTTTTTCCAGTTTTTCAAAATGAATTCATCCCAACTTGTGTAAAGAGAAGAAGTACTCTTATACTTTAAAATATATGTGTTAACTAATTTTGATACTACTTTTTCAATTTTAACTTTGATGACCTCAACTGAAGAAGATGTTTTCCTAAAAATACACAAGTTATGTTCCCACAATATATTCCATATTACTAGAGATGGAATAGCCTGCCAAATAGAAGCAAAGAAAGAGGATTTAAACAAGAGAGTCCAACTCTAAAACATTTCCCAAATTGTATTTGGCAAAGGATTATACAGATTTAATTTTCCCTTTACAAACATCCAACACTCTTGTGCAAAACTACATTGTACAAACAAATAATCTACATTCTCCAGCTCTTCATCGCACAATGAACATTTAAAGGGATAAACCATGTTTAGCTTTGATAAACAATCACTTTTTAGAATCCTCTTCCTTAGCGCTACCCATGAAAAACTCCATGCACAATTACTATTGTATTGATAAGCACCTACGTGCAATATATCTATATATATACATATACATGTCGTTAGGTCCATGTGATAAATCCATGCACATAAGCAACTCATGCATGAGTGTGCATAGATATGTCTACCTATGTACCCTCATGTATGTGTTCCTTAATGCATATGGTCTATCATTGACATGCATGTGTGTACATATACATATTCCATGTATGTCATACTCATCAATACAAGCATATTAATAAGGAGAGAACTCACAAGCTCTTGAATAGATAAACATCATCCAATAATGCATCCAATAGTAAACAAGACCCAAGTACTAATGCAAACATATTAACTAAGGATGACTTACCAATTTCCCACATAATAACTTGACTCAATTATTCTACCGTGGTGTGTGTAAGCTCAGATAGGTTGTGTTATTTTTTGCTTGACCAAGATCTTCTCTTGAGTGATAATTCCTCTTCGATTGTAGGAATTGAAAATATAACTGCATCCACTAACATATTCCCAAGGTAGTTAGCTATTCAACAAAATATGCATTACATGTAATACATCTCCAAAATTAGAATATCAATTCAATAACTATCCATTTCACATATATGCATTTCTTCCCATAACATTAAATGGAATAACATTCATTCATAACGTATTGATAACAAAGTGCAAGCACAATTTGTTCACCATCAGAATACAAATTACATTCACATTTACCCTAAATCGTAATAGTAAATAGTAATTACACAATTGGGGTGTAACATGAGGTGGCATGCTAACATATGTGGTAGCATGGGGACACCTGTAATGGATGATGGAAATTTTGAGTATTTTAGGGATTTGAAAATAGAAAAAATATTAGTGGGGTCTAAGGAGATTTAATGAATTAATTAATCAAGTAGGAATAGTTAAAAGGAGCTGAGTGATGCAGAGACAAAAATGGAATAATTAGACTTAGGTACAACTTCTCTCAAATATTCTTATGAAGAGTCCTAAACTCCACTATTCCTTCTATGAAGAAACCCCACACACCTAGGGTTATAACCTTAGACCAAAAAATGGGTTTAGAAACACTTGAAACATGTCAACATAGACCAAATCAAGGTTCAACAACCCACCTTGCACCTAGGGACCATCCTTTACCTTTCATTCCAATGTTTTAGGCCTCTTTTAAATTTAAGGTTTTTAACTCCACCTAGTAGGACAGTCAATTTAAATTCCACATGGAGGACTATTATGACACAAAACCACTAAATTTTTACTCCCAAAATAGACTCCTACAAATCCTCAAAACCACTTTGCTTGACTGTCTATGCAAAATCCACCATGGCCCATCCTATCGCTGCTCCAAGAGGCCTATTCCACAGACCTATAATTGGGTCTTGATTACCTAGGCTCTCCCCTACACCCCAAAGCCAAAAATCCAACTCTTATAGGATATTTACACCTGTCCCCATCATCCCTAAGTGCTTCTAAGAGCAGATTTTCAATTACAAGAAAAAACTTAGTCTTTTTCCTTACTTACTAGGCTTGCCACATAGAGATGTCAAGCAAGAACCCATGTACAACTTCCAACACCCAACCTTACATTCTCCAAATTCATGAATACATGATAGTACACTCTGATATCTTCCATCCCACCAAGTTTTAACAATTGAACAATGTGGGAATGGAAGAAACTTGCATTTTTCAACCAAAACCTTGGTTTTAAGGGTTTTTAGACCACCCGATATATAATTGAGGATATCTGCCTTATTTATTAATGAAACTCACCACTCCAATTCCAAAATGAAGCTTATTCAATCCTATTTCCAACCATAATAGGCTTGGGGCATAAGAAAGAATGTACATACCGTACCAAGTACGAGATCAACAAGTTTTTTAGGAAAAATGTAGGAAACAACAGTTTCTTATTGAAAACTTCTTCAAAACACCAACATCAACCTTACCTTGACCAAGAGAGGTATATTTGAAGGCTTACCAACTCCCTCCAATTTCCACTAACTTCCTTTTGAAAAGAGAGATGTTGGAAAACAACTAATCTCATGCTTTGACCTCTAATTGCCTAGTTAAGGCAATGTGTGCAACTTCTACCAACTTGACCACAAAGAGCTTTCCAAAATGTGTCAAAGGAATTTAAAACCTTCTCAAAAATCAAGGTGAATCCCCTTAGGCATCTAGATACAACAAGGCATCCTTATTTCTTATTTTTCCAAGGTGCACTAGACTTACAAAAGGAGGATGGAGACCTTGTTTACACAAAGTAGTTGGTCACCAAGACCAAAAACTCAACCAAAACCTAAAAGACCTATTGAATTTTTTTTTAAATGGTCTTTAGGACCTTATTCTACCACCAAAACCAAGAAAAAAAACTCACCAAACATATTAGGTCCCTTGGGCCCCTAGGTGCTCCTGCACCATTCTCCCAAGCAAGAAAAAGATCTCAAGTCCTCTTTGAGATCAGGTCTTCCACAGTAGTCCCATGCTATTTAATGTTATTTTTAGACATCCAAGTGGCATCCTCATTAGTTATAACTTTCCACTTAACCAAATATTCCTTGTAGACCTTCCTTCTAGTCCTCTTTGTCTCCTTGGTGTCTAGGATGCATTGAAGAGTCATAGGTTTGCTTGGGGGTAGTTCCTTCACCCAATCTTCATCCTCCATTGCTGTTGTACCTAGTTCACTACCTACATTCATAGAAGATTTGAAATGATACAAATCAAAAATGTTAAATATAGGAGAGATTTCCACCCCAAGAGGTAGCTCTATTTCATAAGCATTTTGGCCAAACTTGTGGACCATCTTGCAAGGTCCTATCTTCTTCATCATGAGTTTGGCATACTTTCCTTTTGGAAGTCTCTCCTTCTTCAAGTGTGCCATCACCAAGTCTCCAACCTTGAATTGAAAATTCCTCTTCTTTAAATTCTCCCTTTCATTATACTTCTCAACATTCTTTTGAAGGGTTTCCTTCACTTGTTGATGTATATCCCTGATTGTAACAACAAAGTCCTCATCTTGAGCACTTCTCTTATCAACTCCTTGTAGATATCTTAGTTCATATACCCCTCTAGGGTGCATGCCATAGATTACTTCAAAAGGGCTTCTACCAATGCTCCTATTCATGGATTCATTGTATGCAAATTCAGCCTGAGGTAAAACAGATCCCAAGCTTGTCCATGCTCCTTGGTAAGGCATCTTAAGAGATTTCCCAATGATCTATTCACCACTTTAGTTTTTCCATCTGTTTGTGGATGGTATGCAAAGCTAAAGGAAAAATTTGTGCCAAGTTTCTTCCACAAGGTCCTCCAAAAGTGACCAATGAATTTAGAATCCATGTTAGAAACAATGCTTAAAGGAAATACATGTATCCTAACAACCTCCTTAAAGAAGATACCTGCTATATGAGATGCATCATTGGTGCATTTAAAAGGAAGAAAATGTGCCATCTTACTAAATCTATCAACTACCACAAAGACACTATCAAAACCTCTTTGGGTTCTAGGCAAGCCCAATACAAAGTCCATACACACTCCCAAGGCCTATTGGGAATGTGCAACGGCTGATAGAGTCCTACATTTGATGAATTTCCCTTTTCTCTTTGACATATTGTGCATCCTTCCACATAACTTCTCACATCCACCTGCAACTTTGGCCAATAATAAAACCTCCTAACTTGTTCTAAGGTCTTATCAAGGCCAAAATGACCTCTAAGGCCCCCACTATGTTTCTCCTTTATGATGTTCTCCCTCATTCAACATTTAGGCACACATAATTGGCTTCTCTTGAAGAGAAAACCATTCTAAAATAAAAAAAAATCAAAGTATTCACCATGAAAATTGTTCAAATGTTGCTCACAAACATTTTATACCTCCTTGAAATCTGAATCCTCATGATACATATCCTTCAATGCTTCAATCCCCATGCTTTGGATTTGGATCTCTTGCACTACAAGTGCCCTTATATTGAGAGCATTTTCCACCTTATTTGCTTGACCCTTCTTATGCTTTATTGTGAATGTATAGGCTTGCAAAGAATCCACCCACTTCATGTGTCTATGGTTGAGTTTGTCCTATGCATTCAAAAAGCTCAAGGCATGATTGTCAATATAAACAACAAATTATTTAGGTAAAAAATAGTGCCTCCACTTTTTGAGGGCTTGGACCATAGCATATAGTTCCAAATCATATGAAGAGTACTTTCTCTTTGCTTCATTCATCCTTTCACTAAAAAATGCAACTGACCTGCCTTCTTGGCTCAAAACAACCCCTATTACTTGATTGTTAGCATCACACTCAATGGTAAAAAATTTATCAAAATTAGGGAGCACAAGTATAGGCTATTGTGCTACTCTCTTTTTCAAATATTCAAATCCTTTATCAGCCTCATTGGTTCAAGAAAAAATACCTTTGTTACCTCCTTTGATGGTGTCCAAGATTGGTGTACAAATTTGGCTAAAGTTTTTAATGAACTTCCTATAGAAGCTTGAAAGTCCATGGAAGCTCCTTACATCCCCCATTGACCTTGGGTTTGGCCAACTAAGAATAGAATCCACCTTTGAAGGATCCATCTTCAAACTTCCCTTGGAGATGACAAAACTAAGGTATACTAGTTCTTCCTTCATGAACTCACACTTTTCCATGTTGATCAGTAGCTTCTCCTCTTGTAACCTCCTTAGTACCATGTTAAGGTGCTTAAAATGTTCTTCTTTAGACCTGCTAAACACAAGAATATCATCTAAATAAACCACAACAAAATTTCCTATGAAAGGTTTCAATACCTCATTCATAAGGTGCATAAAGGTACTAGGGAAATTTGCTAACCCAAAGGACATCAACAACCACTCATAGAGCTCCTCATTAGTCTTAAAAGTTGTCTTCCATTCATCCCCCTCTCTGATCCTTATCTGATGGTACCCACTCTTTAGATCAATCTTGGAAAAGTAAGATGCTCCTGATAGACAATCCATGAGATCCTCCATTCTTGGCATTGGGAGCCTATATCTGATTGTGATCCTATTAATGGCTCTGGAATCAATAAAAATCCTCCAACTCCCATCCTTCGTTGGTGCTAGGACAGTAGGAACAACACATGGGCTCAAACTCTTCCTCACTAGCCCTTTATCCATCAACTCTTGCACTTGTCTTGCAATCTCCTCATTTTGAGCAGGTGTCATCTTATATGCAGCCTTGTTGGGCAATGTAGCCCCTAGAATTAGATCAATATGGTGGCTTATATCCCTGATGGGATTTAGGGAACTAGGTAACTCACTCACTGTTATGTCCTTATATCCTTCCAACAACTCTTAGACTTCTTTAGGCACATCTTCCTTCTTCTTTGTGGGAAGATCTGCTTCACTCTTTGGCTTCATAATCAGGAGGAATCATCTTCCTCCTCCTTCCTTCAAGGTCTTCATGAACTCCTTCTCACCCACCATCAAAACACTAGGCCCTTCATGCTTTGCCTTATCTTCTTCTAGGAGAGGTGAAAGGTTGTAAGTCTTCCCATCCTTCACAATGGAGTATGTGTTCATCTCCCCATCATGCTTGGTCTTCCTATCAAACTGCCAAGGCCTACCAAGAAGCAAGTGGCACACATCCATAGGGATGATGTCATATAGAACCTTGTCTTTATATGGCCCAATGTTAAATTCCACCCATACTTGCTCATCCACCAAGACATGTTGTCCTTTACTAAGCCATGAAACTTTGTATGGGTTAGGGTGATAAATCCTTTTCGAATTCAATTTTTCTACCAACTCAATTGAAGCAAGATTATTAGTTGATCCTGAATCCACTACTATCCTACACACTTTACCTTGTACCTTGCAATTGATTCTAAAGAGTGCTTTCCTTTGTGGGGGTTCTTCAGGGATTAGTACCTTGAGTAATGTTCTACTAATCATCAAGGACTCTCCAACCTCTGATGTGATGTTTACTATAGGTGAAGTTACACTTTCATCATCTTCATGCACTAATTGGTTCCTCCTTTCTCCACCATGAGAGCTTGAGCCTTGCTTCTCAGGATATTTGAATGTTGGGTGTCTAGGTTGGTTACAATTGTAACATCTCCCTAAAAACTGATTTGAACCTCTTCCCCCATTAAATATGGCTCTACCATTGGGTCTCCTACCCCTAAATCCCCTTCTATTGTTTGAATCTCCACTTGAATCATTATGACTAGATTCCTCTTGATGTATTTGTGACTAATTTCTACCTCTTCCTCTTTTGTTGCTCTTGTTTCCTCCTTATCTTCTCTTCAACCCTATATGCAACTTGTATGCAATCTTCCATGGTCTTGGGAACAACCAAACTGATCTCATCTTGTATGTTAAGTCTTAGGCCATTGATTTACCTGGCCACTTTTTCCTTCTCACTTTCTTCATGACCACATCTCATGCTCAACTTGTAGAATTGCTTAGTGTAGGTTGAAACATCCATATCTTTTTGCCTCAGATTTTTCCTCTTTCTCCTTGGGTGAAATTACACCATGTCAAGGCGGATCCCTTCAACTTTTTTTTGGAGAACTTCAATCTCTTATCCTCTACCATGTCTTTATATTCAAAGAAGTTATTTAGAGCCTCCACCCACTCTAACATTTCATCGACATCCATCTTTCCACTATATACCAACAAATCAATCTTTACCTCAGAGGATTCTCCTCTAGATGCTTGCAAGGCTTTAAGGAGTCTTTTCTCGTCAGGGGGCATCTCTTCCCCTTGGGGGTTCTCTTCATCTTCTTCACCCTTTGGTTCTTCTTCAGAGGAACTCTTTTCCTCAACATTCCCTTTCCTTCTCTCTAAGGCCTCTATTGTGTCCCTTAAGGCCTTCATCTCCCTTGCCACAACAAACCCACCTTTTGGAGGCATCTTCCTTTATTCTCCAACCTCCAAATCTCCTCACAACCTTTTCAAATCAAAATGTGGCTCTGATACCACTATGATGCAGAGACAAAAAAGGAATTATCAAACTTAGGCACAACTTCTCTCAAATATTCTTATGAAGAGTCCTAAACTCCACTATTCCTTCTATGAAGAAACCCCACATACCTAGGGTTATAACCTCAAACCACCCAATGGGTTTAGAAACACTTGAAACATGTCATCACATACCAAATCAAGGTTTAACAACCCACCTTGCACCTAGGGACCATCCTTTACTTTTCATTCCAATGTTTTAGGCCTCTTTTACATTTAAGGTTTTTAACTCCACCTGGTAGGGCAGCCAATTTAAATTACACATGGAGGACTATTATGACACCAAACCACTACATTTGGACTCCCAAAATAGACTCCTACAAAGCCTCAAAACCACTTTGCTTTATTGTCTATGCAAAATCCACCATGGCCCATCCTATTTCTACTCCAAGAGGCCTATTCCACAAACCTACAACTAGGTATTGATTACCTAGGATCTCCCCTACACCCAAAATCCAAAAAACAACTCCTACAGGCTATTTACACCTATCCCCATCATCCCTAAGTGCTTCTAAGAGAATATTTTCAATTACAAGCAAAAACTATGTCTTTTTGCTTACTTACTAGGCCTGCCACATAGAGATGTCAAGCCAAAACCCATGCAAAACTTCCAACACCCAAATTTCCATTCTCCAAAGTAATGAATACATGATATTACACTCTGATATATTCCATCCCACCAAGTTTTAGCAATTGAACAATGTGAGAATGGAAGAAACTTGCATTTTTCAACCAAAACCCTAGTTTTAAGGTTTTTCAGACCATCCAATAGAGAATTGAGGATATCTACCTTATTTCTTAATGAAAACTCACCACTCCATGAAGATTATTCAATCCTCTTTCCAACCATCATAGGCTTGGGGCATAACAAAGAATGTATAGATCGTACCAAGTACGTGTTTAGCAAGTTTTTCAGGAAAAATGCAAGAAACAACAGTTTCTTATTGAAAACTTCTTCAAAACACCAACATCAACCTTTCCTTGACCAAGAGAGGCATATTTGAAGGCTTACCAACTCCCTCCAATGTCCACTAACTGCCTTTTGAAAAGAGAGATGTTGGAAAACAACTAATCTCATGCTTTGACCTCTAATTGCCTAGTTAAGGCAATGCGTGCAACTTCTACCAACTCGACCACAAAGAGCCTTCCAAAATGTGTCAAAGGAATTTAAAACCTTGTAAAAAATCAAGGTGACTCCCCTCAAGTGTCTAGATACAACAAGGAATCATTCTTTCTTATTTTTCCAAGGTGCACTAGACTTACAAAAGGAGGATGGAGACCTTGTTTATACAAAGGAGTTGGTCACCAAGACCAAAAATTCAACCAAAACCTAAAATACCTATTACAAAACATTTGAAATGGTCCTTAGGACCTTATTCCACCACCAAAACAAAGAAACAAAAAATCACCAAACATATTAGGTCCCTTGGACCCCTAGGTGCTCCTGCACCACTAAGGTTATTTAATTAATTAACCTTAGGGAAGAAGTCAGAGAGTAATTAGTTAAATAATGAGTAATTTAATTAATTACAAGAATGGAGATTAATTAAATATTAAATTATTTAATTAATTTTGAAAATGTAGAAAAGTGGTGGATTGTGAGGATGATTAATTGAATATTACTTATTTAATTATCTAGTGAAAAATAATGAGTTAAGATTAAGTGATGAATTTTAGGGTGTGTATAGTAATTATTTGAATTTTCTCCCATGTGGTGTAATGTAACTTTAATCCTCAAGGAATGATTTACTATGCAAATTTAGTATCTTTTGAATGTATCCATAAATATTGTCTAAATTTATTATGGTCTTCTTGGTCATATAATGTATTTATTTGAGTGTTATCTTTGACTATTTTTTCAACTAGAAGGAAGTAAAATTCTTTGCAAATATTTTGTACTATATAAGAAATCTTAACAAAGTAAACTTGAAGTTTTGATGTAGGAGCATACAACAGTGTAGGGAAATCTTGCATCACCCAAAAAAAATGTTTTCCTTAATTTTTTTAGTTGTTTTGAGTTCCATGGTGGCACTTAAGGGCTGTAAGAAAACCAAGAGTCGGAAAAGGAGAAAACGATCACTTACTATTTTTAGTAAGTCAGCCTAAATGGGATCGTATGGTCCTAAAAATTTACCCCAAGGAGAAAAATTAAAAAAACATTTACGATCGTGAAAGAATCGTCTCAATACCCTACACAGTTTGGGAGATATTAAAGTTTTTGTCATGAGGAATTTATCCATTACAACTTCAAATTCAGATATGAAAAGCTTAGAGGGCCCAAAGCAACTCAAAAAGTTGATGAATCGACCTTCGGTGGTTCAATGTTGTAGATTTCTTTGAGAGCTTTCCAACAATATGCTATAATAGCCAATTAGACACTTGGATCAAAAGTTATGGCCCCACGAAGTTGCCCCTCTAAAAAGTGAATTTCATTAAAATTTATTCCTAGGCCACAAATCAAATAGTGAGACTTTTGGTGCCAAAACAAAAGAGAAATTTGAACTTTCTAGAACATTCTAGGGCAATTATTGGGTAAAATAAAAATGGTTAAGTGGGGGTTGTAGAAGGTGGCTCCAATAGTGCAGATTGTGGCTCTGAATAATACATTTTGTTTTCATAGTTGATTTTGGTGTAATGAATCAAGCCCATGAGGCTGTAGCATGTAAGTTTTGAATTTGTAATTTCATTTTCTAGAAAATAATTTAAAGTGAGTTAATTTTTTGTCTCTCATCTTTTGTGTTGGTATCTATTGTGGCAATTTGTGTGGGTTTCAGGTGGTGTGGCCCTGATCAAGTTGTATCAGAGTAGTAGTTCTTGAGTCTGTAATAGGACTTGTGAGTGTTGGTTGAGTTCAAGATTCCTCCAAGAATTTCCTAGCATGGAAGAGGTAGAGCCTGAGGTGGTGGAGGAAGAGATCCACCTAGAGATGAAATCAGAGCCCTTAGAAGGAAATTAGAAACCTTGTAACAAGAGGTTCGAAGAAGAGATTTGCATTGAGAAAGAGATGACAGTGAAGAGGAAATAGAAGAGGAAATGGAAGAGGAAGAGTAGGATCCAATGGATCATGGGGAAATAATATTGTTGCAAGTGATCTCAAGCATTGGGAAGAGACCTAAAATGGAGGTTTCAGTTTTTAGTGGAAGTTTGAACCCTGAAGAATTGATTGATTGGATCAATAACATGGAGGAATGTTTCGAGTTTGATGAGATTGAAGATCCTCACATAGTGAGGTTTGCAAAGAAAAAATTGAAAGGTCATGCCAGTATATGGTGGAAAGAGGTCTAATTAGAAAGAGGAAGACAAGGGAAAGATAAAATTTCCAAATGGGACAAAATGGTGTCAAAATTGAAGAAACAATTTATTTCAATCAATTAAGAATTGGACTTGCTCAAGAAGATGTAGGGCTTCAGGCAAGGAACAAGGACGATGAAAGAATAAATAGAGAAATCTCACAAGATCTTGATTTAGATAAGACATTATGAGGAAAATAAAGACAAAATTTCTCATTATATTAACAGTTTTAAGCCAAGAATACAGGAAGAATTAGCATTGGTAAGAATTACCACCATTGAGGATGCTTATCATTTTTCTCTAAAGGTTGAAGAATGACTAAACAAGAGGTTTTAGAAAAAATAATGAGGTGGAGGCCATAGAGGAAAGACTGGTGGATGGTCATATGGAGGTCAAAATGAAGATCAAAAGAAGGGTGAAGGCTCCATTAGCTACCAGAACCAGAAAGGAGATAACACCTACCATCCTCGTGATCAAACTAATGGAGACCAAAGAGGAAGAGGAAGATCTGGATGAGGACTAGGAAGAGGAGGCTTCCATGGAACCTATTTCCAGTGCAGAGAAGGACATAGAGCCTATGAGTTTCTTCAACATCAAGAAAGGAAAAATAGAAGACCTAAGTGTAATGCACAAGTTGCACATGCAGATGAAGATGCTGAGTCTTCACATTCTAAGGATGTAGAAAGAGGAGAGGTTCTTGTCACTAGAAGAGCCTTGTTGAATGAGGAGAAGGAACCAACTCAAAGGAAGAATTTGTTTCACACTAGATGTAAGTGTGAAGGTAAATTTTGCATTGTTATTATTGATGGAGGTAGTACTAATAACCTTGTTTCTAAAGAGATGGAAAGTAAGTTGCGGTTGGAGAGGAGGAATATCCACTCCATACTAGATTGTAAATCCTGTTGAAGATTCAAGGAGAGCATAGAACTCCTTGGAATGCACAAGGAGTGGAAGGTCAAACAAAGTTGTAGATGCCTTAAGTAGAAGGCAAAATTTGTTAATAGAAATGAATATAGAGGTTGTTGGGTTCAATGAACTCAAGAGTTTGTAGGGTGAAGATCTAGACTTTGTAGAAGCTTGGAAGGCTTGTTTGGAACTTGTTACATTGGATAGGATGAGATGGTTGGATTTCTTAATCCAAGATGGGATGTTGCTTAGAGGAAGCCAATTGTGCATTCCAAAGAGTTATATGAGAGAATCTAATCAAGGAGAAGCATAGTGGAGGATTGGCTGGAATTTTCAGTCAAGATAAGACCATTGGTCTTGTCAGTGAGAATTATTATTGGCCACATTTACAACAAGATGTGAATAATTTTGTACAAAGTTGCAGAGCATGTCAGATGGAAAAAGGAACAAGTCATAATACTAGATTGTATCAACCATTACCTGTACCTGAGAGGCCATGGGAGGATATTAGCATGGATTTTGTTCTTGGCTTTCCAAGGACATAGAGAGAGCATGATTCCATATTTATCATGATGGATATATTTTCAAAGATGGAAAATTTCATTCCATGTTAGAAGACCAGTGATGTTCATGTTGCTGATTTTGTTTTTCAGAGAGGTGGTGAGACTACATGGTTTACCAAAAAGTATATTTCCAAATAGAGATACCAAATTTGTTGGTTATTTCTGGAGGACATTATGGAAGAAGTTCAACACAAATTTGAATTTCAGTTTTGCACACCATCCATAGACTAATGGAAAAATGGAGTTGGTGAATAGGAGTTAGGGTAACATGCTAATAATATTAGTAGGAGATAAGCCCAAGGGATGGAATTTGATTATAACATAGGTAGAATTTTCTTACAACAATTTTTTCAACAAGAGCACTAGTAAATCACCATTCTAGATTGTGTATGGGAGTAGTCCAAGAACTACTTATGAACTAAGATGGATAAGGGGGAGAAGAGTAGTGCTGAGGTTGAATATTTTGTTGAGAAATTGTATAATTTGCACGAAGAGGTGAAGAAACATACCAATAAGATGAACTCAAAATATAAGGCTAAGGTAGATCAAAAGGGAGGTATAAGGAGTTCTAGGTAGGAGATGAAGTCATGGTTCAGTTGTGAAAGGAAAGGTTTCTAGTTGGTACATACAACAAGTTAAAGATGAAGAAGTTTGGACCATACAAGATCCTAAAGAAGCATGATTCAGAAAATGCATATGAGGTGGAAATTCCTGATGAAATTCATATTTCACCTATGCTTAACATTTTAGATTTAATAAAATATCATGAAGGAGGAATTGATGAAGAAATAATAGAAGCACAATGGAACATCCCAACACCTACTTCAGAAAAGGAGATTGAAGAAATTCTAGATAGTCGTGTGGGTAGAAGCACAAGAAATAGGCAATATGTAGAGTACTTGGTAAAGTAGAGAGGAAGGCCTATTGAAGATTATTCAAGGTTGAGGTTATCCATCTTGGTTTTCCTCTAACTCCTGAGAAGTGAAAGGGTCACTTTTCAAATTACCCTAGGTGTCTGATGCAAGGGCATCCAACGATGTAGGACAATCTTGCATCACCCAAAAAAAATATTTTTCCTTAATTTATTTAGTTGTTTTGAGTTTCATGGTGGCACTTAAGGGGTGTTAGACAATCAAGAGTCAGAAAAGGTGAAAAAAAAATCATTGTTTTTAGTAATTCAACCTAAATGGGCTCATATGGACCTAAAAATTTACCCCAAGGAGCAGAACTGAAAAAAAATTCCAGTCATGAAAGAATAATCTCAATACCCTGTACGGTTTGGGAGATATTAAAGTTTCCATCATAGGAAATTTCTCCAATGCAACTTCAAATTCAAATATGAAAACCTTAGAGGTCCCGAAACAACCCAAAAATTTTCTGAATCAACCTCTGGTGGATTTAATATTATAGGTCTCTTCGAGATATTTCCAATGATATGTTATAATAGCCAACACCCAGATCAAATTTATGGCCCCGCAAAGTTGCCCCTCTAAAAAGTGAATTTCATTAAAATTTATTCTTAGACTAGAAATCAAATGGTGGGACATTTGGTGCCAAAAAAAAAGGGAAAGTTGAACTTTAAAGAACATTTTAGGGTGATTATTGGGTAAAATAAAAGGGTTAAGTGGGGGTCGTAGAAGGTGGTTCCAATAGTGCATATTGTGGCTCTGAATAATACATTTATTTTCAAAGTTGATTTTGGTGTAATGAATCATGCCCATGAGACTATAGCATGTAATTTTTGAATCTATAATTTCATTTTCTAGAAAATATTGAAAGTGAGTTATTTTTTTGTCTTTCATCTACTGTGTTGGTATTTATTGTGGTGATTTGTGTGGGTTTCGGGTGGTGTGTCCCTCATCAAGTTTGTAGGTTTGTTTATAGATAGCTGAGGTATTCTCAATTATGTTTTTTACAAATTCATTTACCTAGTCATTTGTATTCATAGAGCCTAAAATATGTGTGCGATTGAAAAGTATGGTCCTTATTGCTACTTTTATAAGGTATCATAGAGTGGGTTATATTCATGTTCCCTTTCAATTTAAAAAACTTAAACTTTGTTGTAATCGCTAAATAAAGGCACCCATCTACTTTGTGTTCAACCTCTCATCTCACTAACACATTTAAAATAAGAAAACATGGTCTTTATTTTATACTATGTTGACTACTCCATTATAATTTCTCGATCTCTATGATCTATGTGAGATTTTTTTTTAAATAGAAGTGTTATTTTTTGTTTTATTTCCATCCTTGTATAGGTGTGTACTATCTCATTGGGGTTTATTAAAGACATATCTATAGAATATTTATATAGTTTGTTATCTACTTTATGAAGGTGGAAAACCCTTTCATTAAACTTGGTGATAGTGAAATGGAAGTTTTATATGCATGGTATGTTTTATTTTAGGGTTTATTTTCATATCATTTTCTATAATTACCTTTGATACAATACCTAAGAGAATCCACTATTGACCACATAGAGCCTAAATTAAAAGAAGGAATTACATCACCTTATCAAATTGGTCCATTGTTGTCCTTTCCCTAGTCTTTTTCCCTAAGTTTGACACATTTGACACTTAGAAATAATCTAGATTTAGGGAAATGGGAACCTAGAAATTTGAGCCCCGGATCTTTGCTTTTCTTACCTATATTTTTTTCATGGTCGAACATAATTATGTACCCCCCTTTATCTTGGTGTATGTGAATCTTTCCCAAGTAAGATCTCTATGGACTCATACTCTAAGTACTTTTCCAACTTTAGAATCTTTTCAATCAAATATTCTAGATAAATAATCCTTAATTAATTATAAATTTCCACATGCGATTGTCTAACAATATGTGATATTTCTCTCAAAAATATTCATTTTATTAGGTCTTCATCAACCTCATCCATATACACATCTTGTGCCTCATTGTCTCTCAAATCTACATCCAAATATATTTTCCAAGAATCCTCTATCATCTCCACCCTTTACTAGAATTCATTCATCTATGTGGGAATCAAGTGCCTCAAACTTGAATTTTTTAATTTTATTTATTTAATACTTAGTATTTAGGTAAAAGTACAAACTTGTATCACACTTTATAAAGGAAACTATTAGCTCTTAAAAATGCAGGTAAAGGGTACCTCAAAAGGCTGCCAATCTCTTGATACGTTTTAGGGTAACAGACAAGTCTAATTCACATAAACCTTCTACTCTTCAGGTGTTGCTAGACCTAGGTGGGTGCACCTAGATGAATTGAGTGTTGGTGTGAATAAGTCTTGTACCTAGTTTATTCCTTTACTAGGGACTTAGGGGACTTAATTCACATGTTAAGTTTACTTAGGATATTAGTTGTCATATCTAGATAAGTATTAGTTGTCTTATCTAGAATTTCCAATTTCCTAGGTAGTTATGAGTTAGTTGTCTCATGTGATAGGATTAAGACACTTGTCATGATCTTGTCTTATCCTATCTCTCATCCTTGCCTTTATAAGCAAGGCATCTCTAGCATATTTTGTAAGAATTGCATATTGCATTGTATTGTATTCCATTGATCATATTGTATCATATTGCAATCCTTGTTTGGTGGAATAGCATCTTCCATTGTTGCTTCTCTCTATCTCTTATGGAGGTTCTTTGGTGTTGCAGATTGAAGATCTTGGGTTGTCAACTCCAACATGGTATCAGAGCTTTGAATCTGGCAAGCCCCTTCCATTTCTTTATTAGAGAGTTTACATCAATTTCTATTGTGATTTTTGAATTTCTTGTATCCTATATTGCATGCTTGCATTTTGGTGAGATTTGGTGATTGCAGTGCTTTTGGCTATAGTGGCAGTATTTTAGGCTGTCCCATTGCATCCAGGAGGCTCAAAAAAGTCAGATCTGGCTTTTGTTTCACTCAATTTCGTCACCATTTGCGACTTTGGCAAAGAAGGGTTTGGAGCTCAGATCTGGTGAACAACTTTTTACAGGAGCACTTTGAGCAGAAATTAAGCCTGCCATTGCATTTGGGTGGCCGTTTCTGATTTTTTTGATATATAATTTGCCTATATTCGGCAAAAGTTGTCTTCAGAGCAAAAAATTTTTAGCCGAGGAGCCGTACGGCCCCCCGCGCAGGTACGATGTCGTCAGAATATTCTTCAAAAAAAAAAAAATTTAAATTTTGGTTTTGGTCAGCATTTTATTTTATTTAAAAAAAATTCAAAAATATAAAGCGCTTTATACAGTCTGTCGGCATTTGTTAACAGCCGCGACTTATTAAAGTCTGCGGACTGTTATTCAGTTCACCAGCCTTAACGCCGCCAGTGGCCACCGCCGACAACCGCCAGCGAGCGGTCTGTAAACCGCCGGCCGCAGCAGCCCGCAGCGGCTATAGTGACCGTCGCCAGCGGGTGGTCTACAAACCGCCTCCACCAGCCGCCAGACACCGCAGATCGCCTACGCAAACCGCTAGCGGTTAAACCGCCGGGTTTTTTTTGCAGTAGACAAGCTCCTGGTCACATGGGTGACCGACCGCCAACCCCCGAGGGCTCAAATTTTGCCCCTGTTTAGTGTTCACAGTGCCTAAAATAGGCCTTTTTTTCATTTTTGCATAACTTTTTACCACGGAGTCGGATTTTCGCAAACAAGATATTGTCGGAAAGATGGTTCGATGAACTTCGCAATGGTGCAGGTGATTTTTCCAGATTTTGACATTTTTTGCCAGTTTTTTCAGCTTGAAGGTACAAGTGCATTTATTGCTTGTTATTGATGTAACTTTTGCAAACGAAGTCAAAATTTGGCAAACTTTTTTTTGAAATTGATCAGAAAATCGCAAGGAATCTGTTTGTAACCTCTGTTTTCAGCTTTGACAAGCTCTTTTTTTTGAAAATTGTAAAAATCACCGTGTGTTATAAACGGTTGATTTGAGCTTGTCACTTGTAAAAATTGCAAAATTTGTTCATTGTAATTTGCTAGGGGGGTTACAAATTAGTTTTAATACATTCTGGGGGGGTGAAAGGCACAATTTAAGTTCCATATAGTCCTTTTATTTTGGTGTTCATGGTGGATCTAAGGAAAATTGAACCACTCCACACAATTATCATACATGGAAGCTAAAAATGACTCAATTGTTACAATCTAAGGGTTTATGGCCAATGTTAGATGCAGAACAACCTGAATTTACAAGGGATTATGAAAATTTTGTCCATAGATGTAAAATGGATGAAGCAAAAGGGCTCATTGGCTTACATGTATCTGATAATTTGTTGTTTCATATTTCAGAGTGCAAAACACCTAAGAATGTTTGGGACAAACTTGAAGAATTGTATGGTAAAATAAATCATTTCAGAACCTTGCAACTTCAAGCAGAACTTCAATCCCTCTCTCCAGATGCATTTCCTTCAATTCAGGATTTTCTTGCACAATTCAAGATGATTTTGTCATAGTTGAAAGGATGTGGACATGATGTATCTAGTGATGAATGTATCTTCTTGATTCTGTCTAAGTTAAAGGGCCCTTATCAAGTGTTTTCTTCTACTTTCTATTCAACTATGGATGCAATGGGGAAAGATTACAAAATGCCTACATTTGAGTTGTTTTGTGAGCATCTTACTAGGGAGGAGGCCAAGTTAATTTAGTTGGATGCCTTACCTAATTCTAAGAATCATTCTCTAATGGCTCAATCATCCAAGGGTAAAGGAAAGAACAAGAAGAAGCCCAAAGAAGAATCATTTTCTGGTAGTGAGAATCCCTCCAAACCAAAGCTGAAGAACAATCAGAAGTCCACTCAATCTCCTTCTTCTTCTACCTCTGGAGATTCTTCTTCCAAGTCCAAGAAAAAGAAAGGAGATCCTTATTCATTTTGTGGTAAAACTGGGCATGATGCATCTCATTGCTTTAAGAGATTAGAGGCCTTGGAGGAAGCTATGAAGAAGCACAATATTTCAGTGGCTAAGCCTTCTTCCATGGGCAAAGGGAAAACTCTTTCAGCTCGAGCTATGCATTCACCTTCAGATAGTTGGATTGTTTATTCAGGTGCTTCACATCACATGACCAATTCACGTGATCTTCTTGATTCCATAGTTCATACTTCTACTTCTAAGATTGCAGTTGGGAACTCTTCACAGATTCAAGCTTTGGGGACAGCCTCCGTTCAGATGCTAGATGGGTGCATTGAGGATGTTCTTCTTGTTCCTGATATTTCAGCGAATCTTCTTTCCATATATCAAATTTGTCATTCTGGAGATGGGAAGTCAGTTGAGTTTACTCCACAGAATGTGACTATTAGATAGTTACAGGATCATGAGAAGGTTATTGCTACAGGGGTAGTTGATCATGAGAATCATTTGTATCGATTTGATGGATTTGAGTCTTCATCGGGTTCATGTTTTGTTGCTCACACTGATTCAATGAGCAAGCTTTGGCATGAGAGATTTGGGCACTTGAATTATAGATATCTTCAACAAATGAAAGCACATAACTTAGTGGTTGGTCTTCCAAAGATCACTTGCACATATGGTGTTTGTCAAGGATGTGTTCTTGGCAAGCAACATCAAGATCCTTTTCCTAAGGGTCAAGCTACACGTGCAACCACACCCTTTGAGTTGGTCCATAGTGATCTTATGTCATTCCCAACTCCTTCTTTTTCAGGGGCCAAGTATGTGCTAACATTCATTGATGATTTTTCTCGCCGGACATGGGTCTATTTTCTGAAGCTCAAGAGTGAAGTCCTCACCAACTTCAAGACCTTCAAAACCTTTGTGGAGAAGCAGTCAGGTTTTTCTCTTCGACAGATACACACAGATAATGGGGGGGAGTATGTCAATCAGGCATTACAGGATTTTTGCAGTGCGCATGGTATTCTTCATCAGCACACAGTTCCTTACATTCCTCAGTAGAATGGTGTGGCAGAGAGAAAGAACATGACTCTCAGGGAAATGGCCAATTGTATGATTCAGTCTAGGTCCATGGCTCCCGCTTTTTGGGCCGAAGCTGTCAATTGTGACAACTATATTCAGAATCGTATGCCCCACAAGGCAGTGCGAAATATGACCCCTGAGGAGGCTTGGTCTCATCGCAAGCCTAATGTATCCTTCTTCAGAGTATTCGGTAGTGAGGCTTGGGCATTCATTCTGAATGGTCGGCGTAAATCCATGGAGAAGAAGAGTCAGCGATACATCTTTGTTGGCTATTGTGAGGATGTGAAGGCATACAGATTGTTTGATCCTGACACATGAGAGGTTCATTTCTGACGTGATGTTCAATTTTCTGAGACCTTCACCCACTCAGATCCTGCTTCGACTTCTTCTTCATCACAACCTACTCAATCTTCTTCAGTTGATGATGTTTTGATACTTGAGGAAGATTTTGATGACGGTCTTGATGCACCTCCTCCTCAGTCACCCACTAGGCCACGATGGGCTTGAGTTACTCTTGAGGAGGCTGGTCCTCTTGTTGGTGATCCCACAAACACTCGCCGCACTCATTCTCAGACTTCTGGAATTAGTCTTTTGAGTCGTGTAGTTTCAGATGATCCTCAGAAGTTTTCAGATGCTTCACGTATTCCAAAGTGGGATAGTGCTATGGATGATGAGTATTCTTCTTTGATGAAGAATCATACTTGGGATCTTGTGCCTCTTCCTAAGGGAAGAAAGTTGGTTCGATGCAAGTGGGTGTATCATACCAACTATGTAGCAGATGGTTCCATTGACAAGTACAAGGCTCATCTTGTTGCAAAGGGGTTTTCTCAGGTTGAAGGGATTGACTATTCTGAGACCTTTGCTCCTGTTGCCAAGATGGATTCTATTTGCCTTGTCCTTGCTATAGCTGCATCTCAGGGATGGTCAGTGTTTCAGATGGATGTGAACAGTGCTTTCTTGCATGGGGATCTTCATGAGGAGATCTAAATGGAGCAGCCACCAGGTTTTGTGCAGGACTCTTCACTTGTTTGCAGGCTTCGACGTTCATTGTATGGTCTCAAACAAGCCCCTCGGGCTTGGTATGAGAAGATGGATAGTTTCTTACTTGCTTCTGGCTACACTCATTTCCATTCTGATCCCACAGTTTATACACAGAGACATGGAGAGGATCTACTTATACTTGTGCTCTATGTGGATGATTTGATTCTCACAGGGAGTTCTACTTCCATGATTCAGAGTACACAGCGAGCATTGATGGAGTGATTTGATATGACCGACCTTGGTCTTTTGCATTACTTCCTTGGTCTTCAAATTCATCAGACTTCTGAGGGGATCTTCATTTTCCAGCAGAAGTATGCTCTTGATTTGCTTCAAAGATTTGGCATGGCTGATTGCAAGCCTGCCCCTACTCCATTCCAGTTAGGTGTTGTATTGTCTTCTAGTTGCACTACTCCTACAGTTGATCCTACCTTGTATCGGTAGTTGGTTGGCAGTCTTTTGTACTTGACACATAGTCATCCTGATATTTCCTTTGCGGTTGGACTTGTCTCTTGCTTCTCACAGGAGCCTCATGAGAGTCATTGGAAAGCTGCCAAGCATATCTTGAGATACATTCAGGGCACTACTCATTTTGGCATTCACTACACTTCAGGTGCATCTCAGATTGTGGGCTTCACTGAATTAGATTGGGCTGGTGATGTCAATGATCGGAAGTCTACTTCTGGGTTTTTCTTTTGCCTTGGTTCTGGTCCGATTGCATGGTCATGCAAGAAGTAGACAACTATTGCATTATCATCGACAGAGGCTGAGTATCGAGGTGTCGTGTTGGCTAGTCAGGAGGTTTTGTGGCTTCGTCAGTTGATGACTGAGTTTGGATTCCCTTCCACTCAGCCCACTACTCTTTGGTGTGACAATCAGAGTGCCATTCATATTTCACGCAACCCAGTGGAGCATCAGCGGACTAAGCATATTGAGATCCACATGCACTTCATCAGGTAGCTCATCCAGGATGGTGTTCTCAGCTTGGAGTATTTGCCTACAGATCAGCAGGTTGCAGACATCTTCACTAAACCTTTGGCATCGCCTTGTTATCTCCAGTTGCGATCGATGCTTGGGGTGAAGGAAGTTGTCCTTGGGGGGTCTTGAGGAGTCCTCCTTCCTTCATTATTTTTCTTTGTTTCTTTCTCTCTTTTGGAGAGGAGTTTTCTCCCACAGGGTTTTTCTCCTTTTCTCCGCTTATGAGAGGTTTTTGTTTTGTACATGGGTACCTCATCAGGCCTAGTTGTCGGGACCCATCCTTTTCATTATGCATTTGTTTGTACCTCCCTAAGTTGCACTTAAGGGGGGGTGTTGGTGTGAATAAGTCTTGTACCTAGTTTATTCCTTTACTAGGGACTTAGGGACTTAATTCACATGTTAAGTTTACTTAGGATATTAGTTGTCATATCTAGATAAGTATTAGTTGTCTTATCTAGAATTTCCAATTTCCTAGGTAGTTATGAGTTAGTTGTCTCATGTGATAGGATTAAGACACTTGTCATGATCTTGTCTTATCCTATCTCTCATCCTTGCCTTTATAAGCAAGGCATCTCTAGCATATTTTGTAATAATTGCATATTGCATTGTATTGTATTGCATTGATCATATTGTATCATATTGCAATCCTTGTTTGGTGGAATAGCATCTTCCATTGTTGCTTCTCTCTATCTCTTGTGGAGGTTCTTTGGTGTTGCAGATTGAAGATTTTGGGTTGTCAACTCCAACATTGAGCAGACTTGACTTTTAATCTTCTCTTCTTGTAATGATTTGTCCATGATGGCAGATAGAAGTAGACAAATAAATCAAATTTGGTATAAATTGTATACCAATATTCAAAACTAAATCCTAATATGCTCAGTTAACAGATGTAAAGAAAAATGAATGAATCTTAATGGTGAAATGCAGAGACTAGTGCCTTATTGGGTATGTGGAGTCAAATGAAATCTTAAATGAGCGACTTCTTTTTAGAGGACATTCAAATTGTTTGGCATATTTTTGTTTATAACTAATATAAACATGCAAGATTGTGATTATTAAGTTCTTCTTACTGATCTAGATGAATCTCCCTGATTATTGTGATTAATTAAGAGAATTTAATCCTTCCTTGAAAGAACCTATCAACCAATCACACAGATACAACCTATATGTACTGATAAACTGAACATAACTTGTTATGTCAATTTAAATAACCATACAACATTAATCTTAGAGACAACTTAAATAACTCTTTCAATAGGCACAACAAAACGATTGACACCAGAAATACGCCAGTAAATCAGATAATTCTCATTGATATCTCCATGACTTCAAAACATACATCAGAGTCTCAAATCTATGAAACATTGTGTTCCACCGTATATCTTCTATTCTCTAATCTATTCTACTTATTGCCCCTATTTTGTTTCCAAAACAGACATTTATACATTGAGAATACGAAAGGACACATCCTTTCAGAAATTGAAATATCACATTTTACAAAACAAAAAGATAGAGAATAATTAAGCTCTATTAAGCCACATGTAATTTTTAGCAAGATGATCTAAATAATCCCCGTGATCGTATGTGTCCGCATCTCCAACAACATTCTAAATCATGATTTCCATCTTTATCATCTCCTCATTCTGCTCACTCACTTCCTCTAATGTTGTATCCTCTACAGAAGCTAGCTTCAAGACTTCATTCAGTATTGACTCACATTCACTTTTCCACCTGGTGGCTTCTTTCAATTCCCCTTTATCATCAGAGAATGTGATCACAATTTTCTTGGTAGCATCTATCAATCCCTATTCATCCCCCTGTAGCTCAACATAGAAGTTTTGATGACGATTTACAATATGATATGCAGCCTCAAGTGCTGCACTGTTAGAACCATCTCTTTGGGCTATCTCATGAAACTTCTCCATAATTCATCCATCCATCCTTGTATGCTCTTTTAATGCAGCAAGAGTATGAGAGTATTTTCCCCACAATTTATTCAACCAAGATGTCAAATTATCCTGCCTCTTCTTGACAATTGTTGCAATTGCATCATGCTTTCCCTGAGAATAAGCACTTGATCCTACCCAATGATATTTTTCCTGAGAGCTTTCTCCTTGAGTGAGAATTTTGGTTGGCCCCATTGAAATACCAACCAAGTCTTTCAGTCTATCATTCTCTCTCAACATTCTTTCATTATTTTCCTTGTACATTTCTCTTTCTTTTATCAGCAATTGAATTTGTGCTTTGTTCAATTTTGCAATATTGACACCAATTTCAGCAGTAGCTACAGGATCAACCTCTCCAACTTTTAGGTTCATGACATGGCCAAATGCCTTCTCTGTGTTAATTACTATTGATTTCCTATGGGGTGGGTATAAAGCCCATATCATCAATGATCCCTCATCAATATTGTACTTAGAGCCTACATACACCTCTGTTACCTTTTCTCTATCGAGCTTGTGTGTAGCATTGTTGTCCCTCAAGAAACTATCAAAAACCAATGCAGAGTTTAAGTCAAGGCCAGGAAAGATCATGACACCAGCATTCTCCAACATTTTCCTCCCCTTTTCAGGAGTCATATTTGTCATTTCATCATCCACACACTTTCTCAATCGGCCCAACAATTGTTCCTCATTTCCTGAAGTGACATCATCAACATTTTCTCTTATCTCGTTCCCCTTCTACTTATACAAGAATGCCTTGAATTCTGGGGAGTTTATAAACTCATCATCAGAAACAAATGATCTATATTCCATATGCCTTGCATCAACATCACCACTTTCAATACTCTATTCTCTAGTTGGGCAAACATACTGCTGAGTCCTCAACCTGTATACCCTTTTTGGTTTGCCCTGTGGCACATTATCTTTTGGTGTCTCCTCCCCTGAAGACAATTGCTCTGTATCCTGTAGCCCTTGGTTATACCTTTCAACTACCATTTCAGCTTCATCTTCATCCAAATTCCTGATCATATCATCAAAGGGATAGGGTACGTGCTGATACCCTCCAAAGTTTATATTCATCTTGGCATAATTGATATATCCCTCTAGGTCAAAGTTTTTCCTGGGTGGTCCTCTCTTCATATTATAATGCAACAACCTATCAAGGATCAAATTGTATCCTTCTTTAGCCAACACAGTGAAGTCACTGAAACACAAAGTACTAAGCATAAATGCCTACTTCCCAAAAGAGCTGAAATTCATAACACTGTAGTATTCCATCTGTCTGACAATCTCCAGATATGCAACTCTGTTTGGAACTGTCCTTGGAAGAATGAAAGGGGCATCTTCAAATCCATATACTCTGATCATTGTAGCTCCCTCCAAACAATACCAATCTCCCCAGTTATGATCAATTGGCCCATTGAAGTCTTTTGGCCGAAGGAATCTTTTAATCTCATTAGTCAATCAATAATTACAAGGAAATTGATACAGCTTATACAATGTTTTTACAAAATGTTCCTCGAAATGAATGAAACTGGAACTAGCAAACTTGTTGTCCCAAATAGTAGTCCACAACTGAACAAGCAGTGCTTCACCCTCCTTACCAATTTAAGAAATTCTCATTTCTGGAGGCCATACTCCTATCTCCTATCCAAAATATAGCACCAAGTGCATCAACAATGAATAGTGTCTGAGATGAACAATAGATGATCCACCCTTGATAGCCATCAACCCTAAATCAAGCCCCCTAGAAATGTATGAGGCATAATCAAATGGCCTGGAATTGTGATACTGGATATCTACTGTGATAATCATTGGCACAATTGACATGAATTCTGGGGCATCCATTCCCAACACCTGACACACTGAGAAATAAGTGTACTTCATATAGGGCTCAAACAAGTCCACATGATAAGGAGGCCCCTCACTATCTTGCAGAGGTTCTGGCTTGTTGCCCTGTTTAACCCTGTGAATTGGCAACCTCCAACCCTTATAGATTGTATCCATTCTTGAGAATTCCTTCTCCAACTCTTCACAACTAATCTGCTCATTGCAAAACCCTTCCAATTTGAAAACCTCACCTATTGCTTCTTTTGACACATATATCTGTGGTTTTCCAGATGGGTCACATATAGCTTTAAGTTTTGAGTCATAATGATCAGCTAGTAATTTTACTAATTCTGCATTCACAAATACATCAGGGCACACCAGTTTCCCTACATTCAACTTCCAAGCATTACAAATTGGTTCAAAATGGTTTCTCCTATGATAGTGAAAATTGAATAGTTCATACCCTCTTACAACAGTCCAGACATCACCTATGAACTTGCATTTATCATCCAATTTATCAACTTCTACCCTAAGTTGTGTAGACCTTCTGGCTTTAGGCCCTAAACTAGGTAACTGATCAATAAGGTCCTGATTTAACCTCGGCTTAGTGCCCTCCTGTTCTGTATCAAGTTTTTTTTTCTTTCCTTTTGATTGACTACTCTCACCAAATTTTCTACCTTTAGCTTTTCCAGAACCAACAGACTCCATTCTTCAAAATTACAAAATCCAAAATGCGGAAGGCTAAGATGCAATTACTCATAGTATATTGCTCAAGCTCCTTAGATTGAAAGATGTCCCGGTTCTCTGTTCACCTCGCTAATTCTTCTGCAATCAATTTGGCACTAAAGCATTGATCAAACCTTCGTTGTTATATCCTGTCGTGCCATTAATGAAACACGAATGAAGGCTCATTCGAAACTAGCACTGTCACATCAAATGTCCTGTCGGTGAGGGATTTTCAAATCTGGGGCGAAGTCCTTTTGCAACATTTATTACACCTTTCACCAAGACATTCTGTGGTCTTACCGACACCTGGAATCAAATTGATGACTACCGCTTCTATTTTCCATGTCGTCGTGATAATTTCGAGTCAGCGAGATGTCTCATAGAGTTCACTGTGTCCTACCGATATGCATTCTTCAAGTCATTCTCCAGTCGCTAAGACAAAATCACCCCTTCACCAATGAAAACACACTTCGGCATGACCATTGAGTTTCTCACTGACAAAATAAATCTTACCGATGAAAAAATTCCATCGGCAAGACCATGAATCTTTGCGAAGACTCATACCGATACCAAATGTCTTGCTGAACCCATTCCTCCAGATTGCTCCATTCGGTGAGACTCACCTCTAAATACTCTGTCGGTATAACTTTCAAACCTCGATGAAACTTACGTTGAAGACTTCTTCTCCTGGCTATGCATATCTCTATCGGTGTAACATTTGAGTCAGCAAGACTCCATAGCTTCTCCCCGACGGCCTTTTGATGAAACCCCTTTACACCTTATCGGCAAGACCCAACACCTTCATCAAGACACTACTCCAATGTACTTTAGTCTTACTGACATGCATCTCCTCATCGGCGTAACTTTTGATTTGGAAAGACTACAAGACCTCACTCCAGAATACTTTGATAGAGTCCCCTTGTATTTGATTCGGCAAGACAAGAGCCACTCACCAAGACCTTACCCCGATGCATGTGAGTCTTACCGAGATGTTTGCTTGTGAGCCGATCGGTGAGACAATATGATTTCTTTATGACTTCACGCCGATACCAATCAGTTTGGCCAAAATGACCCTTCTATGTGCTAGTCGGTGAGACATATTGAATTCGCTGTGACATTACATCGATGCCCCAACCTATGTCGATGTATCTTTTCATAAGCTGGTTGGCAAGAGATAATATTTCACTATGACCTCATCCGAATATGATTCTTATGCCGATATGAATCTTCTCTGTTGCTGAAACAAAAGAAGTATCCTGCCGATAGTCTGCAACAAACATACATTAGTGAAAAATATAGGTCGGGGAGACCTTCACCCTGTCTTGTCGATATGAGTAATGCAATGGAACGTGAAGGACTAGATGGATTTAAATGGATCTCATGACAGAAAATAAGCAAGAAAATACGAAGAGGGAATTTTATGCTTATGATGAGGACTCATTTTAGAAAATGATGAATGCAATTGACTGTGAAAATTTCAAAATTCTACAGTTCTAATAGAAACAACCAATGTCGATCCAACTTTTAAATTTGAATCAGTAAAAACTGACATGTTTTGAATTTTGAAATGGTGTAAACTAGTAATGTAGATATCCAAATTTGACCACTTCCATATGGTCAAACTCATCTCCTTTATCCATATATTTCATCAATGTTAATTAAATAATATATTTAATTAATATCTCCCTTTACCTAAGGTCTCTAAAGTATTTAATTTAATAATTAAATACTTTACCCTTTCATCCTTTCCTCTCTAAATTAAATAAATATATCAATTTATTTAATTTGGTCATTTAACCTTTTTGAATTAAATCAATTTCAAATTCCTTTTTTTCTCTCTCCTTGTCACATCCTCCATAACCCTCTTCTAATCTGGATTAGCTTAATTAATTCATGATTAGGATGTGCACACTTTAATCAGGATTAATGTCACATCCTCCATATTTGGTCACTTGCCTCTAATCCCTCATTAATATTCTTAATCACCTGTTTACATGACCTTAATCTAATCACATGCCATCTTTGGCATGTCCTCTAAGTCAACCTTTCATAAGTGCTTTCATTTTTGAGCCTTGACCTCTTCCCCGCATGAATTTAAAATTCACATTTATTCACTCAATGCATTTCTCTTCCCCATGCAAGTTGTTGGGAAATTCTAAATTCTCTCACTTGTCATGCCAGTCACATGGAACAAGGGCTTCCTTTATAAGGACCTTGTCTTATCCACAAGGTACTTCTCATCATGTGAATTTAAAATTCACATTTATTATCCCAACCACTTATCCCTTCCAATCATGTGAATTTAAAATTCACATTTATTCCTCCAACAACTTCTCTCATCTACATGATAAGAGAGGACTTTCTAAAATTCCTCACTTGTCACCATCACTCTCATATGGGGACAAGAACTTCCTTTATAAAGAGATCTTACCCTAATCCCAAGATACTTTCAAATACCTCCACCTCACATGTCCTCTTTCCAACTCATTTGTCCTTGTGAAATCTCATCCTCCACATGGAAAGATGTGAGGGCTTGTGAGTCCTCAACTCACCACAAACCTTCATCTTGCCCATGTTGGAAAAATATTGACCATCCATTTCTCTAGAGATTCTTCCCTTAAAATGGAAGATTTTCTCTCAATTCATTAATTCACACATAGCTTGCATTCACATTTTCAAGCTCAAGCTCTCACACTTGCATTTACCTTCACAATCTCCATTGTTGCACTCTTTAAGCTCATATTGCATACACTTTCATACATCAATCGAACTACCCACATCCTCCATTGCATTCCACATAAAATTTGCATCATTTTGCATGTCATTTTAGATGATTTTCCATCAAGGAGCACACATCCAACAACTATCAAAGGACCGACCAAGGAGACCAACTCATACAAGGTGTAAATCTGTCTCTCTTTATCTTTATTTTGTTTGACTTCAATGTAGCCCAATCTTGAGGTGTTGAAGTGTTTTTTTTCTTTTTTTTGCATTCTATTTTGCATCATTTAGGATAGGTAAATGATGTTGCTCACATTTATGGCATGCCTGGTGAGACCCATAAATGGGTCTTTTTGCTTTAATGTTTGTTGTTATTTGATATCATGCAGGTTCAAGTTACATAGAGGTGACTCCGCAATAGACAAGGGTGACCCTGCCCTGAATAGGGGTGACCCTACCCTAGGATAGGTGAACCTACCCCAAGACAGGTGACCCAACCTAAACAGAGGTGACCTTGCCTTGTAGAGTCGCCCATCCAAGCAAAATAAGCAAAATTTCCTCCTTATTTTCTGCACAAAGGTGACCTTTCCTAGAATAGGGGTGACTCTTCCCTGAATAGGGGTGAACCTACCATAATAGAGGTGAACTTGACCTACACAGAGGCATCTATGAGGTAAAATAGTGGTTTAAAATTCATTTCCAGAGTCTATTTTCTATTGTTTTGATTAATACTGACCCCCTAACTCATCCTGTTGGTGATTGTGCTAGTTTTTACTAACATTTGTGCAATTTTTTCACACATTTTGAAGACCGAAGGATAAAATTCTAACATATTTGTTGCAGGATGAACAGGCCAAGTTATTAGTTAGATAGCTTGTCTTTCATTTTTCATGCTACTTAGGCACATAGTTTTAATTAGGGGGAGTCAAAACATTTGTGTGCTTTGCTTTTCAAGTAAGCTATTAACGTATCCAATCCCCTTGTGCCATTTTGCGATCTTGGGTGAAGAGAAATCATAGCTTACTTAGTCTTTTGTGTCTCCCAAGGGGCACTATATTGTCCAAGCTTTCCCCTTGCACTTCGTGTCAACCTGTGAAGTAGCCGAAAATGATTAGTGTTCTCTTTTTAGTGGGACCTACTTGGGGATTTCATCACCCCAAGGGATGATCCCAACCATGTGTACCAACAGGGTATATAAAGGGGGGAGAGCCAAAGATGTACCCCATTCCAGTCACATCATGTCTGGCAGAGTGTCGAAGCTAGGGTGATACCTAAATAAGACGTGAAGAGTTGGTCTAAGCCTTCAGTATCTCATTGGGGTTCCTGAATCATGCTTGTAGACATGTTGGTGTTCATAGTTGTGCCTCATGTATTGTGCGTATATTGAGGACTCCCTAGTTTTCCTTATTCAACCTAGTTAGAGGACCATGTTGGCCATACCCTTCATACTAATCTTAGGGTTGTGTTATTTGAACTGTCTTTTTTTTGTGTGAAACTAGTGAATTTATGTTCAGTCAAGTCAGCCTTACCTTCTGCTTCTTGTTTTCTATGTTTTTGGTCCTTTTCCATAGTCGTTTTCACCTAAGTCAAGTTTAGGTTTGTTGACAAGGGTGACCTTGCCCTAAAAAGGGGCAACCCTGCCTTGAATAGCGGTGGCCCTACCTTCTGTCTCAATCATTTCTTAGCTTGTTTCTATCAAAATAGTCATTCTTTTCATCAAACAGGTGACCTTTCCCTCAACAAGGGTGACCCTAACCTCCAGTTGGGCGACCCTACCCCAAGTTGGGAGACCTTGCCCAAAATTGGGCGACTCTACCCTAGGTTGGGTGACCCTACCCCAAGTAGGGTGATTTTGCACCCTGAACAACTAGTTTCATCTTCCGTTCAGTCATTCCGAGCATCCATTTTCCCATTCCAACCATTTGTTTCCTCATTTTGAGTACCCATTTTCCCATTCTGAGTACCTAAGCACCCATTTCCTCGTTCCAAGCATCTGTTTGCCCATTCTGAGCACCCATTTCCTCATTTTGAGCATTCATTTTCCCATTCTGAGCATCTATTTTCCCATTCTGAGTACCCATTTTCCCATTTTGAGCACTCATTTCCTCATTTTGAGCATCCGTTGCCCATTCTGAGCACCTGTTTCCTCATTTTGAATATTTTTTTCTCATTTCGAGCATCCATTTTCCCATTTTGAGTACCTGTTTGCTCATTTCAAGCATTTTTTTCCCCGTTCCAAGCATTTTTTTTCCCATTCCAAGTATCCATTTCCCCATTCTGAGCATCTATTTACCTATTTTGAATGTTCATTTGTCTATTTTGATAGTCGGTTCACCCGTTTCGATAGTCTATTTGACCCTTTTCTGATTTAGACAAGTTCAAAAGTTGAGTTGGGTGAACTTGACCTCTAGTTGGGCGACCCTGACCTCCAGTTAGGCAACCTTGGCCTCTAGTTGGGTGAACCTGACCTCCAATTGGGTGAACCTAACCTCTAGTTGGGTGAACCTGACCTCCAATTGGGTGAACCTAACCTCTAGTTGGGTGAACCTAACCTCCAGTTGGGCGACCTTGACCTTCAATTGGGAAAACCTGACCTCCAGTTAGGCAAACCTAACCTCTAGTTGGGTGACCTTGACCTTTAGTTAGGTGACCTTGACCTCTAGTTCAATGAACTTGACCTCTAGTTGGGCGACCTTTCCCCCTAGTTGGGTGATCCTACACCTTGGATAGACTAGTCTGATCTTTATCCAACCATTATGCATTTTTTGTTCACTCGTAGTTTACATCTGCATTATTCAAAGTTCATTCATTCATCATCCGAATCATATACGAATATCATAAATCATATCTAGGTTACATATCCCTCATTATTTTCTTAATCCAAATCCTCTAAACTTCATTTGAAGTTATTATCCAAATTGACCTAGGTTTTTGAAATCAATCATCATCCTACAACATTTGCTTAGGATCATCATTCCACCTGAGTTATTCATCATCATTCAACCCAATCAATCCACTTCCATCTCAAGTTGGATTTGGTGCCACAATCATCTACCTATCCTTAAGTCACCTAGGGTAATCTCTGAACCTGGTTTAGAACCCCTTTCATCATCCAATCATCCAATCTTATCAATCATTTCATTAATCAATCTTATCCAATCTAATCCTTATCCAATCATCCAATCTATCAATCTAATCCAATCTCATCCTTATCCAATCATCCAATCAATCAATCCACTATCCAATCAAATTAATCCTTCAATCATCATTTATGCATTGCATCCTAGAGTTTAACCGCATCTTAGTTACATAGTAGTTTTTCACTTTCATGCTTATTTAGACTCAATCACAAGCCAAGAAGCAAATGGCTGAACAACAAGGCCAAGGTTCCCATCTGAATATCCCACAAGATCCCAAAAATGTCACAAATACCACACAAGATCCCAATAATGGTACAAATATCCCACAAGATCACAATAACGGTGCATCGTCACAGTCCAACACTGATGTCCAAAACACCTCACCACCTGGAGATGAAAACATGGTCAATCAGCCTGAGGTCATAGCTGAAAAATACCTAAGAAATCCCTCTAATTTTTAGATGATGTATCGCCTCCTCAACGAGCGTGGGGATAAGATTCTCACTATTCTGATCATGAAAGGATTCAAACCACCACCCGATTTTGATATGTCACAGTATATCGACACCCAGACTATTCTTGTATCACAAGATCTGTAGACCTCAAAAAATGTTCCAACAAATCCTTATGTACCTGAAGGTGCACCTATAGACAATTGGTATCATCCTGAGTTCATAAATTTCGTAATCAGCCAAGTTTCTAGTTATCCTCACCTCCAATCCATAACCTCTACAGCCACACCCGATCCTAATGAACCCTATGCCTATGGCATGCCACCAAAAATTATGTCTACTCCACCACTCCCACCTCAGCATCCTGGTCAACCACCCATCAACACTGGGGGAACTCCACTTCTTGCATTAATTTCACCTATAAGATATGCACCTACTAGTAATCTACCACCACCACCTCAAGGTAATATCCTTGTGTTCCAATAGCCTCCCATTCACCTGCATCAATCCACTACGTTGCAAGCACCACCGAAACACATTGTTATCCCTTAACAAGTGTCACCACAACATGTTGTTGTTGCTACTATTTCATCTCAACCACCCCATCAACAACCTTCGTAGTAGAACGTCATAATCCCTCAACATAACATCACCATTCCATAGAAAAATGTTTCAATCCCTCAACAACACACTACCATTCCTACACAACCCCCACGCCAAATCATGCAAACTGCATTGCAGCTACCACAACCGCCCCATGGTTCTTCTACAGTAGTCACCACAGTAACAACATATCCCATCTCACCCCCTTTATTAGTAGCCACCATAGTAACAAAAACCACCCCATCATACACACATTCCCACACAAATGTAATGGAACCCTCTTGCATAATATCTTTACCATTCATCCAACATGTACACCACTTATGCTGTTGTGTCTAATCCTAATCCAAACATCCATGTGACCGCTCAAAATCCACCATGGACACAACTACCTCCTTACACTAATCCTTTGCAATCACAAAAAAATCCATACCAGTAGTCGTCTAATCCACAACAACCTCCATACGTCACACAACAACCTAATGTTGTGTACAATTACCAAACCAATCCATACTACGTTCAACAACAAACCTCATATCAACAAGGTGCTCAATCCACCTCTTAATATCAGCAACCGTCACCTTACCAACAAGGGGCTTCCACGTCATTTTACTATCAAGCTGCCAAGCAATACCAATAGGGTGTTCCATCCACTTCATACTACCAACAACAACCACCATATCAACAAGTAGCTTCCACCTCTTACCATATTCAAAATCCACCATCCTCCTATTCACCTTACATCAATCCTCAATCTGCTTACGCTAATCAAATACCTCCATATACACCTCAACCTGCTTATGATCCAACTGCTTCAGCACCATCCTCTTCATACCAGTAGTATCCCCCATACAATCAGCCTAATCCATCCAACCCAACTCCCGTAGCACCTATCAATCAAGATCTAGAAGACGTCAAAGTTGTGTTAAAGGACTTACAAGCAGGGACTGATAAACAATCATTCAAGTTTGAGGAAATTTGTCTCTATCTATTTGATCCCTTTGTTTTATTGGTTCCCTTTCTGAAGCATTTTGAAATGCCAAAATTTGATAAATATAAAGGAACCAAAGATCCCAAGGCTCACCTTCAAGAGTTCTACACCCACTATCAAGAAGTCATACATAATGGCAATTACCTCATGAGATTTTTCCCTAGGAGTTTATAGGGAATAGCTCTTGATTGGTTTATGGGTCTCAAGAAATGATCTATCAAGTCCTTTACACAACTTTCAAAAGATTTTGTCTCCCACTTCTCTTCAATCTAGAGAAGGATATCAATACACTAGATCTACTGAAGGAAAAGTAGCATGAGGGAGAAACCTTTGCGAGCTATCTTCAAAGATGGTGAACCCTAGCTAGTCGCATGAAATCCCCACTAAGGGAAAAGGACATGGTCACCTTGTTCATTGAAAACTCCCATCTGGATATGGCCCACAACTTTAGACTCCATTGTGTCATGACCTTTGTATAAATAGTGGAGAAAGGTCCTATTTTGGAGAGAGCCCCCATTGCCAAAGGGCTAGTCAAAATCTTTAACTCTGATAGAGAGAAATTGTCTAGAGACAAGCCTTGTTATTGGAACAAAAACAAAATGTTTTCAATGATGGTGTCACTGACACCAAACATGTCCAAGTTTCTAATGCATTGCAAAATCCACAATATCATCTTGCTAAATAGAAAATGCCTAATGTTATATCAGTGCCTCAAGGGGCACCTCGTCCACCCCAAAAATCTAATCAAAACAATCAAGGGGGAAACAAATGTCAGTTTACTCCATCAGGAGAACCCCTAAGTGTTTTTTTTAATAGGCTCCTGCAAGCCAATTACCCAATTACATATCCTATGACTAAGCCCCTTGACAAGTCCAAGCCTCAACCGAACTGGTTTAAGGAAAATGAATATTGTGAGTTCCACAAGATTAAAGGGAATACATTAAATAAGTGTCAAGGTTTGAAAACGTACATCTAGGATCTTATAGATTGGGGTGACATACATGTGGATGCCAACATGACACCATCGTCCAATGCTCAATTACAGGTATATCAGAATGCTTTCCTGAAACATAACCAAAGTCCTAGTACATCAAAATCAAATCTGGGGCCTAGCAATAGTAATGATCAGAATAATAGCACCAACAATATTAGTTACAAAAATGTGTCATTTAATTATTAGAGCCTTGTCATGAATATTGAACAAGTAGAACCATGTGTATCTATGATACACATAAAAGGAAAGGATCCTCAATGTGTTGTTACCACCTGTCAAACTCATATCATAGTCCCTGGAGCCTCCACATCCACTCAACTGTAGCCTATGAATTCTCAATATAACACTCTTGACCATCTAGGAAATTTGTCAGCACAGATATCCATTTTGGATATGCTTAAGTCTTCTCCTGCACATCAAGAAATCCTAAATAAGGCCTTACGGGACACCCAATTTCCTAATGACATAGACCCTATGTAATTTCAAGAATTGGTAGGACACCTATCAGCTAGGTTTCAACCAAAATGGCATGCCCTGCATTGACTCCAATCATCACCGTCCCCTCCATCTAGAGGTCTTGGTAAACCATCATAAGGTAAAAAGGGTATTGGTAGATAATTGTTTTTCCTTAAACCTTCGTACATTGAAATTCATGTAACAGGTAGGACACACCCATGTTCATTTAAATAATCAAGTCATCACAATCAAGGAATATGATAATGTAGAGTGTGATTATGAAGGAACAATATGTCTTCCCATCCAGGTTGTGCAATATACTACATGTCATGTCCTTGATCTGGAACTTCCCTATAATCTCCTCCTCGGTCATCCATGGATTCACACCATGCAAGCCATTCGATCCACATACCATCAATTTCTGAAGTTCCAATTCAATGGGGTAGAAGTTACCATTCACGCAAATCTTCAACCATTAGAATACTATCTCACATTAGAATCTTCTTTTCCTCATTCCCACTATTGTCCTGGAGTGGAAATGGGACCCCCACAGACATCATCCTCTTGTTCATCCGCCAATGCATCAACCACCATTTCATCTACTCCATCATCCACATCTGATTCCACCCTTACCAAAGTCCAGATCATTGACAAAGGGTGTGGTGAATACGAAATGCACACAGCTTTGAACATGGAAACCATGCCACCCTCACCACACACATATGGCCAACCTTCCCAAAATGCACCGAAGGAAGAAGATAAGGCCATCACCTTAATTTCCAAGAATGTGGGAACCAACACTTTCTGCTCCCCTAGCCTCTGAAAAGATGCACCAGAAGATGACATAAGCCAATGGGTTTACGGTGAAGAACCTAACCCCTCTCCTCCTTTGAAAGAATATTTATAGGAGAACTATCCTTGGCCCTCTAAATTTGTAGAGAAGTACAACTATCAGGGGGGAGGCCTTGGCACCAAAGAGCAAGGGAGGAAACACCATACTTAGGCTACAATAAGATGAAGATATTCAGGCTTGGGTCATGACACAAAACAAAAGGGACTTATAGCATCATCTAGTGCCTCTAACAACGTCAGTGAGAGCAATGGTCTCCTTGAATATATACCAGAGGAGGAATCCATCATACACACATATGATGGTGTAGATCACACAAACCTCTCTTCCATGTTTGACTGCTTATACATCTGCACCATTGGCTTATCCCTTCAACATCCTGAACTCATATACTGGGACCTACATGGTAGTGCACCCATCGATACCTTTCCTTCTATGGATCAGTATGTACATCTCATGGGATTGGGGGAAGATGAGCACCCTAACCACAAAAGTAAAAAGAAGCAAAACAAAAAAGGGTCACCTAGAGAAAACCTCCCTGAGGTGCTTCTTGACCTAGAAAAAGTAAAAACAAAGGGTGTATCTGATAGCGAAAACCTCGATGAGGTGCTAGAAGATGGGGATGTTCATCTTCCCCTTGTAGGAACTTAGCTCTCTGAACAATCATCCATCCTGATAGAAGAAACACAAGAAATAAATTTGGAAACTAAAGAGGATCCCAAAATTACATATGTAGCCAAAGCATTGTCAGAGGAAGAATATTCTACTATCACCAAGCTTCTCAAAGAAGGCATCATCAATTTTGTATGGACATATTTAGACATTCTAGGCCTTGATCCTAATTTAGTAGTACATCACTTGGATGTACGTCCTTATGCCAAACTTGTCAAGCAAAAGCTTTAGAAAATGCACCCCCAAGTAGCTCTACTAGTTAAGAAAGAATTGGAGAAGCTATTGGGTGTTGGATTCATAAAATCCATTGACTATTCAGAATGGGTCTCAAATGTAGTGCCCGTAGCCAAACCAAACAGTGCTATTAGAGTTTGTACATACCTTTGTGACATCAACAAGGCTTGCCCCAAAGATGATTTTCCTTTGCCAAATATCGGCATGTTGGTTGACCTCACTACAAGACACAAGATGCTTTTCGTCATGGATGGCTTCTCCGACTACAATCAAATCAGAATTGTGCTTGAAGACTAGCATAAAATAGCTTTCACCACACCATGGGGCACCTTTTGTTATAATGTTATGCCGTTTGGCCTCAAAAAAATGGGAGCAACCTATTAGGGAGCTATGATAGTTATCTTCCATTACCTCATCCACATCATAATGGAAGATTATGTTGATCTATTAGGGAAATCAAGAACAAGGGAAGAACATCCTGTGGTCCTCAAGAAGATCTTTGAGCATTTATAGCAGTACAAGCTAAGGCTAAATCCTAAGAAATGTGTCTTTGGGGTCACATTACGAAAACTACTAGGATTCATTATCTCCCGAAGAGGTATAGAAGTCGATCCAGCGAAAGTCAAAGCAATCATGGATATGCCTCCATTGCATAATCTCAAAAAATTAAGGAACCTTCAAGGTAAGTTTCAATCCATTTGACGGTTCATTACTCAATTAGCCGACAAGGGTCTCTCATTCACTCATCTCTTGAAGAAGGATAACACCTTTAAGTGGATGCAAAAGTGTCAACTCAGCTTCAACAAGATCAAAGAGTATTTGGCTCACCCACCAATTCCTGGTAAACCACTCCTACTTTATTTTTTTGCTACTTTCATGGTACTGGGGGCATTGTTGGAACAACATGATGAATCATCAAAGGAAAGAGCAATCTACTACATCAGTCAGACCCTCATGGGTTATGAGCTTAATTATTCCCCAATGGAAAAAGCTTGCCTAGCCATGGTTTTCAGTTCGCAAAAACTCTGACATTACATGCTTAGCCACCTGGTGAAGCTCATTTCCAAGGTTGATCCACTCAAATACCTGTTATCAAGAACAACTCTAACTGGTCGCATGGCTAAGTGGGTCATGTTGTTAAGTGAATTTGATATAGAATATGTGGATTAGAAAGCTATTAAAGGACAAGTGATATTTGATCAGTTGGCAGATGCTCCCCTGGTGTATGCCTATCCTCTAACAACATAATTTCTTGATGGATTCTTCACATTAACAGAAGCAGCCACCTAGACATTGTACTTTGATGGGTCATACACTCACAATGGACTGGGGGTAGGAATATTGCTCGTCACCCCACAAGGTGATTATATTCCGAAGTCATTCAGGTTGGATTTTATGTGCACAAACAACATAGATGAATATGAAGCTCTTCTTACTAGCCTTATAATTGTAATCTAATGGAATATTACTCACTTGAGAGTCTTTGGTGATTCTCAATTAGTCATCAAACAGGTCAACGATGAGTTTCTCACAAAAGATGATAAGCTATTGCCTTATAAACATATGGTTGATGACTTCAAGAATTATTTGACTTCCATCTAGTTTGATCAAATTTGAAGATTCCAAAACAAAGTAGCAAATGCCATGGCTACCATTGGTTCCTCAATTGGCATGCCTAAAGGAAAAATAGAGTGTGAGTTCCTTGTTGAACAAATCTTAATCCTAGCCTACAATATCCCAAAAAACAAGATGGTGTGTGACATTGTAGGTCCCACGTCCCCTTGGTACCATGATATCTACACCTACCTCCTAACTTGACATGAAACCAAGGTAATTTTTTCATCCAACGAACATGTCGTTACACCATCGTAAGTGATACACTTTATCGATGTGGGTATGATGGAACCCTCCTTCGGTGTCTGAATGAGACTGAAGCCCACACTGCGTTAATAGAAGTACATAGTGGTGTATGTGGGGACCACTCAAATGGCATGGCCCTAACTAAGAGAATTCTCTGAGTAGGCTACTATTGGCCTACATTAGAACATGATTCTTGTGAGTTCATCAAGAAGTGCCTACCTTGTCAATAACATGTAGATTTATGCTCCAGTATAGGATCTGCAACCTCTTGTAGCACCATGGCCCTTCTCTTAGTGAGGTTTTGACCTAATCGGAAAGATATATCCCCCATCCTCTAATGGCCATACCTTCATCATTACCGCAACCGAGTACTTCACTAAGTGGGTGGAAGTTGCCACTCTCACAAATCACAGGTACTCAGATTTTCAAGAACCAAGTTGTGAAACACCTTTGCAACACCTTCCACATCCAACATCATTGGTCTACGCCCTATTACCCCCAAGGTAATGGTCTGGAAGAAGCCACCAACAGAACCCTCATCAAAATCCTTAAAAAGGTGGTCAACAATACTGGTCGAGATTGTCACCTTCACATCCATCCCACCCTTTAGCAATATTGTACTTCCATCTACACCCCTACTAGCACCACTATGTATTCTCTCATCTATGGTGTCAAAGCTATCTTTTCGATTGAGGTATAAATCCCATCACTATGAATCTCCCTAAAGAATCTTATCAGTGATGAAGACGTTGGAGTTACAAGACTCATCCAACTAGAACTCCTAGATGAAAGATGGATCAAAGAATATGACCATCTTCAAGCTTATTAGAATCGTCTGAAAAGAAGCTACAACAAGAAATTTTGTCCCTATCAGTTCAACATTGGTGATTTAGTCCTTAAGGAGAATCAACACACTAAATAGAACTGGGAAAAGAAGGGAAAATTTGAAGCAAATTGGCTTGGTTCCTATGTCATCACTACGAAATATGGATCAAGGACCTAAAAACTTGCTACACCTTAAGGAAATCCCCTAGAGGATCCCATTAACATCATGCACCTAAAAAGGTTCTACACTTAAATCAGCTGGGGTATCCTATCCTGCAAAATCCAAAACATACAAAAAAATAAAAAAATAGAAAAATCCAAAATAGTAAAGAGAAATAATTCATCCTACTGTGAAAACCACCCTTGGTAGCACCTTGGATAAGTGTGTTTGGTGAAAACCTGGTCATAGGCACCATTCATGAAGGGCTTAATCATTATCTACCTAGTGTCCTAGTTACTTCATGCTTCCATCCATCCCAATCCCATATCCTATCATCTCATCAATCCTCTCCTTCCATCTACATCCATCATCTGGTCACTTGGTATATTTTGGTTGAGCATTAGATGAACCTCATATGCTATCTATTATCTTGAGCTTTTATCCTAATATGAGCTTGTGTCATCCGCCTAGTCATCTTGTCAGTCCTTCATGTCCATCTAGCTTCCTCCATCATGTCGGTCTCCATTTAGATCTCATTTTGTCACATCTATCTTTTTGGTCTTTGTTGAACTATGTTTCCCCTACACTTTCACGTAGACAAGGCTAATCATTTGATATGCCCCCAGGGCATTTTGTCCATCCTATTTTGGTCATCCATCATGTTCTTCATTGTCCCCTTTACTTTCTTATCTTTGGTTGGTCATTTGTCCTTTTCAAACTATGTTGCCCCTACACTTTCGCATAGGCAAGGTCAATCAGTTGATCCACCCTCGGGGCTTTGCTTTATTTTTTCATTCTTTGTTGTTGTCTTCCATTGCTTGTCTAAATTAGTCCTCTTTTTTATTTTATCCATGGTCTTTTCTTGAACTACAAGGGCTCTGCGCTTTCACATAGGAAAGGCTAATCTTTGATCAACCCCTGATCCCCTAGGTCATTAGGGTGTTTCGGTCTTGTGTTGTGCCATCAAGTATGTCCTTATCTAGCTAGTTCTTCACAAATGAGATCCACTCGTATCATGAGATTCAATCGGTCTTGGAATATCCTACGTCATAATTGGTCTTTTAGTTTAGCATCCATCATTAGTCTCAACAAGATGCATCCTTCCTAATAGACCTCATCAACCCCATCCATCCTCTTGATCCTATGGAAAAGGGCATTCTGAAATTGATTGCAATCTTTTGATACTTTTGGCTTCTATTTATTATTTGAGCTCCCTATCACCACCTATTAAGGCTACCATGATCTATCATATTATGGTGTGTTTTGATCAGTTAACATAGGGGCATATCTTGATTCTTTTGTTTTGTTATTGTCTTCCTAGTTGTCCCACGTAGTACCCACGAAGATCCCTAAAGTATTGTGTTACACTAGGGAATCCTTTTGTTTTTGTGGTTATCCCAATGCCTAGCCCAACCAAGGTCTTTGCAACTTTGGGGTGTTGGGATAGACTTCTTGTTTTTTGTGTTTTTTTTATGCATTAGATGCTAATTCTCCTTGTTTTACATACCATGGTACCTAGTGTCTTATGCTATAGCAAAAATTAGTGCTCCAAAAATGGAAATTACATTAGGATTGCATTTCATGATCAATTCCATTGCATTGCATTCATACCTAACCGATGACTTGATTTTGGTTGTGCAAACATTCATCCCCCCATCTCTTTTTCTTCTCAGGATTCCTACGATTCTTGACAGGTACAGTTTCACACCCATCTTCCCTTAATTTTGTAATGATTGTAGGGAAGGTACTTGCCATTAAACTAACAATATGTCTACCATATACCCTCATTACTATGCAAATCCTTATTGACACTCATGTTCATGATGCATTTCATTTCACATTAGGCCATCACACTCACATATCACACACCTTTATTTTGTATAAGCTAAAGCTAGCATAATCACAAATAAAGTCCATCTACCATCTACATTGCATTTCATTTATCTACAAGTGTTTGTAAGGAATTTAATTGCATCTCATCCCACATTATGGGTTCATTGCATTTCATCTCATATGCATTACCATCTCATATTTAATTTTAGTTGTTTAGATTAATTATATTTGATTATTCTACACATCTTGGATTCCCTTAATTATTCATTCATTTCCATATTAATCCATATCATTAACACACTACATACATCACCACTTGCATCACAAATCATTAGATCCATATCCATAGCATATAAAGTCATAAATCATCCATCACATCCTGCATCATACACATTAGTCATCATACACATCATCTGTCTCATCCATATAGCATCAGCATATATCATCATAAGCATATACATACATCATATCATAATGATCATCCATAATAAAATCATACACAGATATGCATAAATAAAATCATCCATCACATAAACATCACATAGTGTCAATAAGGGTTGTCGCATATCCTCAAAAAATCAACATACAAATGTTTATCTCATAGTCCATAATAATGCTCATCATCTAATCAAAATCCATATCTATCACCTATATCATCAAATAACGTACAAATACAAGGCTCTTGATCAACTCAGATCTTTGCTGCTCTGTATTGTATATCCATCATGCCTTGTCAAAAACTGGTATCCTGACACCTATCCTCTCCCCTCTCTACTATGAGTTTCCCACATCTGATCTCTGAGGTGAGTTTGGCACTCCCCCTTAGTGTGGAGGAGTTTCTCTCTAGCTGTTGTATCTATGGGTACGTGTCCCTACTGACTGGGATGGGACTGGAATTTGTGGCCTCACTCAAACATAGGGAGGTATCCACCGCTCCTCTAGCACTACTAAATGGTAGGCTACCATATAGTAGCTAGCCTCTCGCATGTACTCATCCTACTCTGTCGCCTGATATCTAGCTGCATTTCACTCTCCCTTCTATCTATCCTGGGATCCACATATGAATCTCCGCTCCTATGCCCATGCGTCTTGTGCCAACCTCAACTAATCAATCTTTTCCCCCATCTGTGACACCTGCTCTGTGGTCTTGTCCCTCTCACCCTCCATGGCCTATATCTATGCCTACAATCTATGCACCTCTGCCCCCATCTTCGTACCCCCACCCTGCATTGCCTATGCCTAAGCTTGTGTTGCATCTCTCTCTCTCCACAACCTGTGCCTGTGCCACTACCACATCCCTCTCCCTCTATAGGTTATGCACATGTATCCATGCTACATCCCTCTCCCCTTGCAAGGTTTGCACCTATGTTTGTCCTATTTCCCTCTCTACCTACAAGGTCTACACCTAGACCCTCATATCATCCTCCCTCTCCTACATCAAACCCATATCTCCCACTATTT
>VDFB02026320.1:51315741-51564186 GCA_007258455.2 Sequoia sempervirens | reverse complement strand
TGCAGAGGATCTCAAATCCCCAAGTTCTACAACACATGCAAGTTACAGAAAGCTACAGAATAACCCTTTTGCAATATGCGAGCTTGTCCCCAAAAAGTTACCCAAAAATTAGAAACCCACCCATAAATAGAGCTCCTCTTTTGTTTGGAGCCAAAACAACATTCAAATTTGAGTTTAGGCGATTTGGTGCCGAAAAATTACAACTTGAAGTTCAAATTTCAAAAGAACATTTGCAATTGTATCTTCTAGAAAGTGCGCCAACTTCACGGGGCCATAACTTTTGATCCGGGACTCCAATTCGCGAACCGTTTGAATCGTTGGAAAGGTCTCGAAGTCAAGAATGCACTTGAAATTTGTTACACTAATTTTGGCAAGTTTCAAGGCTGATCCGAGAAATCTAAGTGCCTCAAATCTAACTCAAAAGATTTTCAGGTGCAAATCTTGGAAACTAAAACTACAATATCTTTCAACCCAGGAATAGGAAATAAAAACTGTAAATTGGGAATTTCATTATGACGAAAAGGGTATCCAAAAATGTAAAAATATCTAAAAACTGAGAAACTTGAATTTTAACTATTATTGGGTGATGCAAGATTGCCCTTACACCACTGGATGCTCCTACATCAAGTTTGTCCTTGGGTAAGGATTTAAAATTTTATTTTATTGAGAGGAGAGAGAATATTGGAGGACAAAAGTTGGGTCAAAACTCAGAACAAATATGTAGAGGTATCTGGGAGATTAGATTCCTTGGAGGAGAATAGAAGAAAAGCATAAAAAAAATAAAAGAAGATGGGAAATAGTGAGACAAAATTTTCATAATTTTATTTTATGTGTGGAAAAGAAGGATGAAAAGGAAGATGAAGAGAAAGAGGAAGAAGATAAGGAAATTGTATGTAGCTGAAGTATGTCTTGTTAAAGGCATAGCATACATGGTTGCAACAGAGGTAGAGGACATAAAGAAGGATGCAAAAATAGTTGAGTATCCTTTGGAGGATGAGAAGGTAGAAGAAGGAAATAACAAGATCGTAGCTGAGAATGAAGAGAAAAAAGTTGTAGCAGATGGTGTGGAAGATGTTGTAGCAGTAGGGTAAGAAGAGGTAGCATTTAATTTTTTTGTTGTATGATAAATATTTCTATGTCAATAAAAAATATAAGAAAAAGAAGAGTGTGATGAGGTGAAATTAGAAGAATAGGTGGATGAAAATATAGTGGTGGACAATGATAACTATAAGAATAGGTGAAACTTGAAAAATAATAGGAAAATGCATCAATTATGATTACAAATCCATCGAATCTAAAAATATTTCTCATGGAAAAGTAGGGGTTGAGAGTGGAAATTATTGATTGGTTTAAGGGGTAAACTATAATATATACTTGCCACCATTGTTTTAAAACATAATATAATGGCCCTCATTGTATTCTGCAAGGTAAAATGTACCCATGATCTATAATTATCATGGGGCTCAAAATTTATTTTAGATGATTGATCTAACAACCCTTGTTGTACTCTATGAGGTAAAATGTACCCATAATCTATAATGCTCATGAGACTCAAAATTGTGGGGCCCATGAGCATTACAGATCATGGGTACATTTTACCTGGTGGAATACAACAAGGGTCATTAGATTATATTATAATTCAATGGTGGAAACTAAAGACTAGAAATTTAGTCCTAAAGTAACTAATAATTATGATATACTATTTGTGAATTAATATAGATTTCTACTATAATTTATAAAATTTAGGCGAATCTAATCTAATCATGTATCAAATATTGTGGTGAATTTGAGTTAAATTTTTTAATAAAATAAATTCTTTGTAAATTTAAATAAGACTATAATAAAATTTTGTAAAACTATGGCGATTCAAATCATATTATAGCTTGAACTATTAGCCAATTTTGGATTCCCAAATTTCAACTATTAACCAATTGGAGAATATTAGCCACTTAAAAAATCACTAGTGGTGGAGGTGAAAGAGTGAAGAGGAAGCGAGGATAGAAGTATTTTATTTTCATGAGCTTGCTAGTGTTGATTTATATGCAAGGAAAGATATGTATGATGTTGCAGAGGATAGTGTAGACACATGTTGGTGGAGGTGGTTGGAATATGGTGGGTTGGATCCCACAAGATTAGAGAAATGTGAGTTGCAATTGGTGGAGGTCACATTATGGTGGAGTAGATTCCACATTGAGAAAGAGGAGTGCAGAGTAGAGTTGTTGGAGGAGGATGAAGGTTATCCCAACTAGATATTGGAAGAGGCAAAGGAAGAACTCTTCTGATGAACCTAATTCAGTAATGGAGTTTGTTATAAGTTTTTTACAACCTAGAAGGGTAGTTCTACTACCTAGCTCCATTTTATGGGCCCATACTCACAAAATTTTAACCCAATGTGTCTGATAGGAGCATCCAGAGGCAATCACAATCAACATCAAACAGAAAAAAACAATTTGGTTTATTTGTTTTAGTTTGATTTACATTTTTGGGATGTCATTTAATTTTGGTTCCAATGGTCAATTTTATCAAAGTTTGATTGATATTATTGTCATTGGTTGATAAAATGTCATGTAGTGATATATTTTTTTATTTGCATTTAAATTTTGGTGTCTATTGAACTTACTTCCATCTTATTTTTGGAGGTTGACTATGGTATTCAAGTCAAGCATTTATACATCTTGTTTATTGATTGATTTCTTCATATGTTTAAATGACAATTTGATTTTTGATTGAGGTGTTCATTTTGATAGTGTCAAATAGAGGAAATATTATTCATATCCTTATTTAAATGTGAGAAAAGGAAACTGAAGGGATCATATATGCCTAAGGATAAGAACAAACAAGAACAATAAATAGAGAATAAAAAATATATGGTCCATGCCCAACTAAATAGGAAGGGTCACATCCAGAGGTAAAAAAGGGGATATTTTCAAATAAAGGAGGATGGTATGTGCAAGGAAGAGAAGAGGAGAATGGATGTAGGTAGGGAGAGTAAACATATCCTATGAAAAGAGGAAAATTAATACCAAGAAAAGGAAATAAAAAATAACAAAATACTAAGGGGAGTCACAACTCATAGAGAAGAAATAAAAACCAAAGAAATTATGTGCATAGCCATAAACAACATAGAGGAGGGTGCTAAGAAAAGAAGAAGAAGAAATAAAAAATTATAGAGTGAAAAGAGATCAAAGGAGGGTCATGTAGCAAGGGAAAGAGGTTGCACAATAATTAGAAGGTAAAAATTAAAGATTATAGATGGAATTAAAAGAATGGAGGTCACTTAGCTATAAGGAAATTTAAAAATTTAAATTGTTTAGTGGTAAAAGGAAGAACAAAGAGGAAAATCCTATGTAGCTAGAGGGAAAATGAATGTAGGATAGGAGAGAAGGAAAATTTATAAAAAATTAAAATGCAAGCGTTTCTAAAATGAGAAAGAGATGAGAAGATCATGTCATATGGAGGAAAGAAGTTAATTATGCCAAACCAAAAATAAATTTAAAATCATGTAGAGTAAAGTTTATATAGGTTGTGCTAAGGGGGAAAAGAGTTGGCATTATAGACATGTACTAAAATGAGGAGTATAAAGGTGGGGTCAAGCCATAGATGTATGGCAGAAAAATAAGATTGAAATCTTTTTTTTTTAAAGTGTCAAAAATGAGAGTATGAATAATGGAGTGTAAACTGAAACTTGTTCACTGCTATGATTTATTTCCTATGAATAAAATAATGAATTTGGAACTGAATTTCAATGCAAGTAAAATTTTAATTATCTAGAATATTTGATTAATTGGTAAATGAATTAAATTGCTTCCATTATTTTATGAAATTGGAATCAAAGTTAATTGACAAATGAAATTGTCACATAAAATAAATTCTTGACAATGAATTTTTCTAGTCTAATAAGACTCATGAAATTTGTTTATGCACCATTACTTCATTGGAAAAATAGATGTTTTCCTCTTTAACAAATGGTCATGGTTTATAGGTACTTAAAGGTGTTTGTTTACTAAATCTAAGTTACTTAAAAAAATATAATACCCACACATTTGTACCTTGATTTGGTTATTATAGGAATTGTATTTTTGGCTATATATTATCATTGCTTCAACTTCATCATATTTATTAATATATTTGGTTATGAATATTATTTTTGCATTGTTAGGTATGTTGGTATAATGAGTTATTGTATTGCTTACATTGAGATGTGTGAATGGAAGTTGATAAATTCCTTGTGAGTACTTGATGTGGTTGATTATGTGTTGGTTGTTGCATTAAAGGTGTGAGAAGCCTTATGCAATGATTTCATGGTTGCTATCAGGATGATGTATATTTTGAGATGTATATGTTATAATTTCTATGACTATATTATGATAATTTGTTATCCTATTGCTATATTTATATCTATTAAGATTATAGATGTAATTACTATATGATTTCAAAACCCTATATTTCATCTCTATAGGAATACATTTATATAGATGGATTTAATTGTTAATGATCTAGATGATTATATAATGCATATGATATTATACCTTATCAAATGATTGGGCATTAATTTAGCTATTATATGTCGTGTAAGTTCACTTGATATGTGAATTGAGTGTACAAGTACAAGGTTATTCTCCACTTAAATATAAAAGTTTCAATCATTTTCCCAATAGTGGTTATATTAGAGATGCCATGTCACATTGGGCCTAATGTGTGTGTTGACCCCTATCAGACCTGAATTGAGTGTGATATGTGTCTTATGAGACCCAATGTAAATCAATCAATGGTGATTTTGGAGTTCATTTATGTTGTGGGAGAACCTATAATTTCATGATTGCATTTTGATTAGTTATGTTCCCTCATTATATTTGTTATATTTTTATGGATGGACCATTGCATGTTAATAATGTTGCATGTATGAGAAGTTAGTGTTTTCATTGATATCAACAAGCCCGTGTTGACATTGAATGAGATTGTTGCAAGAGTGTGAGAAGTTGATGTTATCCATGCTTTGATTAGTTGCATTATGTTGTCATTAGTAAAGCTACTAGTGTCAAACTCTAGTGTTGCTTTGATAAAATTTTATCTATGGATATGTGGTTTAGTTGCTATGTTGTAGTTGGTTCAATTGTGATAAGGATATGTCTCTAGTGCTTGGTTTCCAAGTGCTTTTGAGAAAATTTGATAAAAAAGAGGAAACATTATGTTCTTGTGTTGCTCCACATTTCTTCTAGGATAAAGATTTATCTATACAATTTAGATATGTTGGTGAGAGATGTTCAGAGGAGTTATATTCAAGAATTGGTGTGCTAGATCATTGTATAGAATAATTTGTGTTCACCAATGTGTGAACTATGCAATGTAGATATGTCTAGGATAAATGTCTTTTCTCCACTTTCTCCATAGAGTGGTTTCAAGTCTTGCAGATTTGAAGGAATGTTGATTGTGTTGGTATTTTATTTTAGTTAATATGGTTTGATTTTTTGATCCAGGAGGATCCAAAAACCTCAAAAAATATCACAATCTAAGAATCTCTCATAACCAGAAACATTGGATAGAGCTTGGTGAAATGATCCTGATGCAACTTGAACGGGCCCAAAAGGAGTCTATATGTAGAAGTTATGTTTAGTTAAAGGTTCGTTCAAACAGGCAAATCAGGTGTCCAAAAAGGTGAAAAAATGATTGTCTAAAATCCAAGAAAAAATGATACCAAGTCGTAGTGCTCGTCGTGCTGATTCTGGAACTATCTTCGCTTTCAAAAATGGAGTCCGTATGAGCAAAATAGAGCCAGTCAAAGTTTTAGTCAAAATGATGATGTCAGCATGTGACATGGAAATTGACTAGATGGTGACATGTAATTGCAGGTGATGTGGAAAAAATCTCACAAAAATTCACGTACCATGCTTTATTTTTGAAAATAAAGTGTGGAGGCTTATTTTATCTCACAAAAAATCCATCAGATTTTGTGAGATCCCAACTAGATTTGGTGGGATCCAAATCTCCTAAATTTTTTTAAAAAAATTAACTCATAAAAAAAACAAAGAAATAACCCTCCATTTTAAAGAAAAACAACTTAACAACTTAAAACTAAATAAGCCTGTGAATAGGTGTCAGGGTTTAAACAAATTAAAAAAAAAATTATGGGGAAGCTATTGTTTTTTTTTATAAATGGGTTAGTGTTTTTTTTGTAAGGCTTATAATTATAAAATCCAAAGGAGGGGGTTATTTTATTAATTATGGTGGTTTTGACCATATTAGCCAAATTTATGTATAAAAGGGGGTGATGTGATAGAGTCTTTATGCTTTTTGTGGAGAGATAATTCAGATGTTTTGAGAGAAAATTTATGCTCTTTTGAGGAATTTTTGAAGGAGAACTTTACAAGGTGATATTACACCAAGAATTGTAAAGAGTTGTGAGTGAGATTGTGAGGAGACTATTGTAAGCTTGGAGAATTGTAAGAAGGCATTTCCAGGTGCTTGGAAATCTTAATAAAGTGGTCTAACATTGAGAAGCGGACCAAGAGATGTCCTCAAGGACAAACTTCGTTATCAAACTGTTTGTGTCTCTCTTCCATCTCTTTCTTGTTCTCTCATTTATTTCAGTGTTATGTTCTCTCATGAATGTTATTATAGATAACTAATTAAAAGAGTTTGAAAGCATAACTCAGTTTCATAATCTCAAGAGTTTATTGCATAATCACACATTACTGTTGTGATCGGGAATTAAATCTATAATTGGATTAAATTTTGGAAAAATTTAATGTCCTAGTTTACAAATCAAGTTGGTATCAAAGCAAGTTAATAGGAAAATTGCAAGTGGTGAATGTTAACCAGGTTGAAACTGAAGCAAGGAGAAGGTGCACTAGAATAATTCAACCCAGAGATTGCAAAATGAAGGATTTTTCCACGATCAGAGATGGTAGTTGAACATGAAGTTCTAGAACTTGATGATAGGGGTTTTCACAAAGCTTTCATAGAAATGAAGGCAATGGTGGAAGTTCTTTTCCAAGAAATTCAAGAGCAACAAAGGAAAAGGGAACGCAAGAATAGAAAGGAGGAAAATGAAACTACTTCAAAAGAAGACAAAGGTAAAGGAGTAGGAGGTGGTAGTGACCCTACTGAACCTTCCTCCTCATCTTCTTCTTTGTCCTCTTCATCTTCTTCTAAAATTCCAAGACATTCTTCACAAGGAAAAGTTGCACAAAAATCATCTAGTCCTCCTTTATTAAAATTGGATGTCAAATTTAAGTTTCCTATGTATAATGGTGAATTGGATGCAAAAAAATTGGATAACTGGATTAAGTAGATCGAAGTGTATTGCAGGGTTCAATAGATCTTGGATGAATCTTCCCAAATCCAGCTATCCACTCTTCAAATGGGAGGCACTGCATTGGTTTGGTGGGAGAGTAAGATCCAAGATGATCTTTCCACACATGGTAAAATCATTGCATCTTGGTGTGAGTTTACTTCTTCTTTAAAGAAATTGTTTTATCCTTTGGGTTATATGCAACAAGTTGTTATGGATTGGAAAAATATAAGATAGGGTAAAGGACAAACTGTGGAAGAGTATACACAAGTGTTTCGAAAGAAAGCACTTACTCTTGGTATTCCACTTTATACACAAGAAACTTTATTAAAATACATAGGTGGATTTCATTCGCATTTGAAACATACAATTCTTATGTTTAATCCATCTAATTTTGATGAAGTGTGTGTACAAGCAACCCATATTAAAGCAGGTGGAAGGAACATAAGTTTCAATAAAGAATTTGTTCCTCCAACTGAAGGCAATAAAAAGGGAAAGAAGAAGAAAGTAGCTACTGCAAAGAAAGAGGAGGGTGAAAAGCTTACTTGTTCACATTGTCAGAAGAATGAGCATACAGATGCGAAGTGTTAGAAATTGCAACCATAATTGAAGCCAAAGTGGTTTAAGGATCATAAAGGAAAGAAAAAGGCCACAACTATCATTCAGGATCTTGGATCGGATTCTGATGATGAAACAAAGATAACAGTTGTGGGTTTGAAAGGTAAATATTTTGTTGGTAATGATTCTACCACTGATGTTTCATGTGCTTCTACTTGAAAAATTCATGTTGATAGCAAAAGATGTGAATTATTTCATATAAGGGTGATTTCTAAGAACACTAAGATTGATGCACTGATAGATAGTGGGTCCCAAGTTAATCTAATTTTAGAAGAATTTGGTAAACAATTGGGATTGAAAACAAAGCCACATAAGAAACCTTATCCATTAGGTTGGGTGTGCAATGATAACAGATTGTGAGTAACAAGGCAAATTAAATTTAAGATATGCAATAACATCTAAGTTTATAGATGAGGTTGAATTTGATGTGGTTCCACTTGATATCTGTGGGATTGTGTTGGGTAGCCCATACTTATATGATAGAAAAGCAATCTTCTATAGGGAACATAATCAGTATCATTTATTTAAGGAAGGAATTGAATACATTGTGCATTCTCATCCAATTAAGACTAATAAATCTTTTGTGACAGTGGGACGATTGAAGAGGGTAGTTAATGCAAGCAATAATTTAATTATGTCTATGCCACAAGGAGTGTCATTGCATAAAAACATATCTAATCTTGAGGCTATTCCAGTTATGAAAGACAAGCATGATGTTGGTACATTCATTTTCTCGTCTGCAAATTTAGTTTTGTTATTCAGCCTTCTACTTTTTAGCAGTGTATGGTTGGTAGCAACAACATTGAATGTGGATGTGTATATGGCTAATGTACTTAACAATATCAGTGCAGTTTTGATTGTTGTTGTGATGAGTCAAATGCATAGGGTCCAAGAAGGAAGGACAAATGATACCGAGCAAGTGAGACAAAAATTCCCTCACTTAAATTGTAAATAAAAATAGACCTTTTGGAGGTCCAAAAGCTTCTCAATGGGGAGGAATGATCTGGGAGGATCCAGAAACCTCAAAAATATCACTGTCTCAGAATCTCTTAGAACCAACATCATTGGATATAGCTCGCTAAAATGATCTTGACGCAACTTGAACAGGCCCAAAAGGAGTCTGTATGCAGAAGTAATGTTCAGTAAAAGGTTCGGTCAAACAAGCAAATCAAGTGTCCAAAAAGGTGAAAAATTGATTGTCTCAAATCCAAGAAAAAATGACATCAAGTCATAGTGCTCGTCGTGTTGATTTTGGAACTATCTTTGGTTTCAAAAATGAAGTCCGTATGAGCAAAATAGAGCTAGTCAAAGTTTTAGTCAAAATGATGATGTCAACATGTGACATGGCAATTGACTAGATGGTGATGTGTAATTGTAGGTGATGTGGCAAAAATCTCACAAAAATTCATGTACCATGCTTTATTTTTTAAAATAAAGTGTGGAGGCTTATTTTATCTCACAAAAAATCCATCGGATTTTGTGGGATCCCAACTGGATTTGGTGGGATCCAAATCTCCTAAAAATAAAAAAAATTAACTCATAAAAAAAAAAGAAATAACCCTCCATTTTAAAGAAAAACAACTTAACAACTTAAAACCAAATAAGCTCGTGAATAGGTGTCAAGGGCTTAAACAAATTATTATTTTTTTTTATGGGGAAGTTATTGTTTTTTTTTATAAACGGGTTAGTGTTTTTTTTGTAAGGCTTATAATTATGAAAGCCAAAGGAGGAGGTTATTTTATTAATTATGGTGGTTTTGACCATATTAGCCAAATTTATGTATAAAAGGGGGTGATGTGATAGAATCTTTATGCTTTTTTTGTGGAGAGATAATTCAGATGTTTTGAGAGAAAATTTATGCTCTTTTGAGGAATTTTTGGAGAACTTTACAAGGTGATATTACACCAAGAATTGTAAAGAGTTGTGAGTGAGATTGTGAGGAGACTAAGCTTGGAGAATTGTAAGAAGGCATTTCCAAGTGCTTGGAAATCTTAATAAAGCGGTCCAACATTGAGAAGCGGGCCCGAAGACGTAGTCCTCAAGGATGAACTCTGTTATCAAACTGTTTGTGTCTCTCTTCCATCTCTTTCTTTTTCTCATTTATTTCGGTGTTATGTTCTCTCATGAATGTTATTACAGATAACTAATTAAAAGTGTTTGAAAGCATAACTTAGTTTCATAATCTCAAGAGTTTATTGTATAATCACGCATTACTATTGTGATTGGGAATTAAATCTGTAATTGGATTAAGTTTTGGAAAATTTTAATGTCCTAGTTTACAAATCATTTTTGGTGCCTTAGAAGATGGTTTTTTGAGTTATAGTGTACAGTAGAGTAGTTTGGATGTATCGGGTGTGTACATTCTTTAGGTGGAAGTTGTTGCAAAGGAGTTTCCTAGATTTCAGAGTGTTTGAGTAATATTATAGATCATGTTCAAGCTTGGTGTGTGGTTCACAAGTCATCCTTGGATTTGAGGAAGCGTGTACTTAAAATTTCAATGGTGTTTGCATAGGTAACGACTGACCTGGTGTTTACATTACTCGTGATGGATAATTATTATTTGTAGAAGTGTGTGGTTGAGTGGTGTTATAGATTTGGGTCCCTATTAAGGTGTGATGTGGTGCGCTTTCACTTCTATCTACCACAGAAGTGTTTTGGCAGACCTAATTTGGATTTGCATGGTTGATGTGCATAGCCGACCTTGGAGAAGGGTTTCAAGGTTGACAATGGTACGTGCATGAGTTGAGTTGTTGAAGGATAAAAAAATAGATAAGTGAGATGTGAATGATGCAAAGTGCAAAGTGTTAGAATGATAAATTGAGAAGTGCATTGTGAAATTTCATGTGTTATTTTGTTGGATACAGTGAGCAGAAGGTGGCTACAATTCTTCAATCATGCTATGAAGGTGTTGATGTCATTGTGGTGGATTATTTGTTGCATTGAGATGCCTTTCTTTGTGTAACACTCATTCTCTCTCTTCTTTTATATTCTAGTAGTAAGCCTTTCTTCTTTGGGTAGTCATCCCTCCAATAGTGAGCCCTATTGTATTCAATGTTGATATTACTTTTATTGTGAGCTAATCCTCACTGTGGTTTTTTACTTCTTGGGTTTTCCACATAAATCTAGTGTTCTCTTGTGTATGGTGTTAAGTTGTTTCAAATTTTTTTATTTTCTTTTCATGTTAAATCATCATAATAGATAAATAAGGTTTTATTGAATGAATGTGGATCTGAATGTTAATGAGGGTTTTGAAGTTTGAAGGTACAACTAATTCACCCCCCTTCTTAGTTGTCTTGTGCATTCAACAAATAATGTAATATATTTTAGGAATTGGACCATTGGAAAATGAAAGAGAAACTTTCTAATTAATTCTTTGGAAATGATAATTAATTTATTGTAATTAGTTTAATTGTAATATAAATTATTTCATTAGTTATATAAATGAGAAGGAAATTATTTAAGAATTGAATATATATATATATATAATTTTAATCGGTAAAATAAAAGGAAAAATAGGAAATTGAAACAAAAGTGAATAAGAAAATGGAAAGGGAAAATGGAGTCAAAAGGAATAATATTTTTAATTCGTTCTCATATTTTTACAAAATTACTCTCACAAATCCTCTCCCTCTTGAAAATAGAAATGGTTTAAATTTCTTGAGTGTTAGATTACCTTAGCTTGAAATTGGATTCCAAAGGAAGGATTGAAAATGTGGTTTTTTTTTTGGATTGCTTTTCAAATTTGGATTTAATTGAAAAAAATTGGCATTTTTGTGAGCTCCAAAATTGAGGTATTTCACTTCATTTATCTTTATTTTTTAGCTCTCTCAATTTATGTTTGCAATTTTCAATCTTGTGGTAGCATATTGCCTACATTCTAGATTGATTTCTTACATTATGGTAAAGTCGGTTTCCTATTATTATTTTTTATAATTCCATTTTTAAGCCAATACTATGGAAAAAAAATTAAGAAATTGGAAATTTTAAAATTGAGTATAAAATAATTATGTTATGCATGTATGAATCAAAAAGGTATTTTTAGTTTTTGGAAATTTTTTATTTTTGGAAAAGTTAAAAATTTAAGCATTCAATGAAGGAGGATTTGGGAATTTGTTAGTTTTTCATGTGTAAAATTCCTTGGAAAATTTTAATTTTAGAATGATTTTGAATACATTTTAATGAGAGAGAATAAGTATCCTTATTATTATATTTAAAATATTTTGAGGCTATGTCCAAATTATTATCCCAATTATGTTACCTTAAATTTTGTGCCACATTCAAATAGTGTTTTGGTGTTATACACCTAAGATTACAGTACCTAGAGGGAAAGAAAGGAGTAGTTCTTGATTTTGTCTCAAATCTAGAAGTATTTTAAGGCTAAAATGGGCGAGAGTTATTTATCTAAGTAGTACCTAAAGAAATTTACTAGGTGTTGGTGTTTCCAACTGATTGTCTAGGTTTTCCTAAAGATTAGTTAATTCTTATGTTCAAAAACCTTAGGTCAGTGGCCAATGAATAAGAGAAATTTCTTATAGTTTTCTCTTCTACACTTTAGGCTTTACAAAACCAAGGTGGGTTCCCCTATAACATCATTCGAAAATATAATAGTTCCTTGTAATGATGCCTTTGATAACACATTCTTCGCACTAAACTATAAAAGGTATGCCTAATGGGATAAATCATCTTCAAAACCCTCTATATGCTCTGTATTACTTTGTAGTGTAGACTTGAGCATAAAATAGTGAAAATATAGTAAAATTAAGATTTTGATTTTGTATTTTTCATTTGATTCTATCTCAACCTTAAACTTTATGAATCATTTTGGCCAGTGCCTCATCCACAATAGAGTCAAGAAATGAAGTAAACTCCTACAACAAACCAGCTCATGGCTTCTTACAATCTCATTTCCTTACAATGAGAAACCAAAAAAAGATCAATGTTATCACACTACTTACAAATCCATACTACAACCACACAATCTCTAATGAATAAATTGTAAGAAAAATTATTATATTCCTTGAATAGAAGCTAACAATTCAAGCATCCATAACACAAGACATGGTATGATAACTAGAAAAAACCCTTGATTATATTGATTCAAAAGATAGTGTGTACAATATTGGAGAGTATGATAGATTAATACTAAAATTTGAGACCATACAATGAGTATTCATGTCATCTATTGTTTTTACAGAGTAAAACTACAATATTTCTTCTTTGAGTTTTAGAGGAGTTGTCTATACAACCCAACTCTATACAAAGACTTACAAAAACTAAGAATCAAAACCTTTCAAATGAAAACAAAACCTACCTTTATAGATCAGACATAACTAAAAATTTATGTCCAAGAAGCAAAAACAACACTCAACACTCATACACTTGCATTGAATGTTGCCCAAAAGTGCACCCAAAATCCCTCATGAAATCAACAATTATGGCATGGGAAAAGTCAAAGGGGACAACAACAACAATAAATGAGTATATGGGTGTCACAAAATCCACTTGTAGAAGTTAGGAGGTGCATTAAATATTGTCCTTGAAGCCCCAAAATTGGATCAAGTATTTGATAAAGTCCTTCAAGCATTAGTTACACCATCATGAAAAAAATGTCAATCCATGGTATTGTCGAGCCTTTGAGCCCAAAATAAATACTAAACTTAACATTAAAAGGTCCAAAGTTGTGAACAAAGCATCTTTGTCAAACATCGAGCATCGGATCTGTAGAGTATTACCTTCCATGGGGAAGATAGCATCAAGAATGTAAAAACACCAAGCCCCAAAATAATACCACCATTGGGCATCAGGCATTGGGCCTTAGGTCTACCGCTTGATGGAAGGACATGAAGATGAAGGGATAAATACAAGGATTTAAAGAATGTAGAGGGGAAGAAAACTTCAGGAATTAGGAGTCGAGAAGATGAATTACATCCTACCACAGAGTTTGGTAGAGGGGAAGACAAAATTCTAACATCTAAAAGACTGAAAGGCTCACAATGTTGGGGTCAGGGGTTGGGAAAAACAATTGCATCTTATGAAAATAAAGGTAAGAGTTAAAGAGGAAGGATGATTACTAAAAATCCAAAACCTTGAGACTTATCTATTTTCAAAGGATTAATCAAGATTTTGGTGACCAAGGAAAATGATTAAGGCCCACGCTTGGGATGAAAGGATGACAAGAGGAAGAGAAGAAGGTTGGTCCCCAAAGTCTAAAAATTCATGACTTAGGAAAATCTTGAAAGACCTAATCAGGACTTCGGTGATCAGAGGTATTACCCTTTAAATTTTGAAACATGCAATTTTCCTCCCTTAAAATTAGAATGGTCTTCATTTCATGCCTTTAATTCATTTTTAGTCATGGTCCTTACAAGTTTTATAACATTTGTCGCTCAACCTTATGATTTCATAATCTAGTCGCGAGGTTCAAAAGTTGAAGAATAATCCAATGACCCGATCCTTCTTTCTACCCATCCTTTCCTAATTGATTGGTGTGTCAAAAGTTCTTGAAATCTTAGAACCCGCGACATGCAGTTCTATGGTTTGGATTTTTTTCAATCCCATGACTTTTCAAGCAATCTCCTTGGTTTTTGAATGCCACTAGCCCATTTAATTACTTGTACAGCATATCATGTGGTTGTCTTTTCAAGAGTTATGAAATGATAACTTAATCTTAAGGCATGCTCCTCAAGCAATGGTGCATTAATTAGACCTCTTTAATATTAAGTGTAATGGAAGCTCACTAAGGTGGCAACATGAAATTGAAAAATTACAGATCATCATTACCTACCAACATAATTAAATAAGATTGCTTACAGAGAAGGTGGTAGTACTATTGAGTCATGTTTTCTTATCAACCAAGGAAAATTTGAAATGGGATTTCCTGCGACCAATGAAACATGGGATATTGAACATATTCCCATCCTACAACCTGACTTGAACTAGCCCAAGGAGGAGAAAATTGATATTATTTCCCAATTGTGCACACTTTCCTAGAAGGAGAAGACTAGTTACCCCCAATATCACAAGGTAATCTTAGTCCTAGAGGAAGATGAGGAATGTGTTGAGCTACGCAACCTTTTAATGGAGATACAACTAGATATGGAGAACACCCGACCACCTACGACAGTTTAACTCTCTTGCTTTCCATGGAATCTTTTTGTAATTAGTGGTGGTAACCCAATTTTGGTGTAACGTAACTCTTTTCGTTTAAGGTCACTTTCTTTAGAAGAGTTATTCTAAAGACCGTTATGAATAGTTATGTTTAGATACATTTTTGGCTTGGAAAATTCTATAAAGAGGGGGGCAATTTTGGGGGGAAAGGGAAAAGTAGCTAGGTTATCTTTTCAGATAGTTTTGTTGTACGAAGATATGGAGTCTGTGAACTCATGTTTTGGCTTAAAGAAATAAAGGAGATATTTTTGAATCTTTGAATTTCTTAATGTTTTCTTTAATGGCAATGAATTGTGTTTCCTTGTGATTATTCCTTAATGCTATTCTATTATAATGGACTGTATATGCATTTAATTATAAAAGCTTTCGATTTGAATTAAATTAGCTCTTGAAAGGAATTTGTTGTTCTTTCTTTCCTTGGATATCCTTCATTGGTGTAGGGAAGATGAATTTTGTGTCATTTACCTACATTTACTTAATCATAGGTTTGACCTTTTGCATCTATTTCATGGTTATGGGTAGGTGTTAGTTGTCCTTTTTGATTTCTGGTAAAAATCATACCTAGTATTTCAATTCATTGTAAATCATTTGAAGGTAGTTTTGCCTTGTAAAACAAGCAGAACGCTTGCAACAATTATTGTAAGTGTCTCAAATGTTAGTCAGACTGTCACTGTTATGGGAAAATGGAGTATAAACTAAAGTTACAAATTTTTCAACCAACAAGAGGAGGAAATAAGGCTTATGAAGGGGAAGAGACAAGGGTTAAAGGTTAAGGTCAATGGAAAAAACCCAAAACACAAGAAAAATATAGAATAAAAGGTGGAGGAGATGGAGGATCAGGAGAGATAGAGGAGGCATACAGGTATGTAGGTAAGCAAAAACTTGAAAGTATAAAACATTAACACAGCCAATTTGGGGACTTGGAAATGGGATCTCTTGGCTCTAACTTTGAAAGGAGATTTTGCAACTTATAGAAGTTCCTAAGCATGATGCACCATTGAAAAATTCTCTAATCAGATATAATTGATGGGCATCACAAGGGAACTGGCACAAGTTGAAAATAGTGCCACTAGTGGCTCTAGTTGGGAATGCATGCTTTAATGAAGGATGGTGAGATTCTAGATCTTTGGGAGAGTAGACCAGGTGCTAAATTTATAGATCTTAGATATTTCCCAACCCAAAAACCTCATTTGGTGGCTCTAGGCCGCCAAATGAAAAGGAAATCCAATGCTTTCCTCTATCAAACACCAACATATCAAAGGAGTTGATCTCCTTCAACCCATAATTTTTTTGTCACACCATAGAGTTAAAGATAACCTCATTCCTACAAGCATAAACATATGATTACCTTTGGAAAAATTAATACTTGCTCCATGTTTGACCCTATTGTTGCATGATAACCACATAATAGAGACCACCTCACTACCACATATTATATTTTTTGATTTTTTAGTTGGCGGTGGTAGAACTTGAAAAACTAGGTCAACACCACATGAAACCATGGTACTTTCATACTTGTTTACCTCCTCAGATGAATCAAGGAAAAAGAGAATGCCTCTAATTCATAATGTAAAGAAAAATATGCCTCTTCATCATGTTGACTTGTAGAGGGAAACACATCCTCAAACAATTCAAACTAAAAACTTTAAACCTCAAGCATATGAGAAACATGAGCAGCCAAAAAATCACCAACCTGGAGAACTTGTTATTTATCATCATCACTACAAGATGCATGTTGGGCCCAAGTGAAGTTCTCAAGTTCAAGGACATTGACATCCATACTATGATAAGTCATATATTCATCACAAAGGAATGTGTCATACTCAATTTCACTCGAAATGGGGACCATGGATGACCAGCATAGCTTGGGGTCATCTATGCTAATGTAAACTTCATTAGCACATCCATCCATATTATGAAACACTTTGTGTGAAGAGCTACACTCTTCATATTGTCTCTTTGTTTCAATTTCTTGGTAATATTTTGAAACACATGTGCCATAAAAATCAGACCTATGACACACATCTATCATGTTTATTTCAACAAAATTTCCCTCCCATGACTCACTTGAACTACACTACTCATGAGGAAGACTATGAGTTGCACACCTTGAAAAAGGGTTCTCACATGCATCCATGTGATTAACACAATCATACTCTTCAAGTGCAAACTCATCATAAAAAAACATCAAATGTACCAAAATTTATCTCTACATTTTCATCTTCATGTACAACTACATCTATGATAGCCTCATGAAAACAATCAATGACAATTTCAAAATCAAAAAAAGGAACAAAAGAATGTAAGAGATAAAACAAGAAAGATGTTTCTTGTTCACCACTTACATCACCAACATATGCATGCTCTGCATAATCAACTACCTAAATAGATTCATTCAATGAATCTCTTGTATGCACATCCTCTTCTCTATCCACACCACTACAACAAATAATAGGGTCATACTTATCACTCAGACTAGTAATCATCATTTATTTATTTATTGCAACTCCCCATAGATGATTTCTCTAGCTAAAGGGAACTACACTCTTTGTCACCTTCATCTGATACAAAGAGTTGGTTGTATATTTCTATAGTTTCAACATCAATAAAAGGCATGATTTTAGCTATTTCTTTAATCACATCATGCCTTACATCTTGGTTTCTTTGACTACAACCTTCAACTACACGTACTTCCTCTATGGGTTGCTTAAAAGCATAATCCATACCTTCATAGGATGCATTATTACTTTTTGCTATACCATCTGGACTTTCATTAACAATCTTAGAAAAAGTATGTGTCAATTTCACAAGACAACTGAGAGGGTGGGGTGAATCACTTGTACCTTAAAACTTCAAAACCATCATAAACATTTAGATCCACATTCATTCAATTAAACCTTAATTTTTTATAATGATTTAGCATGAAAAGAAAATAACATAAACTAAACAAATCAACACAATACACAAGAGAACACTAGATTCACATGGAAAACCCAAGATGGAAAAAACCACAGTGATGATTAACTCACAATATAAAGTAATATCAACACCGAATACAATAGGGGTCACTTCTAGAGGGATCACTTCCCAAGAGAAAGAAAGGATCACTACTAGAATAAAAAAGAAGATAGAGAAGAATGTTACACAGAGAAATCAATCTCAATGCAACAAGAAAATCCACCACAATGTCACCATCACCTTCACAGTTTGAATGAAGATTTGTAGACACCTTCTGCTCATTGCATTTAGTAATCTAACACATGGAATCTCATACTATACTTCTCAAATTCACACCTCACAACTCTACAATTCACATTATACTCATCTTTCTTGTCTATCTTGTCATCCCACAACAACTCACCTCTTATTTATACCATCTTCAACCTTGAAACCATTGTCCAAGTTCATATATGCACCTCAATCATGAAAATTCAAATAATTTCAGCACCAAAATATTCTCGTGGTGGAAAGGAATGAAGGTGGACCATAAACCTTAGCTATGACCTAAATCCACTCATACATTCCAAGCCATGCTTCCACAAATTTTGTAAGTAGTGTAAAAACCCAAGGTCGACTGAACCTATGTTAACACCATTGACACTTAAGTGTATGCTTCGTCAAATCCAAAGATGACTCACAGACAACACATAAAACTTGAACATGATCTAGAATATTCCACAAACACCTTCAAATCCAATAAACTCCTTCACAACAACTTTCACTTGAAGAATGTACCCACCCAATATACTCAAACAATTATGTCATATAATGTAACTCAAGAAACTAACTTCAAAGCACCAAATCTTGAAAAAATTCATCTGAAGAGAGATACCAACACTATTAGCACACCTTCAGATCTGCAAGACCTAAAATCAAGTTGTGGAGAAATGCAGAGCAAAAACATTTCTCCCAGAAACCTCTACAATATATAGTTCACACACTAGTGAACACAAATTCTTTTGCACAATGATCTAGCACACCAAATTATGTATATAACACCTCTAAACACCTCTGATCAACATATTTGAAACATACAATCAGATCTTCAACCTAGAAGAAATGCGAAGCAACACCAAAACACTACTTTGCAACCCAAAACAACACTACAACTCATTGTTTCCTCTTTTTATCAAATTTTCTCAAAAGAACTTGGAAATCAAGCACTAGAGACACATCCTCATCATCTTAAGTGCTTCAACACTACAAAACTAACTGCAACCTATTAACTCAACCATACATCCATAGACCAAATATTATATAAGCAAAACCAGAGGTTGACACTAGTAGCTTACTAATGACAACATAATGCAACTAATCAAAACATAATTAATGCAACAACATAGACAACACCAACAACTACACATACTCTTGCAACAATATTCTTCTCATCAATGACAACACAATCTTGTTGGCATCAATGACAACACCAACTACTCATACTTGCAACAATCTCTCCCTTTGCCATTATGGCAACACATGATGTGAAAACCATCAACAAAAACATAACAACTTTGCTCTCTCAAAAAGTGATACCAAATTGAGATATGTTTTATCCTTGAATGCATTATTGGATTCTTTGAAATATTGATAGAACTTGTATTATCACAAAAGATAGAAATTGGTTCATCACATACCATTCTAATATCCTTCAATGTATTCTTTATCCACAATACTTATGTGCAGCAAGATACTATTGTAATGTATTCTGCCTCTATAGTAGATAAAGATAATAAATCTTGGTTCTAACTTAGCCACGACACCAATTTGCATCTAAGAAAGAATGCACCACCACTTGTACTTTTTTTTTTTCATCTACACACCCTACCCAATCTGCATATGTGTAAGCACTCAAAGTGAAATCAATGCCCTTTGGATACCATAAACCATGATCCGGAATGCCCTTCAAGTATCTAAATATTTTTTTCACTACTACAACATGTGAATCTCTAGGATCTTCTTGAAATCTAGCCACAAGACAAACTGCATGCATGATATCTAGTCTAGTAGTAGTTAGATATAATAGTGCTCCAATCATTGATCTATACTTGCTCTAATCAACCTTAGGAGATTCATCATTCTTGCTCAGCTTGCAACTAGTAACCATAGGGGTATAGACCAATTTAGAGTCTTCCATTCCAAACTTCTTCAACATTTCCTTGACATACTTTGATTGTTAAATGAAAATGCCTTTATTTGTCTAATTTATTTGCAATCCAAGGAAGAAATTCATTTCCCCAAACATAGGCATTTCAAACTCTTTATGCATTTCCTTTGTAAACTTCTTGCACATAGCTTCATTGCCTCCAAACATTATATCATCAACATATAAAACCATAATCAATATTTGATCTTTTTAAACATTAAAGTAAAAATTGCTATATGTGGTACCTTTATTGAATCCTTGTTGTATCAAGTATCCAACCTTGCATACCAAGCTTTAGGAGCTTGCTTCAATCCATATAATGCCTTCTTCAATTTGCAAACCATATCTAGTTTTTCTGATGACTGAAATCCTTTTGGTTGTTCTATGTATACCTCTTCTTCCAATTCTCGATTCAAGAAAGTAAACTTTACATCCATTTGATAAACTTTAAAATTATTTTGTCCTAAAAAAGCCAAAAACATCTTGATAGCTTCCATTCTTTCCACCAGAGCAAATGTATCTTTAAAATATATTCCTTAAACTTGTGAATAGCCCTTACACACAAGATTTTCCTTGTTCCTTACCACTTCTCCATTCTTATTTAGTTTGTTTCTGAATACCTACTTAGTTCTAATCATATTTTTGTTTGCTGGTCTTGGGACAAGTTCCCAAGTCTGATTCTTCTCAATCTGCAACAACTCTTCTTCCATAGCATTGATCCAATATTCATCTTTGCATACCTCAATTATTGTTTTAGGTTCAACTTCAAAAAGTAAACATAGATTTACCTGTTCTTCAACAACTTTCCTTCTTGTCATTATACCTCTTCTCTTATCTGCAATGATTTGTTCTTCAAAATGATTCTTCTACACATACTTAAGGAGTTTTAGGAGTCTTTTTGGAGCTTTTTCCTCTTCAATTTGCACTTCTTTTTCTTTACTTTTTCTTCTTCTCTACAAGAATATTCATCCGATTCATATCCATCTATCCCCACTAATTTTTTTTGTAAATTTTCATCAACCTTGACACTTGCACTCTCAAAATTCTTTCTCAATCTCTTGTTGTAGCATTGGTAAGCTTTGCTTCTAGTAGAATATCCAAGGAATATACCTTCATCAAACCTTGCATCAAACTTTCATAAGTTATTTTCATCTCTTTTGATATAGCATTTGCTTCAAAACACTTTGAAGTACTTGATAGTAAGCATCCTTCCATACTATAGCTCATAGGGAGTCTTTGTGATGTTTTCTCTTGCTTGAACTCTATTATGTATATAAATAGCACTATGAATTGCTTCTCTCTAGTAAACTTCCAGTAGATTTTCTTCTTTCATCATTGTCCTTGCAACTTCTTGAATATTCCTATTCTTTCTTTTAACTAGTCCATTCTGGTGAGGAGTCCTAGGGGTGGACAAGTACCTCTTATAGACACTTAAAATTGTCCTAAATGATATTACACACTCAAATCTGGTCGCCAACATCATTTCATTCTAAAATTCATCCTCTTTTCACCTATTATATTAAATAAGCCTATTTATTTAATTAAATACATCTTTTTCATCTATTAATCTAATTAATTTAATTAGGTTAATTCACCCCCTTTCACATTCACCTCTCATCCTGTTTAATTGAATAATATAAATTATTTGATTTAAACACCTTGTGTTCTCTCATTTAATTGAATAATCCTAAATTATTGAATTAAATGTCATTTGCATCTCCTTTTTATTAAATAAACTAACTATTTAATGATAATCCCCATATTCCTCAACTTGCACAATTAAAACTTTATTTTAATTAACTAATTACTAATTTTCCACACCCATCCACTTGCATACAGAATATTCCCAAGGAATATTCTTTTATTTGGCTCCAAAAATTGAATATTATTTCCTAACAAATTTTGTAACAAACTTTTAAAGTTGTTAGAAAGTGTGTTTGTTTGAATCATTGTGAGCCCTTGATAGTTTCTTTGATCCATGTGATTTTTTATTCTCATCCATTGATGAGAATCCTTGATCCATGTCTTCAACTTTCTTTCCATCTTGACCATCGATTGATCCTTCTCATCTTGACCCTTGATTATTCATTTTCTCTCCTATAAATACCTCACATTTGGAGAGAAATGGATCCACTTCCATCAAAGAAAAGTTATGTTGCTCATTTGAATACTATCTTTATTCATCCTTGCATCCATTATCAAGCTTTTTCATCATTTACATCCATCCATAGCATAGTTTTATCAAGTTTAGCTTAAGCTTTCATCAATGGAGTTTGAATAGATGCTCACATTATCCAAGGTATTGGGAAAGGGTCGTTATTCCATATCAATACAACACCACTCCTCCAATGGGATAAGGTTTGGATTTCTAGATTAGGTTTTTTTTATGCTTTCATGTTCATTTCATACTTAGTTTAATGGTTTCTTAGTTTTTGAAGCTTTCGAGCATCTCATTGGGATAGTAGCTTAGTGGGTTAAATATAACTTAAATTCATATGGATCTGGTGTATTTAACTATTGTTATGATTACAATAAAGTCTCGAAGACTCATGGACTTGTTGAACTTCTGAATCATTCTCAAAATCAATGGTCAAATTGATTCCTCTTATTCTTCTATCTTCTTTCCATGCTAACATGGTATCATGGCAATCAACAAAAATCATAAATACATCTTCCCTACATCCACAAGCCATTAGTATACATACATCCTGCATATCGTCTCATAAAGAATAACATCATCATATGGGAAAATACAAAAGGAAAATTGTATCCACCTCATAGCATGTCATAGGAAGATACTAAAAAAGAGCATGAAACATCCATTGCATTACATCCATAACATGTCATATACAAACATCACATCATCGCTCATATAATCTCATAAAGCATTAAATAAGGAAATGCATCCATAACATTAACATCTATATTCATCCATATACATGTGCATCCATACATAAATCATGAAATAAATACATCACATCACCAATCATAGGGCATCACATCATAAATCAAATCGGTTCATCTCATATATATATATCAAAAATGAATGACATGGTACAGATATTAGATTCAATGTGTAATTATCATCAAAATTACATTTACAAGAGGATATCAAAATTGAGTCGATGAAGTTGTGTATACATGTACCAATCAGGCTATACATCCAAGAAAATTTCTATGATAGGGTGTTATATGTGGCTTTGACAGTCATCATGATGGGAACCTGACTGATGTTGACCAATAGATGGGGCACCATGGGATCCACTTGGTGCCACCATACTCCTCTGGGAAAAATTAGGCTATCATCGATGTTGAAGGCACTCCATATGGTATAAAGTCTTGTAATATTAGGCCTCCTACATGGCCATCATGTACATATGTGTTGGGACCATCTCACCCACTTGTCTTTGTGCATGTTGCATAGCAACCTCCAACTATTGCCTACATCATATCTATTGGGCTAAGGCTATATATGACTCTTGCCTCAATTGTCATAGCCTATGGCTGCTGTTGTAACCAATATCTCTCAACCATAAGGGCATGGATTTGTATGTCTTGGGGATCTTTCCCTAGTTGTTGCCATGGATGTTGTTGATCTTGTTGTGCTAGTGGTGGTGGCCCTAGGATCTATCCCACTATCTACTCCTGCTAACCCTGATCTTGACGACTGTGATCTTGAGGAGGTTTTTGCTCATCCTATTGTCATCCTCTTCCTACATCTTTGCCCTGACCTATGCCTCTACCTTGAGGATATCCTCCCACTAGATCTGTCAAGCGTATGGGATGTACCCGCCATGCATTTGTTGTCCCCACATCAAGCGATCCCTGATCATACACCCAAGCTTGTACAACCAGTTGTCTAAAATCCTTTATGGCTACCTGAGGCAAAATCTAAGGACCTCAAGCTACCTCTCTATGTTCCTAAGAAAAAATAGTTGTGTAATCATCTAGGGGTACATCTTGTACCTCCCTAAACTATCGCGCAATGCGGTCTGGAAGATATCGCTTGATCATGGTATGCTCTTTGTAGACACTTAAAAAATAATCCTGATTGATATTATGCATCTGATTCTGATTAATTAACATCACTTCTTCCTAAATCCCTTTGGAATAACCAATTAATTAAATAATCATTATTATTTAGTTAAATTCATCAATTTCTACTATTAATCAAATAATTAACTTTATTAGATTAATTCACCTTTCTTCTAACTAATTTTCATCATATTTAATTAAATCCCCCTAAATTCCTCTTCTTTGATTAAATAAATCAAATCAAATTTCACAACCCCCTAACCCATCCAAGTAAATTAATTTTGAATTAATTAACCCTAAGCTACTTGCTAATTCTCATTAACAAATCCTCTAGCTTTTAACTCCACCTTGGTTGAGCAAACCCACAGTCAACTAACCAGGTTGCACATGAAATTCATTTCTTTTAATTATCTAATTACCCTATTTATCCTCATAGTGGCATAGTCCTAGGAATATTCCTCCCAACCACCCCTTGATTCAATTTCCCTCTAAAAGCCTCTTACACCCCCATAAATACCTCTTACAAAGGCATTTACTCCCTCTTACATGCCATCTTGTCCCTTAAATTCTCTTACATTCTCAACAACATTCCCTTACATCTTCAACCACAATCATTTATTCCTCTTACATCCTCTTTACTCACACATTCCCCAAAATGTGCTCCACCTTCAACCATTATCCTTGTGACAAGTGTCACATTCCTATTAGCTCCCTTTTTATCCCACATTCACCAATTTTACCTCTTCTTCAACCCTTGAGTCCTATAAGTAGAAGCCTCTTCTTTTTGAAATGGATCCACAATCTCAAGAAATTTTACTAAATGCATTTCTCACTCATTTCATCACATCTTAGTTAGTTTTTATCATCTTTCGGAGTATCTTATGCACTTGGAATTATCTACATCACTGGAGTTTATCAAAGCGATTGGGAAAGGGCTTCTTTCCACATCAAAGGATCACCAATCCCCTTATGGGATGGAGGTTTGGTTGATTTAGTTGATTACATGATTATCATTTGCTTACTTTCACGCTTTCACTTCATGTTTTTTATCTTTGTTTAACCAAGAATCTCATAGGGAATACTTTGTTTGTATTTCTAACATGACTAACCATTTTTTGTTTCTTTTTTTGGTATATTGCAGATTAGGCAGTCACATTTTGATGCTAGAAGGAGGGCTAACCTTTTTATTTTGACAATTTGGCTTGAAATTGACATTTTTTGCAGCTACAAAAAGGCAACGCCACCCTTGGTTCATACAATGTCGCCTTTGCATTCAACGTTGCCTTTGCTTGCACACAAAGTACCACTTACACTTTTAGAATTTCTTTTGTTACGTCACATCACCTTTGAACGTTCTATTGCATCGCCTTTGCACAAGTGTCGCCTCTGTCTTCTTAGCCAAGCTACTAAATTTTGCTTTCTAACAGACAGTCCCCTCTGTTACAATGTCGCCTTTATTTTTACCATAGCATCGCCTTTGTATTTAGAGCCACCTTTGTCGGCCCATAGATCATTTCCTTTGTTTCTCAATGTCTCCTTTGCAAAAAGAGGAAGAAAATTAACTTGGAAAACCAAAATCATTTGTTAATGCTCATTGTAATAGCTTAGGCTTCCCATTTTGCTCTTCATTTTCTATTTTAGGACCAACTAGCAATACTTTGGGCTTAAAATTAACCATCTACTTAATCTTTTCAAGTTGGACTAAAATTGAACATTAGAAACTTACTAGACATTGCTATATGGGCTAAAATTGAACAAGGCAAATTCACACTCAGTTTTTGGTGCTTAAAATGAACTCACCTTTACTTTGGGGATTAAAAAGAACTTGTGTCTTCTTTGTTTTATGGTTTTCAATTATTTTCATTTGAATGTGTATGCAAAACTTTCTCTTGCACCACTCGGTGATCTTGAGAATCAAAAGCATTCATTTGACATTTGTTTTCTAATCACCCACATATTTTAATTTGGACTAAAATGAACCCCATGCTAGTGTGAGGAAAAGGCGTGGTGTGTGTTCCCTCCTTGTGCTTTACACGGTCTAGGAGTTTGAACTACAAATGTACTCTCTTGATTTTGTTGTACCTTTAGAGGGCCTACCACCTCGCTTTGAAAGGTGGGAATGACCCAAGCGGTAACAGGCTAAATCCAAGCTCTTTCAAGTCACTATATAAAAATGTGTTTGTGACGAAAGTCACAAATAACATGTGTGGATGTGTCATACCAATAAGTGTCACCCTTAGTATCTGTGTGATACATTAAAATATCTTCTTAGGAAGAGACTGGGAGGCCTCTTGATTGATCGTAATCTTTAGCTAATCTTGTAGTGTGTATGGCCACCTTGAACAAAAGTCCTTATTACAAACCAATTTTTAGGACCAAAAACCTTTATGCTTGCTAGTGTAAGAACGATCGTTTTGAAGCTGCCCCACATTTGTACTATTCAAAGTTGAAATAGGAAAATCCTTAGGATCTTCGGATCTTCACTATTTTGAGATTTGGTGGTCCTCAGAAGTGTGTGTCTTGGAGGGGATCCAATGTCACCAAATCTCTAGATGTTCGCTTTGTCTTAAGGTGTTTGGAGATATTCGAGTGGTGACTCAACAAGTAGTATCTTTGCAGCTTAGGATTGTGCATTTTGCATGTCATTTGAACACATCTCTTGACTCTCAAACATTGGAAATAAACATTTAGGTAATCATCAAAATTTTAAGCCCTTTGGAAAGAGTGAAAATCTTTGAAGAGTTCAATTATTACTGCTCGTCCCTAGGGATTTTATCCTTAGATGATTTTAAATACTTGGGCTCATATCTCCATTTACTCTCTTCAAAGTCAACCTAGGGAAACTATGGCCTTGACTCTTTGATTTTCACATAATGGACCTTGTGGAATGAAAAGGAGCTAACATATAGAGATTTAGTTTGGAATTTAAACAAGATGAGTTGATGTGGTAAAAAGAATCCATTTTAATCAAGATAAAAAGAAAATTGAACCCCACACATGTTCTTGTCTTCATGATTTCTTGCAAAGTCAAAATTCAAAATGAAGGTCCACTTATCATCACTTCAAACATAGGCATCTTAGTCCAAAAGCTCTCAAAAAACACCTTTTAGAACTTCACCAAAATAGAGACAGATTGGTATACAACTTCTATAAATGTGCTTCGAGGAACAATCCAGATTTGTATGTATTCTTTTTAAGTCAAAATGTTGGTCTTTTTCATGATCTTGAACCTATCTAATTCATTGGTTCTATAGGATTTGAGATATTTGGAGGTCTATCATGTTCTTCAACACCTTGTTCTTGTAACAAAGTATTTCTAGGTTCATCTAGGATCAAAACCAACACTTCCATTTGTCACAACATTTACCAAAACCCATCTCACAAAAAAACTTTTATAAATTTGGAAAAATCATCTATGCTAGACTTTTGGTAAATCCTTAGATCAAAATAAAAATCATCTTATTTGGCTAGGTATGTGGGAATGAATCATTTCTCACATTTTTGGTTAAATTGTCACCCTTTTTGGACAAGTTCATCCTATGATCACATCTAACATCTTGGGATCTACAAGTTCATCATCCAAATCAAACCAATCAAAATAAAAAAATCCTAAGGTCTAGTATTTATCCAAAGTTCTCAAAAGTTCAAACATCCATACCATTCACCCTTCATTTATCACATCATCATTATTTGATCCTTAAACACATCCTAGAATTTATTTTTGTACCTAAATTTAAATCAACCAAAGGAGTTGAAGGTTCACCCACCATATTCCTAAAATTTTATCCCAATTTTATGGTCCAAACAAGGTCACAACACAAGAAGATCATGGATCAAAACAAAGAAACATCAACCTCAAGTGATTTAAGTCAAATTGAATTCAACCCTAGGGTATCTATCAACCCTCCACTTAATCCCTCTCAACTACCTCAAGACCCTCAAGAGGGAGGATGTCACAAAAAATTTCAAAGAGATGTCCCAAGGTGAAATACTTGAACTAGTCCAAAATCTCGAAACGCACAAACTTGTCAACACAGTCATGAGAATCAATCCAACCCAATACATGTTAGCATTAGCAAAAGAAGGGGTGAAACTCTCTCCTGATTTTGATGTAAGCACCATTGTTGAACAAACATTGGGGAACATACCACAAACATAATTAACACCTTCATTTCCAGGAATCATCCAATCCGTCATTCAACCATCATCATCTCATGCCCCAAGTCAACCTATGATCACAAACAGAAGTTCACTACTCCAAGCCCTTCAAGGGAATCCACTTGTCAACAAACAAAATTTGGAGGCCAACACTGTATTGGGTATGCCAAACACTTGTCCCACAAGAGCCTAAACATCCATATGTGCCACTCATTTCCCATGATATAAACAACACATCCACCTTTCGCACAACACTAGCATACCCTCTAGAAACACAAGGCTCTATCTCCCCAATGTATCACAAGGAAAAGTGGACTTATTTGGACAAGTACGGACCTTCAATGCTTCATCATTGTTTCCACAAGGGAACATGTTACAAATTTTTCCACCATTCCCTATCTTGACATCATCATCCACACCAATTCAAGGTATAGGGAAAATCCCTTCATTAAACACATAAGTCCAAAACCAATCAAATCAATTCAACCCCCCAAACACAAATCAAATCAACACATCCATCATCCCAAATCCTCCAAACATGTCACTGATATCGTAACACCAAGTGGCATCAAACTAAATCTTTCAACAAATCATTGCATCATCTACAACACCTCAAACATCCCAAAATATAGTCTCACAAGGACTAATCATATCAACTACCAATATGAATCTGCCATCTACCATTCAACCCCTCATCATCACTCAAAAAATACCTCAAAAAAAAACCTCAACAACATACTGTCACATCATCTCACACATCCCACAAAATCCCCCACCTCCACCTCCAAATACAAATGTGGAAAATCAGTATAGTATCATATCACAAGCAACACAACAAGCTTACCAAAATGCCTTGCAGAAATTTCAAGCCCAACAAGCTCAAGAGAAAGCTCAAGCACAAGCACAAGCACAAGATTTTCTACAAAAGCAACAACAAGTCACACAACAAACACAACAACAAGTGCAAGCCAAAGTAAAAGATCAAACTCAAGCTCAAGGCTAAGTGCAACCTCAATACCAAGAACAACAAGCACAAGTGCAAGCCTTGTTACAACAGTAAGCCTATCAACAAGCCTTACAACAACACGCACAACAACAAGCCTTGATAGCACAACAACAAGAAACAACACAACAACAAGCCCAACAGTAGGCGTTATTGGCTCAACAACAACAACAACAACAAGAAGCCCAACAACAAGCATTATTGGCACAACAATAAAAATAAGCATACCAACAAGTGTTGCTCACACAATTAAATTCCAACAACCTTTCAAAAACATGCAGCAAAATTCCTTGAACCCAAACATGCAAGCCAACCCATCCTTCCCCCAACAAACCATACCATCCCAAAACATGCAAATCCCACCACCTGATCTACAAAATGATCTCTCCATGTAAGTCAAGTTGCTCTCGCAACAAATACAGGACATACAATCATGAAAGATAGATAAATCACACACACAAGGGAATTTGTGATCCTATCCATTTGATAGAAGCATTGCTATGGTTCCATTCCTACCAAGATTCGAAATACTAAAATTTGAAACATATCAAGTAAACAGAAATCCTGAGGATCACATTTGAGAGTTCAGCGTACATTGTATGGAAGTGGCATAGGATGATTCCTATCTGATGCGACTCTTCCCCCAAAGCTTGGTTGGCCCAACGATGGAATGGTTCTCTCACTTACCCCCTGGAATCAAAAAGTTCCAAGAAATTGTGGACTTGTTCATAGAAAACTATTCATTTAATTTAGGCATTGAAGTGAGCTTGGAAGAAATATCTAGCCTCAAACAAGCTAAGGAAGATATATATGCAACTTTCCTACAATGATGGAGATCCAAGGCCAGCAAAAGAAAATGGTCCATGTCAGAGGAAGAACAAATTGGAACCATCATCTCTAACCTTGAAGGGATCTTTTCCTTCCATTTAAAAATGTAATGCATCAAAACATATGACCACTTGATCCCCAAAGCTCTCAACATCAAAAAATACCTTATAGCACAAGGGGCACACCCATGTACCAAGAAAATTGACCATTGACAAGTTACAATGATAAACCTCACACATGGGCCAAGAATAAGAATGTTACCAATGATGGTGTCGTTGATGCAAAAGTTATTATTAGTGCTCCAAGATAAAAACATGTAACAACAAACATACCCATAACCACAAATAAACACAAAAAACACCCCACAAACCAACCCATCACAACAACAACCCAAAAATCAAACAGTCAGTAACATGAACACTCAAGGGGGACCACCCCCAAAGAAAAAATATCCCCCAAAATGAAAATAGACACCACTAGGGGAAACCATTAAATATGTCATGTAATAGCTAGTACAAGCAAACCTTATCACACTCCCTATTTATGAAATTTTACTAAGAGCCTAAAGTTAAACCATAGTGGTATAATGAGAAGCACCTTTGTGAATTTCACAAAATAAAGGGACACAATATAGCTAGTTGTATGAGACTCAAAAATTTGATCCAAGACCTCATTGACGATAAAGTTATAACCATTCAACAACCAGCAGGGAATCAATATCTCAAGATATACACGAATCCAATGCCAGATCACATTAAAGGGAACAACAATGGCAAAGGAAAGAATTACACAAATGTGAACCACATCTATGGCCATGTTGTAGCATCATTGGATGAATGGGTAACAATTGTCAATATCAAAGGAAATAGAGTCAAGTGTGGAGTCACCACAAGTAATGAAAAAATGTATATCCCAGGACCATCACCACCACCCAAGGCACCACCCGCCAATCCAAAATTGAACCCTAGTGGTTATAGCATCTTGGAACAACTAAAAAAGACCCCCACCCAAATCTCCATCATGGAATTGCTTATAATATCACCTACACATAGGGACATCCTCAAGAAAGTACTGGTTGCATCCTATGTTCCCACAGATCTCGATGCAGACCAATTTCAAGCTATGGTCATACATATCACTACATTGCATCTCCTTAAATTTTCATAGCACAATCTCCAAACCCAACCATCTCATAACCATGCACTCCACCTTGAATTCTTGGTCCATAACAACAAATTCAAAAGGGTCTTGGTGGATGGGGGTGTGGGTTTGAATATTTGTACCCTATAGCTAATAAAGAATTTATGATTTTCAAATGATGTCATTAAAAAAGTAAAAGTTATCACCATCAGGGCCTATGATGATCAAGAACGGGTGTCCCTAGGCACCATTCAACTCCCTATCCAAGTGGGGCCAGTAATCATGGAAACCACTTGCCAAGTCCTTGACCTTGAACTCCCCTACAATATTCTCCTTGGGCATCCATGGATCCATGGGATACAAGCTGTCATATTTACATTCCACCATTGTGTAAAATTTCCTTACCAAAATCAAGAAGTCACGATACACGGAGACCCCAAACCTTTTTATTATTGCAAAAATATGGAAGCCAAATATTACAATATTCCACAAGTTCCAAAAATAATGAAGGACCCACATCCCCTATTTTGACCTAGCCACTTTAGCCTCCACTTTTGAGATGAAGATACCCATCATTCAGAACATCCCAAATTTCAAGGTTGTAATCCAAGATAATGGGTGTTGGGACTATAAATTGAAAAAGAGTGCCTTTGTGATAGGAGAGTTACCTCAATCTCCTAGATCTCATGGAAAACCACAGACAATCAACACAACATCTTAGACCTTCAAATAAAAACCTACCACCTTCAAAAAGTGGGGATACCTAAGCAAAGAGGTGGTAGATGAAAAGGATGTATCAAGATCGCTCTACCAAGGTGAAAGAATCGTACCCAATCTTCCCATGGATGAAGACAACAAGGGTCTACATTTAATGTTTGGATGGGGCTACAAAAAAAATGAGAAGCTTGGAAAAAATGACAATGGCCTATTAGAACCTATCATTCTTGAGAAGCACTCTAAGAATCTTGGCCTTGGATGTACACCTATAAAGATAAACATACTTGGAAAAGGTGCTCCTGTTAAAATAGTCAAAGCTTCCCCGTCAATATTTGTATCGCTTAGTAGTCCCTTTGAGGATCCCATCTCTAACCTACCCATCCTATTTTAGGATTTCTCTCTTTTCATGATCACCACCATGTCATTCAAGTCAAACAACCAAGTCACTGAACTAAAACTTGTTTACCCCCAACTCATTGACTATGATCAATGAGGACCACCGATCTTAGATACATTTGAAAACAATAAGGCTCTCTTGGAATTCATGGGACTAATGGATAATATACAATATTGAGATCATGAAGCAAGGTTTGACATAGAATTAGATATGCATGCGTACTATATGGAAACAATTGAATTTATTAGTCGCAAAATTGAAAATCTAAGAGTAATGTCTCAGTCTTTAAGTGAAAAGAACATTGTGTCACTTTTTGATCCTAAAAAGGTAAAAATAAAGGATGTTTCTAATGGTGAAAACTTCTCTGAGGCACCAAAGGATGAGGGATTCAATCTTCCCCTTAGTTCCATCCATCAATAGAAATCAACAATCCTAGCAGAGAAGTGCAACCTAGTAAATTTGGGAACCGAGGAGACCTTGCACATCACTTTCTATGTCGAGTCAATTTTGACTGAGGAGCAAGAAAATCTAGCAGAATTTCTAAAGGAAAGTAAAGTGAACTTTTTGTGGACATATGCCAACATGCCAGGCCTTGATCCATAAGTAGTGGTCCATCATCTGGTAGTGTATCATGAGGCAAAACTTGTAAGACAAAAATTGAGAAAGATGTATCTGCAAATTTCCTTATTGGTCAACCTTGAGCTATAGAAACTCCTTGATGTTGGATTCATCCAACCCATTGATTATCTAGAATGGGTTTCCAACCTTGTACCTATTTCCAAGCCCACTGGGGGCATCCTAATCTGCATTGACTTTAGAGACCTAAAAAAAGCATGTCCTAAGGATGATTTCCCCCTCCCCAACATAGATATGATTGTAGATCTGATAGCAGGGCATGAAATAATATCATTGATGGATGAATTTTCAAGATACAACTAGATCATGATTGAAAAGGATGACCAACATAAAATGGACTTCACCTATCCATGGGGCACCTACTGTTGGAATATGATTCCATTTGGGTTGAAGAACACTGAAGCTACCTACTAAAGAGCTATGGCATTGATCTTTCATGACATGATCCACAAAAGTGTGGAAGACTATATGGACGGAATACTAGCCAAATCAAGAAAGTATCAAGACCATATATCAACATTAAGCACAATCTTCGACGGGATAGAAGAGTATAAGGTACACCTCAATCCCAAGAAATGTTTCTTTGGTGTAAATTAAGGAAAAATCTTGGGGTATATTATATCAATGAGGGGAATCATGATATACCCTACAAAATTCAAAGAAATCCTTGCCATGGAAGCACCACAAACACTAAAACAATTGAGGGGTGCATAGGGAAGACTTCAATCAATCCAAAGATTCATAGCACAATTAGCAAATAAAACCATCCCATGCTCTCACCTCCTTCACAAGGGAGTGGCGTACAAGTGGGAAGAGAAATGTGATCAAGCATTTTACCAAATCAAGGAATACTTGCTAACACAGCCAATCCTCATGCCACCAATCCAAAACAAGCCATTTATCATCTACATATCAGCTACGATGACAACTCTTGGTGCTCTTCTAGCTCAACATGATGAAACAGGGAAAGAGAGATTCATTTACTACATCAGTAGAACCTTGGTGGGATGTGAGCTAAACCACACATTCATTGAGAAGGTTTTCCTTGCGGAAGTGTTTGCATCACAAAAATTCAAGCACTACATGTTGGCTCATCAAAGAAATCTCATCGCCAAGATAGACCCCCTAAAGTATCTATTTTCTAAAGCAACACTCACTAGATGAATGGCTAAGTGGGTCATGATCTTGACAAAATATGACATTGAATATGCGGAATGGAAATCCATCAAGGGAAAAGAAATTATAGATCAATTGGCCGAAGCACCAATATATGCCCAGAACCCACTAGTATCAGAGTTTCTAGAAGAGTCAATCTTCAACCTGAATGTTGTAGACCATTGGAAGGTATACTTTGACAGATCATACACACAGCATGGGTCAGGAGCAGGAATCCTCTTCATCACACCACAAGGGGATTGTATCCCAAAATCATATAGGTTGTATTTCCTTTGTACCAATAACATTGTGGAGTACAAATCTCTTGTCATAGGACTTTAAATTGCGGTGCAATGGAAAATCATGGAACTCAAGGTCTATGGGGACTCGCAACTAATTATCAATCAAGTTAGTGATGAATATCAAACTAAGGATGATAAACTTACCCCATACAAAAAGTTGGTAGAGGATCTCAAGGATTTCTTCATCTACATAACATTTGAGTATATTCCAAGGGTAAACAACAAAGCAGCTAATGCTATGGCTACAATTGGATCATTGTTAGATATCCCAAGGAACATCCATAAACATTAATTCCTTATAGAGCATCTTCTCATACCATCTTTCAAGGTACCAGAATATGAGTTCATATGCGAAATCATTGGTCCCAGTGATCCTTGGTACCATGACGTATTCACTTCCTTGAAAATGGGAGTCCTCCTCGCTGGCATCACCCCAAATCTCAAGAAAACCTTCATTAAAAATTCATCTTGCTTCGTCATCTTAGGCAACACCCTTTATTGTAGGAGTATCGAAGGAACCTTATTATGATTCCTTAACCCCGAGGAAGCTTTGACTGCCTTAATAGAGGTACACGACAATATTTTTGGTTCACACTCTAGTGGTATGACCTTGGTGAAGAAACTATTGAGGATGAGGTACTACTGGCCTATTATGGAAAGAGAAACTCACGAGTATGTCCAGAAATGTATGCAATACCAACAACATGGAGACCTCATCCCTGCACCTTCTCAAGAGCTCTAGCTAATCGTAACACCTTGGCCTTTTTCATAATGGGGGATCGATCTTATCGGAAAAATCACACCCACCTCATCTAATGGACATAGGTTCATTATCACTGTCACAAAATACATCACAAAGTTGGTAGAAGTCATCCCCATGACCTATATCATAGGGAATTAGATCTCTAAATTTGTCCTGAACTACCTCATTTGTCATTGTGGTGTTCCACAAGTCCTTATCTTTGATAATGGAATACCCTTCAAAAACCAAGATGTTCATGAGCTATGCCAAAAATTCAATATCTAACATCACTAATCCACCCCATATTACCCCAAGGTAATGGCCAAGCTGAGGCTTCCAACAAGACCATCCTAAAAATCCTCAAGAAAACAATCACTGAAGTTGGTCACGACTGGCACCTAGTCGAACCCTGCCTTATGGGCCTATCGAACAAGTATTCACACACCTACAAGTGCAACCCCTTTCTTCCTAGTCAACAGATCAGAATCCATCCTGTCCATTGAGGTTGAGCTCCCATCCCTAAGAATATCATTGTAGAATCTTATTACTAATTAGGAGTATCAAGTGTCATGGTTGAATGAGCAAGATTTGTTAGATGAGTGATGCGTGGATGCTTTGAACCACCTGCAAGTTTATCAAAACTATCTCAAAAGGAGATCAAGAGTCAGTCCTTCCAAGTTAGAGAGCTCATGTTGGAAGAAAATCATAAAAATGTGTCAAATCCAGATAGCAAGTGAAATTTTCAACCAAATTGGTTGGGACCCTTCATCATCACAAAAAGCTACAAATTAGGAGTGTATCAGTTGTCCACACCAGAAGGGGAGTCTTTGTGGGAGCCCATCAATAGCTCCTATCTCAAAAAAAATTATGCCTAAGCTTGCAAGGTATAAATCCAAAAGTACAAAAAAAGAAAAATATATCAAAATCCAAAAAAAAATAGAAAAAGGATTTAAAAACAATAAAGCAAAAAAATTGTCCTCTAGTGAAAACCACTTTGGTGGTGCTTTGGGAAAGTACCTTGGTGAAAACCTAGCAATTAGGAGCCTTGTGTAAATAAGTCACTCACCATCCACCATTGACTCTTTGGCATGTTCTACATCACTTTCCATCACATTCAATATTTCCTCCATCCCCCATCTACGTCTGCATCATAGCTTGATCTTGCATCAATATCATGTTCTATCTTAGTACTACTTGGCACATTCCTAAGGTTAGTTTGTCCTGCCTATATCGAGGTAGTATATTGCATCACATTAGGGGCATGTCCTTATACTTGCATCAAATCATATTTGTGTATATCCTTGACATCTTCCTTAAATATCAAAAAATCCAAAAACATTCATAAAACCAAAAACATCCAAAACATGTCATAAATTTTGAAAATAGGTCGAAAATAGAAAAAAATCAAAAATAATCACCATGTCGAACTACGAGTCTATGAGCTTAAACGTAGGAAAGGTCGTCATTGATGTGCCCCTAAGACACATTAGATTAGTCCTTAGGTGTCCATCACAATAAATTGACAATCCATTTGTTCATATCTTCATCAATAAAATGAGTATGTGTCAATTGAACTACGTGGTCTCTAAGTGTATAACGTAGGCAAGACTAATCTTTGATCAACCCCCAAGGCCCCTAAGATAGGTCCTTAGGTTAGGTTCTTGGTAAAAAAAAAAAAAAACACAAAAACATTAGAAATTTTAAAATTCAAAACATTTGTAAAACATCTCAAAAATCCCAAAACAGCCTCATAACATTTCAAAATACCAAAAACATTCAATAAACCCAAAAATCCATTTGTCTCATTTCACTTCACCCACGATAATCAATCATCCATCATAAATCAATCATCACCTTCGTCCTTTGGAAAAACAAACAGAAACAACCACAACAATCGGCAAAAGCAAACTTCAAACGTAAAATAAAAATTGAAACAACAAAATTTTAAATGCAAAATCAAACTCTTGATATTTTTAGGAAACATGTCAATCAACCTTATATCAACATCCTTTCAGACAACCTATCAACTTTCCACCATCCACTAACATGTCCTAGGATGCATGCTTCCTACAATGGGCATTATCTTCATTAGTCACTTTGGATACTTATCCTAAACAAAACACATCCCTTTGGCTAGAGGTATGAAGAACATTGACTCATTTGTTTACTTGGTCTTTTCTTATGATTTATCTTATTGAGCTCATTCCAATGACCTCTCAATGATGTCTATCAAAATGGTTTACAGAGAAAGGAATGGGGCACTGATCATTATCTTTATTTTGTTGTGCTTGTTGGATGTTCTTGTAATATAACATGGGAAAATACTTTCTTTGTTAGGTGTGTATGGAAGGTGTTTTGGACAGCTTGTTGACTATTACATTTGGAGGTTATGCCTTTCTATGTTTTGGTCTGAGATATTTGAAGCTTCTAAAATACATCCTAGCAAGGTTTCTATATGTTAGGTGTGAACAAGAATACTCTTATCTATTTTGTACATCAAAATCCATCACACTAAATACAACGCCATCCTGGTTGTCTATACCTTGATGCACTATATCTATGTGTTTTATCAAACATAAGGAAAGTTGTGAAGTTCATGTCCCAATCCCTGGATAATAAAATCATCATCAATCATCACCAGTCTAGGTTGATTTTTGTTTGGCTATGTTATTGTGAAGGTCATGTTGACCTTTTAGTTAGCATTTATGGATTTTGAATAAAACTTGATCTATTGTGATCAATGTAATGAGAAGTGAAAAGGATAGTTGAGTGTAGTTCCTCATTTGGTTTAGGTTGGCAACATTTGGAAAAAGTTGGAAAACATAGCGGGTTTTTCAAATCTTGCTATTTGATCATTAGAAGGCCAACCTAGGGTTGTTAACTACTTTGAGAACCTTTAAAAGGTGGCCCTCAACCTAGAATAGAGGTCGGAAAAACATTATACCTTTTGGAGTTTACTGTTCAATTGGAAAAGCAATGAATTTCTTGAAATTTTCTGGTTTTTAGTTCTTGTTAGTGTGTTAACGGTGGATTCCAGGCTTTGAGCAGTGTGTGGCATGTGTGGTATTCATTTTACAAGCTCTGTGTACTCATTAGTGGTGTTTCTTCATCGTTCTTTAGCTTTCTTCTTAGTAGGTTTTGTTCCTTTTCATTGTTGATCAGTCCAGTAGACTGTTATTCATGGAGTCTTAGACCTCTGTTTTCCACTATACCTGGTGTATAGCCCATGGGAAATGAGGCTAAACTCCATGCCTATATATAGAATAGGTTTAGGAGATTGTAGGAGGCAAGGGTCCATGGAAAAGTTCTTCTCCTAGGCGAGCTTGACTATGCCCGGCTAGGAAAGATAGTGAAAAGTAAACACTAACGTTGCAGGGGTGTCCTTTCCTTATCAAACCAAGGTGTGTGGTGGTTGTAGGAGGCCTTACAAAGGCTTGGCAGGAAGCAAGAGACATCACCAATCCATTTGGAGGTTGAGGTAAGCTGACTATTCACAACGTGGACAGAAAAAGGCCTAGAAAGCCCTAAATCTAGCAAAGTGTGGGTTATGCCTGTGTACGGATGGTGGAGGCTCCAAACCCCAAAAATATTCAAGGTGTGGGCAAGGGAATCACAAATCCCAAGGAAAGAACATAGGTCTTTTGGAGGGTTTTAGAGTGAATTCCATTTTTCTCGGGTTAGGAGGCTTAAAAGGGGCTCAAGGCTAGTAGCCTTCTAAAACCCTAGAATAGGGTTTGGAGTGAGCGATGGAGAATTGGTGATTGGAGGTTGATCAAGAACCTCAGTGAGATGGATTTGAAGCCATGGAAGTCATCACACACCTCTGCAATAGTTTAGTGAAGCTTGGAGGGTTGGTTAGCCTTTAGGAAGATTAAGGGCTAAAGAGAGAATGGCAGAGACAGCACCAAGATTGGCTTGGTTAGGGAAATGGAGATGATAGTAGGGTTGGCCAGGAGAACCAGGGGTGCCTAACAAGCATTAGGGCCTATAGGATAAGAAGGTGGAGTCATCTAGGAGTTCTTGGGGACAAGGACCTAGAGCATGGAATAGTGAGTGTTCCATCCAACCCTACCCTATCAAATTGGTATCAAAGAAAGTAAAAGATTTGTGAAGAATCTTGTATGTATGAGGTTGAGTCTAGTGATTCTTCCATCATGGTGACAAATGCAGAGTTGGCCAAGATGGTTGGAGAGCACGAGGAAGACAATAAACAATTAAGGGAAAGAATAGCCCAACTTGAGCAAGCAGTGAGGAGTGCACAATTTGAAGGAAGGATACCAAAGGAAGAAGAGGTTGCAAAGGAAGACAAGACCCCTGAACCTAACCCTGTTCTGAAAGAAGAGCCTTTCTTAAAGGCATTGAAGGATTTGAGTGGAAAAATGGAAGCTGATTTAGTTGTTGATTGGATAGAGGGAATGGAAAACCGTTTTGAATGTGATGGAGTCGCTGAAGCACAGAAGGTAAAGGTGGCCAAATCAAGACTAAAAGGTTTTTCCTTGACATGGTGGAAATTTGTTCAGACAGAGAGGGAAAAGGAAGGCAAGCAGCCTATAACTACTTGGAAGGGAATGGTTGCCAAAGTAAGAGAAGCATGCATGTCGGATGACTATGAGATTCAGTTACACAAGAAAAGACAGAGCTTGAGGCAAAGAGACCAAGATGTAAACACTTACACTGAGGAGTTTCAAAAACTTTGCATGAGGTCTAATGTGACAGAGAATGACAGTCTCAAGGTGGCTAGGTATCTTAATGGCTTGAAGTGGAACATTCAAGAGATGGCTCTTTTAAGTCCTAAGACAGTACATCAATGTTACCAATTGGCTATCAAGATTGAGGAAAGGAACAAGAGGAAGCAAGACTAGGCTTCTAAGGGCAGAGGCAAAGGCAGAGATCAAAGAGATCAAAGAGGGCAGCGAGGTGGCTACCAAGGAAGAGGCGATGACCAAAGAAACCAAGGAGAGTCTAAACTCACAGATCATTCCTAAGTCATCTAAGATCAGTCATATTGAATCTGAGGTAGGAGAGAATCTAATGTTCAATAGAGTTTTGATTAGACAACCGGTCAAGGAAGAACCAAAACAAAGGAGAGCTCTGTTTAGAGTAAGGTGCAAGATACTTGGTAAAGTATGCAAGGTCATAGTAGATTCAGGTTCAACAGACAATATAATCTCAGAGGAGGCAGTAATGAAACTGAAATTGGAGAAGGTACCCCACACTAACCCCTACAAGCTCACATGGCTAAACAAAGGGCAGAGTGTTTTAGTGAATGAGCAAGTAACGGTGGAATTTTCCATTGGAGGGTACAAGGAAAAGTTAGTTTGTGATGTGTTACCCATGGATGCATGCCATCTACTATTGGGCAGACCATGGCAATATGACAGGGGTGCCATATATGATGGGAAAGAGAACACCATCTCATTCAAGAAGGATGGGAAGACTTTCAAGCTGTAGTTGTATACGCATAAAAATGATCATGTCTATAATCCTGGCAATTAATTAAATATTTATTATTTAATTAATTTTTCTAAAAGTCCTCTACATATGATTAAATTTATTTAATTTAATTATATTGTTCATTCATCTTATTCTTCTTCCATAATTAAATAAATTTATTTTATTTAATTATTTTCATTCCACTTAATTAATTAAATAAATACATTCTATTTATTTAAATTAATTATCACTTTGAATTAAAATTAAATATTTTGATTTAATTAAATTTAAATATTTCTCTTTCTTCTATTTTAATTCTTCTTCTAATTAATTAAATGTTTCATTTAATTAATTTCATAAAAGTGATTTAATTAAATAGATCTTATTTAATTAAAAATATCTTATGATTTCTTTCTAAAAATCAAAATTAGGTATTTTAACCTAATTGTGCAATCTTCTCATATCATAATTAAATATTTTATTTAATTATGAGATATTCTGCTTTTTTCAATAAAACTGATTAAAGCTCTTTTCCCACCACAAGCTTTCTTCTGCTTTTAAAAGCTTAATTAAATATTTTATTTAACTAAGAAAAGTTGAATGTCCTCCACAAATAAATAATTGATTTTTTTTAATTAATTATTTATTAGCTTTTAATCTTTCTTTTATTCTTATCTTCCATTCTTTTTCCTCTTTCATAATAAAATAGAAAAATTTGTTTCTAGGGTTCTTCTATCTTATCCTTCAGTTTCATCTTTCTTCAACCGTTTGATCTGCCAGGAATTATCACAACCGTCAATCGAGACAGCCAATCAGAATCATTCAGAAAGCCCTATAAATACCTGTGTGAATCCAAACATTGGTAATAGGCAATTAAGTAGAGTTTATGCATTTAATTCATTTAGTATTCATTTATCATAGCATCTTGTTTATTTCAAGTTTCTTAGCTAAAATCAACATCATAGCTTAATCATGCATTCATATCATAGCAAAATCTCGTTCTTTAGGAAGACAGTTTGTTGAGCCTAGCCACTAATCTGAGAACACAAGGCTGGAATCTACAAAAACACTAAAGATAGAGGACGATAGGACGACAACGGGAACAGGATACTGAGTTTGCACATCTCTATTCCTTTTATATTTCTATTTTTGTTATAATGTTCTATTGGTGTGTTTGAACTGGTTTTAATTCATTTATGCACTTAATTTTCATACACACATTAAATGGCGCCCACCGTGGGGCCTATGCCCCGATTTTAGACTTCTTTCTTGCAGGCTTTTCTTGCAGGTTTGCTTACAGGTTTTCTGGCATTCGGCAGCGCGTTTTGGAAGATTCGGGAAATTTTTATTTGCAGGTACTTCGGCGCATCTGGGCTCTGTTTCGGCGCATCTGGTCATTTCTACGGCGCATCTGGGAAACAGAGTGGCGCATCCGTCACTTTCTGCAGCGCATTTAGACATTTAGTTAGCGCATTTAGGACTTTCTTTAGCGCATTTAAAATTGTATCAGAAAATTAAAAAAAAATCTCTGCATTTAGAATAGCGCATATAGTTTCTATTTTTCGCGCATCTGGGTAACAGAAGGGCGCATTTGTTTTCTATTTTAGCGCATTTATGTAACAGAGTTGCGCTTCTGGTCTCTGTTTCTGCGCATTCGGGAGACAGAGCTTCACATCTGGAACTGTAACCGAGATTCTGAGTCTGACGCCTTCCGCAGACATAATTTCTTTTATTTTATGTTGGGCTTAAAATGAATCAACCTAGGGTAGCCACCACACCTTTTATCATGCAGTTAAAACGAACCCCATGTCTGTTGTGAAGCAACATCTTCACTTAGATTAAATCACATTTGATTTTGGTGCACATAAAATGAATCTGTCTACTCTTATTGACTGTGCTTGAAGGTGGTAGGTGATTATGCTCTCACCCTGTGCAAACTAGGTGATCAGAAAACCAGACCCACTTTTCCCTGTGTAACCCTGATTTGATAATCGAAGTATCCTCTCCCCTTGCGCACTTGTGCGATCCTGGGTGCAAGAGAAACGGTTATTGACTCTAGAAATTGGGCCTGCCTTAAGGGAAAAAGTACTCACCTTAAGGGACGACTCAAACCGGCAACGGAGCTAAGGCCAAGCTACCCCCGACCGGTATATAAATGTAAATCTTAAGGGAAAACCTAAGGTTGCTTGTGCGGATGTGTCATACGGACGGAGTTGTACTCCCATAAACCCTGTTGAGCTTAACCTCTTCAGGCTGGAGTGCCACCTTAATGGTGATTAATCTCTTGCCCCATGTATGGCCACTCGAACGGGGGTCCCGAACTAAATACCATTGTTTAAAAGGCCAAAAACCTTCTATTTGCTAGTCCAGCACCGGTCGGTGTGAAGCCTTCCACACTTTCGCAGTCAATAGTAGAGGTGATCAGCTCGCCATGGGAGTTTCATGGGGGTTGGAAGCTTGGTTGGCCTGAGAAGAGAGTGCACTGTAAGGGGGAGCCCGTGCAGCCAAGCTTCTGGATTCACACGCTACTGATATGCGGTTGGGGAAACCCACGTGGAGTCTAGCGGATATTGTCCTGGCCTAACCTAGGTTGTGCTTGTCTTATTTTGTGCTTGGTTACGAATCAACTTAAATCAGACTGTTTGCTGTGCTTTCCAAACATTAATTCAGATAATGGATCATCCAAGAACAAACATGACAAATTTCAGCTAAAAACTGGTCAAAACTGTCCTAGAAAAACTGCTTTAGCGCATCTAGGGGAAAACTGCAGCGCATTTAAGCTCTGTTCTAGCGCATCTGTGTTCTGTTTCGGCGCATTTAGGATTTTCTGCTGCGCATCAGTGCTCTGTTTCTGCGCATATGAGATTTTCTGCAGCGCACTTGACCATTGCTGTAGCGCATTTGGGAAACAGAATAGCGCTTTTAGGTTTTTTTTTCACAGACCCGGCTTTCTAAAATTTTACTCCCATGTTAAGAAAGTGGAAATCAACCAAGTTCACCAAGAAATCAGTTTTCAATAGGATCAAGAAGCCCAAAACAAATTTCAGTTACAAGAAGACCTTAGATCGCAGAAAATTCCTGTATAAGAGTCGAGACGTCTTGCTCCATTATCGCACATTCCTCCATAGATACCAAGACTACATTAGAGGATTCACCGACGATTATGCTGTAGAACCTTTGGCTACCCAAGCTTATTATCAAAGATTAGCCTTATCTCAACGTCATAATTTGAATCAACCTCTTGAGTTTGAGAACATACCACAACCTTCAATTGAATATTCAACGCGTCCCAATCAGATCCTTCAGTGACCCTCGACCATATTCAAGGATTTCTTACATATGCCTGTTTTTACGAGATCTCAACACAACAAAGCAGGAGAAACACCTCAAGAAGAGGGTGAACGAGGTAGTCCTCTTTTTAGTGTAAGTCGCAATCCCCTTTTCAGTAACAACAATATGGCTGACGGAGAGGAAAGTTCGATACTTAAGAGCAAAAACATGAACAAAACTCCTATAGGTAGTGATGATGAACAAGACGACGAACTTGAACTTAGAGAAGCAGAACAAAATCCCAAGTTTCTTAAAGTCCTTGAAAAGATTATACAACGTGACAAAGAGAAATACTTTCTTTTTCTAGCAGATCAAGGAGCTAAATTGCCTAAAGACTTTGATACTGAGAAATTAAAAACCACCGAGGAAGAGCCATCCCCATCTGAATATGCCTCCTTAAAAAAAGAGTTTAGAGAGATGCAGGGAAAAATCCAAGAGTTACAAGGAGGAACCACAACCAAGAAGTACACTTTGGATGACATATGTCCTTATCCTTTTGATAGAAGTCTCAACATGATTCCATTTCCTAAACACTGTGAAATCCCCAAATTTGATCGTTATAATGGAAAATCAGACCCAGTTGACCATGTTAGAGACTTTCGAAACATGACATTGGAATTTGCCCACGAAGATACATATTTATTGCGATTATTTCCTCGAAGCCTTGGAGTCAACTCTATGGAATGGTTATCTAAGATTACACCTCCTATTCGAACATTTGAGGAACTGATGAATTTATTCATAAAACAATACGCCTACAACGTTCAACACCAGATCACCATGATTGATCTTTGCAAAGTTATGCAAAAACCTGGGGAATCTTTCACTACCTTTCTTCAAAGATGGAGGAGAATGTTCGCTAGGTACCCCCGTCATGTCCCTGAAAAGGAGAAAATGGTTACTTTCATCAATAGCCTCAACTCAGAAATGAGTTATCGTTTAAATCTGCACTGTCCACCTTCCTTTGAGAAACTGATTGAAGATGCCCTCACCATCGAAAGTGCTTTGGTCAAAAGAGGGACCATAAAACTTGATAGGGACAACCCTGCCTCATCTAACCATTACAACAATCAGGACAAGTCCAAGTTTTGGACCCGCAACAAGAATGTTGTAAATGATGGTGTTGTAGATGCAAATCATGTCACGACTAAGCCATTTATCCTGAACACTCCTCGTAACAATAATTACAACCATGTCAATTCAGTCGCAAATCAAGGAAACAATCATCCCCCTCCAACGAACTACAATCAAGGGACTGCCAACAACCAAAACCACTGGAACAACAACAACAACAACAACACTTCAGGGAATACCTCAAACACGAAACCACAACGCTTTCCATTCTTCTCCAATAGAAGAGCTTTTACTCCACTAGGACAATCCTTAGAATCGGCTTTCAAAGAAGTCATGGCAAAGAACGTCCTTATGTTACCCCCACAACGCAATTACGAACCTAATGTAAAACCTCCATCATGGAACGAAGCTTCTTTTTGCGACTACCATAGGTGCAGAGGTCATCATACAAACAACTGTCAAGGTTTGAAACACGCTATTCAAGATCTCATTGACAAGGGCATTATCACAGTAGAAGGACAACAAAAATCCAACGAAGATCACCAAGCGTTTCGAAATCCTCTACCAAATTATCAAAAGGGAGAATCTTCTGACAAAACTGTGAACCAAATTGATGATAATGTAATCCGTCACCTCTATACGGACGATGAGCGAGTCAATGTCATAAAAATCAAAGAGAAAGTAGACAATGGACAAGTAAACGTCACAACAAGAGCACAAGCTAAGGTTGTTTTGAAAGGTACCTCTTCAAAATCCAATGAGACCTCTCCTCAACACCAATACGACTTAGTTAACCAACTTCGAAAAACTCCAGCTCAAATCTCCATTTTCGAACTTCTAAAGATTTCCCCGGCACATAGGGAGATTTTAGATAAAACCCTCGTTGAAACGACTGTATCTACGGATTTGGATGTGAATCGATTTCAAACCATGGTAGGACATTTGTCCTCCCCCACATGCCTTTCATTCTCAGACAAAGATGATGTTTCCCTAACTCATCCCCACAATTCATCATTATACTTAGAGGTCATGATCCACAAGTTCCGTGTCAAACGTGTTCTAATAGATGGAGGGGCTGGTCTAAACATATGTACTTTGAAGGTGATTCAAGCATTAGGATTTGCCGAAGACTCCATTGATCCTAGAAGGAAGATTACCATTAAAGCCTATGATGATGAGGAGAGAACGTCTAAAGGTCTAATCATGCTACCAATCAGAGTGGGACCTGTTATCAAAAACACCTTTTGCCAAGTTTTAGAGCGAGATCTTGCATACAATATCTTGTTAGGTCGTCCTTGGATCCATGAGATGCAAGCTGTTCCGTCCACTTACCACCAATGTCTTAAGTTTCCGTATGATGGACAGGAAATTACTATACCAGCTGATAACTCAAACGCCCAAACTTGCACCAATGTCAAAGCTCATCAAGATACTTTGGTTCCGAATAATCGAGAAGCACTTGCTGATACTTCTTCTCAACATGCTACACACATCAGTCAGTTAACTAAAAGCTTTGACAAGAAACTACAGTTCAAGGAAAGTGGAGTTGGGGAATATTCCCTTTGTCTTGCTAATCTACCTACATCTCCTCGATCACATGGGAAACCTTCTATTACACCACAACAGATATCAGCAGCATCAACATCAGCACAGGTACAAACAGAGCCCACTACCAAGTTCAATGGACAATTTATCAAAGAAAAATTTCCCATGGGAGATCCTGAGGATACATCAATTCTAGATTGGCTCTATAAAGACGAAGAGGATGCAATTCTAAACGTCACCTTACCAACAGAACAATATGGGAAAGGATATTCTATCATGCAAAAGATGGGATATGATAATGGTCCTCTTGGAAAGAGAAAAGAAGGCGTAGTTGAGCCTATCCATCTTCCAGGACTTGCGGCATATGATAAAACTGGAATAGGCTATGAGGCTACCCAATCTAAACAATCCCAAGGTAATGTTTTTACACTGCAAAAAGGTTCCGATAAGAATGAAACATGTTTGGTATCAGTCCTGAATTACATTGCAAATAACTCTGACACAGATTCTGCTGAATATGAATGGGATACCATCCATGATAACAAATTTTGGAGAGACAAAGAGGTAGATGTCATACATAAGTATACGCCCGCTTTGATCAAAGGAGAAGGTTCAAGATCCCAACCACAAGAATCTGAACCACAAAGCAACTATGAGTCTAGTGATACTGAGTCGGATTTTAACGAACAAGATTATCAGGAGAATAGTCCCATCATTGACCTATCTCATACCTCGGATCCTACCGATAACTCTGTCTTGACCCTAACCATCGCCAATTTTACACAACCAGACGACGTCCTACCATTAATCCATCCTGATCTCATTGACTGGGATCTTACCGAACCTATGGATATACCTATTTTTCCAAATGACGAAGCTATCATAAACTTCCTTTCCGCCGAAGATGTAAATAATTGTTCCACTAGCGATTTTCGGTATGAAGTCTGTAATCAGGAGAGTGTCAAGTCTCCTAGCTGCAAAAATGAAAATAAAGATAAACGGTCTAGTGGTGAAAACCAGAATCTGGCAGTACTAGATCAAGCAAAAGACAAAATAAAGAGCGTATCAGATGGTGAAAACCTTTTTGAGGCACCATCTGATGGGACTCTTGACACTCTCCCAGAGCATTATCATGAGCGATCATCCATCTTGACTGAGCCTACAAAGGAAATCAACGTTGCAACTGCAGATAATCCAAGGATCCTACAGATAGCTGAATCAATGACAGCTAAAGAAATCCCAGAGTTCATGAATTTTCTCAAGGAAAATCAAGTCAATTTTGCATGGTCATATGCAGATATGCCCGGCCTTGATCCTGATCTCATTATGCATCATTTATCTATCAAATCAGGAGCCAAACCAGTAAAACAAAAACTCAGAAAGATGAATCCTCATATTGCACTATTGGTTAAAGAAGAACTCAAGAAGCTCCTCGATGCAGGTTTTATAAGATCAATTGACTATGCCGAATGGATTTCCAATATTGTACCAGTAGCAAAACCAGACAAACGTGTAAGAGTATGCACTGATTTCAGAGATCTTAACAAAGCTTGCCCAAAGGATGACTTTCCGCTTCCAAGTATCGACACTATAGTTGATCTAACAGCAGGCCATGCCATGTACTCATTAATGGATGGTTTCTCGGGTTACAACCAAATCAAGATTGCACCAGAAGACCAAGAGAAAACAGCTTTCACTTGTCCGTGGGGAACATATTGTTGGAATGTCATGCCTTTCGGCTTGAAAAATGCTGGAGCTACTTATCAAAGAGCTATGACTACGATCTTTCACGACATGATGCACACATTCATGGAAGATTATGTAGATGACATATTGGCAAAATCACACACCAGAGAAGGACACTTGGAGATACTATCTAAAATATTCACCAGATTGGAGAAATTCAAAGTTCGCTTAAACCCTAAGAAATGTGTTTTTGGGGTCACATCGGGAAAACTGTTAGGATATATTGTTTCAGAAAAGGGAATTGAAGTAGATCCTGCTAAAGTTCGCGCAATCATGGAGATGCCTCCCCCAAAGAACATTAGTCAGTTGAGATCCTTACAAGGGCGACTCCAGTCTATCCGCAGATTCATTGCACAATTGGCTGACAAAAGTCTACCATTCACACATCTCCTACATAAGAATGTTCCTTTTAGATGGGATGATAAATGTGAAATGGCATTTCAACAAATCAAGCAGTACCTGATGAATCCACCAGTTCTTGTACCACCAAATCCAGACAAACCATTGATTCTGTATATTGCTGCAACCGAGACATCTTTGGGAGCATTATTAGCACAAGAAGACCATGAAGGGAAAGAACGGGCAATTTACTACATCAGCAGAACATTGACAAGTCATGAGCTTAGTTACACTTTCATTGAGAAGGCTTGTTTGGCAGTCGTCTTCGCTTCCCAGAAATTCGACATTACATGCTAACTCATACAATTAAGCTTGTTTCCAAAATTGATCCACTCAAGTATCTACTAAGTAAAGCATCACTGACAGGAAGGTTAGCAAAATGGATCATGATTTTGAGTGAGTTCGACATCCACTATGTTGATCGCAAAGCAATCAAAGGACAGGTTATCGCGGATCAACTAGCAGACGCTCCTCTCCAAACAGAGCACCCTTTACACATTGAATTTCCAGATGCTGATGTCTTCACAGCAGACTTTAAGCAGCCATGGTCCTTATACTTTGATGGTTCTTTCACTCAACATGGCTCGGGGGCAGGCATTCTCTTCGTCACCCCTCAAGGGCATACCATTCCTAGGTCCTATAGGTTAATGTTTCCATGCACCAATAACATAGCCGAATATGAAGCGCTGATCACTGGACTGAAAACAGCATTGGAATGGAGGATTACCGAGCTACAAGTTTATGGTGACTCACAACTAGTCATTAATCAAATCAATGATGACTATCAGACTAAAGATGACAAGTTGTTACCATATAAGAAGATGATTGATGACTTCAAGAAGTATTTTGTGGACATTCAGTTCACACAAATTCTGAGGATTGACAACAAAGCAGCCGACGCTATGGCTACGATCGCCTCATTGATACAACTCCCAGACAAACAGACTCGCTATGAATTTCTGGTGGAACAATTATTTACACCTGCCTATGACACACCTGAAAGCCAAATTATCTGCCACCTAGTAGGATCCGATTCACCCTGGTATGGCAAGATTTATGCATACCTAAAAGATGATATATTACCACCTGACTTGTCCCGCAACCAAAAACGTAACTTTATCCGACAATCCTCTCGATATACCCTTATCGCTGATACCCTTTATCGCCGTGGTCTTGATGGTACTTTACTTCGATGTCTTGAACGTGACGAATCCGACAAAGCTTTACAAGAAGTTCATGGGGGCATTTGTGGTACTCATTCGAGTGGACTAACCTTATCCAAAAAATTGATCAGAATGGGTTACTACTGGCCTACAATGGAAAGGGAATCATTTACCTTTGCTAAAACATGCTCAAAATGTCAGATTCATGGGAATCTTATTCATGCTCCTGCACAAGAACTTCATTCGTTTACACCCACCTGGCCATTCTCTCAATGGGGGTTAGATCTAGTGGGCAAAATTCATCCTTCTTCTTCAAATGGGCATAAGTTCATCATCACAGCAACAGAATATTTCACTAAGTGGATTGAGGCAGTACCTCTCTCTAAAGTCACTGGAAAACAGATCTCATCCTTCATTCTCAACTACATTATTTGTCGATATGGTATTCCTAATGCCATTATTACAGATAATGGTCGACCATTCAAAAATCAGGATGTTGATGAACTTTGTGAAAGATTCCATATTCAGCACAGATATTCCACGCCTTACTATCCTCAAGGGAATGGCCAAGCAGAGGCCTCAAACAAAACCATACTAAAGATTTTGAAGAAGATTGTCAATGACTCAGGGAAGGATTGGCATGTTCAACTCAATCCCGCCTTGTGGGCTTACAGAACTAGTGTCTGAACGCCAACAGGAGCAACACCTTTTGCCCTCGTCTATGGAGCAGAAGCCATACTGCCTTTAGAGGTAGAAATACCTTCCTTAAGAGTATCACTGAAAGGTCTCATAACAGAGGAGGACTACAGAGTTTCCCGACTCCAAGAGTTAGAACTTTTAGATGAAAAGAGACAGAGAGCAGCAGACCATTTAAAAGCATATCAACAGATGATGGCTCGCAGCTATAATCACAAAGTCAAGCCACGTACCTTTCAGGTGGGTGATCTAGTTCTGAAAGAGAACCCGCGCAATCAACAAGACAGAGAAAAGAAAGGAAAGTTTGAACCAAATTGGTTAGGCCCTTATGTGGTTATTGCAGTCTACGGATCGGGAGCATACAAGTTATCAACGCCAGAAGGAGACCTATTGGATGAACCCATCAACAGTATACATCTTAAGAAGTATTATGTTTAAGTCAGAAAAAGTCATGAAGAAATACAAAAACAGCAGAAAAAGTCCTGAAGAAATACAAAAACAGCAGAAAAAGTCATGAAGAAATACAAAAACAGCAGAAAAAGTCATAAAGAAATACAAAAATAGCAGAAAAAGTCATGAAGAAATACAAAAATAGTAGAAAAAGTCCTGAAGAAATACAAAAACAGTAGAAAAAGTCCTGAAGAAATACAAAAACAACAGAAAAAGTCCTGAAGAAATACAAAAACAGCAGAAAAAGTCCTGAAGAAATCCATACAAAAAAATAAAACATTTCAAAAATACAAAAAAAAATCAAAAGAGAATGTCATAGGGTGAAAACCTGGCAAACAGGCAGTCTATTGACAGAAAAATCCAAAAAAATCAAAAAGAAATCAAAAAATGCAATAAATACAGATAGTGAAAATCTGGCAAACAGACGCTATCTGTACCTCTCCATCTATTAGTTCCTGCTTTGCACTTTATCTTTTCAAAAGCTTTCCTTTTTCCGTATCTTTTTTTCCGCATCTTGAGGTCATTAATCGCACCATCCTGCCGCCATTTGCCTAGAGAGTTAAAACGTCTTACCATGGCTTGATCGTTTGTACATATTCCTTTCCGCAAGTTGTGTCAATCAACAAGGCAAAACTCAACTGGGGGCACTTAACTTTCAGAGCATACTAAAACAGCTAGACCATGACATAGCAATACAAGCATACCAACAAACAACAAACTCCTTTGGCAATGTTATCCGCTCATGACACATTTTTCAGCAAGATATCATGTCACTTGTCTATTGGATGATCCAAATCTCTGAATAATGTATGCATTAACAGTATTACATGTTTGATTAAAAGTTGTTTGATTTTCGATATCATTACTCGGGAGCATACTCAATGATGTACTGCACTAGAGTAGCAAGGAACGAGAATGATTTTTCTTTGTCTGCTGTCTTGAGGTTAACAGCCCAATCTGATGCAAATATGTCAAAGGACATGACGCTCAAAGCAAATATCATCGATGACAGTTCCACATTTGCATCAGAACGGTGGTTAATCTTTGTCTGTTTATGCAAGAAATGCTCAGGTCATCTCGGTTCAATTATACCTCGATGCTTGTGTTCGCTTGCTATATCAAAATTCATGAAAGTTGTACTCTGGTCATCATTGGCGCTAATTTCCCCTCTGATGCTTGTACATACTTCCAACATTTTAAATGTTCTATGATGATTCAAGAAGGCTTATCACAGGCTCAACAAACTGGTTAGTTTCATATAGTTGCATGTTCATTAGCTCATTGTATATATCTGCATATTGGATTCATAGTCATATTTTGAAGGGCTGAATGAAGGTATTCAAACGGTTGTTATTAAGTTTTGACCTTTTCATGGAGGACAGTTGGACATTTAATTCATTGCATTCATTCATTTCATGTCATCTTATCATTCATCATTTATTTATCATTTTACCATTTCATATCATTACCATTAATATTTCACTACCATTATCATTTCATCATCTTTTCATTCATTATTCTTTATCATTCATCATTTATCATTTCATTTTTCATTATCATTTCTCATTCATTTATCCTTTATCATTTCATTTTTCATCACCATTTATCATTCATTTATCATTTACCATTTATCATTCATTTATCATTTACCGTTTTATCATTCATTGTCTCATACCATTGCATTACCATTCACATTTATCATTTTATTATCATGTTACCATTTTACATATCATTTTACCATATTACCATTCATACCACATTCATTTTCTACCATATCATGATGCATTTCATACATGGAAAATTCAAAAAGAAATTAACATCTCACATATATACATACATCATCACACAATCATTGCATACACATCATAATCACTAGATCATCCTGCATCGTAGGGATTAGTCCACACATGTAATAAAAGCATCTCACAATCCATCTCATAACATACATGCATAAATGTCATATCCATATCATATCATAAATGCATGAACATAAACATCATCAGAATTACCGCCACTGCATATCATCACTCATCAAAATAATACAAATGTCCAAATGTCCGATGAAACTAATAAAAGGTCAGAACATAAATACATCATACATGATCAAAACTCAGTATACATAATGAATCAAGCCCCAAAAATGGCTAACTGGTCGATGCCCCTGACGGAGCTGGTCCAGAAGGAGGTGGCCTGCCGCTGGTCCCTGCATCAGGATCCCGTCGAGGCCCGGTAACCTCTCTGCCGTGTGTCGATGTCCGGGATCGGGTCCTCGTCCGGCTGTGTGATCTGGGATATGGCTCTCGCCGCTCAGGAGGGCATAGCTCCTCGTAACGAACTCTGTAGTACTCTGCCTCTCTGGCTGCCTCGAATCCCTCTGCAATGGCCTCTCGTAGGGATGTACTCTCTACGGTACCCATCAATCTCTGTGCTACACCCTCACCTCCTGTGCCCTGCCGTCTAAAGGCATCCCTCTCTGCTGCTAACTGTGCACCTGAGAGGATGGGGTAGGCATCTGAACTACCTGAGCCTGTGCCTAAGCCTGTGCTTGAGTCGTGTTGTGCCTGTAACTGCACTATCATGCTCTGTGCCTCCAACTGACTCTGAAGCTGTGCCTGCTACCCCTGAAAGGTCTGCACCTGACCTGCAACGCATCTATCTGTGCCTACTGGGACGGGGATGTCACCCTAATCACCGTCGCCTGGCACCGGATCTGGACCGCCCGGAATCTGTACTGCCGACTGTCTAGTCTGCTGTCTGCCCATCCCCATCATCTCATCTCCGTCCTCTGAGCTGCTCTCCTCCTCCCCAGCACCACTCTCCTCACTCTCCTCTCCCTCCTCTCCACCCATAGCCTGCTCCCCTCCACCCATAGCGCCTGCTCTCCACCGCCACACCTCTCGGTATCCTTGCTCCTGGCTGTGGGACTGCTTCGATGGCCCGTGCCTCATCTGGCACTGTGAATCATGGAAAAGGATGTATGAAAGTACTGGGCATAGTCATCGGTCATCTCTGCATCCAATGTCTGGCCTGTCCGCCCATACCTCGGGCTGCAAAGATGTGTACTCTGTATAGGCTGCCTGGTAGGGAATGCATGGCCCCCATCCTGTATCCCCCTTGCGCCGCCCATAATGAGCAACGCCCTGGGGCATCCCCTGCGTAAAACCAAACTGTCTCAGCACCCGTAGTGCCAAAAACCTCTCAATAATAAAGGGTGTCCGCCCTATCAGGTATCGCGGTCTGCACACAAACGACATCTCTAACTGATCCGTCGCCCATGCCTCGCAGTCTGTGTACGGCCTCCATATCACGGCATCTACATCATCTAGCACTCGCCGCCAGTACTCTACCTTGCCCAGCCTCTGCTGGACAACGGCACCAGAATACGCATACACGTACGGCCTCCCGGCTGGTCTCGCCCTGGTACACAGTGGTCTCGTGACAGCAATGTGCTCCCACGCCCAGATCTGCAATAATGTAACTCCACTCGCCAGGCTGGTGGATCCTCTGTATACAATCCGATGAAGGTCATGATACATATCTGCCAAGACGCAGCTCCCCCAGGAAAATCTCTGCGGCTGAGTGATCATCCACTCTAACATCCTCCCCCACCCCACAGCAAATCCCTTGGACCGATGGTCCGGTCCAAGGAAACCTCCAACAAATGCTGCCAATACCGCTACTAGAGCTGGATACCTGCTGAAGTCATCCCAGTCTATCCAGTACCCATAGATACCAGGATCACCACATATCCGCTATAATGCCTCTGTCCCACCGACCTCCTTGTGGTCATAAACCACAAGGGCTCCAACCACCGGGATCCCCAAAATCCGATACACGTCCTCCGGTGTCACACTCATCTCACCCGTCGGCAGGTGGAAGGTGTTATGCTCGGAATGCCATCTCTCGGCCAAGGCCGTCAACAGCCCCCTGTTGGCCCGAATGCCTCGCGGCATGGTCAACAGTGGCCCCAATCCACAATCTGAAATCACCTGTAACTCGGCCGGTGTCAACTCGCCTATCCGCTCCCAGCACAAGGGGAACCGCTCTCTGATCTGGAGGCTTTTGAAAGCCTCCTATTTTGTCCAAAAAACATCACAACACCCAACATTACATATCAATAATCTATATCAAGTGTTACATCAATCTATCAACATGTCTAATCAATCTACTCTATCATCATTTACTATTTGTTTTTCTTTTCAGGAAAGCAAATTTATCAACACATATCCTTTTCTGTTTGTATTTCAATCATGAATGCAAATTTTAATCTCTATTTTACTATTTGTTTTCTATCGCAGAAAGCAAATTTATCACAACATCTACTCTTTGTTTTTCAATCGCGAGAAGCAAAGTTATCAAATTTCAAATCATTCAATCTCTCATCTACTCTTTGTTTTTCAATCGCGAGAAGCAAAGTTATCAAATTTCAAATCATTCAATCTCTCATCTACTCTTTGTTTTTCAATCGCGAGAAGCAAAGTTATCAAATTCAAATCAAACAATCTCTCATCTACTCTTTGTTTTTCAATCGCGGAAAGCAAAGTTATCAGTTCTCTATTCGATTTTCTATCCTATCAACAGGATGATCCGACAATTTATCTATCTATTGACTAAAGAAGCAATTTTTATCATTCTTTTTCAGCAAATGGCCATTCTGGGAAAAATTTCCTAAATGCGCAACTCTGTTGCTCATATGCGCTAAAAACCCATATGCGCCAAAAATTTTCTCGAAAGCGCAACACTGTTTCCTAAATGCGCTAAAACTCTGAATGCGCAACTCTGTACCGCGGATGCGCTATTTTATCTATCAAATGCGCAACTCTAACATTTTTGAACCAAACCCTAAAAGCGCAGTTCTGTGCCCTTGATGCGCTAAATCTCCGACCTCGCCTATTTTGACCTAGATGCGTAACTTTATCTGTCGGATGCGCTAAAAGATCAGTTCGTGACCTGTGCCTAAATGCGCTACGAAAAACCCTAGATGTGCTAAACTATTTGTTGAATGCGCTAAAACTATACCTATATGCGCTAAAATGTTCCAAAAAACTTATAGTCCGACTTTAAATCAATCCAAAATCGATCAAAAATGCAAAATTTGACAACTTAGAGGTTTCGAATCACTCACCGGTGGCCCATACGCTGCTGGTCTCTGATACCGTCGCGCTCGCTCGAACCTATGTCTGTGCACGGGGATCACCATTTCGCCAAGTCACTCTCAGAGCTCAAAATTCACTGTAGCAGCAGGGTGAAAATGACACCTCATTTTACCCCTTTTACCTTATAAGGGTCTTTTCAGGATGGGCAGTAGGGGCATTTCCCATTTTTTTTCATCCTCTTTTTCACTGGGGCATCAACCACCTTATCTATCAGGAGCTAAATCACTGTTCCTCATCAATTTCTTTTTCCGTGATTTATCTCCCGAGGGGGCATCATCAATATCAAAAATCAGAAACATATCAGGGGCAAATTTTTATTTTCTTTGAAGTAATGCGTTTCACACATCACTTCAAAGAGGGGCAAAATGTATACGCATAAAAATGGTCATGTCTATAATCCTGGCAATTAATTAAATATTTATTATTTAATTATTTTTTCTAAAAGTCCTCTACATATGATTAAATTTATTTAATTTAATTATATTGTTCATTCATCTTATTCTTCTTCCATAATTAAATAAATGTATTTTTATTTAATTATTTTCATATGTCCACTTAATTAATTAAATAAATACATTCTATTTATTTAAAATTAATTATCCTGCTTTGAATTAAAATTAAATCTTTGATTTAATTAAATTTAAATATTTCTCTTTCTTCTATTTTAATTCTTCTTCTAATTAATTAAATGTTTCATTTAATTAATTTCATAAAAGTGATTTAATTAAATAAATCTTATTTAATTAAAAATATCTTATGATTTCTTTCTAAAAATCAAAATTAGGTATTTTAACCTAATTGTGCAATCTTCTCATATCATAATTAAATATTTTATTTAATTATGAGATATTCTGCTTTTTTCAATAAAACTGATTAAAGCTCTTTTCCCACCACAAGCTTTCTTCTGCTTTTAAAAGCTTAATTAAATATTTTATTTAATTAAGAAAAGTTGAATGTCCTCCACAAATAAATAATTGATTTTTTTTAATTAATTATTTATTAGCTTTTAATCTTTCTTTTATTCTTATCTTCCATTCTTTTTCCTCTTTCATAATAAAATAGAAAAATCTGTTTCTAGGGTTCTTCTATCTTATCCTTCAGTTTCATCTTTCTTCAACCGTTTGATCTGCCAGGAATTATCACAACCGTCAATCGAGACAGCCAATCAGAATCATTCAGAAAGCCCTATAAATACCTGTGTGAATCCAAACATTGGTAATAGGCAATTAAGTAGAGTTTATGCATTTAATTCATTTAGTATTCATTTATCATAGCATCTTGTTTATTTCAAGTTTCTTAGCTAAAATCATTATCATAGCTTAATCATGCATTCATATCATAGCAAAATCTCGTTCTTTAGGAAGACAGTTTGTTGAGCCTAGCCACTAATCTGAGAACACAAGGCTGGAATCTACAAAAACACTAAAGATAGAGGACGATAGGACGACAACGGGAACAGGATACTGAGTTTGCACATCTCTATTCCTTTTATATTTCTGTTTTTGTTATAATGTTCTATTGGTGTGTTTGAACTGGTTTTAATTCATTTATGCACTTAATTTTCATACACACAGTAGTCACTGTCAAAAGAAGAAGAAGGACAGTCAAAGACAACAAACATCATGTTGAGTAATGAGAAAGAGTTCCTTAACAACTTACATCAAGGGAGTGAAGGATATGTGGTTATGTTACAACCTAAAGAAGAAGTCAAGGCTGAAAAGACAGTCTTACCGGAGGCAGTCCAAAAGTTACTTGAGAAGTACATGAGCAGAGTTAGTGATGGTACACCTGCAACTCTACCACCAAAGAGAGCCATAAGTCATCAAATTGACTTCATACCTGGAGCCTCATTGCCTAACAAAGCAGCTTATAAACTTACACCAGATTAGAATCTAGAGGTAGCTAGGCAAGTGCAAGAGTTGTTGGATCAAGGATTGATTCAAAAGAGCATCAGCCCATGTGTAGTACCAGTGGTTTTAGAAACCAAGAAGGGAGGTAAATGGAGGTTTTTCACTTATTCTAGAGCAATAAATAGGATCACCATTAGGTATAGGTTCCCTATTCCTAGGATTGAATACTTGATGGATTGTCTTGGAGGAGCTCAGTACTTCACTAAGTTGGATCTCAAGAGTGGATACCATCAGATCAGAATCAAGGATGGAGATGAGTGGAAGATAGCATTTAAGACAAATGATGGGTTATATGAATGGAGAGTTATGCCATTTGGCCTCTCTAATTCCCCTAGCACATTCATGAGGCTCATGAATGAAGTGCTCAAGGATTTTACAGGGATATTTGTGGTAGTGTATCTTGATGACATCCTCATATACAACAAGATAGCAAAAGAGCATTTGAAACATGTGGATTTGGTTCTTAGGAGGTTGCAAGAGGAGAAGTTGGCAATCAATCTAGAGAAGTGTGAGTTCTTCAAACAAGATCTTGTGTATTTTGGTTTTGTAGTGTCCAAAGGATCATTGAAGTTGGATCCAAGCAAGGTGGAAGCCATCCTAAACTGGCCTACACCAACCACAGGGACAGAGGTAAGAAGTTTTCATGGATTGGCTCAATTCTATAGAAAATTTATAAGAAACTTTAGTGGTATATGTGCACCAGTCCTAGAAACAATCAAGGTGGTTTGAAAACTAAGTTTGTGTGGACTCAAGAAGCTAAGAAAGGGTTTGAGAAATTGAAACAAGAGGTGGCAACTCAACCTATTCTCTTATTACCTATTTTTGACAAATTGTTCACTGTTGAATGTGATGCAAGTGGAGTGGCAGTAGGAGGAGTGTTAAGTCAAGAGGGAAGGCCTATAGCCTTCTTTAGTGAGAATCTCAACGAAGCAAAGAGGAAGTATTCAACCTATGACTTAGAACTTTATGCTTTGGTTTAGTCATTTAGGAAATGGAGGCATTACCTTCTACCCAAGGAGTTTGTAGTCTTTACTGACAATCAGGCACTTAGTTTTATCAACACTCAAGAGAAGTAGAGTAATAAGCATTTGAAATGGATGGAATAAATCCAAGCTTTTACCTTCACCATCAAGCACAAGAAGGGATAGCTAAACAAGGTGGTAGATGCACTAAGCAGGAGATTGTTGACTGTGCAAGAAATATAGATCAAGAGCATTGGCATAGAGAGTTTCAAGGATCTCTATGGGGAAGATGAATACTTTTTAGAGGTCTATAAGGTATGTACTAACTTTGAGAATCGTTTCCATAGCCAATACTCTAAATATACATTGCAAAGTGGGTTATTGTTTAAGGGAAATCAGTTATGTGTTCCAAGAGGGTCAATGAGGGAAAATCTGATTCAGGAAAAGCATAATGGCAGTCTTAGTGGACATTTTGGCATCAACAAAACTTTAGAACTAGTGCAAATTTTCTATTACTGGCCTAATTTGGCAAGAGATGTTAGAAAGTATGTGGAACAATGTGTTGTGTGTATGAAAGCTAAGGGAGGAGCTAGTAATGCTAGTCTATATCAACCCCTAGCCATTCCTAATAGACCATGGGAGTGTGTGAGCATGGATTTTGTGGTAGGCGTTCCTAAGACCAAGACTAGTTTTGACAGTGTCTATGTAGTAGTGGATAGATTTAGCAAAATGAGTCATTTTATCCCTTGCAAAACTACTCATGATGCTAGCTACATAGCTCATCTTTTCTTCAAGGAAGTTGTGATGATCCATGGACTACCTTTAAGTATTGTTTCAGACAGAGATGTGAAGTTCATGAGTCACTTTTGGAAGACTCTATGGAGAAGATTAGGTACCAACCTGTCTTTTGGATCAGCTTACCATCCTAAGACCAATGGTCAAATAGAGGTGGTTAACAGGGTGCTAGGTAACCTTCTAAGGTGCTTAACTAAAGAGTATGGACAGACATGGGATATGGTTATCTCACAAGCTGAGTATGCATACAATGATAGTGTGAACCGGACCACAGGGAAGAGTCCTTTTGAAGTTGTGTATGGGATGCACCCAAGAGGCATATGAGAGCTCAGAGATCTTGGAGCTATGGAACAAAGAAGTGGACATGTAGAGGATTTTAGTTAGACCATGAAGGAGATTCAGGAGCAGGTGAAGAAGACAGTCACAGAGGCTACACAAAAGTTGAAGAAGGTAGATATGTCAAGGAAGGATGTCCTATTTGTAGTACGAGATTATGTCATGGTCCACCTTAATAAATCAAGGTTTCAGAAGGGAATATCAACCAAGTTGCAGATGAATAGAGTGGGTCCATGAAAATTATTGGGCAAGTATGGAAAGAATGCCTACAAGGTGGAGTTACCTACCGATCTAGGCATCTCTCCAGTGTTCAATGTAGCTGATTTGATCAAGTATAAGGGGACAGTCAATGATGTGGATCAGAATATTCAAGATATCTTCAAGGACATCAGCAATATATCCCTACCGAATCAAGACAAGCCTCAGGCAGAGAAGATCTTGGAGTCAAGAGTACAAAAGTCTACAAGGCACAAGGTGTACATGGAGCACCTTATCAAGTGGAAGAACAAGCACAAATCAGAAGCTATATGGGTACAAGAAGATCAGTTCAAGAAGTTTGGTATTGACCTGTCCTTTATCTCTCCTTCCATTCCTTAGTGTTTGCGCTGAGAGGGGAGAATGGTGTCGGTGCACCTAGGAAACACACCTAGGAAACAGTCTAGTTTGATTTTTGTTTGGGTATGTTATTGTGAAGGTCATGTTGACCTTTTAGTTAGCATTTATGGATTTTGAATAAAATTTGATCTGTTGTGATTAGTGTAATGAGAAGTGAAAAGGATAGTTGAGTGTAGTTCCTCATTTGGTTTAGGTTGGCAACATTTGGAAAAAGTTGGAAAACACAGCGGGTTTTTCAACTCTTTCTATTTGATCATTAGAAGGTCGACCTAGGGTTGTTAACTACTTTGAGAACCTTTAAAATGTGGCCCTCAACCTGGAATAGAGGTTGGAAAAATGTTATACCTTTTGGAGTTTACTATTCAATTGGAAAAGTAATGAATTTCTTGAAATTTTCTAGTTTTTAGTTCTTGTTAGTGTGTTAATGGTGGATTCCAGGCTTTGATCAGTGTGTGGCACATGTGGTATTCATTTTACAAGCTCTGTGTACTCATTAGTGGTGTTTCTTCATCGTTCTTTAGCTTTCTTCTTAGTAGGTTTTGTTCCTTTTCATTGCTGATCAATCTAGTAGACTGTTATTCATGGAGTCTTAGACCTCTATTTTCCACTATATCTGGTGTATATCCCATGGGAAATGAGGCTAAGCTCCATGCCTGTATATAGAATAGGTTTAGGAGATTTTAGGAGGCAAGGGTCCATGGAAAAGGTCTTCTCCTAGGCGAGCTTGACTGTGCCCGGCTAGGAAAGACAATGAAAAGTAAACACTAACGTTGTAGGGGTGTCCTTTCCCTGGAAAACCAAGGTGTGTGGTGGTTGTAGGAGGCCTTACAAAGGCTTGGCAGGAAGCAAGAGACATCACCAATCCATTTGGAGGTTGAGGTAAGCTGACTATTCACAACGTGGATAGAAAAAGGCCTAGAAAGCCCTAAATCTAGCAAAGTGTGGGTTACACCTGTGTATGGACGGTGGAGGCTCCAAACCCCAAAAATATTCAAGGTGTGGGTTAGGGCATCACAAATCCCAAGGAAAGGACACAGTTCCTTTGGAGGGTTTTAGAGTGAATTCCATTTTTCTCAAGTTAGGAGGCCTAAAAGGGGCTCAAGGCTAGTAGCCTTCTAAAACCTTAGAATAGGGTTTGGAGTGAGCGATGGAGAATTGGTGATTGGAGGTTAATCAAGAACCCTAGTGAAATGGATTTGAAGCCATGGAAGTCATCACACACCCCTGCAATAGTTTAGTGAAGCTTGGAGGGTTGGTTAGCCTTTAGGAAGATTAAGGGCTAAGGAGAGAATGGCAGAGAGAGCACCAAGATTGGCTTGGTTAGGGAAATGGAGATGATAGTAGGGTTGGCCAGGAGAACCAGGGGTGCCTAACAAGCATTAGGGCCTATAGGATAAGAAGGTGGAGTCACCTAGGAGTTCTTGGGGACAAGGACCCAGAGCATGGAATAGTGTGTGTTCCATCCAACCCTACCATATCAGTAACCTAAGTGTGTCGCTATAAAAAAATTGGTTGACATGTCTCTAAAAGGGAAGTGAGTCACTATAAAATCAATAGTGACACCAACCACTTCAAATGTGTCATGATATAGTGATGCCCTAAATGACCTATTTCAAACCCTAAAAATGTAGAAAATATGTGCAACTCGAGAAAAGTTTTCAAGCACATACCTGGGGTCCTACGTCTGTTGGGCGCTAGTACTCTCAAACTCTATCAAAAAGGTGTGTAGGAAGCTCACGTCGCACCATATTTCCAAGGTGTCAGACCATAGGATAAGTAATTTGTTAGAAGTCAAGAGTGTAAATGAATTGAAAGTGACCCTTTAACCTCTATTTATGCCCAAAAATTAGGGTTTTTTTCCCTAATTTAAGGGGAAGGTTAGGGATTTTAGCCTATTTTGCGAATTTTTGAGTTATCGGGCATATTTTGAGATATTTTTTTTGTTTTTGAGCTTGTTTTCATGTCTCAAAGCCTTTTTTGACACCTGAATCAATATTAAATCTTTATCACAAGATCGGCCTGAAATTCCAAATTTCTACCTGATCTCTCGAGTGGGCAGGGTACCGGCGTAATTCATTTTGTCGGGGCAATAGTGGGGCATCCAAAAAATTGGGAATTTTTAAATTTTTTATCTGAGCAGCAATTTAAATCTTAAAAGCGTCAGTCTTTGAACCAATGTAATAGATGCCTCGCTTCAAAGAGGGACAAAATGTAGACACTTAAAATTGTCCTGAATGATATGACACACTTGAATCTAGTCACTAACATCGTTTCATCCTAAAATCCATCCTCTTTTCACTTGTTTGATTAAATAAGCCTAGTTATTTAATTAAATGCATCATTTTCATCTATTAATCTAATTAATTTAATTGGGTTAATTCACCCCTTCCACATTCACCTCTCATCCTTTTTAATTGAATAATACAAATTATTTGATTTAAACACCTTATGTCCTCTCATTTAATTGAATAATCCTAAATGATTGAATTAAATGTCATTTGCATCCCCTTTTTATTAAATAAACTAATTATTTAATTATAATCCTCATATTCCTCAACTTGCACAATTAAAACTTTTTTTTGATTAACTAATTACAAATTTTCCTCACTCGTCCACTTGCATAGGAATATTCTTCTATTTGGCTCCAAAAATGGAATATTCTTTCCTAAAAAACTTTGTAAAAAACTTTCAAAGTTGTTAGAAAGTGTGTTTGATTGAATCATTGTGAGCCCTTGATGGTTTCTTTGATCCATGTGATCTTTGATTCTCATCCATTAATGGGAATCCTTGATCCATGTCTTCACGTTTCTTTCCATCTTGACCATTGATTGATCCTTCTTATCTTTACCCTTGATTCTTCATTTTCTCTCCTATAAATACCTCACATTTGGAGATAAATGGATCCACTTCCATCAAATAAAATTTATGTTGCTCATTTCAATACTATCTTTATTCATCCTTGCATCCATTATCAATATTTTTCATCATTCTCATCCATCCATAGCATAGTTTTATCAATTTTAGCTTAAGCTTTCATCAATGGAGTTTGATTAGACACTTGTATTATCTAGGGGATTGGGAAAGCATCATTTTTTCATATCAATACAACACCACTCCCTCAATGGGATAAGGTTTGGAGTTCTAGATTAGGTTTATTTTATACTTTCATGTTCATTTCATGCTTAGTTTAATGGTTTCTTAGTTTGTGAAGCTTTCAAAAATCTCATTGGCACTGTAACTTAATGGATTAAATATAGCTTAAATTCATATGGATCTAGTGTATTTAACTATTGCTATGATTACAATCACAACTATAAACATTTAAAAGTGTTGTAATGTAATATGGACAGTGCTAAGTATAAGTGCTTATGTTACCATTACTTTCCAACATGTAAACTTGGCTGCCAAGACTTTGTCAAAACAAAACAATAGTAATGATCATGTATAGAAAGAGTGTTGACCAAGTCAAACAGTGAACATTGACCCATATAATATGGCATGAATAATAAAATTTGGTGCCAACTGATAAAAGAATGAATCGAACAGAAGTCTATTTATCATTATGAATTTCCAAAATGTGAAGCATTTTGTAAAATGTAGAAATAGTCAAGCACTCAGCTATGCCAAGTAATTCGAACTGTAGGAGGCAATTTCCTTGCATTTATAATCATCATTCTTGCTATCTATTTTAGCATCAACTCATTCTCTTTAGCTACATATGTGTTTGATGTGCAACGAATTTAGTTGTCACCTTTTCTTTTGATTGTTGAGTCAAACATCTTGAGCTAAGAAGTCTCATTCTTAATGCCTTGTTTCTAGCCTTTCGTTGTTGATTCCAATGTATAAATAGAGGTTCTCTCAACCTCAAAAGGAGACACATATTTTATGCATTCATGGTGCATTTTTTTGAGTTGAGCGAGATTGAGAGTAGTGAGAGGTACTTGAGAGTTGTGAGAAGGTTTATTTGGGGAATTGTATACCGAATTTGAGGGAAGGCTAAGATAGGAATCTAGTTCAATCAATTGGAGCATTACATATATAGGAATGTTGATTTCTATTCTATTTTTCTTTTATGTTTGAAATGATTGTGTCATTGATTTTTTGAATTAGAGGATTGTATCATCTATTTATAAGGAAAGATTATTTTAATCTTAAGAGAAATAAAAAGATTACTTGTTATACCTTGTGTTAAGATCTATGTTGTATGAAGTGTTTGTACATATTCCATATTATGAATAGGTGATTATAGAGGGAATAAATACTATATTGGGGATATAGCTTTCATAGCTAATTGTTTAAACTACTTAATTCTTAGAGTACTATGATTTACTTAGTAGATGAGATAGTTAAACATAGAGGTAATAGGTTATTCTTAGGGTTAGGATAATCCAGTGAAGGGGATAGCCTATGCATAGATTATGAATAGTCAATATAAATTGAGCTAGGAAAGTGGGTGAAATATATGACGTCCACTTGTTATATTGGAGGAATGAAATACTTTGGCCAAAGTAGTGTAAGTTGCTACTATTTACACTATCAATTCACTGTGATCCAATTTTACATTCTAGGTTGAGGAATGTCATATATGTAGATTGTATCCATTTTGTGACATATCTAGATATGTAGGACACAACACCAAGCTCAGAAAAGGTCAATATTTATTATGAGGTTACCAAAACAATCTCTTCATCGAAAGGTAGCGCCATCTATTAGTTTGATAGTTGTGTGGGGGACCGCAATTATTCCAAGGTTAGTAGAAAAGTGCTTGAGTGATGCTTCTCCTCATCACTAGGAAACCAAGAATTGTATGGAGGATTTCTATGACTATTCGTACTTCTTTTACTAATAAGCTCTGTGGAGCCTTGTTTATGTATTTTGTATCCATTATGATGGAAAGACTATAAAAGTGAAATGATATCTTGTTATCATGTACTATGTAATCATTACTTTGGAAAGTTGTAATGCTTTGATTTAATCCAATGGAAAATTTTGGAATAGATATTATTTCAAATTTGCATGCTATCTTATATAATTTTGAAAGAAAAATTATATTGCTCATAATGGTTAGATGCTTATTCTATTTGCTTAAGGCTAAAATCTAGGAAAGTGTAGAGAAGGGGATTTGTTTCATATGAGTCTCTTTATTCTCAAGAGAATCCTTGGGAGTGAATTGCCCTAAACTACCTCAAGGAATAGAGTGAGAGTTCCAAAACCAAAAAGAGCAAGTCATAGAGGCTTTCCAAACAAACTAGCAAGTTTTTGGCCTAGGACGACAATGCAAAATACAGACAACAGTGTGGTACGCTAGAGTCCCAAAGGCATGCTAGTGTCTTGTACGGGCCAAAAATGAGGATGTATCAGAGAACAAATAAAGTGACTACTAACAATCTGATTACTAAGAACTTCCAGAATATGAGAAAATAATAGAGAGTAATAGAATTGAAATAAATTAAAGTAAATGATAAGACTAAAGAGGATAAAGAAAGTTCTCACAACAATCCAAGTAATGAATCCTCCAACTAGTAAATATCTTCAATACCTACACACATAAGGCCAAGGAAAAAATTTGGAGCTATTTAGGGGCTTGACTTAGTCAAGCCCCTGTTTTGGTGTTCTCACCTCCACGAACAACTAGATAGATAGAGAGAAATAATAAGCAGAAATGAAATGAACACAAGAGTGATAAAATAAAACTCCACTCAAGGAGGAGAACCCGTATCAAAAAATAGAGATGCAATAGATAGGGGATGTGAGAAATCCTGAGATGCTCAAAGATACAAGGTAAGAAAGATATCACCTAGAAGGCTTAAGCAATCCAAAGAGAGAAAGAGACAGTCGTGAGAGCCAAGAGAGTTGCAAAGGGTGTTGCAAGAACATGAGATTTTTGTTGTAGCAAGTTGTAGAGAGTTGTGTAAACAAGAGAGAATAAGAGAATGTCCAAAAGAGAAGCCAAGAAGCTAGAGAGAAGCTAGAAGAAGACCAAATGAATTAAAAATATCACATTTAAAGAGAGAATGGGAGGGAACGGAAGGTTCTTGAGCCATTACAAGGCATCTTGGGCCATTACCACCGATAAAAGTAGTTGACAAGTGGTAAGGCACCCAGAAGATGGTCGTTTGAATGTCAAAATGTCACAGGATGCTAGTGTGGCGCATGGGCATCCATGTAGCACACTACTATCCAGATAAATCATGCTACAAAATGACAAGAACAAGAAAAGCATAAAGTTTGATGCAAATTTGATGTGCACGGGTAGTTGTTGAAAAGGGGTCCTGAGAATCCTGAGAGGGGAAAAGTTTGATGAAAGGGATAAAATGAGCCTACACAAGTACTAAGGGAGTGGACATTAAAGTGGATACAAGAATGTATGTGAAATTGCAAGGGGTGCAATTTTATGACATTACATTTTCCCCACTTTAGCGAGAATATGAATCTACACTAATATACATGCTAAAGGAAATCTACTAAACATAAATAACATCCTGATACTAAAAAGGATATTGTAGAGGAAGCAAAACAACTCTTCGAACCAAGGAAGCATGCCCCCAAGCTAACCTACAAAACAAATGTGTTAGGAGAAAGATCTACACAAGACAACAATGTTAGAACACAAAGAGCCATTACATCACGAGGTTAGAACATATAATGGATAACACACACAAAGGCACACAACAAAATAAAGGATTTGAGTCAACAAAGTGAAAGATACCTTGATGTAGAAGGTTATCTACGTGCTATGTGTTATCCCAAATTAAGAAATAACATATAGAATAATTATTAAATGGAGAATAATGTAAGGATTGGTTTGCTTCACAAGAATAATACATACAAAATATAGGAAGCAACCAATGTCAAAGAGAAAGGAGTATATGCTCAAGATGAAGAAGATCAGTCTTCAATGCGGTATATACAATTAAAAAAGAGAAGAGAGATGGCTAACAGTGCATTGGTCCTATAGAAGCTGAACAAAATCTTTAGGAGTGCTTGATACTATAGAATTGGCTCCACGTGGGTGCTCATCCTATGGAAGATGAAAAAAAGGCTCTACAAGTGCTTTCGGTCCTATAGAGAAAAGTGCTTTAAAGGTGCTCAATCCTGCAAAGGAGGTGCCACATGTTCTTGGTCCTAAGGGGTAGATGTGAAAGGCTCCATAGAGTCTGATTGGTCCTTACAAGTACTAATCCTACAAGAGAATCTTGATGCAAAAAATATCTCTATAGGTTCTTAGTCTTGCAAAGCTATATGCTTGATCAAATAATCCTTTGACTACTACAAAAGCTGCAATTCGGGACATTCATAGAAATGATAAGGTCTAGTCGGGTTTCCCCAAGCTAGATGCCAATGAATTCATTTGAAGGAGAGCTTTAAAGGGGCTCTCCTTGACAAAGGAACCTTTCAAGACACAAGGGTCCCATTCAAAGGCAGCTCAATTGAAAGATAGAGAGGGATCCTTAGAAGGCACACATCTCTGAACAAATTATCAGCACCAACATAGAGAGGAGAGATGAATACTATGGAAGGGAGGTGTGAGAACCTCATGAAAAAATGATTAGAATAGAAAGGATAGAGGTAGACCTTGATATCACTTGTTATGTGAAGAAAAGGTAGGTGCATCAACAAGCGGGGAGTTTGATGGTACCAATCACAAAGTTGTATTTTTGTCCTTCAAGGCTTTACATTAGCCAGTGGAATGGCCAAGCACTTGATGGTATGCACAAAATAATGTTTTGCTTTGTCATGTTTATGAAATTTCTTATGTGTAAAGTGGGATTTAAGAAGTTTCAAAAAATACTCTTGCTCAAATAAAGAATAGGAGCATGGAAACACTTTCTCTTGTGGAAAATTTTGACTACTCGAGGAAGAAGAAGACATGAAGATAACATATAATGGTGAATGAATCAATCCAATAGAACAAGGTTAGTGGAAATCATGTCAACATTCAACTTGGTGATTTATGTTTAGATTGTTTGTATGAGCAACCAAGCTTATGCTTACAAGGTGCATTCTATAGGGGACATGAATTCCTTGTCCATTCATCAACCTTTACACCCATGTAAAGACAAGTTTAAAGCTAGGGCCATAACATGTTTTTCAAATCTTGAGGAGGGGGATCTTCATAAAGAATTATTCCAACAATGGGGATTATGCTCCTCTACGGGATTTTCATCATCCTTCTTGATAGGACTACCAACATTAGCCTCTTTAACAAAAATGTGATCATCTTCCTCAAAGGGGAGGACCAACATTAAGAACATTATAATTTGTGTTCACATTTTCCCATGATGCAGAAGAATAACCATCTTTGATAGCAAGTTTGGATGATGTTATCAGAAGGTCTAAGTGGATCAAGTCAATTTTATATTCCCAATTTGAAGGATTTAGTAAAGTCTAAAGAACCCCATTCATCACCAAGACATGCATTTTTTGAGAAGTAGAATAAGCATACTTAAGATTTCTTGTTTCAAAAAAGGATCTTCTTTAGGGACATCTTCCTCAAGTGTATCCTCTGTAATAGGTATTGTTGGAGTAGACATCAACACATTGGAAGATACTAAATGGATAAGATTTTTAAGACTCTGAAACCTAAGCCTAACCAACAACTTCCATCTCACATTAGTGTGCGGAATCACTGATCAACCCTAAGCTGTGACTACTTGACTATTATGAATGAACTTAATGGATTTGTGCAAGGTAGGCAGGATTGCACCCTTAGCATGAATCCATGGTCTACCGAGAAGAAGATTATATGGTAATTTTTTTTACATAACATTTACAAGGGTGGGTACATTAATAGGCTCCCAACCTCATAGGCAAGATTATCATGCCTAGGGCTTGTTGATCGACATTATCAAACCCAATAATACATAAGGAAGAAGTAGCGAGAGAAGATGAATCAATTTTAATTTTAGGCAATAGATCAATGCTACATGCATTGAGTGTCGAACCGACATCAAAAATAGTATGTCTAATGTTGATATTGTTAATATTAACTATAATCATTAGAGCATCTTCTTTCTTTTACACTTCGAGGCTGAAGGAGTTATTGTGGATAGAATGTAATATTTGAGGAATCCACACAAATATGAGTTATCAATGCATTAACATCCGTCGACATAGAAAAAGAAGGCAAGATGATATTTTATAGGATTCCTAAAGCATACCTTGATAAATTAGAGTAGATCGAAGAAAGTCCCACAATGAGATCTTGACGGTAATACGAAGTTTCTTGACAAGATCATAATCACTAGATGCTTTAGTTGTAGGTTGATTAACATTTAATTTATTCTTTATAGTATTATAAGTATGGGATACCACTCTATAAGAGGAAGCCTTAGAAAGATCAGGAGATTCACTATTAAATGGAATTCTATTAATAGAACATATATTTTTAGGAGAAGGACTAGCTAGAGTTAAATAAATGCTCAGTCTCTTAGGCCTTTTAGGGGCGGCAGAGACAAATGATATTTATGGATTCCTTGCAACTTATAGAGGAATCACTTGAAGAAATAAGCTCAACATCAATCCTTGGAGGATCCAATGTGAGGGGAACTTCATCATTCACTAATGGATCATCTCTAGAAGAGAGTGCATTGGAATGAAGAGAGGGTAGAGTAATGTTAAGAAAGGTATCAATGATTTCATCTTCTTGCAACAAAATATCCTCTAAAGTGGGGGGAATTTTATGAGAAGGATCAAAGATACAGAGTGAAATAGGCAAGGCCAAGTCACCATCACATGCATAAAATATAACATCACTAACACTTTGAATAAAATTAGGAATTGAAGTGATAAAAGAAGACATTAAATTTATTTTTAAAATAATAAGTTGAATATAATAAAGAATGCATAAAAAAGTCATATGAAGGTCGACGCATCACTTTAATGGTAAGAAATGGGGTTCAGGGCATCACCCCAAAAAAATTGGGGAAGGTGTCTTCATGTTGGGTTCACCAAAATGTAGAGAAGGGGTCTCCGGTGCTCACGAGTCTCTTTATTCACAAGAGAATCCCGGTAAGATAACTTCCCTAAACTACATCAAGGAATAGAGTGATAGTTTCAGAACCAAAAAGAGCAGGTCACTAAGGCTTTCCGAACAAACTAGCAAGTTTTCGGCCTAGGACAACAACGTGAAATACAGACAACAACATGGCATATTGGAGTCCCAGAGCCACACTGGAATTTCGTATGGACCAAAAATGAGGATGTCTCAGAGAATAGCTAAAGTGACTACTAACAATATGATTACTAAGAACTTCCAGAATGTGAGAAAATAACAGAGATTAATATAACTGAAATAAAGTAAAGTAAATGGTAAGACTAAAGAGGATAAAGAAAGTGCTCACAACAATCCAAGTAATGAAGCCTCCAAACTGTAAATATCTTCAATACTTGCACACATAAGACCGAAGAAAAATTTTAGGGCTATTTAGGGGCTTACTTCAGTCAAACCCTTGTTTTGGTGTTCCCACCTCCATGGACAGCTAAATAGATAGAGAGAAATAATAAGCAGAAATGAAATGAATGCAAGAGTGATAAAAGCAAACCCCACTCAAGGAGGATAACCTGTATCACAAAATAAAGATGCAACAGATAAGGGATGTGAGAAATCCCAAGATGCGTAAAGTTACAAGGTAAGCAATATATCACCTATAATGCTTAAGCAAGCCAAAGAGAGAAAGAGATAGCCATGAGAACCAAGAGAGTTGCAAAGAGTTTTGCAAGAACGTGAGAGTGCTATTGTATCAAGCTTTAGAGAGTTGTGTAAACAAGAGAGTGAAAGATAATTTCCAAGAGAGAATCCAAGAAGCTAGAGAGAAGCTAGAAGAAGACCAAATCAATTGAAAAGATCACATTTAAAGATAGAATAGGAGGAAAAGGAAGGTTCCCAATCCATTACAAGGCTTTTCGGGCTGTTACCATCAAAAAAAGTAGCTGACAAGTGGCAAGGAACCCAAAAGATGGTTGGTTGAACATTGAAATGTCACATGATGCTAGCACAGGTCGTGGACATTTAGTGTCCAGAAAAATCACGCTACAAAATGACAAGAACAAGAAAAGCATAAAGCTTGATGCAAAGCTAGTGTGCAAGGGTAGTTGCTAAAAAGGGGTCCTAAGCATCTTGGGAGGTGCAAAGGATGATGCAGAGGCTAAAATGAGCCTACACAAGTACTAAGGGAGTGGACATTAAATTGGATACAAGAATTTATGTGAAATTGCAAGGGGTGCAATTTTACGACATTACAAAAAGTTACTATGTAGAACATTGGGCATGTTACATGTGGTATCAGAGCCACCAATTTCAACTCTCAAACCTATGTGCTCGCTATGTTTTCCCTTCCAAAATTATGAGTCTAATTTTTGGAAAATTCTTGTGCCAAGAAGGTGCATATCAGGTTAACTGCAAGAAAGTTAGTGATTGGAAATGAGCACTACCTACGAGTCAAGAAGGAAAAATAATCCCTTGTTTGTATTATTGAGGGAACCAAATATGACAATGCCATTTAGCTAAGTGATATCAACACAATTACTCACGTTGTGTCACAGATTAGTTAAGAGATTCAAAGAAGGAAGAGAGATGAAGCCAATTTTAACAATTTACCATCTATCTCTCCGACCAAATCGGACTCATTATCACTTTCTAGCGATAATGCCCTCATAATGTAGCATTAGTACACCGTTGATATTTAGGAATCCTCAAGTAGTTCCTATGGTTGAAGTAATTGTTATAGCCACTAGTATTGAATCAGAGGGATGTGTTCCTTGAAATTATGTATTAGAAGATAAGTCTAAAGGATATTATCCTTTTTGGGATAGAGAAGAGAAAATGAGAGATGAGCTAAAATGTGAGGGGTACACTCCATTAACTTATGTATCTAAGAGTGAATTCGAAGGATACTCTCCTCTTGATTATTTGAATAGTCATCCTATGTAAAATAAAGAATATTGAAATCCTTATGAATAAATGAAAGAATATATTTTTTTATCAAAAATTTGTGTATGAGAACCTCAATGAAATTTATTTGTGAATATTTTCTCTTTTGAAATGTTTCCTATGCATTTATTAAACCATGATAGGATCTAATTCAAGATGAACCTCCAGCTATGACTATACTTAAGACAATGGTTAGGACAAGAACTAATCCTGGAGGGAGCCAAGAGGTTGGACAAGGTTCGGATAATGTCGAAGCTAAGTTGGATCGACTTCTTGCAATCATGAATGAAACTAATGCAAGGATAGGAAATCTTGAGCAAGAGGTGAGGGGAAAAGGAGAGGAGGATGAATAAGTCCCACACAATGAAGAAAATTAAGAAGTCCCACACAATGAAGAAGGAGAAGATTCCATAAACCACACTAAATTTAGAGATCAAGAAAGTGTTAGAACTCAATCATATTTTGATGGAACCAAGAGAAAGCATATGACAACTGAATTATCTAGGGATATGAGAAATATTACTCCTCCTAAATTTGAAGGAAGCACTAGTGGAGAAGAAGCTGAGGCTTGGTTAATTCAAATGGAGAAGTATTTTAAAATAAGAAACTATTCAAAAGTCACTAAATATGTATGGGGATCATTCCAATTAGCAGGAGAAGCCTCTAACTGGTGGATGAACAAGAAGATGGAACTTGAAATCAATTCATTAAAGCTTACTTGGAATGATTTTTTTTGAGATATTTTGAAAGAGGTGGTTACCCCAACTCTTTTTTGATCAAAAGCTCAATGACTTTCAAAATCTTAAGAAAACAGAAATGTCAATGAATGAATACTAGAGAAATTCACTCATCTCTTGAGGTATGTGCCAATGTACCAAAAGGATGAGCGATTTTGAATCATAAAGTTCATTATGGGACTTAATAGCCAAATAGGTGGAGAGGTGGATATTTATGGACCAGCCACTATCGACCTAATCTATGAGAAGTCAATCAAGCAAGAGAAAAAGCTCAAAACCATCTTGGTCCACTAGGAGGAGAAGAATCGAAAGAAGAATGAAGGAACTCAATTTAAACAAGCTCCCAAGAAGTTTAATTTCAAAAGCATGGATCGTAGGATCCCGCAATAATTGGAATGAGTTGAGGAGGGGTCACCGAGAAAACAACTACAACAATGGTAATAATAGAAAAGTTGGAGGAGATGGTGGTAATACTGATAGGCCAGAAAAAAAATTAAAATAAATAAAATAAAAAAGAGGTTCAGTAAAAGGATGTTATACATGTGGAGGGGACCACTTTTCTAGTCAATGTCCCAACAAACCATCTAGTTTGCAACCACATGGTAATTCACTTCCTCCCCAACATTTTGTGTTTTAGTAAAGGATCCATGCAGCAGTGAACAATCAACAAGCTGAATATCAAATCACCCTGGTGGAAACTCCATGTACTTTGTTTGGTTTACCTATTTCCATACTTATTGATATTGTAGCTCCACGAAAAAATTTGTTTCACCTAGAGTAGCTAATCAGATTTCTAGGAAATTTGGTTTTATGGAAAAATCATGGGTTGTAGAATATGCAAACCAGGCAAGAGCAAAGGTGAACCAATCTTTATTTGAGGCAAGGGTTGAACTTCAAAGTTTCTCTAAAAAAGTAAACTTATACATAGCACCCTTAGGATCCTATGACATAATCTTAAGTATGAATTGGCTATGGAAGCAAAGAGCTAAGGTGGATTGCCATGCTAAAATTATAGAATGTCTAGATGATCTAGGTAATCTAATGTCTTTTCAAGGAGCACCTAGAGAAGTGAAACTATGATAGATTTTGGTTGTGCAAATGCATTGGGCGAAAAAGAAAAGTTTCCAACTCCTTGTAGTTAAAATAGATAAACTAGAAAAATTCAAGGAAGTCACTCCTCAATATAGATTCATGTATGGTGGTGTGCAAGATTCTCGAGAAGCTGAAGAAGGAGAAGTGGAGTCTAGAGAAACGGATATGGAGAAGTATCCAATCTTATGGAAATTTGTAGATCTATTTCCAAAAGAGCTACCTAGACTTCCTCCCAAGAGAGTATTTGATTTATCCATTGATCTTGTACTAGGGTCAAAAATTGTATCTAAAGTACCCTATAGGATGACAACATAATTAATGGAGCTTAAGGCACAGTTGGAAGAGTTGTTATCCAAAGGATTGATAAGACCCATTTTTTCACCCAGGGGAGGGCTAGTGATCTTCATGAAGAAGAAGGATGGTACCCTAGGCTTGTGTATAGATTATTGAATGCTTAACAAAGCAACAATAAAGAAAAAGTACCCATTGCCACATATTGATGATCTTTTTTATTAGATACAAGAAGCGGAAGTATTTTCAAAGATTGATCTGTGATCCAGTTATCACCAACTAAGGATCAAATATGAAGATAGTTTCAAAACTTGTTTTAGGACTAGATTCAGTCATTATAAGTTCACAATCCTACCCTTTGTACTTACGAATGCATTCGCAGCATTCATGAACCTCATGAACAATGTATTTAGAGACTACTTGGATATGTTTGTATTAGTATTCCTTGATGATATCTTAATCTATTCCAAGAATGAAGAAGAGCATTGTAAACATTTAGAGATAGTTCTCCAATGGTTAAGAGAGCACAAGCTATATGGAAAACTCTCTAAGTGTACATTCTTTCAGAAGGAATTGGAGTACCTGGTGTTGGCCTCCTACAATGATCTAACAACTAAGCCCTTACAGTTGTGATTCAGAGATTGGACATCTAATATGAATAGCTATTTCAATCATCATGAAGGTGCATTTAACTTTTCAACACAATATGTGCGCTAAGGATCCAAAGTAGCCATATTCATTCTACAACTAACAAAAACATAATGTTGAAGGTAAATTGCTTGGAAAGAAATAGCATAAGTGTTGAGCATCAACCAACAACTAAACGAAGCTAAAATGCATGACATAAATGAATATCTGAGCAAAAAAACAAGAAACTACTCTGTCTTCTTTGGTTGCAGGAAGTCACAAAATGGAATTCTAGTGGTTGTAGGAACAGTTAGTGCCATATTTTAACTAATTACTTAACAGAAAGTAATAACTACACTAAACTAAACTAAAGGATGGAATGCTCACCAAGTGGGCCCCCTTGGATGAGTATTCCTTAAGAAAAATGTAGACTCAGATGCACGAAATTAGAACTTAATTTTATTCATGAAAATCAATAGTACAATGGAGCATCATAACTATATTACTTAAAAACTAAGAATGTGAGTACATCATCAGATTAAGCAACCTCTTTTGAAGGAGCATCTGAGTCTTATTTATAGGGATAAAAGCTACTAACTAATCACCTAGCAAGAAAGTCAACTCCAAAAGATTAGGACACCACTTTAGGGAAAGCATGAAAAGTGGAGAGGCGATTATGCATGCGCGGAATCTAGTCAGACATGCTTGCCTCAACATAGATTTAGCACAATAGTAATGCCTATATTCGCTCAACTTATAATTAAGACCATTTACAAGGTGGTTACAACTTCAATTTGAATGAGGAATCTCTTGTCATCGATAGTATTCCCTTCATTGACCTTTGCATGACCACCATGTTGACCATTATGGTGAATGAATAGCTGGTAGAGTCTTCTTTAATTATATAGGCGGCTAATTATATCTACAAGACAATATTAGTATGCACAAAAATTGCATATATATAACTTTCTTAAAGTAGCATTCATTAATCCACATGTAAAATCAACATAGATAGTTTACATAGCATGCCAATGTCATTAAAGATTGTAAAAATTAGCTTATGCCCAATGTCAGAATGATCAACATCTAGCCATCAAATTCTATGACAACTATGAAAAATAGACAATAAACTCCTATCAAAATTGAGTCATAAACTAGACTTATTACTCCCCCCAACCTAATACTTTGATCATCCTCCAACAGAAGAAGGATAGTTGTTCCTTTGCTTTGTTAATGACTTGAAGTTTGCAACTTCCAGTTGTCCTACGTGAGTTTCTACAATTTCTGAATTATGGTCCCAATAGAACCCTTGTTGTTTGTCCAATCTACTCCATCTATGTCTCTCTACAACTATATCATACCGGTAACATTTGAAGTTTGGAATAGGCCACAATAGGATGGGTAGTTGAAAATTTAGTGGGAGCCAAAATCATTTTTTGTCCTTCCAATCCATATATATCTTTCAACTCTCTTAAGTGTTGCAACATAATTCTGCATAGAGTGAGGCTCAACTTGTTTTAACTCATCAGTTAGGTTGTTCCACTTTTGTGACATGTATCCCATCACATATTCTCCTTTGGTTTTTGCTACCTCCTCATATTCTTTATAAACTTCCTCTCTCTTAGATAGGATCCTTTCACTATAGCTTGGTTTGTAAAGAATTTTGTGCCAATCCATGAAAATTCTCCCTAGATTTCCGGATTCAGCTTTGATGGACAAGGGAATGTTGGATTCAATGTGCTAATAATTCCTGAATTGTTTTCCCCAACTAATCTCATTATGTGTCCAAGACATGAATTCCCTTAATTGAACATCCCCAACATACAACAGTGAATTACAATCATGGTCTTGGGTCACGGCATGATTATGTAAGTAAAATTCACACAACAAATTCTTCATTTTAGGAGGAACAATCCTATAAGCATTGAAAAATTCAAGAGGATTCTCAATAGAAGGATTAAAACCTAAAACAATCCTTGCTAGTTTAAAAGAAAGATACTTCTCCTTCAGATACAAGGCACAGACCCTTGGAGGAGTACTACATTCTAATATCTGAGGTACTAGGGTTGTCATATCGTCCACCTTCTTCTTTAAAGTAGTAATTTCTACATCCCTGTCCTCAATCTCCTCATCCCTCTTTTGGATTTCTTTCTTCAGCCTACGTTTCTCCTCCTTCCATTCTTCTTCCCTTCTTTGCATCTCTTTCCATAAATTCATAGCTACCATGTGCATTGAGAAATTAGAGGGCCTATGTATTCCTACTAGAATTTTTCCTGGCACATATGCTTGCTCTTCCTATAGCACTTGTTGCAGGAATTTTGAATGCTCAACCTATTCTGACTATAGGGGTATTGACTGTTCTCCCATATTTGGCTGCGGGACCTCTTGTTTTGGCTCTTTTTCTGGCTCTTGCTCTTGTTGCAAGAACTCTTGCTTTTGCTCTTGCTGCAGGAGCTCCTAATTTTCCTCAAACTCTTGAATTTTTACTTGTTCGGCAATGGCAGCAAGGTCTGTCAATGTTACATTTGTTGCTTCCTCAAATATGTCATTTTCCTCGACATTCACCTACCCCATTGGGGCCTTTGTGTCCTCTTGTGATGTTTCTCTATTCCTAGGGCTTCCCTACGGAGACACACCAAAGGCTAACCCAGCTGGTCTTCATTTCCTAAGAGGGCTCTCATGTTCTTCTTCATCTGCTGGAAGAATAGTGTCAGCCTCCCGTTTCTTAGAGCTTGGCACTTTCTTTCCTGCAGTTTTCTTTTTAAATTTTCCTTTATTTATTTCAGCCTCTTTCTTCTGTGCCTTGGTTCTCATTAAGATTCCAAGAGGAACATTATCATCAGAATCTGAAGAGGAACTTTCTTTTCTGAATGCTCTACCTCAGAAGAGCTAATCTCTATGGTTTGTTCAGCTGCAGGAGGGTTTGCACTAGGGCCTACACCAGAAGTTGAAGCACCAGGAGTAGCTTCAAGCATGCTCAATCTTTTGCTAGCCCTACAAGGTTGAGGAAAAACCCTAGCTTGCAAATGTTCTGGTCTAATTTGATCAATTTTCAAGAATTCTTCCCAAGTTATGTCAAACACATCATGCAGAGACTTTTCAACTAACAATTTAATTAGAAAATGGTGGGAAACAGAATTATCCCTACCTTTTTGTGTCTCGGCCACCATGATTGAAAGAAGGTGGTATAGCACGTTTGGCATATTCATTCTCCTCCCATGCCTCATATGATTCAAAAGTTTGAAATGCACAGAGTGTAGATTCGACTGGAAACCTTCGCAGGTAATGTACTTTACAACATGAAAAACTACTTGCATCCATGGCTTCGACAGAGAGGTTCTTTTAATACCTTGTTTGTCCACACTCAATGGAGGGTCACCAAGTTTTATAAATTCAACCCTAGCTAACCTAGCATCTTTGGAAGCAGGGTAATTTTCACCATCGACAAGCAACCCTATAACTTTTAAAATTCTTTCTTTAGTATCCAATACTTCCAGCCCTTTCACCGTGGCTTTTCCTTCAGATAATGTCCGGGAAAATTCCAATGCAACATTTTCATCAAAACCATTAAGCTTCAGGAAATAGTCTAACCAGCTGAAGTTTCTGAATTTGACCTGTGAAAGTGAATCCTGCAGCAATACATCATGAATCGTGGGTTCATTCCCGATTAACCCACCTCCCATTGTTCAATTTCCTATAATCAAACAATTGCTCTGCAAAGTTTCTCTTCCTGAAATCTTTGTCTAAAAACCCAATTTTTCTTTCTTGCAATGTTGCTAAATTTAAAACATCAATGTTTTCTGAATTTACCTTTTTAATATTATGATAGGAGTAATAAAGGAAATAAAGGAGTAATCAATGAGGGCTTATGATCAAGAAAAATGGTAGTGGTTGATATCACCTCACACATGCGAGTTGTCATCTCACTCAAAATTTGAATCGACTCAATTTAAACTTTGTTGACGTGAGCCAACATGGATAGACATGTGGACATAGCATTCATACTTCTCCCCCAACCTAAATTTGGGCATGTGTCCTCACATGCGTGAGAGTTATGACAATTTGACAAGGCAAGGAATAATGACATGCAATGGAGAACATCTATATCAATTTATAGTAATTAAATGAGCGCACTAAAAGATAATTAAGAGATAACACTTGAGGTGCACGTACCTAGATTCTCAGAAGTTTTGCTATAAAGATTATGAAGAAAGTATCGGTCACCTTTTGAGAGGTCAGTTGAGCAATTAATGAAAGTGGAGTGAAATGATGATAGAATGAAGTGAAATCATGGAGGCATGATGGAAGAGAGAGAAAGGTGGAGATGGATGGGCGAATGGGTGAAGAAGTGGACCCCAAAGGAGTGGAATTATTTATTATGACAAATTACGTACCTTAATTAGCCATAAGGAGGGACACTAGGTCCACTTCCTTCGGCTACAGGAAGTTCGAGTGTTGCATGCTGAGTGATTTGCTGCAGGAATTCCTCCTTGAAAGTTGGCTTGTGATATAATCTGAGGTGATGACCATTAACAAGCAGCTTAAACCTAATTGGTTCAATAGTAGTGAGCTAAACAACACCATTTGGGAATACTTCAACAACCTCATATGGTCCTAGCCACCTTGTTTGAAATTTTCCTGCATTATCTTGATACCTTTAGTCATAGAGCAAGGCCCAGTCTCCTGGTTGGAATTTCTTGTCCTTAATGAATTTTTCATGTCACTTGATTCTTTGATTTTGCACTATCTCTATATGATGCAAGGATTCCTTATTTCATCCAATGCATTGAGCTACATGATTCTTTCTCTTTGTGTTTCAAAAATGTCCATCCCTAAGTCTATTACAGTCTTGAGAGTTTTGTGCTCAAATTCAATGGGCATCATAGCTACCTTTCCATACAACACCTCAAATGGTGTGAAACATGTAGTTGTTTTCCAGGTTGTCCTATAGGCCCAAACAGCTTTTGGCAATCTATTTTCCCAATCCTTCTTATGAACAACCATTGTTTTAGTCATAATGGCTTCAATTTCCTTGTTAGTCACCTCAACTTGTCCATTGGCCTGGGGGTGATAAGAAGTAGACTTCCTATGCCTTATATTGTACTCATTGACCAATGCTGCAATAAGGGTTGATGTAAATTGAGCCCCTCGGTCAGTCACTATCTCTCTTGGAACTCCATACCTTGTAAAAATATCCTCGTAAGGAAATTAAGCAACCTTATTATCTCTTGCATGCTCATGCCCTTAACTTCTACCCACCTAGTTACATAATCAATGCAAACTAAGATATAAGACTTACCATTGGATGGAGGATCAATGGGTCCTACAAAGTCTAATCCCCACATGTCAAATGGAATTATTACTACCTTAGGGTAAAGGGGCATCTAATCAGATTTGGTTGGCTTGCCCATCCTTTGGCATCTATCACATTTTCTTGTATATCTCCCTGCATCCTTGTGGAGTGTTAGCCAGTAATATCCTGTATTCAAGATTTTCATTGTTGTCCTCTTGGCTGAAAAATTTCCTCCACATGGTTCATTGTCGCATGCATGCAAAATATCATATGTCTCATCTTCCCTCACACATCTCTTCATGACATGGTCTGGTCCAATATAAAACAAACATCCTGCAATCCATGAAAAAGGAAATGATTTTTCAATGAGCATCCTTCTCTCTTTTGGAGAGAAGTGAGGAGGAATTATTCCTATGACCAGATAGTTAGCTATATCAGCATACTAGGGTGTTTGCACACTGATGGAAAATAAGTGCTCATCAAGGAAAGTGTCATCTATGATCTGATTATCTTCTGATATAGTTAGCCGTGAAAGAAAGTCTGCAACAAAATTGGCCTTTCTTGGTTTATCTACAATGGTTATGTCAAATTCTTGCATCAACAATAGCCATCTTGATAGCCTACCTGAGATCAAAGGTTTATTCATGAGATCTAATGGTTGCATGATCTGTGTGCACAAAGATTTGATATCCTATTATGTAGTTCCTAAATTTGTTTAGGGAATAGATCACTGCCAACATTTATTTTTCTATCACTGTATAATTGAATTCAACTCCTTGCAAGTTTTTACTGACAAAATAAATAGCATTTTCTATAACTCCTTTCTTCCCTAAGACTACTCCTATGGCATATTCTGATGCATATTTAAGGATATGGAAAGGAAGCTCCCAATTAGGACCTTTGAGTACAGGAGCATGAATCAAAGCTACCTTCAAATCAGAAAATGCCTTGTCACAGTCTTCAGTCCATTGAAACTCGACATCTTTGGTGAGAAGAGTATACAATGGTGTTACTATTTTACTAAAATCATTGATGAAATGCCTATAGTGTCCTGCATGGCCCAAGAAACTCCTAACATCTTTTTGTTTTGTAGGTGTAGGCAGATTTGTGATCACCTCAATCTTTGCAGGATCTACTTGAATTCCTTTGTGAGAGATGTAGTGGCCAAGGACTACACCTTCCTGCATCATCATGAATCACTTGCCACTATTTAGAGATAGATTGTGGTCTTCACATCTCTGCAGGACTCTCCTAAGATTCTCCAATGCTTCATTGAAATCAGCACCATAGGTGGTGAAATCATCCATATAAATTTCCATGCAATCATGAGAAATATCTAAAAATATGCTAATGACTGCCCTCTAAAAAGTTGCAGGTGCATTGCACAAGCCAAATGGAAGTACTGAGTAGGCATAGGTTCCCCATGGATAGGTAAAGGTAGTCTTCTCTTGGTCCTCTAGTGCAACTTGGATCTGGTTATAGCCATTGAAGCCATCTAGAAAAGAAAAGTACTACTTGCCTGCAAGTGAGTCCAAAACTTGATCTATGAAAGGTAAGGGAAAATGGTATTTTTTGGTGGTAGCATTGAGTTCCCTGTAATCAACATAGACTCACCACTTCCCTCCCTTTTTGGGCACAATCACCAATGGAGACACCCACTGGCTATCTGAAATGGGGTAGATAAATCCTGCATCTAGCAATTTCTACAGCTCTCCCTTTATAATTTCTCTTAATGCAGGGTTAATTCTTCTTTGTGGCTAGCGTACTGGGGTGCAATCATCTCTAATGTAGATTCTATGAGTGCAAAGCTTAGATTCCAAGCCCTTCATATCATGATAGTCCCATACAAATGCATGTTGGTGGGTTCTCAGTAAGTTTTTCAATGACAACTATTGTTCTTCACTCAATTTGTTGTTGATGTACAGGTATTTCCCTTCTGTCACTTGCACTTGTGTAGTTATCTCTACCATTTTTTTTTCACTAATGCTTGGTACCTTAATTTCATGTGGCAGCATTGTATGAGACATACTAGTTGTTGTAGGAAGTTCAGTTGTAGGAAGAGTGGTTGTAGGAAGAGTGGTTGTAGGAAGAGCAAGCAAAAGTGTCTTGATAGGAGCAACAGAATGAGAGGATGATGCTTCCTCCACTTCACAATGATTATGAATTATGTTAGATAATACTTCATCTTCATCTTGAAGCTGCATGAAATAGATTCTACCTAACATCATAAGTTGTGCCACAAAATTAACTTCCTCGGCCTCTTCACCAACATGTGGCCATATAGAATTATCCAGATCATGGGATGGTTGAGCAAGAGGGGAGAGGACAAAATTTTTGGTGCTCTTTCCATCAGAAATGGTCATGTCTCATGTCCTACATCCAATATATGTATCTATTGTTGCTAACCATGGTCTTCCTAGAATGATAGGGTACCCACCTAGTGTAGCTTTAGGAGAAAGAATCATGAAATCAGTGGGGTACTCTCATGAGTCCAGAGTTACCACAAGGTCCTCTACTACACCATCAGGTTTAACAGTTGAACTATCAACAAGCTATAGGATAGTAGGAGTAGGTCTCATGCTTGCAACATTTAGTTGTTGCAGGATATCCTTGGTCATTACATTTATTATTTCTTCCAAGTCAAACAGAGCATTCTTTATCTGGATCCCATTTATGACAAATCCCACCATAGGACTCCCTGGATCATTATATTTGGGAACAGTCACTTTCCCAAGCATGATGTCAGCTAGTTGTCCCACCACATGGACCGTAGTGAGGTCTTTCTTCTTCCTTCCTAGCTTCTTAAGGCATTCTTCCTTAATTTCCTTGCCATAGATTGGAACATCTTTTATGGCCTGAAATAGAGGTATTTGGACACATATATGCTTCGGTTGATCTATAATGTCAAAAAAATTGTCCTCCTTTTCTTCCTTTTCCTTCACAATTTCTATTCTTTAGGGAAATGGGGGTGTTTGTGCAGTTTGCTTGACTGGAACTGGTTCAAGATTCCTAGGTGCACTGGGCTGAATGGGGGTGTTCAGAGGCTCCTCTTCTTCCACAGGAAGCTCAGTGATAATGGGTGTGGAAGAAGCTGGAAAAGTAGTTCCTGAATGTAAGTGGATGTCACTTACACTCATGTCATATGCAGGGAATTTATTTGGATTAGCAGAGTATACTTGTTGTTGTCATGGTTTATTATTTGGATTAGGTGTGGGTTGAGCTAGTAGCTGAGTGGGTTTGGGTGTATTTTAACTTGAGCTGGAAGGAGGAGGCATTATAGCAAGTTGTTGGGGCTAAGAAAGTGGTTGCATGTAACTATTTGGTTGGTTTGGCCATTGCTTCCCTCCCCTCCATTGATTTGTTTGTTGCCAATTTCCTGGGGGTGGCTGCCAATTTCCTTGAAACTGCTGCTAATTCCCCTGAGGTTGTTGCCACTGGGGTGGAGAATTTTGGTGATTAGGCTAGGAATTTGGAGGTTTATTCCAAGGTTTTGGTGGATACCCTCTATAATTAGATGGATATGGGGGTTGCCACTGGTTACCAGATTAATAGGAATTAAAATATGGCCTAGCAAAAGAGAGTGGATCTAGTGGCATACCTTGTCTTGGAGCCCATGGCCTCCTTTGTACAATGTAGTAAACTTGGTCATCTTCACCTTAGATTGGCTTGAACTGATGTGGAATCTTCTTGCTTTCAATATTAGCTACCATCCTACATCTGCAATCCTTCTTCTTTTATCTACAATGGGGGCAATACTCTGTCAATGTTGCCTCTACCTCCTCTTGTTTCTTTTTGGCCTAAAGTGTATCTAGCTGAGTAGCTAGATTGTTTATAATTTCTTGCTTGAAGTATGTCAGCAAGTGAGTAATCTCCATTCTTGAAACTCCATTAGTAGATTACTTAACCATGGAGGATTGGTAAGCTCTCCCTTTCTTTGAAGCTTCCCTAGAGTAGTTTTGGCATATCTTCTTGATATCCTCCCAAGGAACTTGGGAGATATCTCCTCCTCCCATCAAGTCTAAGGCATTAATGTAGTTGTCATTAATTCCTCTCAGGAAAATTAGCTTTTGTGATTCTTCATTAAGTGTATGGTGTGGATATTTTTGTAGACAAAATAAAAACCTTGCAATGTAATCCTCTAGGCTCTCATCTTCCTTATGTTGCATCCTGAAAATGTCATCTCCTCACATGTCACTTCCCTTGCAATATTCCTTGTATTTTTCAAGGAACTTTGTTTTCATGTCCTCCCAAGTCTCCGCAGTATTTATGCCTAGGCTCATGAACCATCTTAATGCACCCACTTTCAAAGTGGTAAAAAATAGCTTAAGCCTATGGGCATCGGTGGTATAGTCATAACTCCTACAGAGTATGTCAAACTCGAACAAGAAAGTATCAGGATATTCTGTGACAAGTCCATAAAACTTAGGAAGGACTAAAGCAGGGATATTTTTGAGGTTTTCAACTTCATTTTGATAGGAAATAGGGAAAGGAAAAGCTAGTTGGTTAGGTCTGTTTCTATTTGCATCACCCATGCATGCTTGATGTAGTTCCAAAGCAAAGGGATTCTTAAGTTGATCTTGGTCTTCAGAGGAAATTTTAGAACTGGTCAAATTAGGAAATGCATCAACAAAGGGGTTTGTCTCTTCTTCTTCTTCTCTCAGCAGATTCAAATGCTCATCTAGCTAGAATGGATCAGGTTTATTAGGAAGGAATCTCTCATAAGCATCTCTCCTCCTTCCTCTATGCATGCGATATGAACTCGCTATCAACCAGCTCACACAAAGAATTGGCAAAAGAATGGTGGATCATTACTTTCCTACATGAGGGGTATACTAGGAACAAACTTTTAGAAATACTACAGCAAGAAAACTATCAATGACTCCAAAGTACTCCCTAGTTTGACACCATCCCCAGCAATAGCACCAAAAATGTTGGCCTCCTACAATGATCTAACAACTAAGCCCTTACAGCTGTAATTCAAAGATTAGACATCTAATCTGAATAGCTATTTCAATCATCATGAAGGTGCATTTAACTTGTCAATCCAGGGATGTGAACTTGAAATGGGTCAGCACAATATGTGCACTAAGGATCCAAAGTAGCCATATTCATTCAACGACTAAGAAAAACATAATGTTGAAGGTAAATTGCTTGGAAAGAATTATCATAAGTGTTAAGAATCAACCAACAACTAAACTAAGTTGAAATGAATGACAAAAATGAAGATCTGAGCAAACAAATAGGAAACTACTCTATCTGCTTTGGCTATAGGAACAGTCGCATAATGGAATTCTAGTGGCTGCAGGAACAGTTAGTGCCATATTTTAACTAATTACTGAACAAAAAGTAATAACTAAGCTAAACTAAACTAAAGGACAGAATGATCACCAAGTAGGCCCCCTTGGATGAGTATTCCTTCATACAAATTTAGACTCAGATGCATGAACTTAGAACTTCATTTTATTCATGAAAAGCAATAGTACAATGAAGCTTCATAACTATATTACTGAAAAACTAAGAATGTGAGTACATCATCAGATTAAGCAACCTTTTTTGAAGGAGCATCTGAGTCTTACTTATAGGGAGAAAAGCTTCTAACTAATCACCTAGCAAGGCGGTCAACTCCAATAGATTAGGAGGACGCCACTTTAGGGAAAGCATGAAAAGTGGAGAGGCGGTTACGCATGCACGGAATCTAGTCAAACATGCTTTCCTTAACGTAGATTTAGCACAAAGGTAACGCCTATATTCACTCAATAGATAATTAAGACCATTTACAAGGCAGTTACAACTTTAATTTTAATGAGGAATCTCCTACCGACGATAGTATTCCCTTCGTTGACCTTTGCATGACCACCTTGTTGACTGTTATGGTGAATGACCAGCTAGAAAAGTCTTCTTTAATTGTGTAGGTGGCTAATTATATCTGCAAGACAATATTAGTATGCACAACAATTGCATATCTGTAACTATCTTAAAGTAGCATTCATTAATCCACATGTAAAATCAACATAGATAGTTCACATAGCATGCCAATGTCATTAAATATTGTAAAAATTAGCTTATGCCCAATGTCAGAAAGATCAACATCTAACCATCAAAGTCTATGACAACTACGACAAATAGATAATAAACTCCTATCAAAATTGAGTCATAAACTGGACTCATCACCTGGGTCACGTAATTTCGAAGAAAGGGATTGCAGTGGATCAAACTAAGATAAAGGTGGTGGTTGAATGGCTAGTGCCCAAAAGTGTACCAGAGGTTAGAAGTTTTATGGGTTTGGTTGGTTACTATAGGAAGTTTGTTGTAAAATTTTCTAAGATAGCTTATCATATTACTTGATTACAGAGGAAAGGTAAGAAGTTTGAGTGGTCAGAAAAATGTCAAGCATCATTTGATCTACTCAAGGAGAAGTTGACTACCGCACCAATATTGAAGGTACCTGATCTAGAAGGCATCTTTATTGTCATAACAGATGCATCAAGTGAAGGATTAGGAGGATTTTTTTATGCAAGAAGGGTAAGTCATTGCTTATGAATCAAGAAAGCTAAATCCCTACAAACAAAATTATGCATCACATGATTTAGAGTTAGCAATAGTTATTCATGCATTGCAAATGTGGAGACATTATTTGATGGGAAATACTTTTGAGTTGAAGACCAATCATCACAGTCTGAAGTATTTATTTACTCAACCCAATCTGAATGCATGGCAAAGAAGGTGGTTGGAGTTGATATTTGATTATCACTCCAGCATCAACTACATCAAAGGAAAAGAGAATTGAGTTGTTGATACCCTGAGTCGAAGAAGGTATATCGCCTCAATGGTAACAATTCAAACCAACTTTAAGGGACAAGTATTGCAAAAATCCATAGATGATGAATTCTACAAGAAAGTTAAGCTAGCACTCATGGATAATCCACAAGATGCAAGATATGAGGGTTATCACTTTGAACCAAATGGAATACTAAGGTTTAAAGGGAGAGTATATGCACCTAATTTGAAGGAGTTAAGGAACCCATTGTAGAAAGAAGTTCACAACACACCATATTTTGGACATCCTGGTGTGACAAAGATGTTGGCAGATGTGAAGCCACTATATTTTTGGAAAGGTATGAAGAGGGATGTTGCAATATTTTTTACAAGATGCTTAGAGTTTCAAAGAGTAAAAGCATAACATTGTCAACCTGCAGGAGTTTTGTATCCTCATGAAATACCTGAAAGCAAGTGGAAAGTCATTAGCATGGACTTTGTTCAAGGTCTACCTATGTCAAGAAATAAGCACAATGTCATTCTAGTGGTGGTGGATAATTTAACTAAGGTGGCGCATTTTATGAACTGGGAAATATAACTGATAGAGCTCATGTCATAGCTTGAAAGTTTATTCAAGAGGTGTTTAGATTGCATGGGATTCTTGAAAATATTATTTCAGATAGGGATGCTCATGTGACATCTCGATTTTGGAAAACCTTGTTCTCATCACTTGGAACTAAGTTGAATGTAAGTTCATCCTATCATCCAGAGATGGGTGGACAAGCTAAGAGAGTTAACCAAGTGATTGAAGATCTACTAAGGTTGTGTTGCATGGATCAGCAATACAAGTGGGAAGATTACCTGCCATTAGTGGAACTTGCATATAATAATTCTTATCATTCTACAATCAAGATGGCTCCATTCAAAATATTATATGATAGAAAATGTGGAACTCCTATAAGTTGGGATAAGCTAGAGGATAGGATAAGTCTTGGGCTAGAGATGTTATCGGAAATGGAGGAGCAAGTAGGGGTTATTAAGCAAAGGCTAGTTGAATCCAAAGATAGGTAGAAAAGCTACACAGATTCTAAGCGGATACCCAAAAAATTTGTAGTAGGGGAAAAGGTGTTGTTAAGGGTTAAACCTCATAAGAGTTCCATCAAGTTTGGAAAGTCTTCCAAACTAGCTTTGTGCTACATAGGTCCTTTCGAGGTTCTTGAGGAGATAAACCTAGTTTCTTACCAAATTGTGTTTCCACCAACTCTTGCCAGGATGACAATGTTTTTCACATCTCATGCCTTAAAAAGTATACCAGGGGATAACCATGGTAAACAATTGAGCCTCTCAAGGTGATTGGAACACATAAGATTCGCTTGTGTAACAAAGAGGTTCTACAATGCAAGGTCCAGTGGGACCAATATGTAGAATATTATGCTACTTGGGAGGACTATGCTGAAATCAAGCAGAAATTTCATCATGTTTTACATGCTTTTGAGAGTTCTTGAAAAATAATTCTGATATATTTTGCTTATAGTTTATGTCTATTTCTACTACTTAAAATCATCGAGGACAATGATTCACAAGGGGGGATATGTTACACTCCATTGTGCTACTACATATTTACTTTTACCTAGTTGGGTGAAATGCTTGAAATGAGTGTATTTATGCTTTATGTGTTTTGGAAATATGAAGAATAAATGTGATCCAATTTGATGTTATGAAATGATTTTGATTATGAAAATATATGATGCAAGTGAATGTAAATTTTTCAGCTAACTACTATTGCAAAGTGCAAAGTTGGATGTAGGAAAAGTATCAAGCCTCCTGACGAGAGGGGGGGTATCACTCAGGGAGAAGAACTTGGATTGGTAACCTTTGATAAAATACCTAAACTAAGCTTTCACACACACACTTATAGTTTGTTCAAAGTCAGGATAATAGTTGGGAAATAGTAAGTTATCTTTAGTCTTGCTTGTGTTTATATTTGTGAATGTTCTTGCTTAGGATTCTAAGTATTGAATCTCTTTGATTTATGTGAGTTCTTCTTTGTGTGATTATATTTGATCGACTAAATATATATGCATAATATGTATATATGTGTGTCTGTGTATATGCATGTGTCAATGAAAAAATCATACACATGAGTAAATACGAGCATAAGAATACGTAGATAGACATATCTATGCATGCTCATGTATGGATTACCCATATGTATGGGAATGTCATTCGGACAAAGAGACATATGCATTATAAATGTTGGTTAATATGACTATGTATATATGTTCTTAAATATAAGGTGTGATATATATGTATATAAATAGTATATAAGAATATACATACATACATACATATATATATATATAAACCTACAAACTTATATATTGACGAAAAGGATACGTCCATACTAGCATGTTAATATATATATACATATATTCATACGCTTATATTGATATGTGAATGTGTATTCGATTATCAAATAATGTGTTATATAAACTTGTGAATCGAGATATATATATTTATATATAAATATAAATAAATATATGCATATATATATTATATATATAGTCATTATGTATATTTGTTAATGATAACGCTAGATTACTTAATCAACGCATAGCATTTAAAGTATAGTCTATGCTAAGTAGTGCACACAACAAAGTAACAAAGGATTTAGTGTTGTGTAAGCAGTGAGTATATATTATCTAGTGATTCTTTAAACATTTAAAAGTGTTGTAATGTAATATGGACAGCGCTAAGTATAAATGCTTATATTACCATTACTTTCCAATGTGTAAACTTGGATACCAAGACTTTGTCAAAATAAAATAATAGTAATGATCATGTATAGAAAGAGTGTTGACCAAGTCAAACAGTGAACATCAACCCATATAGTATGGCACGAATAATAAAATGTGGTGCCAACTGATAAAAATATGAATCAAATAGAAGTCTATATCTCATTATGAATTTCCAAAATGTGAAGCATTTTGTAAAATGCAGAAATAGTCAAGCACTTAGTTGTGCCAAGTAAGTTGACCTGTAGGAGGCAATTGCCTTGCATTTCTAATCATCATTTTTGTTGTCTATTTTAGCATCGATTCATTCTCTTTGGTTGCATATGTGTTTGTTGTGCAATGAATTTAGTTGCCACCTTTCCTTTTGATTGTTGAGTCGAACCTCTTGAGTTGAGAAGTGTCATTCTTAATGTTTTGTTTCTAGCCTTTAGATGTTGATTCCAATGTATAAATAGAGGTGCTCTCAACCTCAAAAGGGGATGCATATTTTCTTCTTTCATGCTATGTTTTTTTTAGTAATTGTAATCTGCATTTTGAGTTGAGTGAGATTGAGAGTTGTGAGAAGGTTTATTTGGGGAATTGCATACCGAATTTGAGGGAAGGCTAAGATAGGAATCTAGTTCGATCAATTGGAGCATTGCATAAAAAGGCATGTTGATTTCTACTCTCTTATTCTTTTATGTTTGAAATTATTGTGTGTTGTTGATTGTTTGAATTAGAGGATTGTACCATCTATTTATAGGGAAGGATTATTTTAATCTTAAGAGAGATCAAAAGATTGCTTGTTATACCTTGTGTTAATATCTATGTTGTATAAAGTGTTTGTGCATATTCCATATTAAGGAATAGGTGGTTATAGAGGGAATAAATACTATATTGGGGATATAGTTTTCATAGCTAATTGTTAAAATTAGTTAAGTCTTAGAGTACTATGATTTACTTAGTAGATGAGATAGTTAAACATAGAGGTAATAATTTATTCCTAGGGTTAGGATAATCTAGTGAAGGGGATAGCCTATGCATAGATTATGAATAGTCAATATAAATCGAGCTAGGAATTTGGGTGAAATATATCACGTCTACTTGTTATACTGAGGGAAAGAAATACTTTGGCCAAAGTAGTGTAAGTTGTCATTGTTTACACTATTAGTTCACTATGATCTAGATTTACATACTAGGTTGAGGAATGTCATATATGTAGGTTGTAGCCATTGTGTGACAGATCTAGATATGTAGGACACAACACCAAGCTCAAAAAAGGTCAATATTTATTATGAGGTTGCCAAACCAATCTCTTTGTGAAAGGGTAGGGCCATCTATCAGTTTAATAGTTGTGCGGGGGACTGCAATTAGTTCAAGGTTGGCGAAAAAGTGCTCAAGTGATGCTTCTCCTCATCAATAGACAACCAAGATTTGAATAGAGGATTTCCAAAACTATTCGTACTTCTTTTGTCAGTAAGCTCCATGGAGCCTTGTTTATGTATTTTGTATCCATTATGATGGAAAGACTATAAAAGTGAAATGATATCTTTTTATCATGTACTATGTAATCATTACTTTGTAAAGTTGTAATACTTTGATTTAATGCAATGGAAAAGTTTGGAAAAGATATCATTTCAAATGTGCATGCTATTTATATATATTTTTGAAAGAAAATTTTTATTGCTCATAATTGTTAGATGCTTATTCTATTTACTTGAGGTTAAAATCTAGGAAAGTTACTATGTAGAAAATTGGGCATGTTACATGCTCAATAATATTTCATATTTTATTTACCTGTAACACATGATTTTTTTTTCAAATCTAACATTGATCAATATAACCCCAAGTGAAACTCGTAAGTCACCCTGCCAACCCATGCATGAATTTGAAAGAAAAAAGTCAACAAGGAAAGGAAAAGAAAGCCACTTGGCCAATGTGCTCTCCACCAAACCATGGGATTGAAATTCAATCCACTCCCAAGCTAAGGTTGCATAGCACTTCCCAAGCACACACCCCTAACCACAAATCACATGGACTACTCAACAATTTCATACCCAATAACTTTGATATGTATCACTATTTACTCATTTACAATCATTTGCATGTTTACCATTTATACTCACAAAACAAGAAAAGTTCCAACCCACACAACTCACAATGAAACATACAAGGAATCCAACATAGATTTCTACAAAAGAAAGGAAAATACCACATACATTCATTTTTTCATCAACAAGGATCCAACAAAGGAAAGATCTTACCACAAGTTTTACTATCCATCATGTGGAAGTCTCTCCTCCTCAAGTCCCCTTCTTCCATTCTTCACCAAGAGTTCTTCTCCCCAAAATGAGAAAGCATCCAAAAGACAAGAGCAAAGCAATTTAGCAAGAAGAGAGAATCCCCTTCCCCTCTCAAGGGGAAAGAATAAATAGAACGGGAAAAAGCAACTACCTCTCCACAACTTCCCAACCACCCAACCAACTCCATTTTTTGCCATTTTTTCGTAAGTGAGTAATTAGAGTGGGCTCTAGACTTTATTAAAGGGGGTTTTATGGGATAAAAAGATCCTTAACCCATAGACCTACCACCTAAGAAATTTTTTAAACCATTAAGACCACATAAGGACTTCATAAAACATAAAATAAGTGATCATATAAATAAGGTAACTCAAGGGGGCTAATGAAACAAACTCTCATATACACACAACCCCTACCACATAAAACAAGGTTAAATCACATGTCCTTAAAAAGACCAAAAATTCACAAAGATTAATAAAAGAAGTAGCTATATAACCCCCTGATTATCATTGGCCAATTTTTACCTGTTTACTCAACCAGAAAAGAGTGTCAATATTACTCATGATTAATAATAATTAAAACAAGTGGCATATGAAAAATCAAATTCCAAGAATAATAATCAACTAGTTCAAATTTAAATCCATTAATCTACACGAGTAACATATAATTTTGCACACCCTTCCCGCATGATACCTATTAGAATCAAGCAATAATTGATCATACTATCAGTTATCAAAATATCATCACTTATGTCAATAGTCTATTTAACTTATAATGCATACTATTATAAGTAAACATCGAATATCAATCACCATCTTTATAATCACAGCTACTCACACTCATAGTATATAATCACCTAACATAACGTAATCCACTTAATATACATAATAATATTACCAATGATTGGACATCTTGATCATTGCATACTTACATAGACAAGGAATGGAACTCATCTAGCTATCACAAGCAATCACAACAACCATTAGATAGGATTAATCAAGAATATGAACATCTTTGTGGTATAGCAACAACCATCACTCATGTGTATTATCTAACATAAAATATAAAACATAAACCATCAATGACTAACAAGATCAATAAGACCACTAGAAATAGGGACTTACATCGACCATAGAAAGAGAATTGAAATGATAGGATGAAATCAATCTTTGATCTATTTTATGTATTCAAATCTACACAAAGTGAAACAAAACATAAACCCACCTAATTATTTCAAAAGATCAGATGTATCTATGTATCCATGTTTCTTATTTCTAAGATAGGATATGGATAACACAAATAACTTAAGAGAGAACCATAGCTGATTCAGCTTATTTTAATTAAAAAATCAAGCAGCAATTCAGCCATTAGCAGGAAGTACTGGTATAGTTCTTAAAGAGCGATATAACTGAACTTAAGTATATGAGTTAAATAGGAAGTGATAATCAAATAACTGATTTATCTCTAAAGCAGATGTTCTATTAGAATGGTTTGAAAGCCATATATTTATACGAACAACCATATTCCAAATTCCTCATAGCACTTTTGCAACGATTCTGAATGGGAGAATGGCACGTCCAAAAAGAAGAATAGAATCATTAATTGTTTTGGTTGAATGAAGGCCCCCTCCATATTAAAGATCCATGGATGAGAATTTTTCTTGGATTGTCGGCCAAGAAAAGTTATGGAATAATCTGCCAGACATCTGGTAAAGGGATTCCCTGACACGTACCCAGATGATGCTCAGAATTTTAGCGTTTACACAAAGATACTGTACCTTTTTTAAAATATATGCAAAACTTTTTAAGCTTTGGGCTATCAATACCTTTTCCATTATGGTGGTGACCCACACCAAATGTTCAATAGCCAGGAATTTTGGATCAAGCAATGGTGTGGGTTCACCCTCGTCATGGGTAGTTAACATATAAAGTGGACTTGATTTTACTGCATAGCCCCTAAAAGAGCATCTAGCCATGGGGGCCTAAAGGTCTCAAAAAGTTGTAGTGAAAGGAAAAAATGTCAGTTTTTGTATGGTCTAAAATTTAAGTGGATGGCAGTTTCAATACTCAAAAATTGAAGTTCGAAAGGAATATAAAGGAAATGTACATGTATGTTTGTGGGTGTAATTTTAAGCTTTAACCAATCTGATAATTAAGAATTTTGATGATGGTTTTTTTTATATAATGAATGTTAAAAATTTACAATGAGAAGTTAGTTGGCTTTTTTGTTTATAGGGGAGGAGATTTCATAGATGAGTATGTTTCAATAGTTATGATAGTATTGTTGATTTAATGCTTAATTGATCATAAGTACTCATAATTGAATGAAATATATTATTTAGATTAAAAACAATAAATCATGTGATGTCATATCAATCACAAATAAAACATGACTTAATGCATAATTATCTGTCTACCCTTATCCTTTTGAACACCTAAACAAAAAACATACTGATGTGACATTTTGATAATATAAACCTAAAACTTTCATTAGAAACAAGAAGAAGCTTGTCAATAAGCTTCTATAAAATAATTGAGATTAAACATTGCCATGAAATTAGGATAGATCCTCTCCCTTACATTGTGCCAGATGATGTACATAAAAATGTGAAGAGTTGGAAATGTGTGAATCTGAATGTCAGACGCTTTATATACGGTTGGTATGTATCTCCTGCATCCTACTACGATGCGGGGGGGTTTTATGTCTGTAGATTTCATTGTTGGAAATCTTGGGCAATGTAAACTTTGTGTGTTCCGACTTCCAAGGTTTATGTTCCAAAACTTAGGTGTCTTTGGGAGACAATGTTGGATGTCAGAGTCAGATGGTTAAAATAAAGATTGTTGAATGATTGATAGGATGTGGACGTCACAGTCAGGTCATCTTCCCGACGTTAAAAAGTCTGCAGTGTGACAAGACGTCATGGATAGTTGCTGTCTTGCATTATGAATATAAAATTTGAGTGGAGATGATGTTAGGAAACTGCAACAAAATCCAAAATCCCACTTAACTCTGAAGTCGGATTTCTCTTACAGCAAATAAATCTTGTCTCCTTTGTGGGACATGGGCCTTCAATAAAAATAATAATACAAGCAGCACTTTCAACCATGAAGATACAGAATTCACTTCGTTGGAATCTATTGGGCTTGTCTCTTTTCAATTTTCTTATTATTTGAATAAAGGGGTATGGGCCACGACATACATAGAAGACTTTAATGCCCTCTTCAAAGGCATCAAAGTACTTTTCCCGGAAGGTAATAGGTTTCCATTAAGGGCAACTAGTGCAAATCCTTTTCAGCAACAGAGACATTGCTCTCAAATCTGGCTACGTCCCCCACTTTGACTCTGAAAATAGTCCATCTAGTTAAATTCACATGGGTTTGTCTGTCCTACCTACATCTATGTGGATATAGGCAACACCCATAGGGCTCGTGAAGGGGGATCGTTGAATGTAGTTGGGTTCTATCAAAAAAAAGAGAGATAAGACAAGAAGGAAGACAAAAGTCTTGTGAAAAGAAGGCGGTAAGCACTAAGTACCTTCATTATAGGAGGCTAGGTACATAAAGATGGATTTGCATTCATTTGATGTTTTCATTAAGTCCAGATCAACTTTTGCCCATACCACACCTTACTACATGTCGTGTATGTGGAGTCTCGCCAACTTAGACGCTTCGATACATTTCACTTCTTGTCATAGATTCTTTTGAATAACCTTTTTGTTTTGGTTCAAATTTGTTATGTAGTTTATGTAGATGTAACATGGGTGTAAAGGTTAAAAAAGATTTTATGTTATATATGATGTGGGGTGAGACATTGAGATCAAGGTCATGGACTTCAAAAAGATTTATGTTATAAGATGTGCGGTGAGACGTTGAGATCAAGGTCATGGACTTCAAAAAGATTTATGTTATGTGTGGTGGGACATTGAGATTAAGGTCATGGACTGATTATGGCAGGCATAGATTTCTTGCAGACGATTGTGACTGAGCTAGTTGCCTCCGTCCTGGTCACGTGTAATAATTTTGCATGGGGTTTTGGATGACAATATAATGGGCACTCTACGTATGCTTCAGGCATCTCAGAATCGGAAAGTTAAGTCACATTTTTAGCTGTCGATTAACTAAATTTACAAGCTCAAGGTAAGTTATTTGGGTCACTATCTTACAATATTCTGATAATAAAAAAGAAAGGGCAAAACTGGGTCTTTCTACACAAACTATGCCCATTTTAAAGTATGGTGGCAATTTTGTTGTTTATGGTTGTGGGTATCCAGGGGGTCCGGATAATTTAAGCCTATGCCATGTTTTACTAAAGCATTCACTGACAATCAACTTTCATTAAGTTGCCTTGTACCAAATGGCAAGTGTTATTATGCAGATTGATCTCACTTAGTGAAACAGAATCAAGCGGTGCTTGATACTTGTATTGCCATGTGTTTCCAAGTTGATAAGCATCTAGCTTGTACAGCTAAGTTGTGGATTATGAAGGCGGAAAATTCTTCATCTCATATGACTTATGTGATAACTGATTATTATTCATTTTGTTATTTATTATTTATTTAATTAAACAGGTATCTTTATTTTATTCAATACTTTGATATACATATTTTCAAGGTAACACTGCTTTATGGTATGACTCTATGAAGCAGTTTTAACACGTGTCAATCATATGAATCTCTCATTCACTAGAAACATGTGTCATAATCTCTATGTTGCATGCGCCAACCTCCTACAAAAATATTTGTGTTATGCCCATCTACAAAAACATGTGTTGTGCCATAGCAGGAGACCCCCTTTTACCACACAATGTGAGTTGAAATTCAAGCATGTGGTTCAAACCCATGAGAAGTAAACATAATAAAACATACTAGCAGCAATTCATTCCTATAGTAAGTCAATTTCTAGCTCAATAAGGGATAAACCCTATTCTAGATTGAATTTGGATTTCTTCTTTTACTTGTAGCAGCTATTATAATGGTCCATAAGGCTTCTTGGCAAAATGATGTTGATGATAAGTCCTCACCGCTAAAATCTTCATTATCAATCAAGGCCATTTCAACACCAACTTCAATACCAATTCTAGTAACAATTCCAACACTAGCATTAATAATGCAAAAGTATCTCCAAAATTAATGCAAAAAGTTCAACCTTACTTGGCATTGGCATGTAACTCCAACATACACCTAAATTTCAACCTCCTAATTTGTGTCATTTGTATTTCTTCTCAATACAAAGTCCACTCAACATAAAAGATAAATTGTGTTTGGCTTTACACATTTCACACATCTTCAATTTGAACACTCATTGCAAAACCAAATTTGTAACTATTATTTCAATTTTCTATTTACCATACCTTCTTGATGTACAATCTACTTATTATATAATAAACAACAAAAGTAAGTCAAATTTTAAGTTCCATTCATCTCCTCCATTTGTATAGGATCTAATGCCTCTTCTAGGTCCCTCATTGCAAAAGTTATTTCAATGTAAAGATCAATGTTCTCTAGAGATGTGCCTCCCCCTTCCCTCCCCATATCCAGCCCACATTTTCAGTATGGGGATGTCTCTCTGCCATCCTACCACCACCACTCAAGTCTTGGGGATGTTACCAAGATGCCCCCAAGTTTGGGGACTCCCCAACATGGGGACTTTGGGATGTCCCCAAGACTTTCAAAAGACTTCGAGGAGTCTTGCTACCGTCCCAAAGGACTTCCAAGTGTTGCAAAAAGTATGTGATAAAATTGTGAAAATGGCATTCACCATGAAGATTTGTGAGGATTTTAAGACCTTAATTTGTGCTTGGTGGCAAGGGCTCTACCCCTCAAACTCACCTTGTTTCGTGACAAAGAACTCACCAAGGGCGCTACACCTAGACCCCATGAGAGTGTTGCCCCTCAACCCCATCGGGGGCTCTACCCCATCGGGGGCTCTACCCCTAAACCCCCACAAGGGGCACTACCCCTTGACCCCAAACCTCCACCCACTATCATCAATGTTCAATGCAATCATTTTCATATTTTTATTGTTTATTAGTTTAAACTTTACTTAGTATGCAAAAGTTTCATTTGCAATTCTTATAATTATTCCTCACACATCTTTTTATAACTATTTTTTCAAGTACTATATGTATTTGTATCACCCCCCACCACCTTGCCACCCCTATGCCACCATCCCCAAACTTAGGCCCTTAGTCCGCACATCCCAAAAAAAAACCCATCTCTCTGCCTCTCCGTCAGAAAACTCCATGGAACTATGGTAAAGGCTAATTATGTGATTCTAATTTATTTGTTTGTCTTGCGCACTCTAAAATTGTATTGTGTGTTTAACTTTATATTCAAGCCTCTACCACTATAAAAATGAGGAATTCTCCTCCAATATATTGTGCTTCAAATATCTCTTGGAATTGGATACGTATTAATCAAATGTTGTGCTAATGTGACTTAGTGTAATACGGTGGAGTGAAATACCACAATTCAATAATCAATTGGACGTGTGGAGTGTATCGGCTTCTAAGCTTTGGCAGGGCCATTAATTGGATTTCTGGAGTTCGTTGGCTTCTATGATAAGGATTATTGTCCTGCAAGAGATCAGCCTTTTTGATATAAGTGATTAAATCTATACATGAACAAACTAACAACCAATAAGTGGGAAAGCAAATAGATTTAACCAATACACCTTATAAAATTGTTGTATAAGGTAAATGTGAAAATGATCCCTTTCTGGGTTCTGTTGTATAAGGTAAATGTGAAAAAGATCGAATCTTAGAGAACCAAGGAACAATAAGTTGGGAAAGTCCTTCGGAGAAGGAATTGAATAACATTGAATGGGAGATTGATTCATCTTTTAATTCGATTCAAAACGACGAATATTGGGAACAACTTGAAAACCTTGATGAACGGAGGAAATCAGTACTTATTAAAAACTCAGTTATTGATATTGAGGCACTAGAAAGCAAAATTGAGCAACTAGAAAAGAATTTAGTTCAAACAGAAGAATTGGATTTCTCTTCAAAATCAGAACAATACATAATTGCAGAGAGGAAAAAAAGAGTTAAAGAAATCGAAGGCTATAAAGAAGAAATCCAAGCTATAAAAAGAGTAATGGATAAATTGGAAAACCAAAATCCAATGCAACAAGAAGAAATTGAACAAAAAGAATCAGATCGAACAAAAGAATCTTATTCCTTCTCAGAGTCGAAATTTTTGAAAGGATTCTTTGATAATTTGTCAATAGATGAATCATGTATAAGTATTAATTATACTAAGAAACCTAGTGAAAAATTCAAATTGTTGAAAAGGCGACAAGATGCTTTTCAATATTTCAGGGGATTAGAAAAAAATAGAATCGCTGATCTATGGAAGGTGAAAACATTTCTTAAGAATCCTTCTGTAAACTATGATATTTTATCAGATCCCGGATCGAACATTAGAAAAGATATAAATCAATTTAATTGTATTCGATTTATGAATCAGAATTTTTCAAGATCTTCTTCATCCTGTGATCAAAATAAAGAACAATTAAGATTAAATAAAGAACAATTAAGATTAAACGATGATTTCCGATTGAAAAACTTTCTTCTTAAAATAACGGATCAATTTACTCTATCAATAACTAAGCCTGGACAGGGTTACTCTGATGAAATTGTTTATGATGAAATTATCCTGAATGTGGATTTAGAATCCGAAACTGCATTGGATAAGTATGCTTTTCCAAAATTGTTCCAGAAGTATTCTTTGGAATGGTAAAAAGTCTTTAAAAGATTCTATATTCAATTAATTGAAACTCATTGTACCGTTATGGTGTGATAAACAATGGGGAAAGCGAAGAATCCCTTGTCCTGATTTAATTCTTAGAATGCCCAGAGAAGGCATTCTATATAAAAATGACATTTTTGCTTTTTTGAATAACCCTCATTTAGAAATGATAAAATATAGCAATATTATCGGAGGTTATTCAATTGGAAAAAAATGGAATTCTCTTGAAAATCAATTAGATGGAGGGCCCAGATCAAAAATAAAAGAGGTTTATGCTTCTCTTATTTCAGTAAGAACAAAAAAAAGAACAAAAAAGATCATTATCAATATGATTCAAATTAGCTTGCTGAAATACCCTTTTTTCAATATGGCAAAAAGGGAAAATAGAGCAAGTTCTCAATTTTTGTTTCATAACAAATTAGATGACACTAATTCTTTTTTTTCAAATGATCCCTTTCTGGGTTCTGTTGTATAAGGTAAATGTGAAAATGATCCCCTTCTGGGTTCAACAACGGAGGTATCATACAGCAAATTCATTTCACTTGGCAATGACCTAAAGACCTACCTTCACCTATAATGTCACTACTAGATGCACCCTCCTAAATACATAAACGTTTTTCTTATCCATATACATTTTGTAATTCTGAATATCATTTGATAAATTTTGTTAGAGATCATATTCTTAAGTTTACATCAAGTCTATATACAATGTATGAATGTGATCCTGTGGGTGCACAAACACACATGTTCCGCTGCAACAATGATAATTTTCGAGCATTTCTTTTATTGCATTAAAATTCTAAATGCGACATGGTTCTCTATTCTACTACTTATTAGAAAAGAGGACAACGTGAAGGGAGAAGAGTACAACTGCAGAAAGATACAGAAATGATAATGAATATGAAAGTCACAATTACAAATATGAAGGTGATGATAAATCCATATATGGTATTTACAATCAGAAAGAAAAAGCCATGCAATTGGACTTTTCCAAATACAGCGTTTTGCAGTTTGTCCTTTTACTGGCCTAAGAATGACTTCTTTGAGACCCATTTACATTTTCCTTCATTTTCCAGGAAAATGAAGGATTCAAATTTTATAAACTTTCTTTTGCGATGTGGAAACAATTAACTCTCTATCAGTAACCCCATTAAATGTTAAATACAAGTACATGAAGCATCCAAACTGTGATCCAGAATCTTATATTGGGAACAAAAATAAATCCTATATGAAGCGCCTTGGCACAGCTTGATTCCCTGGATATTCTACATCCAATTGCATTATGGGAAGTTCATGATCTTCATTTTTCAAATACAAATGGCCTACTTGTTGATTAAATTTATGGTTTGATCCTGGCAAAAGCACCAGAAATACTAGCAATGTGTAAACACCTGGCTTTGCGGTCCTGCAAACATGATTCTCTTTACAACAATATCCAATGCTGACACTAGCATTCATTCCAAAATAATCAGCTTGGGCAAGGTTTCTCCGGCAAGATGGTTCCATGCCCGTCTGGAGAATTGATTCTAAGTTTGCAGGTGGTGTCCCATGAAAAACATACTGGATTACATCTGTTGCATCAATATGCCGCTTTGATATAATGTTCAGAATTTGACCTGCACATCCATAATGAATTTGATGTCATGAGTAACTGCATGGAAATCTCAATGCACATGATTAGAAAGGGAACCAAAGTAAAGCTCAAGTTCTCCAATAGGAATGACACTTAGCTTCCCCACTGTTAGTTGCATCTACCCTTAGTATCCAGGGGCCTATATTATGAGCAAGTAAATGACTCCATCAGATTAAAAAGGTAAGATAACTTAGTAACTAGGACAAATAGAGTACTTTATATGATAACAGGAGTTCATAATATGCATCACATGTCAAATAAACAGTTTACAAGAAGGAATCTAACAAAAAAGGAGACAAGCTTGTGAAAAAACGGCACTCTGATCTTTAGTGTTAATATTTTCTCTCATTGCTTTCATATAAACTTTGTAATTCAATTTTCTTTTGCATAGAAAATTTATTCATGTAACAACCTAACCGGTCTACGGTTTTAAAAAAATTCAACCATCTATCCCTTTCAGCTGAAAAGAATAACTAACTTGTTTTCATTCTAGGGTTTCCAAATCGTTTCAACTATTCGATTTAAATTTCCGACTAACTTCTAAGTTTTCAGGTTCAGCTGAAAGGTAACATCTAACTGTTTCCAACAACCGACACACAAAAGATTAAAACTAAATAACTGACAAACTAGGGTTTTCCAAAATAAAGATAATCAATCTAAAAAGAGAATAATTACTAGGGCACGATTAACCAATTCGCATCCTTCTCTTATAAAAACTAGGGCTTCATTTGCAGCTAAAAAAAGAACTCAATCCATATGTCGTTACACTATACACTTCATCTTCTAACTTTTAATTTCATTTTCAGCTGAAAAGATACTATAACTATAAACATCTAACAGGAATTGCAGAAGAATAATATTTACTTTTCTTTGCTTCCAGAAGATAACGAATAATTGCTACAGCTATGAATCAAGATAACAACTGAATAAATTCAGGTAACTATCTCACTAAGTGTCTGAGAATCCTACAATATTCATTAACATAAAGAGTAGCATTCATGGCATAGATGAAATAGAAATTCAATTACCATTGCATGTACCTGGATATACAAGAGAGGAAGAAATCCATTGTCATCATCTCCATACCATCTTACTTGGAAATCTTTGTCGAGGAAAAGAGAATTATCATCAGGGGCTTTACCGCCCAACCAAGACCTACTGGTCTCCCGAGTTTCTTCAACTGAAGAACCCGCCCTTCACGAGGGTAATCAACATGGATCGATTTATCATCATGCCTCTGAGCCTGATGTCCACGAACCTATACCACTGATCGATCCTCCCTCTATAGGTACCTCCTATCAGAAGAATCATCCTGATCAGGGTATATCTGGCCATGGAAGCTGACATTGCCAAACGGGCATCTACCTTGGCCAAGGATTTTTCTATTAATTATTTGTGGCATCACTGTGCCGTCAGCACGCATCCTTGCTCGTATGATAATACTCAGATTAAAGTCTAATTTTACATTAGCAAGTTTGTTTATCAATTCTTTTTAGTTCGAGGTTATATCTTAACCATAGGATTAATATTACCAGAACTTGGTTTGAAATTATATCTTGTTTCAAGATTTATATTATTCTAACATGGTCCCCAAAGGCCTTTCATCATATTTAAAGGTAAGTTGATTCCTTCTTGTTCATACACAAAGATATACTCAACTCTTTAACTTAACCCTTCTAAGTAATAATACACGGCTACTCTCAAGCTAATGAGGAGAGATTTAAGGAGTCTTATTCCTCCATTTATATTAATTCATATTTCCACAATTCATCTTGCTCAGAGCTTAAGCATGATCTTTCTCATAACACGAAAGATCACCTTGACTATTTTCTGCTCAAATTATTCACAGTACAAGGTCTAATTCACATTGACAGGTCTGATTAATTTTCCCTCCAGTTCAGGGTTATGTCTAAACCCTAAAGTTTATGCAAGAGAAAAGAGTGATTGATACAACAATGGTAATTTCAAGTCTCACATTATAATTATTCCCAAGCAGTCTCAAATGAACAAAGGTAAGGACATGTTCAGCTTCTAATTCAGGGAAAAGGAATTTGGCTTAGCTATGCCTATTTAGATCTTTAGAAAAATTACCAAATGATTCAACAGAATCCAGATACAGATTTAAATCAGCGTATGGCCTTATAATTCTGACAGGAACGATCTTGTTGAAAATACTACTAATGACCAAGTTCAATGTTAAGAAGAAAGAATATAGAATCTATCTCAGATAATCGAAAACAGAGATGAGGAGGCTAGAAGGGTTCGGCCAGAATCTCCCACAAAATACATAAGCATAAATCTTCTTTCGACAAGTATGAATACTTTAACTTTTCTCTATGCTAGTTGTTCCAGTTCAGATCTAACTCTTTCGCAGTCAACAGTAATGGCATGGTTTGCTCAGATTAGAAATCTATGAAAATTGCATAAGCTAAAGATATTAAGAAAAGATGTGAGAAATCACTCCACTCGAAAGACTAAGAACATTTATAAGTAAAGGAAGCAATAGAACCCTGGTTCGGGTTTCAGAATATAACAGAGCCAACACTAAAATGAAAGTAGCTCTACTGTGAAGGGTATCAGAAACTGGATCACAATACTTGCCTGCCAATTCGACTGAGGATTAAATATTGATATCATTCATTTAGTAAGATATTTGTTACTCGCCTGTCTGTGAGTGGAGAGTTCGAATCTGGAGAGATTATCTTTTTTCGCAGCTACCTCGACTTCCAAACACGCCAATACTCCCAGCCGTGATCCAGAACAGGGGCGGATTGAACTTCTATTATTTTGTCTTGAGAATTCGCCAACAGTTAGGGCAAAGACGAAGCACACAGAAACTTGGGTTACCTCCGAATGAATGGAAAGATTGTTTCAGACTTGAGAACGAAGTTCCTTCAGGAGAAGGTATTACGCGATGGAAGAAATTGAAAGAAAAGCCACCCACAGATATCAAGGCCGAGTTCAGAGAGATGGAGTTGCAGGAGAAAAAAGGTAAGGTGCTCTATGAAAAATCGAAGGCCCAAAGATAGAAACTTTTCCCCGACAGAATGAAGTGCCTCCCCCCGAAAATGAATGAAATATCCCCCCAAAACAAGACTTTCCCCCCGAGAGCTCCTTCCTCCAGCAAAACTGAAGCACCACCAATTCCCCCCCCGCGTCTCCTTGCCTTCCACCTTGGCCGTTTCATCACGATCGAATGGTGACGGCAAGACTTCCGCTTCATAACCACCGACGGCTCTACGAATTCCTTTTCTTTTGCTTAAGACCTTGCTAATGTTGAATATTTTCATATGCATGGGCGTTAAAAATTATGGTTAATATTTTCTTCATTATTCCACCATCGGCTTTAAGCATTGCTATATCTTTATTTATTTAGAGCGATGGCTTTATTATTGTAAATTTAATATTTTAAATCCATTGATATCTCCTACGATGTATTCCATGAGTTATCTATTTTCAAATTCAAGAGGAGATTATTAATTATTAATAAATATTTTAAATTGGCTTATTTAACACTAATTATATTTAATCACTTATGGCCAAGGTAATGATGTCGACACAACTGTCTTGCTTCCACTCTGGGCTTGATGATAAAATTGATCCATTATTAACCACGTCCTCTCCCTGATGATATTTCCCTTTTCCTTGTGGCGTCGGCAATCCTGCATCCACTGACAGGAATTATGGATTAGATCATTCTCAACGGCTTAATAATATATATTTAAATTTAATCTCATGATCTCATTCAACTTCACGTGAACAATAAATTCTCTTGCAAAATAAGGAGTTCATTAACATTACAGTTACGATAAAAAGAACAACTATTGCCTTCTCAATGTCATTTTCACCTGAAAGCAGTTGTTTGCAACTAACTTTGTGTTCAAAATACTTAACCAACATATAGTCTCAATGCGAGGAATGTGACAATTCATATGTTGTCTACTACATTCTGGCAATCTCATTAATGCAGTACAACCATGGCAATCATGAAATACACATTACAACTTTCTTCAGCCATAAATTGTACATACTAAAATAATCCCATGAGATTCTAAATCACAAATTCATCTGAAAGTCTGAAAAACTTCACATTGTGGATCCTAAAACTCAAAGATTATATTTTGCTTGAAAGGGCTCCATAACCATGAAAGTACGTACCCACTAAATTGGAATATTTGTTCATCTCCCTTTGCAAGGTATCTAAGAAAATCTCAAACAACTTGCTCCTCTTCAATGCATAAGGATTCAAGTACTTGCGCAAGATTGTGCAAGGATGTGCCCTTTTATTCAATATATGACTGAAACAATGTTCCTCGCAGAGTTCTTCTATTAGCATTGATAACATCTGTTCATTACATCACTCCAAGTTTCAACACAGCAACCCACAACATTCAATTGATAAAGGATAGTAAATGTCACCAGTATCTTCAGATAATTTAGCCAAGAACAAAATAAGAAAATATATAGCTACAAGCAAAAACTGCATTATCTGGTAAATATAAAATAGTTCTTCCATGAAACGATGTTAATGAATCCATTGAAAGTAAAGAATTAATGACCATAATGGCATAACAAGAATCAGGCTAGACAGTTATTACCTGTCTCTGTCCCAAGGAACCCTCTAATTTTAAGGCAGCAACATGTAATGGCATTTCATCTTTGATAATCCTTATTGAAGGCAAATCTGATGAATGGGAAGGATGAGTTCTTTCAAGCTTGTTTCCTTGTTCCAGGGCTAAAGCCTTAGAAATTTCTTCAGAAATTTTAGCATTGTATAGTTGTGATTCTCCTTCTTCGTTATTATAGTAATAAAAGGTTGGTACCTCATCAAAAGCGTCATCTTCATCACTATCAACCTAATGATTAAAAATGTTTCAAAATCGATTCAAAAAAATTGTGAAAGATACAAGACTTTATCCTTTGTGCAAAAGCCCAATACCTCTGAAAACTCTTCCGCGGATTCAGCTGGCATATTATCAACCATGATGGCAATCTGGATTGCTTGGATCTGTTTCTGCTTTCTACTGCAGAAAACTATTCCATAAACTGTCTCAATTTTCACATTGCAATATCAAAATCAAAGTTCCTTTGGTTATACTTGAGGCATAAAAAATTGCTTCCATCAGGAATGTAGAATGAGATGAACTTGGAATCAAATCACAGCAAATGCCTGATAAATTTTATAATTATTCAATCATCAAAAACAAACTTAAGAACAACAATAATTAGTCAAGTTCATTAAGAAGACAGCAGCAGGCTGATATAATTTTATAGTCCAAATCTTTCTTTTGCAATGGTCTCTATGACATCTATGGTCTAATCCACATCAAACAGCAATAGAGTCCGAGTAGGGATCAAGTAAAAAAAATATAAATGGAAACACTCAGTATATATAATCCTTATTAAAGATATACACATAAGAAGCTCCTTATATATATGATGTGTTTTCTAGGACAAGCTTCTTATTAAGAAACACACATATTATTCCAGAAGACTCCAAAAATATGCAACCCTGTGAAACTTCATAACTCAAAAATATTATATAAGCTATTTTTTATGTTTTTCCTAAAATAAGTAATCAACATTATTAATTAATTTATATTTTCTTGCAATTCCATTTTCTTTAAGTTGGCGAATTAGGATAGCAATCACTGTTATACAATGTACAAAATAAGATACCTAAAAATATCTAAATAGAATACCTAATAGAAGAGGAGAAAAGTGGATGAAATCGTACATATCAGACAAATTATTTTTTTCTCTTTTTCTGTAGATGGAATGTGGTAGAAAGGCACCTGAGACAGGGATATATCAAAGACCTTTTATCCAGGCATGTGAAAAAGAATAACACTTTAGGGATTGCATTGAAATTTGATGCAGGGTAATGATGACATAATGGTGGAATAGTGATTGAACAGCTAAGGTCTATACGGATGAAATGAGTGGTAGAATAACTCAGAGAAAAATGATGAATGGGAGAACAAGAATTTATAGCAATTGAAAATGAACTATTTAGGATTGTTATCATCAATATCCTCACCATCCTTGTATTTTACTAGGATAGTCATATAATAACTTACTTTGAGGCTTTCATATTTTAGATTCATTGTCTTTTGTGAATAATTTATTTCCTTGATGATAAAAAACCAATGTTACACGGGGACGCACCCCCCCATCAAAAACCCCGCATTTCCGAGACAAGGACGTCTTGGGGACTTGGGGGGACGTCCCCGCACTACCCCGCCACCAATGTCGCCGCCTCCAAGATGCCACTGAGGACATTGAGACGTCCAAGGAACTCCTAGGAGTCTTTTGACCGTCTTGGGGATGCCTAGGTGTCTCCTATGACCAAACAACCAAAAAGAAAAAAAGGTGTTTAAAAAACCAAAAAGAAAAAAGAAAAACGTCATCCCCAAGGCCAAACCCTAATGGCCTATGGGCCCCACCTAAACCCCACAAACTCTATAAAACTGCCTCTTCTCCTCATTTCAATTCACAAAATCAAATCAACAAGAAGCTAATAGTGTGAGTGTGAGAGTGAGAGCTGCAAGTGTAAGGTGAAAGAGTGAGAATGAAGAGCAAGAGGGTTGAGGAGCAAGAAGAGGAGTGGCGCCAAGTTAATGTTCACTTCAAAATTTAAATGTTTAAAACTAGCTTGCCAAAGTTTCATTTGTAATTATTATACTTATACATCTTTTTATAATTATTTTTTCAAGTACTATATGTATGTCAATGCCACCCCACCACCACCATCCCCCTACCATCCCCAAACTTAGGCCCTTGGCGCCCCCCCATCCCCAAAACCTGTCCCCACAATCCCCCCGTCAAGAAACTTAGTGGAACTATAGATAAATATTGTCAAACAAAGCCACTAGCAATTGTGGGAAAGGAGGTCTAAGAAACCGCTAAGGAATTAAGGAAGAAAAGCAAAATGTTGAGGGATATCAACAACACCTTTATTGCTCTTATTCCCAAAAAGAGTTGTGTGGAATCTTTTGATAATTTGACTTATTTCACTATATAAGACTTTATACAAAATCATCTCCAAAGCAATGGCAAACAAGCTAAAACTGATTTTACCATAAATCATTTCGAAGGAGCAAAGCAATTTCATACTGCGAAGGTCCATCGTGGATGGAACAATTGTAACACATGAAGCAATACACTCTATTTCAAAAAAAAAAATCAACTAGTATTCTAATCAAACTAGACATCAAGAAGGCATATGACTCGGTTGATTAGCGATTCCTTCTTAAGATAATAGAAAATTTTGGGTTTTTTCATGAATGGCTAAACTGGATATTCAGTTGCATATTTGGCCCTCGATTCTCTATCTTGGTGAATGATTCACCCCATGGTTTCTTGTATTCTTCTTGGTGTCTATGACAAGGCGATCCCTGTTGGATGAAGTTTGTCATTGATGTCAAAGGTCTTTCATGGTTTTATGTTGTTGATGCAACAGTGAAGGCAACAATGAAGTAAAGGAAACAGTGTTTGGTACTTGTTCATGACTCATTCCATGGTGTTTGTTGCACTGGTTTGTCATTGTTGGTGTATGTGGATCATTTGGTGTTTGTTGATCATCTCATGATGTTTGATGCAAGGTGTTGATGCAAAATGCAAAGTGCAGATAGTTGCTAATTCAAAATGTTTCTTCATGTCAAGGTCTATCATCCTAATCACACAGTTGTTTCTGGAGATGGTGGTACTGTTCATTGTTTCATTTTATGATTCATCTCACGGTTGATGCTTTGACATGGTACAAAGGTGCATAGGCATGGTACAAGCTTGAGAGTGAATTATATTGGCATTGGTGTTCATGGTTTATGTGTCACAACTTGAATTGCTTCAGTGCTGCTTCAGGACAGTCAAAGTTTTTTGTTGACATTGAATTGCTGCGTCTCATGATGTTGATACTGATGCAAAAGTGTCCAAGGTGGTGGTGTTCATATGTTCATAGGGTTGTTGTTAACTTCACATAATGATGTTTTCATTTTAGGGTTTGGATTCTTGAAATCTTCATATCTTATAACCCTAAAGACTCTTATCATATCTAAAACCCTAGGTCTATTCTATATTCAAAAAGAGCATTAGGGTTTATGTGTTGTGAAGGTCTTCAAAGCATAATGCACTTTATATCCTATTTGGTTGGTGACTTGATAGAACCGATGGCAGGTCACTTAAGTGACCACTTAAGGGTGTTACTTTCATTGAACAACCGGCCCATAACCTGTTGTCCAAGTTGAAAGACTTATATACTACCGCTTCAAGTGAGATCAACGGCTATAATTAAATTGATAGGTTTGGCGGGTTATGAAAATCAAAGGTTCTCATTTAAAACTGATAACAGTTAAACTTCCCGAGGTTTCCACTTTGACAGGCTTTTGGATGTCATTGCGTTTGTCTTCAGATATACATAGTTTTGTAACTGTTTGGAGGAACAATGGAATGTGGAATGTTACCAATGCATTGATGTGATTCGAATTTTGGCATGACTGTGATCTGAATGCAAAAAGAGTGTGTTGAAGACCTTGTTGTATGTGTGTATATCAAGCATATTCATAGAAATGGAGAGTTGGAAAACAGGGTTTCAAGATTTTTTTATTTTTTTATTTTTATGACTGTTCTGCACAAGTTTAGTGTATTCAAAATGTGATCTCAGGTGTTGAATGTGACTGAAAGAAAGGGGCTCTGTGAGAGTTTTTGGATGGCGTTAATACCATGTCTTTTATGATAGAATACTCAGAGAGGAAGAAATGTGAGATAGTAATGATACTTGCAAAGATTAGTATTCTTGGTTGATTTGAAAGTTGAGTTCTTTCCTTTCATGGTGAGTGAGATTTTGAGAAGTGAATGCAGTTTTCAGAACAGTAATGTTTTGTTTAGAAAGTTTTGTTACAGTGCTGTGGTATGGGAGAATAAGGGAGATGGAGTTTTGCTGATGCAGAAATAAAGCAGTAGTTTGTATTGAAACAGAGTAACCCTCTAGTTTTTATTCATTCTCTTTTGAAGATTGCCAGTGAGGCATGTTGTAGCCAGTGAGGCATGTTTAGCCAGTGAGGTTTTAGCCAGTGAGGCTTGTTGTTTAGCCAGTGAGGTACAGAACTTGTAACCTATAAGGTTTTGGCCAGTGAGGCCTAATGAAACTTATTTTTACAGTACCCTTTTAGGGGTTTCCACTCATAAACCTTATGTTATGTCTCCTCTTGGTGGTTTATCATATTGTGCTTGATTGGTCATCTTTGTTCAAGTATTATGTTCTAATTTGCATGTCATTGTAACTCCCTCAACATTCAGTATCTATAATGTTTGAAGTGTTTTCAATGGGTTGCTTTGCATAAGACAAGTTAAGTATTGAAATTTGATTTCTAATTAGACCACTGATTCACACTCCCCCCCACCCCTCTCAGTGGTTTTGTACTCCAACAATCTCTTCACCCCCTTTCTCTTCATTACTATGGCTAAGGTGCCAGGCATATCAATCAAGATTGCCAAGGATCTTGGCTCTTGGAAGGGGCTCAAAGTTAACAATAATGTCAACCATATTACTCATCTTCAATTTGTAGATGATACAATGCGGTTTGGAAAGGTTCTAGTCTGCGAAGCAAGCATAATTAAGAAAACTCTAAGCAATTATTCCATTGTTGCTAACCATAAAGTGAAGAAAGCCAAATCTGATTTTCTTATTAAATACAACTAACAAAAATAGACTAAAGTATGTTGCATAAACGGTTGTCGTTGCACCAAAAGATCAATCTATTAAAGCCCGATACAACCCCCAGAGATAATGAATCCACGGGAAGTGATTAAGCCATGTCATGAGCCTGAGCGTTGCGCTGCACAGCACAAGGAGACCAAGGGCGCACACCTTGCAACAATCTGCCCCCCCCCCCAGCGCAAGCGAGGGGTTCGAACCTATGACCCAGACTTTGATACCAATTGTTACATAGACAATTGTTGTTGTACCAAAAGATCGACCTGCTAATGCCTGATACAACCACCAAAGTTAATGAATCCACGAGAGGCAATTAAGCCATGTCACGAACCCGAGCGTTGTGCTGCATAACACAAGGAGACCAAGGGTGCACACCTTGCAACAAAGTAGCCAATGTTCTCCCTAGCAAATATTTGGGCATCCCAATTTTCAAAGGGTGTGGAATATCAACAATCTGGAATCCTCTATTGGATTCTTGTATAGACAAAATGGCCGCTTGGAAAGGGAAATGGTTGTCATTTGCTGGAAAAATATTAATGCTGAAAGTTGTCATCTCTACTATTCCAATATATATCTTATGTCCTACCTAAAAATGCCTTTTAACATCATTGGGAAAGTGGAACAAACAATGAAAAAATTTCATTAGCAAGGGACTTCCAAAGAAAAGAAAATTCCATTGGTTGTGTGGAATATGGTCTCTAGACCCAAGGCTGGTGGTGGGACGTGCATCAAACAATTGGCTACTCAAAACAAATAACATGGAAGATGTTCAAAAACCCATACATCAAGTAGGCTAAAATTCTACAAAACAAATGTCTTGTCATGGACAACCCAAAGAGAATTTTAACAATTTCCAATCTCCCAAGGGGTTCGAGCCTATGGAACTTCATCTTATCTTGTCGGCAAATCATAACCACTCACCTAACTTGGGAAATCAAGAATATACAATCAACTGATTTCTAGACTAATTCCTGTAATGGTCTCCCTTCCTTGAACCGGATTCTAGATATGGATGCTATTGAACAAATCACAAGGGAGAAGTGGGGTAATAAAGTTGTGGACTTTCTCATTCAAAACAATAATGATAGCAGCATGGAATGGTGGGGGAAGGACCCAAGGTCCTTGGCATCTCGGAAGAACAACAACCACTTTTGATAGAAATAATGCAACAAAGGAAAAAGAATTATTTCAATGGGGGAAGACAACATTAAATGGAATTGTGACAAATCTGGGGAGTACTCAGTTAGACCAGGTTATATGGTAGCAGATTTGCATGTTACAAAGATTAATTGGCCGATTCACCTCTTGTGGCACAAATATTGTCTCCCAAAGGCTGGATCATTTGCTTGGGCTGTGATTCAAAAGAAGATTCTAATGGCGGACAGACTTAAAAGAATGAGATACAAAAGAAAAGAGAAAAAGTGGTTGCCACCATCCAGCCAATGGGTCAAACTAAATTTGATGGTGCTACAAGAGGGAATCTAAGCCAATTTGGAGCTGGATGTATAGTATGAGACTCAAAAAGGCACCCGATCGCCATTGCATCAAAGAAATTAATGGATGGTACAAACAACGAGGTAGAGGCCCAAGCGCTAGTGCTTGGTTTGCAAATATGTCATTTATTTGGGGTTGAGAATATAGAAATTGAAGGAGACTCAATGAATATTATCAACTCAATATGCAAACGATGTGCTATGAACTAGAAAATAAACAATATTCTCCTACAAGCTTGGCTGCTTCTTGATTCTCTGAACTCATACACTATACAACATATAGAGAGAGAGGCCAACTATGTGTAGACTATCTTGACAATTATGCCTTCAAGATGAGAGTATACAAGAAAACAAGTTGGACACACAAGGATCGGGATGACTTGGGCTCATACCTAAAGCTCTCACAATAGCTTGGCTGCCACTCATTTCTAAAAATGATTACCACAAACTTGAAGTACAAGTCTTTATTATTCGGATTAATTGAATCCTGGAGGATCAAGGATTAAGACAGTGGCGTGCACCTGCTAAAGAAAATAATCAAGGCCACCCCATATGCCATAATGTGGCAGAATGAAGAACAAGAAATATTTGCACTACAAAATGGTTTCCTCTTCCTTTCAATGCTGCATCTGGTTGCAATAATGGATACTTGTGTTAGATTGACGAGGGAAGGCCAACAAATAGCTTTTCTAGGGAATATTTTAGAGTTAAGGTTGAAGAAAATTTTCAAAAAAAATGTCTGGGTTGCTCTTGTATGCAGTCCAGTGGATTTTGGGGGATGAATTTGTGGGTGCAGAGCATCACTATTGAGTTAGCTCCAATATTGCCTCCATGTTCGTGCCCATCATGTTAGATTTGGGCAAAGACACTAAGATAGTTTGCACCATGGCAAAGGCTCTAGTGAAGAAGAATTTGCTGGGTGGTCAGAATGATTTAATATATGTGGCAGCTCCAAGGTTGGGCATTCCAATTGTGGATGGTGCTCCCTCACCCTCTGGTTCATCTGTCATGCCTTGGAAACCTATCATCTCCATGAACTTTCCTGCACGTGAGGCTCATCGGAAGCACAAGGTCAAGTGGACTGTAGATTTTCTCAAGCAGGCTACCGAAATAACAGAGAAACCAGGCATTGAGTGGATGGTGTTACTGTTAATTCAAAGCTCTACAGATACAGAAGACTAAACCACCAATACTGTTTAGTATAGATAGCAGCACTGTGGTTTACAGATAGTACTATGTAGTGCAATTAAAGCCTGTAAATATCCTAGGGCTATAAGTCATATAGATGATGGTTGTCTATACAAATATAGGCAGTTTTTGGTATTTGGGGTATTTTGTTGCTTACCCCTTAGCTGTTACTGGCCTGGCATTTTGTCATAAACCAGGTATAACTATGTATATTTTGATTGAATATTTTAATACAAGGGTGTGGTCTCCTGGCCATATTTATCTACCAAAAAAAAAAGGAAAGAAATTGCACAATGACTTAAATTCTACTTGGAAGGACTTAAATATACAATCTGCCCAAGTGGATAAGTGGGGGACATTCTGGGAATCATTTGGTTGGGACCTGTTCCAAATCAGGCTCCTACAAAGTCAAGGACAGGTATAAGATTTAAGTGGCTTCTAGAGGTAATCCAAAGTTATGGTTGAAATTATTGAAAGGCAGTGATTGGACAGAAATAGATATTTTAATGCAATTAGCCACTTCATCCTTAGTCCAATTTGGTTAGAGAGATTTTCAGGGCCCTTCTAAGATTTGTTTTTGTCAAGGGGCTGAAGAATCAGCATAGCACCTCCTCATTCACTGCACCTTTGCCACCCAACTGTTGGAAAAGGTAAAGAATGCTTTGGATCTGGTTTGGGTTAGTCCAGAGAATCCAAAGGATGCACACTTACATCAAAATCATCACAAACTTGTTGAATTCAAGCTACCGTGTTCTTACCATATCATGTGCAGAATGAACAGGATAGAAGAATCTTCTGTGAGGAGAACAGGACAGTGGAATGTCTTTCAGACCAGATTATTACAGCAACCAAAGATCCCATATTCACAAAGAATGCCTTGTCTCAAAACAGAGAGCTAAGAATTACAAAGGTAGAAAGACCAAGTGGACTTTGCCACTATAGGAAAAGCTCACATTGAATCTTGACGGTGCCTCAAGGAGAAAACCTGGTACTGCAGAAGCAAGGAGAATTTGCAGATACAAGGGTAAGGTAGTGTTTGCATATTCATTTAACTTGGGAGAGGTTACTAACAATGAAGCATAATTCTTTGTAGTGCTTTTGGGGCTGTGTATCGCTTTCACAAAAGGCCTGGACTCACTTATGGTGGAAGGCAACTTATGCATGATTATCAGGGCAATTAATCCATAACAATTTAGCGATGGACTCTGAAGAGTTGATTAGCTGAAATACTTAGGTTCAGAGTTCATTTAAAGTTATCATTCTCCATCATGTCTAGAGAAAAAAATGAGTGGTAGATGGGATGGCAAACAAAAGCATGGATTTTCAGGGGAAAAACCCTGAAAGAGGCGTTATTGAAGATCTGCATGAGAACTGGGAACAAATTAGGTGTATTTTTTGAATCTATGCTTGTGTTGCACTGGACTGGAGTTTTTGATTTATTGATTTTGGCTTGGTTGCTAACTGTTCATGTTTTATGTTCAGCTGTAGCATGGTTGCAAAGGAATGCTCTGATCATTTGTTTAAGATTTCTACCCCTAGGTGCAGGTTGACCAAGGATGGTGATGGATGATCCAAAGATCTTTCTTTATGGCCGCTCTATTTTGCAAGCACTTCACCAAGAATATGTTAGTTACTGGGAGATGGCCGCTTATTATTTGTTTGGCTGATTTCAGACTAATGCTTCTTATGGATGGATTGACTGCTGGTAGTTAGTATCTATTTCCCTGTGCTTGGAACTATAATGGATATTGTGGGTTATTTGATCCTTTCTAATTTTTTTTGCAATTAGGCCTGTTTTCCTACCTTTGAGCAAAATATTGCAGCTGCTTCCTGGACTCCACAGATTTTTCCTCCTCTGTCTGCTGCCTTGTTTTCACATAGATCGGATTTACCATTCAATGGGAACTGATCAATTGCTTGTATGGGATGCTTGCTCTTTCATTTAGCACACTCAAGGAAAGCTATAGAGGATTGTCTAGGTTGGTTTGTTTTATGATTTATCATCCTTTCTCCTTAAATATATTAATAGAAAAATTCAAAAATGCTTTCACCCTATGCAAAAAAGTTTTTTAAAAAATTATTCAACCTTAATCTAATCTTTGATAGGAATTTGATAATATTATGGGGTATAAGACCTTATGAAAAGGGCTCCTAGATTTTTTTTTATTACAACTTTCAACAGTCTTGGAATTGTGAATCTCAAGTCAGTGTAGAGTTCATTAGAGCAATTGAACCAAGATATCACAGCTTTCTAGCTCTCTAAGATTACTTCAAAATTATTAACTAGCCAAACTACATGTGCCATGAAGACTTTCATGTCTTGCGAAAATTCAGTTGGACCATGCTTCACTATTTAGCTTAATAAAGGTGTTTAAAACATTAAACAATTACCAGGTTTTCAACCCTGTCAAGGCTAAGCCAGCACATGTTTAGAAGGGATGAGGTGAGGAGCAATCACTGTGCAGGTTTTGGCAGGACATCTATCCATCAGACCCTGGCATCTAATTCAAAGTATGGTATATTCACAGCCCTATGGCATATTCACAGTAAGGGAATTGTTTCAAAAAGCTTGATAACAAAACATTTATACATAAGCTGCATCAGAAGAATTGTCAATTACATGAATTTGTAACACACAAATGTATGGCTTCCACTTCCTTGTCTGCTCTAATTCTATATTACTTGGTGTAGAACCATCTTGATGATGTTCACTGTCCTGAATCCAAATATAAAGATCAGTAAGTGGAAAGATCAAGAGGTACACTCATCAACAAACATCAATGATCAAAATGTTGATGGGCGTGATGTCCATGATTGATATGATGAGTCATGTCAAGAGGCACCAGTTAACGTTGTATCAAGACCTGATCATCAATAAACTAATAAGTGGAATTGGCCATCACCATACAACTGAAGGTTGCAAATGGCTTAGGTGGATACTTGTTGTACATATGATTTTCCTACAATTTCAACCAGCACTTTTAGCAAATACTCCTACCATAACATCCATGATACATATGCTCTCTGCTAATCTCCAATACTTGAAGATAAGACAGCCTTCTCAGGTATCTTGTACATTTGTTCTTATACATCTTTGAAGTTAATTACTTAAGGCTGAAAAACCAGTTCTACCACAATCTCACCCCACTTCCAATGGGTTATTGCAATGAAAGTGATTTGCATTCCAACAGTATATTTATCACACGCTCATCCTTCTATATTAGATGCATGCATCTTGTATATGGATGCTCTTATAAATTATAGAGCATAGCTAATTTTGGGACTGATTCCCAACCTGATTATAGTCTGATTTTAGGCACCATAGCTTCTATTAAACCATAAAGACTCATTCTGTTTGACATTGGAAGGATTTATTACACAAGAGTTACTGTGATTAGTCACATAGGGTGATCAGAGAGATTATGAGTGTCAAGTGGTAAATTGCCTATCCCAGTTATGTGGTAAATGACTAACTAGTGAATGTTAGGCCTTGTCAGCCAAATGGCATTCAATGCTCACAACTACAATCTCTTTAATATATAAGCCTTGTAACTGCATTGCCTGGGAAAGCATGGATATCGTGTATATCTATAGTATATGTTTGAAAGTTAGGGCATGCACTTACTATACATGAATGTGCAGAGGCAGATGTGTGTGATTGCATAAGTATCAGAGAATTCTAATTCAGAGTGAAAGATAAAATTATGCCAATTTCGTATGAATACAACTAATCTTTTATTACTTAAGTAATCTCTATGACACTAAGAAGACCTCCTCCCATAGATGTTTTAGTATGTAAAGCCATGAGTGAACAACCAGTGCTAATGGGATAGAGATGACTGAAGTGGAATGATACCAGAACAGCGAAGACAAGAACAACCAATTAGCAATTCCAAGTTGCCACAAGACTTGATAGAGTGTGAGGAAGGTACTTGGACATGAATATGCATGGCATTGACCAACTGCACATGCTTTGCTTTAATTTGTGTACAATGTGAGTGCACATCCAACGAAACAAATTGAGAGATAAGCAAGGGATCCTATAGATTTGTGTATATTCTGTGCCATGTAACAGAGAGCTATATAACAAAGATGACAAAGGATTCCAGAGATCAAAGAGGAAATATGCAGTTGAGACAAAATAGATAAGAGTGGGGGAATTGAGCAAACAAGGGGAAGCAAGCAAAATTCAAAAGAAACAAATGAAAGGATCCTATACGAGAATGAGCCAGAGATGCCTGGATATGGATTCCAAAACAATCTAGAAAATTTTCCAGAGGAGCCAAAAGTGCATGAAAAGGACCTAGCCAAAGAGATGGAACATCAAGAGGAAGGAAAGGAAAGAATGGTGATCAAGAATGAAGAAACCAATCAGGATCAAACAGCAGAGAAAGAGGAGTCTGATCTAGGTGAAAAGTCAAAAAAAAACTACCACAATTGTGCAATTTATTAGTGAAAAGGAATCTGAAGACAATGAGCAGGGAAAAAGGTGAAGAAGCAACACACACATAAAATACAGAAAGAGACAATAGCAAACATAGCCAACAGACCCAACCTCTATTGAAAAAGGCTACGAAAAACGAAAGGCAACTACATTATGGCTGCATTACAAAAAAATCAGCTAACTTGCATGCTGTTTTTAATGTAAACTGTTTTTTTGTGCTTTTTAGTTAGGTTACTTGCTTACACTTATTGAGCATTCATTACATGTCTCTTCATGTAACTGTGGGACCCAATCTATTTTCTTTATAGTAAATTATTTACCTTTAACTTAAAAAAAAAGGTTTTGCATTGTGGTACTTCCTCCACTCATTCTGTTTTCTGAAAAATGGTGCCCATCTCCTTTCTTATCCCCATTACTATCTCTAATTGGCATGCTAAAATTCTTGATAATAGTGCTCTAATTGGCATGCTAATATTCTTGATAATAGTGGAGACAATTTAATGTATTCAGAGGTGGGTCAACTGGATGGTAGATCTGTTAATAACTTAATATTTAAATTGTTCCCAGTAACAATTTAAGGGTGGCTTCAAACAACTTATTGAAGCAAATTCTAATAGCTACACATCGAAATGACTCAATCAACACAACATACTAGAATTCAATTCACATCATGACTCATGGGGGGTAAAGATTTAGCTGTAGTGATTTATAGTAAGACCGTAATAAAAATTGAACTTTGTGGGGAAAGAATCCAGGTTTAGCTAGAAGAAATCAAAAATATATTTAAAAATTATTGAAATTTTGGCTTTGGACCAATTGGCAGGCAAAACAAAAGATTTAAATTTTTCATCATGAAGAGGATAGTAGGCTTTCCCCATGCATAATTGTTCAAGCTTACTAGATTCAAGGATACTCCCTAATGAACCATCTTGACTTGAAGCCCATTATAGCATAAGGCAGTGATTTATCTAGAGCCTAAAGACATCATGAATGTTTGACAATTTTTTCAATTGATTGGACAACTATTTAGAGTCTGGACTTCACAGTTGTTCTCAGTGTAAACTGAACCACTCACTCGGCATTTGCAATGAAATTTAGACTTCCTCTCACATGAAAGACAAAAAGCGTTGCCATTTCTCATTTGGGTTTGGGTAGAGGGGTTTAATAATGCAGACAGAGCATATAAAAAATTGGAGTTGGGTTCATTCACACAAAAACATATAAAAAATCATCAATATATACATATTTTAGCTTGAAAACAGAAAATAAGTTCAGATAACTACATATATACACATTTTAAGTTGTTTTGAAGTCCAATTTAGGGTTTAGAATTAGGTACTCAGGTTGACCAGTCAACCTATTAACACCAAAAAACTTTTTTTAAATGTTTAACAAGTGAAAAAATAAAATAAAACAGGCTCTGCCCATACAAACACAAATTCAAAATGAACCCAACCAGGATCCAGGGGCTTTTCCCAGCAAAATGTGGCAAAAAGGTGATCCTATTATCAACCAGAAAAATAAAATTTACATATTCCTTGAAGAGATATTCAAGATATGTTTTCCAAGCTATTTTGTGTTCCTGCTATTTCCCTGTTTCCCTGCGCTTGAGTTAGTCACCAGTTCAGATCTTATTTACGAGATAGAACCTTGACACTCCCTACTCTCATATGCAAAATCAGTAAGGCCTATTTGATGTACTAGATACCCACTATATCAAGTACTCGTGTCTATAAATTACATTAATTTTGAGTTACTTGAAACTAAGTCCAATTTCTCCTACTGACATCTTGTAAATGAAGAATCAGACAGTTTTCCGATATATTTGGTAATTTGATGAAGTTTGGTTCAGAGAATGCTCATATAACACAACTACAAAAAGAAATACATTGTGGCTTCTCATAGCATTTAACACAGTTAACAAATTTTCCAAAGGCTTCCTACAGTATTGTTCCAATTGACTAAATAAAGAGATAGACTTAAGGGGCTAACAGATACCTTATACCAAGTATGTTCTGACACCTATAGCTTAGATTCTAGAATAATATCCAGAATTCTTAGCTTCAGACTATCATCATGTGTGTGAGAGAGTTGCATTAGAATATTGGGCTACTTAAACTTCATGACTGGCTCTCAAGACAAGTGAGAATGAAATTTAACATAATGCAACAAAACAGCCATGATATATACACAGTCCATAGCAATGCTTAAAATGTTTCTGGATGCAATTGTGTCAAGATTTTTAACATCAACGTTTTGGATCACATTTTTATTCTTCCTAATGATGGACCACAGAGTGTGATCCGAAAGGTCAATGCTAAAATAATTGATGCAGTTACATCCAGAAACATTTTAAGCATAATGCAACATTTTAGGTTTATTTCTATTTGAATTTCACAAACAAGAAGAAAACTCGTGATGTCACAACCACACCATCCAATCCTCAAGGAACTGATTTTTGATGAACGACTACATTCTGAACATAATTGCTGAGCAACCTTGTCCGGTTGCATTACTATGGTCACTTTTAGCTTCTGGTTCATTAAGAGAGAGAGAAGAATAGCCTGCATTGCCTCTTTAGACAAATTTGCCTATTCTGGACAATAACCATTGAACTGTCCATAAAAGTTAAACTAAGGGCACATATTTGCCACTAGCAATTTTTCCAGCTTCTTGTAACTTCAACCATTTCTTCCTTCTCTCATGTTGACCGTGACGGACCATATAATGATTTTATTTTAAGTTGTTTAAAACATTTACTAAGGAAGAAGTGTTCAAGGCGTTGTCTCTGTACCTGTATCCATACCTCTTGGCGACTATATTCAAATGTAAAATAGCTATACTCACGCTCTTATTCATGTAATTTCCCTCCTCACACCCACACGTGTATCCCACATCTCTTGGTTGTCCGATCTAGAATCTTTAGTAAAGCAATATAGCTTGAAAGAAAAGATATCAACTCAGTAATCTTGAAATTTCATACTTGATCTCCTAAAAAACACATCTTTTTGGCAGATTAATATAACTAGACAATTAACCACCAGTCTACAATGGAGTAATTAAGGCCGTGATGGCCCATATTCAAACCCAACAGCCTTGCCTCTAGTGATAATTTAAAGATATAAGCAATGTATTTTCCTTACTTAGCACTGCACTAGCAGCTCCTACAAATGTTTATAAGCAGGGAATACTAAGCTCCAAAAGATGCTGAATCAATTCAGACATTAGGGATGAATCAGGAGAAAACAGAATTCTTCTAGATCTAGCACCCACTGAACTGCGAAATCCTGCCATTTATTGGCACTATATACAGAAGGTTCTGTAACCAGAAAAAATATAATGACATGAAAGCACATCCGGATAATCAAGCTTATATAGTTATTACGCATTTTACTGAACTTACTGTGTGTTTCGAGCATTACTTATATACCCAAATAATTGGTTTTCCGTATGAAGAAGCAAAATGAATCCTACTTAAAACTTTCCAGCATCACTCGTACCCATCTAATTAGCTTTTCGCATAGACGAAGCAAAATCAAAATCCACTACATATTTTCTGGCATTTCGTGCATACCCAACTAATTGATTTCTCACATAGACCAAGCAAAACAACCACCACTCAAAAAACAATACAGGAATCTTCTGCTATTTATAGTCTCCAGTGCAAAGGTTATCAATTTCCAATCAATACCACAGCAAGATCAAGATTTTAGAATCATCAGAAATTATACTCCAAAATTGTAGGTTTCTAGCATTACTAAAACCCAAAAAATTGGTGTGAAGCCAAATGAAACCCACAGAAAAACTCTGGCATTACTCATGCGCATCTTATATGTTTCGTCACAGATTGAATGAATAATGAATTCCACTTATTTTTTTAACACGGAGGTAGTAGATTTAAACCCGCTTAAAAATTGGAGTATCCTTTATACCCTTCTAATTGGATTTCCACGAATATGGACCAAAAAAACCCCGCTAAAAATTATCTTGCATTACTAATTACCCAAACAATTGCTTTTCATAAAGCTGCTGAGTGCGAAGAGAAAAACAAAAACAAAAACCTTAGATTTTTACTTCAAATACCAACACGATTACTGATACAATAGTTATAGAGAGAGCTTCAGGGAAACAACCTGTAAAGCTTTTGCAGTTACTTCGTAGGCCGAAGACGATCAAAACATGGACTTCACTATACGGGCGCAGAATTATTAACTTTAACGCGTTAACGGGCACTTGCAAGTCAAACCATTGCATGAAAATTGATCGAACAATTTCTTGTGTTGAACGGCGAAAAGCATTCACATTGAGAAGGGAAAGATATTATAATATTATAGGGGAAAGGAGTTTATAGTTTGAGCATGTTTTAATAGTTGTTATAACATTTGTTGATTTAATGTTCAATATTTTTAATACTATTGCATCAATAGTTGTGATTTTAAAGTTGTTAGTGCTGATATGAGTATCCAAAATTGAATGAAATGTTTTCGGAACAAATTATGTGATGTCACATCAAGTTCATTAATAAAACATGACTTAGTGCACAATTATTCGTCTAACTTTTTTTAGGGGTTTTCTGAACACATCAACAAAATGCATGCTAATGTGACATCATATTTGATAATGTGGGATGTGGCGTCATATTTGATGATGTGGCCCTCAAACCTTAGTTATAAGAGTTATAAGCAGGGACTTGTCAAGTAAGTTGCTCTAATAAAAAAAAAAGCGATTTGAAAATTTCAAATAGGAGTTTGAGAAGTGTGAAATTAGGGGGCTTCACTGGTCCTCTCCCCTATGTCATAACCTACATGAAAGTCTAGAATCTAATGGCCTTTGGACCTTTTTTTAATTTTTATCTTGAATATTTTTTTAATGTAGATTTTGTAACTTACTTTTAATTGTAATACTAAATTTAAGATTTTAATTTTATGTGAAAATTTTAAATTCATTCATTGTTATCATTGTTTTATAATTTTGCTTTTATTTTTTATGTATTTATTTTAATCTTATTATAAATTTACAATTAGGAAGATCAAAAATAGTTGTTACTACACAAATATCAAGAAAGTTGTTAGCCTTTAATTTGTAAGTAATATCCTAATTTGTCACATTACTAGACTATGCTCTTAATTTTGTTTGATTTTAAAATAATATTATTTAAAAAATAAAAACTTTCACTATAATATTTTACTATAAACAAAGCTTTTATATTCGACTTTGTGGTTCTTAAAGTAATTAAAATATAATAATTTTCTATTTTGAGTTAGTACATTTGATAGAATTTTTTGAGAATTGTTCATTTTATTAAAATATGAGATAGAACTAATAGAAAACCCTATTCCAAACTTAGAGACAAATTATTTATGTTTTGAGAGGAAATTGTCTATGTCATGCTAATTGGTGACCACTTGCACATCAAAGAATGCTTGAAGTTTGGAATCAAAACTTTGACAACCCACTATCAATGTTTTTGTATTCCCAACCTATTATTATACAATAAGAGTGTTGGTGTTTTTCTCCTAAATGGTTGAACTCTTATTCATACTATGTATCTACATATGCAATCTTGTGAAGAAGGATATACATTGAACTTTCTCTTAAGTCTAATCCTTCATGGATTTTGTGGATCAAATCCATGCTTTCAAATTATGGACGATGACTCCCATATATAAGGCATGGTTGTAAGTTGAGTGTCTTATATGGGCCTTTTCTTTTCCTCAGGGCCTCCCTTGTAGACTTTAGTTTATGTATTGGCTTCCCCCACTTGTGACACGTGGGACCCCTACGCTCATCCACCACAAGTAATTACCCTACCCCATTCAGCAACAATGCCAAGGTGCCACATGGCGGCTTCGACATTTTCAGCATATAATACCCAAATGAGATTCAAAGGTAGACACTAGCTTCTATGTGGCATCCCCGAGCACTTCAAAGAACAAAGGAGTCTCCTTCACAAGAGAGTAATGTGCCAATAATCTAAGAGGATGGACCTTATTCCCAAGAAATATTTCATGAGAAGGGCATGAGTTGGCATCTGGAGATTGCTAGGCGTTAAGGTTGTGCCATGTCTGGGATCTGAGAATCAGATATACGTGTGAGTAGAAGCTCTTCCAAGATTTGATTGTCTAGTGGAGGCCTCATTATGAAAGCAAGCAAGAAACTCCAAGTGTCTTGGGAGGATCCATATGTCATTCTTTCCTTACCTCAAAAGTCTTAGCCATGCAAATCCATGGGGCCTATATATTGAAGATTTTCAGCTTTTGTAAGGGTTCATAATTAGGTTCTTGAATTCAAGATTAGTTAGATTGCTTTTAGAGAGAACAATTTATAATTTTTGTAGTTCTAAAGAGAGATAGTAGCAGTTTTTGTTTCATTTCTGAGACCTTAGCAAGTGCCCCTCGCAAGAAGGATTGATTATTTCATATTATGCTTTTGAGCCTTTATAATTTGTTCTTCACCCAACAATGAAGAGGATGCGGTGTTCTATGTCAAATTGTGTGAACTCAATGATTGTTTGTCGTTTTTGTTTTTTGCTTAGAATAGTATAATTTTTTGATAAATGTTGCAGGCTTTAAATCATGCAAGTTCTTTTTTTTAATTGTTTGTGACATTTTGAAGGTTTTGATCGATATTATGCAAGTTTAGAGTGGATACCAAAAGTGATTTTGATGTATCACCTTAGTTTTTTTTAGTTTTTCTCACATTTCCTTCTTCCCCTTTTCTCCTAAAATATTTGAAGGGCCAACATCTAAAACCTCAGAGGTTGCTTCATAGATAGAAAATTAGGTCCCATGTTTATGAAACCTCCCATAGGACGTTACTTTCTTAGAGCAGAAGTTTTAAGCATCAATAGTTCATTTTTTGGCATGCCAGGTGGGACATATTCAAACCTAATTAGAAGTCAGAGTTTATGAGTCGAAGGCCTATCACAACTTGGTCATTTGCAGCAAAAAAATCTAGGTTTATTACTATTGCCACTTGTGGTTGTAACTCACCAAAGTGTTGTGGGATCAAGTGCAACTCAACAACCACAGTAAATGGCTGCTCTAGGATCACCAAGAAATTTTATTGCATGGAATAGTGGTAGCCCACTTACTCCTCTAGTAGCTCCAACTACTTGGGATCCTATTCCTACTAACGCCTTAAAGGCACTCCCCAAATTCACAACTCGGGAGAATTTTAAAAGTGTTGTGGAGCATCTTCAAGATTTGGTGAATGTTTGCATGACACACCATGTTACAAATTAAAACATAGCTTTGAGACTGCTAGTTGCATCCTTCAAAGGGAAAGCTCTTGACTGGTATAGGTCCTTGCCGCCGAACTCCATTGCCACCTAGGACCAGCTTGAAGATGAATTCTTCGATTGATTTAATGAGAAAGAAGACTGGTTGTCTCTACTTCAATAGCAATCACTATCAAAAGAGTCATGCAAGAGGCTATCATACATTTTAATACCAAGTTCCATAAAACCTAGCAAAGAATCACATGTTGGAACACAACAATCTACTGAGAGGAGGGTGAATCAGTAGATCAGTTTTAAAATTTAGCCCTTAGAACTTTTATGCAGATTAAATCCTTAATCTCTTTATGTGCAGATTAAAAGTTATTATGCAGAAACATAAACATGCACACACATGATCACATAACACAAGATGTATGTGGAAAACCCAAGACGGGAAAAACCATGATGAGAAATGTTGCTAGGATCTAATGTCCTAATCCAGCCTCACAATTAAATGTTTTTCTACAAGGTTTAAGGGCACCAACCCTAAGGAGACACCAATCCCCTGGTTTTAGGAGCACCCACTCCAAGGAAGCACCCACTCCCTAATCTGAGCATCTACCCAGATATCTAATGGCACCCACCAATCTAATTTACCACTCAAAATATTACAAATTTTGAATACAATTCTACATTGCAACTTAATTTGCAACTGCACAAATTCTTTGGTGCAATCTTTGCAACTCAACTCTCTGCCCTGCACACCTCTCTTTGTTTTGCACCTTGAATGTAAACCCTGATAAAGATCTCTCATTTTTTGTTTTGGTTCTACTCATTCACAACTTGTGCATTCTCTATCCGCAATCCAACTCACCCTCTCACTCTGCTACATTATTCACCTCTACACTTGAACAGTTTTTTGATTGTCTTCTTTTGCATTCCTTCACCGACCTGCAATAATTGCCTTGAACTTTGCACCACCATCCAGCACATCTGGAAGCATCTATTAGGGTTTTCCTGCTATCTTCACCAGTAAGCTACCTATACATTAATTCATTCGTCATCAGCAATATCAAATCTAATTCATTAGATATTACTATGTATCGTAGTTTGCAAAACCCTAACCCTAATATGCATTTAATGCATTCTCCTAATTATCTGATCTGATTTTGATTTCAATTGCCTTTCAAATCTATGTTGTCATTAAACAAATCAAACCACCAATAAAAATGGTCATTGGAGAATTTGGACCAATTAAATCCATCTTCTATGTTGGTTACCAATCAAAACCCGCGTCCACACTGACCTAGTCATTTGTGATCTTCACCTTTGAATTTTGGTCATTGATTTGATGTCTTCATGTCATGATCAACTGTTCTCCATTTAACGTTCAAACTTTAAAACATCACCATTGGATTTTCCCATTTCAATCTATGTCGTTGATCTTATCTACTGTCCAACTTTAAAATGTAGCCATCGGATAAAAGATTCGTTTGATAATCGTTGTCGATCTTTATCACGTGCAACTTTCATAGGATGGGGTCCACCAAACCACACATCACAAGCCCACCATCCCATGAGCTAAAGACATGTGCCCACCATTTCTCAACAAACTAGCGGGGAGGTTGTCAATCTTCAAGCCTTGATCACAACCGATGATTAAGATATGGGCTAATATTATGTGCGCAACTTAGGAAACATTATGGTTATTAAATATTTGCTAGGCCAAAAAATGCTAGATGAAGCGGTCGGTTGCACATACGACTTCAAAGGCTTAAGTTATTACTTAAGCAACCTACAACTGCCAATTCCCAATCAACACAAAAACATAAACCCTATGAAAGCACCATGACTGCAAGCATTAGGGTTTAATAGTAAAACCCTAAATGAGAGATAAACAAGGCATTCCTAAGCATATTTAACTTCTTATGATCATACAAACTAGACTAATCAAATCCGCACAAAAAACCCATGTCAAATCTATAGTCAGATTCCTCTACGAACCTCTAGAAGTGACTTCTGCAACCTCATAGCAATATTGCATGACAACATTGCAACTTTTTGAGCAACTTTGCAATAGTTGCAAAACATGTTCCTTCCTCATCAACCTTCACCAATTCTTCTAGAACTAGATCCACTGCATCTATGATTTCTCCGTTAACATCAATGACACTTTTGACATCAATTAAAATAAAATTGCTAACAATCTCCCCCTTTGTCATTGATGGAAAAACCAAATGCTGAGCACCAACTAACCTACTTTATACCAGCTCCAAATGCTCTATACCAATTAATGAGCATTTTTATAAATCTCTCCCCCTTTAACATCAATGGAAAAGGGTCTTTCGTAGCTGTTACTCCTCCTTTAACCTTAATGGAAAAACCAAATGCCCAAAAAAGTATTGATACCAAATTGATATGGGTAAAAGCACAAACCTGTGTCACACTTTATAAAGGAATCAACCAACAGCAAAAAAAAAATTGAACTTCGACCACATAAAAGTGGTCTTTATGTTTTGAATTTCAAAATGATGTAAACTAATGAAATGTAGAAATTTTGATGACGTTTATTCCTATAACTTTTTAGATTTTAAAAAAAATCATTTTTTTATCAATTTAAGAACAGATTTTGGAATGCTGAAAATTTCAGAAAAAAGTGACATTCATGGTACATCAAGAAACAAATTGAAAAAAACTTCATTTTTCCCTGAATTGTTTTTCTCCAAATAGGTAACTTCAATATCTAGTGCATGGAAAAAAAATCAAATTTTGATGTATATTTTTCTCGTAATAATGTTTTAAAGTCATACTTGTCAAAATTTGAAATTTTCATGGGATGTCAACTATTGTCTATTTTTTTAATCATTTTCAAAAAATAAATTATACCCTTTTGAAGAGGACTCTCTCCTCTAATGCACCATATATTTTTAATATTTTTTAATATGTTTTATTTTTTAAAAAAAAATTAATTAGCCTCTTTTTTAACTTTAACAACCTGCTTGCAATATTTTAAAAATAAAATATATAAAAACTAATCAAAATATTTAAAAAATTACATATTCGGATTCACCACTCCATGCTCTATAAAAGGGTATTTTTCCTTTTTTTTTAAAACATCATTATGACTGAAGAAATACTTAGTTGAAGTTAAAAGTTTCAGAAAATTCTAAAAAAAGCTGAGTTGGTTGCCAACTAGGATGCCACATAGACATTTTCAGTAGAAAGGGTTTCTATAGAAAGGATTTTCGCCAAAACCCTTTCTATAGAAATCCCGCACATAAAATAAGCCAATTTCAAAGTGGCAAAGGGAAAAAATTATTTGTTTTAGATTCAGTCGAAGCCTATTCAGTCGAAACCCTGTGTGCCATCTATAGGCCACATGGTTTCGATCGAAACCTATTCTGCCGAAACTTTTCTGGCTGAAAATGTTTCACTCAGAACTATTTATTTGGTTGAAAGTGTGACACAGTTTTGTGTTTTTACCCATATGCCACTACATGTTTTGTACCAATTGAACTTCTTAACTGCTTTGTACCAAATATAACATTGGTCTGGTACCAATAGCAGCTTCCCCTTAGACCTTGCTTCATTTTCTCTCCCTTCACACATGAGCACTTGCTCCACTTCAGGCTTTGTACCAACTAAACTATTTTGTACCAATTCACAATGGGCTAATTCCAATTTGAGCCACTCTATACCAATTATAACAAAAGCAATTGTGAATGCATATAAATAACAACTCCCCCTCAGACATATCTCTTCTTGCAAACAAAGAACATTTGTATATTTACTCTTAGCAAAGCACCTACACAACTTCTCTCTCCCAACTACAGATATTCTCCCCCTTTGACAAGCAATTCAAGGAGAAGAGATCTTGAATCTACAACCATTAAGTCGTTAGAAAATTGTAAAACCAAATTTACCTGACTTGATCTCTCTTTTCCTATCCAGGGATGAATGAAATATCTATGAGGCTCCCCCTGGACCCATGCCCTATCACTAAAATTTAGTGAAGTGAGGCAGAAGCAGCCACTTTGAGTGTTGTTTGTTGACCTTTCTTTCTCCATACCTTATTAGGATTTTTCTCTACCTTGTCAGCCTTCTTTTCAAGGACATGTGAAACTTTGTTCACTCTTGGGGACATATTCCTCATCTTTTTTCTCTGTGCTATTGGTCTAACATAATTTGTTCTACAATACTTGGCTATGTGACTAAAATTGTTCCAAATAAATCACATTACATCCATATCCACTATGGGAGCAAATGAATTTCTATTCATATATTTTGTGCTCCTTTTAGGTGCAGCCCTACACTCTCTATCCCTATGACCAAACTAATTACATGAATAACAGTAACCATAAAAAAATGAGGAATACCTGGTCATATCTTTTCTTTGTGCAAGATGAGGTGGTCTTCTTTGATTTGGCTTCTTAATGTATCTCATCCTCGTGAATTCTTGTACATCAACTCCCTTTGTATGTTGTTTTTTCTTCAAGTCTTCAAGAACTGATTTCTCAATCTTCTTATCTATTGCAAGCTTCATTTCTTCATTTGGCTTCTTCATCTCAGCAACATTCTTATCTAGTTTTCTTATCTCAGTGGCAATATTTTTGCCAACTTTTTCATTCTTTGTGCAACACTTTTCTTCTACTTTAAAATTATCATACAATTTAGCAAATGTGTTCTTGGTTGGACTTTTACCCTTTTTAAAACCAAGACCAAACTTTTCTTTTGATGGCTTTTGTGAGTTGATCAACTCATCTAATATCTCAGTACCACCTTTCAATTTCAAACCTTTTTCAATCTACTCCTTAGCATTTTCTAGGTCATTCCTCAGAGCCACTATTTCAACCTCTAACTTTGTACACTCACCTTATTTAGACTATAGTTCATATCTAACTACATCTTCTACCCTCTTTACCTCTTCAACTTGTGTCTTCAGACTAATCACCAACTGAATAGACTCTTCAAGATTCTTGGTTAGCTTATCAATCTCCTTTTGTGCATGCATTTTAAAATTCTTGTTCTCCTTTCTTAGATTGTCATCCTCCTCTCTCAAGTTATCAATTTCTTCTAAAGCACTAATTAACTCGCCCTCAAGGTCAACTACTACTTCTTATTCTTCATCATGATTTTCAACCTTACCATTTTCTTGAACTATGGAGCCTTTTTCCATGAGTAGGGATTCATTTCCTTTATGTTGGATGTTGTAGTTGTGTTGTTGATATGTGGCTATCATTGATGTCAACACTATTAGCATTATTGTATTGAAGGTTGTATATGTCAAGGATATTGAGAAAATTGTTAAAGAAAGAGTTACAGGTTCCTAGTGGAACTGTGAAGGTCATGAAGGTGTCTTGTTTTGTATGTTGAAGATCAACTGTTGTGGACTAACGGGTTTATTGTCGAATGTATCTAATCCATCCACCAGAAGTTTCAGAGGTCCACGTGAAGATTTGTTCAAGTTATGAAGATCTGTGTTTTGACAGTGTCTCTGTGGTCTCTGTCATTGTTCTTGATTAAAGTTGGTATAATTCTAGTAATTCTAGTTGTTGCGAATGTTTCTCTATTGTTCTTGGTGCTCGTGGATGTTTCTCTATTGTTCTCTATCTTTGTTGCACGTCCGCATTGATCGGCATGCTCATGGTCAAATATTTTTTCTCGGTATGTTTGGGTTTTCATGTTCTTGGCTAACATGATGGTTGTGGCATGTTGTTGATCCTTGAAGATTTAATTTTTGAATGTTTGGCATGCTCGAGGATATTGTTTCGGGTCACATCATGATATTAGCCGATGGTGTTTGATCCATATCGAAAGTTTATTTGTAAAAATTGGGCCAACATTGAAAATATGTTTTATATTTTTGGCCAACTAGGTTGTTGATGTAATTCCATGTTGCAGATATATAAGAGCGATTTTTTGAGTGAATTTAGTGTGTGCATAAGAGCAAATGTATGTCAGAGAAAGTGCAAATGTGTGAATATTGTCCAAATCGTTCGATTGAAGAGCAAAGTGAGAAGAAGTTTGAGCGAAGTGTCAAGAAGGGTTTTTTGTGCTTAACTAGAACTGTAATTAGGCTTGTGAAGAAGCTATTTCCTCAGTTCATACCCTACGGATCTAATATGTATTGTTGTGTATTGTTGGGCAGTGAGCCCTCTTGTATTTAAGCAGTGAGCTCTAGGCAGTGTGCTTGAATGCATGTGCATTCCCATTATTTTTCTTATACTTTTAATAGGGTATAATATTATGGACTAACATCCACCGTGGTTTTTCCTCTAACAGGGTTTCCACATAAAAATCTTTGTGTTCTTTGTGCTTCTAATGTGTTGTTTGTTCATGGTTTACTGTTCATTCATCAAATTTGAGATTAAGTTAAGTAAAGTTTGAAAAAGTTTAAATATTTTGTGACAACTGATTCACCCCCCCTCTTAGTTGTTTGTCCTTGTTTTTCCAACAATTGGTATCAGAGCAAGTTCCTCTAAAGAAGTTTAAAAGCTTGAGGTGATATGAGATGGCATCATATAAGAAGGACAGTCCTAGATTCGATGGAACAAACTACTCATTGTGGAAAACTAGGATGGAGTGTCATTTGAGGTGTATTGGCGAACCCTTCTGGAAGATTACAAAGAACATATATGTTATTCCTGAAAATGGTCCTCCCGCTACTAATGAGATTAAAGAGGTTGAGAATAATGTCAGGGCTATGGAAGCTTTGTTGAGTGCTCTAATAGATTTGAAAATGACAAATGTGATAGGTCTGAAGACAACTCATGAGATGTGGACGAAGCTGAAAACTTTGTATGAAGGAAATGTACATGTGAAGATGGCTAAGCTTCATAATTTGAAAGGCAAGTATGAAAATTTGAAGATGGGTGAAGATGAAAATATTTTTTCTTTTACGCAAAGAGTAAATGAAAAAGTGATGGGTATTAGATGTGTCGGTGGTACCCTAGAAGAGGAAGAAATTGTGGCTAAAGTGCTCAAATCATTGCCTCCCTCCTACAAAGTGAAGGCTCATGCTATTGAAGAAACTAGATCATTGAAAAATGTGACAAGAGATACACTGATTGGTAAACTTGTTGCCTTTGAGTTGAGCGAATTTGGTGAATCTGCTACTAAGACTGAAACTGCATTCAAGGCTACTATATTCAGAAGAAACAAGCAAAGATATGATCCGGGAGAGAGTTCTAGAAAGACATTCAAGTATGAGGAAGAAATGAAACAACTTGAAGATGAAGAAAGAGAGGTAGAAGAGTTGGAAGCACTGATTGTGAAGAAATAAGGTAGAGGACAAGGTAAGTATAAAGGAAAGTTGCCTATCAAATGTTTTTCTTGCAGTAAAATAGGTCATTTTTGCATCAAGGTATCCTGAAAGAGTTCCTAGATCTAAGCCTTACAAATCTAGATTCTAAAAGAAATGTTATTTTGTTGAAGAAGGTGTGACTAATGAAGAGTTTGATAAAGAAAATGGAAATGAAGATGATTGGGTTTTCATTGGTATCAAGGAAAATAGTCTTGTGGCTATTGAATCTGCTAAAGTTGAGAAAGCTCTTGCAGCCTGAATTGAAGAAAAGGATGAGTGGGTCATTGATAGCGGATGCTCACATCATATGAATAGTGACAAAAGCAAATTTATAAGTCTAGAGAAGTATGACAGTGGGATTGTAAGATTTGGAGATAACAATGCTTTTGTGATTCATGGCAGAGGATCTATTTGTCTTGGTGGTAAGCATAACACTAATGATGTTCTTTATGTTGAAGGCTTGAAGCACAACCTGTTGAGTGTTGGACAGATGGTGGACAAGGGTTATGATCTTTAGTTCAAAGATGGAAGATGCAGGATATATGGAAGTTCTTGAAATATAATTGCTTCAGGTAAACAGACAAAAGATAATGTCTTTCACCTAAATGCTGGTAGTGAAAGTTGTTTAATTTCTCAAGTAGATGAAAGTTGGTTATGGCATAGAAGGTTGTGTCATGTGAATTTTGATAACATAGTCAAAGTAAGTTCCACCTAAGCAGTAAGAGATTTACCTAAGCTAGTGAAGCCTACTAACACAATTTGCAAGAAGTGTCAGATGGGAAAACAAACTAGAGTTTCTTTTCGGAGCAAACATCATCATTCAAATGGATTACTAGAGTTGGTGCATACTAGTCTATGTGGTCCTTCCAGAGTCAGAAGTCTCCATGGTGAAAGGTACTTTATGCTACTTATTGATGAATATTCTATAATGATATGGGTTGCTTTGTTAAGAGAAAAATGTGAAGCATTAGAAAAGTGCAAAAGTTTCAAAGCTATGGCAAAAAATGAGAAAGGTCTACAAATAAAATGCTTAAGGTCAGACACAGGTGGTAAGTTCACCTCCAGGGAGTTTAATTCTTTCTATGAAGAGCATGGAATCAGAAGACAGTTATCTACTCCCCGAACCCCTCAACAAAATGGTGTTGCAGAAAGGAAGAACAGAACAATATTGGATGTTGCTAGAACAATGATGATTGAAGGAATTGTGCCTCACATCTACTCGAGTGAAGTTGTAAGCACTATTGTGTACACTTTGAACTGAGTAAATGTAAATGGTAATTCTGGAAAGTTTGATGCAAGAAGCGATGGATGAATATTTCTAAGTTACTCTACTAGAAGCAAGGCCTACCGATGCTATAACAGTAGACTAAGAAAAATGGTTGAGAGTGCAAATGTCAGAGTTGATGAGGATTCTGCTAGATCATCCAGATATTGTGGATATGATTCAGATGAAGACAATACAAACAAAGGGAAGAATGTTCAGACAAAAAATCAACTTCAAATTGTGCCATATGTTTCGGTAAGACAACTTCAATTTGTTTTGGTAAATCAAGATAGTCAGGAAGCAAAAACAAGCGCAAGTGCAGAAGAAAGAACAGAAGAATCAAAAGTTTGAGAGAATCTCAAAACTTTGAGGTATGTAAAGCTAAATCATTTTGAAAATCAAATTATAGGAAACAATAATAAGGAGTGCAAACTAGAAGAAAGATTGTAGAAGAGTATTGCTTGATTTCCAAGATTGAACCTAAAGATGTCAAAGAAGCCTGCAATGATGAACACTAGATGGAAGCTATGAAGAATTGATGCAGATTGAAAAAAATGATACATGGATACTTGTTCCCAGACCTAAAGATAAGAATGTGATTGGTACTTGTAGACATCCAAATTTGGACACTTAATTTATCCAAATTTATCACTTTTCATCTAAACATCCTCTTATCCGAGTTAATTAAGTAATATTACTATTATTTAATTAATATCTTTAATTCGCCAATCTTAAGGTATTTAATTAATTAAATACCTTACCCTCCTTAATCCTCTTTTCATCAAATAAATTAAATAAATATTACATTTATTTAATTCCTCACATGTCATTTTCATCTAATCCTAATCCATTTCCTAATCTCTTCATTAATGATGTGCACATGCCTAATCCTTGATTAGGATGTGTCACATCCTCCAACTTTTGCAAGTTGGCTTTTAATCCTAATTAACCCCTAATTATCCTCTAATTACTGATTAGTCAAACCTAATTAGTACCTTGGTCAACTCTTCCCACCCCCTAAGGAATTTTTAATTCCTTTTTATTATTCCTAGAATCCTCTTTTCCCATGCATCTTCTAGAACCTTTGACTTGTCATATCAAGTCACATGTGACAAACTCCCACCTTTTGGGAACATTGTCTTATCCACTAGATTCTTCCAATCATTGTGAATTTAAAATTCACTTTTATTCACCCAAGATTCTTCAAATCTCCTAATATACTTGCAAAGTACTTGTCCTTCCTCCACCTCATATACCTTTTGGCCACCTCACTTACACCTCATCTCCTCTTAGCCACTTCACCATCCACATGTCAAGATGTGAGGGCTTGTGAGTTCTCAACCCACCATAGCCCTTCATCTTGACCTTGTTGGATGAATCTCAACCATTGAATTCTCTAGAGAATTCAAATTCTTCTATAAATACCCCCTCCTCAAGGGCATTTTCAACACTTTTTGATTGGGAGTAATCTTATGTTGCCAATTTTCATTCTCAATCATTCACTATTATTTAGCCATCCACTTTGATCATCTTGCATATTCAATCTTGCATCTAGCTACACCAAAAAGCCATCCAAGGAGCACACAAATCCATCAAAATCAAGGGCCAACCAAGGAGTCTTCAACAACAAGGAAGGTATAATCGATTTACGTTTGTATTTCATCTATTTTCCTTGTTTTTATCACTCTTTAGGCTAATCATTGAAGTGTTCTTAGTATTTTTCCACTTGCATTTTTAGTTATTTTGCACATTATAGTAGGGTAAAATTCCAAGGTCACATTTCTGGCACACCCAGTGGGACTCACAAACGGGTTCTTGCATTTAACCTTCATTTTTGTTAAGTATTTTGCAGAAAAGGTCACAGAAAGGTGGAAGCGCCCTCTGTTTTACTGCAGAAAGGTGGAAGCGCCCTCTGCTTTACTGCAGAAAGGCGGAAGCGCCCTCTGTTTTGCTGCAGAAAGGCGGAAGAGCCCTTTGTTTCTGCTGCAGAAAGGCAGAAATGCCCTATATCTGAAGAAAAAAAAAATTCTAACAGTTTGCTATAGTTAGGCGTATACGCCATTTTGCTTAGAAGATCTTTTCTAACACTTTCTTGCAGTAGGGCATGCAAATTTTCTTTTTCAAAATCTAATAAAGTTTCTTGCGGTGGAGCAGATACGCCCTTTTATTTTTAAAAGCCTTTTTTCCTCTAACATTTTGCTGCAGAAAGGCGGAAGTGCCCTCTGTTTTGCTGCAGAAAGGCGGAAGCACCCCTGTTTTTGCTACAGAAAGGTGGAAGCGCCCCAAAATAGCACAGTTTGGAAGGTAAAACAGTCATTTTAGTGTCGTTTTTGCTCTCATTTTTAGCTATTTTCAAGTAATAGCCCTCTAACATTGTTTTGGCAAGGATATTGGTATTTTTTGCTAACGTTTTGTAGCATATTATGGTGTAAATGACCAACAATGAAAGAGAAGATAGCTAACGTTTGCTTGCAGGGCCATCTATTTGATCAAATTTATAAAAAAAAAAAAAAATTATCCTTGTTGTTCGAATATAGTCTAATTAGGGGGAAGTAATCTTTATTGCTTGTCGTGCTTGTCTATTATTGTGACACCTAAGGGGGCATTAATTTGTTTTTACTTTCCCCTTGCACTTCGTGTGAGCCTGGGGAGTAGTTGGAAATGGTTATTATCTTTTTTCTAGTGGGACCTGCTTGGGGATTTCATCACCCCAAAGGATGATTCCAACCACGCATACCGGCAGGGTATATAAAGGGGGGAGAATGAAAGTTGTACCCTAATCCAGTCACTCATAATTGGTGGAGCGTCGAAGCTAGGGTGATACCTAGATAGACGTGAAAATTTGGTCCGAGCCTTTCAGTATCCCGTTGGGGTTCTCGACTCATGCTTGTGACGGGCTGGTGTTCACGGTTGTGCCTCACGTACCGAGAGTATATCGAGGACTCCCTAGAAGCCTTGTGCATCCTAGATTAAGACCTTTTCCTGGCCATACCTTTAACATTAATCATAGGATTGTGCTTGCTTGAAGTGTTGTGAAAAACCTGTGAAATCTTTGATATTTTGGTCTTACTTTATTATTTTGAGTCCTTGCCATAGCCATTGCCATCAAAACCAAGCTCTGTCTTACTGCAGAAAGGCAGAAGCGCCCTCTGTTTTGCTACAGAAAGGCGGAAGCGCCCCTATTTAAGGTGGAAGCGCCCCTGTTTAAGGCAGAAGCGCCCCTGATTTTTGCTGCAGAGGGGCGGATTTTCCCTCCTAAACATCTGAAATCACCCCATTTGGATTCGTTTAGCCTCTAAACCATCATTTAATCATTCCCAACCATTATCTCATCATCCCAAGCCTCTCTTTCGTCACTTTAAGTCTCCCAAAACCTCCATTTGATCCGTTTAAACCTCCTTCTTATCATTCCAAATCTTTGTTTAACCATTCTAAATCCCCACTCATTCTCCACAATCATCTTCAATCTGCCCGTTCATTCTAATTTCCTCATATTTCATTCAAAAGTTTGTACCCTCACCTAGCGAACGTCATAATTTTTACCATTTATATCACCAAACACCACTCATAATCAGCGCAGAAAGGCGGAAGTGCCCCTGTTTAAGGCGGAAGTGCCCTCTGTTTTGCTGCAGAAAGGCAGAAACACCCCTGATTTTGCTGACTATGCCCCTAATTTACTGCAGAAAGCTATCAACACCCCTGATTTTGCTTACTACGCCCCTGATTTACTGTAGAAAGTTGTCAACGCCCCTAATTTTGCTATCAACGCCCCTGATTTTGTTGACTACGCCCCTGATTTACTGCAAAAAGTTGTCAATGCCCCTGATTTACTGCAGAAAGCTATCAATGCCCCTGATTTTGCTGACTACGCCCCTGATTTACTACAGAAAGCTATCAACGCCCCTGATTTTGTTGACTACGCCCCTGATTTACTGCAGAAAGCTGTCAACGCCCCTGATTTTGCTGACTACGCCCTTGATTTACTACAAAAAGCTGTCAACGCCCCTAATTTACTGTAGAAAGCTGTCAACACCCCTGATTTTGCTGACTACGACCCTGATTTATTGTAGAAAGCTGTCAACGCCCCTGATTTTGCTGACTACACCCCTGATTTACTGCAGAAAGCTTACTACACCCCTAATTTTGCTGACTACGCCCTTGATTTACTACAAAAAGTTGACTACGCCCCTGATTTTGCTGCAGAAAGCTAACTACGCCCCTTTAACTTCCTGGGGCCATCATTTACAAACCGTGCATCAGATCAACTTCATCCAAAAACCAAATTTGCTTAGTTTTTTAAGCTCTATCTAGTGGTACCTTCCATTTCCTCCTATCAAGAATTTGACCATCCCGGGGTGGACACGCCCCTAACTTCCCGGGGCCATCATTTACAAACCGTGCATCAGATCAACTTCATAAAAAAACCAAAGTTGCTTAGTTTTTTAAGCTCTATCCAGTGGTACCTTCCATTTCCTCCTATCAAGAATTTGACCATCCTGGGGCGGCCACACCTCGCATTGCGGGGTGGACACGCCCCTAACTTCCTGGGGCTGTCATTTACAAACCGTGCATCGGATCAACTTCATTCAAAAACCAAAATTGCTCAATTTTTTGAGCTTTATCTAGTGGTACCTTTTGTTTCTTCCTATCTAATCAAACCAATCCATTCCTCTAATCAAATACATATAATCATCTAATCAATCCAAGCACACCAATCCTATCAAGTTCATCCAATCACAATTATACAATCAATATCATCTAATCATTTGATCATATCCAATCAAATTGATCTAGTACTTTAATCAAATTCATCAAATAATCTACCTGATCCAATCATCCATTTACCGAATCCCATCAAAATCAAAATCAATCCCATCGCATCATCCAATCATCCTAATCTGAGGTTTTGTCTAATCCTGATCTGAGCTTGACCAAAATCCTGATTTGAGCTTTAATCTGTTCCCATCCAAAATATTTTATCCATCCTCTTTATCCTTTCACCATCATGAGTCCTTATCCTCCATCAATAGTGGTCAAGGGAAACCCTAATTACGTCGATAACGATAATGAAAGTATTGTCGATGAGGTATACGACATAGATCCCCTTGACACTATCATATCTAGTAAGCTTTCTCCACCCACTTTCCAAAATCTAATTACTCCTATGAGCTATCCCGTTATGTCTTTATCCATGACTAATCATGCTCCTTATTCCACCTTTGACAATGGATATCCAGTGTCTTCTTCATCCCCATATTTGTCATGTCCTTCATCTACATCATCCTCTTATACAACATCTACATCCTCTTATCCTAATTTTCTATCCCAATACTCCTATTACAATTCCCCATACATGTCCCCCTATCGTAATCCTCTTTTCCAATCTTCCCATACTAATCCTACATCCACACCCTTTTACCTTAATCCTACATCCACATATCCTCATCCTAATCCACCATCCCAATACCCTTATTATAATCCATCCCCCACATCCTCTTGTCCCAATCCACAACCCACATCCTCGTGTCCTAATTCACCATCCCAATACCCCTATATTAACCCTCCATCCATTCCTAATCCCCCATCTACTCATATTCCTACATTCGATCCCATTCCTCCATCTAACCCTCGTCCACCAATCCATAATCCCTCATCCATTTCTACCACCCTATCCAAGCCAACCATATGCAAGTCTCTCATTTCAGAAGTTCTCCAAGGACTCATGACAAAGAATCCATCCCCAACTCCACATCTTGAAGTCATGGAACCATGCCATCTAGATCCATCATCCACGGTCACTAGTGATGAGATCCTTCTCCATACCACACCTATTATTGATGTTACCACCCCTAGTACTACTCAAACTATTGAAACCATTGAACCCACTAAATCCATTGAACTCCTATCTCCTACTCCAAGAACCACCAAATCCATCAAAGACACCCAATTCCAATCCAGTCCCTCTACTCCTAGATCCACCCAAATCCAATCCACTCCTCCCACTCCTAGTAGCACCAAAACCCATTCCAATGAACCTCATGAATCTTCCATCCCTCCATCTTCCCCACTTGAAGAGTCCCAACAAGACTCTGTTACCATGCCTCCCACACACGATGAGTCACGCCAAAAGTATAATCCAAAGCATGCCAGCATATCCCCTTCTCCAGATCAAGATCCTACCATCCCATCTAGTCCACCTCAAGATCACAGTCCCCCATTCATTCCATCCCATGATCCCCTTGTCATTCAAACTTCCACTGCTCCATCTCCATCTCCATCGCATGAGCCTACTACCACAAATCCAGATCCTATCATGGCCCCTACTCCCTCTCCTGATGTTGTTATCCCATCATCTCCTTCTCATGATCCCCCATCATCGCCTAAAAATGCTATCCCCACACCTTGCATATCCTTGGTCCTCTCACATTCCTCCATGGTGGTCTCCTCGCAGAAGAAAAATAAAGCATATACACCAACCCTCCTCTTCCACCTAATAATGAACTCGCATCATTCTTCCAGAATAACAAAAATCCTGTCCTAGATCGAATGCTCAAGAGAATGAAATATCAAGGAAAAGGTTTAGGCCTTCATGAGCAAGGTATTATAGAGCCCATCCAAGCTAAAGAACATTTGTATCTGCAAGGTCTTGGATGTACTACTCATGACTCACAATCTAAAAATGTTGGTACAACCTCTAGATGTCCTCAACAAGCCTCTTCCAAAATAAATATAGGCTCTTTCCATCACTCCACCAAATCATATGTTTCCATCACTCCTCCTCTATCGTATCGCCTCAAAACCACCGTCCATATTCCTCCTTCATCTACTCCATCCATTTTGGGTCCTTACATCCCTCCATCTACCATCTCCAATCCTCCATCTACCGTGCCCGTGTTTCCTCCAGGTCCTACGTCTATTTTGGGCTCCTATATCCTAAAATCACCTGCTCCATCTCATCCTATCCATCCCTTCATCCATTCATCACCTATCCATCTCATCCATCATAAACATCCCTCTCACATACCCCATAGTCAGGATCAACAAAGGCACTTACCTAAACATCCTCCATCTACACATAATCCCCATACTCCTACCTCCATCACTCCACATCATCCATCTCCTCACACCCATGCCATTGCTACTAAAAGCACTTTGGCTGTTAAAGAAAAAATGCATAAATCCAAGCATCCACATGAATCTACGGCTCCCCATGTCCCCTCTAAAAGACATGGTGAAGAGAAGAAAAATCTAAACCTACATCAAATCCATAGGCCACAAAGACCCACCAAAGCAAAGATCAAAACCATGTGGATCCCAAAGAAAAAAGATGCAATGCCATCACATGTAAAATCAGTAAGAACATCCAAAGTCACTAATCCAAAAGCTCATCATACACCCCTTTCATCTCCTAAGTCTGTTTTGGGTCCTTATGTCCCAAAATTCACCATTCCATCTCCTCCATTATCCCCACATTCTCCATCCCTTAATCCTATTATCTTTCCACATCCACCACCAAATGTGCCAATGTTGGTCCTAAACACATCTCCCCATCACATATCCACCCCATCATTCTATCCATACCCTTTCCAGCATCCCATCCATTATCCCATGTATCAACCCCATCAAATCCCTCTAATTCACCCTCATGCGTAATCCATTTAGCCTAATAAGGTTGTACCAACATCCAACAGTCACTTCAAACATGGGCTCTTAACACCTTGATCCTTATCACATGTCTTCTAAATATGCTTATCCACTTCCTTATCCTTACCCATCTCCTTCTGCATGACATCCAAAAGTCAAAAAATCCACAAAATCAAAAAAATCAAAAGAAAAAATTTAAAAAAACAAAATAGTAAAGAGAAATAGATCTAATGGTGAAAACTTGGCAAACAAGTTCCTTGGATAAGTACCATGATGAAAACCTGGCAAAAGCATCATGCGTAAATCCCCATTCGCACTCGGGGGCAACTTCCTGATATGCATTCCCTCCATCCACTATGCACCTGTCTTCCTATTATCCATCCTCTTCATAAATCCCCCCATCCCACCTATCTTTGCATCCTACCATCATATCCCATTTATCTCCCATTCCCTCCATCCTTCTTGTGATCTTGATCAAAATAGGGGCACCTATCTATGCATGCTTTGGACACCTATTGGTATACATTCCCTTCATCCATGCTCTATCATATTCCTTAGCCACCCATCCTATCCTCATCTAGTTATCTCCTTTATCTTCCCATCCACTTGTCTTTTATCCCTCATGCCTCCTCATATATGACATATCTAGAGTGGGGGCATCTGCTTCCTTTGTGGCATAGTCCTTGAAGACATCATCTATCATGACATCCCTTCATCTCCCTATCCATCTATCATAGCATCCCTTCTATCTCCCCATCCTTATCTTCGTATCCATCTATCCTAGCATCCCTTTCATCTCCCAATCCTTCTGTCCCTATCCATCTATCACAACATCCCTCCCATCTCCCCATCCTTATCTGTGTATCCATCTATCCTAGTATCCCTTTCATCTCCCAATCCTTATATTCCCATCCATCCAAACAATCCCTCCCATCCCCCATCCCTATATCTCTATCCATTCTTTCATCTTTATCCTCATCCCATCTCACAATCCCTTGTCATTGGTATCTAGCTATAGGCCTCCCCCCATGCAACCCAATGCCATTTATCTCATCGTCATCACCTCTACTTCTCTTGCACATCTTTCCAATCCCCTATCACTTTTCATCACTCACCTATCTATCATATCATCCTCCCAAGTCATTTTAATGCTTTGGATAACTACCCCATCCCTGAGCTTTATGTGATCGTCATCATCTTATCCAATCCAACAGGTCTATCCTATCTTGTCATATCAGTCCCATCTTTTTATCCACTTATCCTATCATCTTATCATCCTTTATCCATTATTTTCATTTCATCTTGTCGAACTACATTGCCCCTACGCTTTCACGTAGGCAAGGTCGATCATTTGATCCGCCCCTAGGGTTCCATCATAGATCTTCATTGTCCACTTTGATCTTCTCTTTTCTATCATCAGTCATTCTGCTTTGTCCATCTGCTCCCCTATCATCTAGCGTCAGTCTTTTTGCTTTCTTTGTCCACTCCTATATCGTCTATCATTAGTCTTGGCTTTTGTCTCTCCATTTCTTGTCATCTGTCATCATCATTCATCATCCTCTTTCTACTTTTATCCATGGTCCATCGATAGCCTTTTACCGAACTACGAGGGCTCTGCATTTTCACGTAGGCAAGGCTAATCTTTGATCGGCCCCCGAGCCCCTAGGTCTTTAGGTTGTGTTAGTCTCATGTCTTTTCTCCCTTGTGTCATCTCATCAAGCTATGCCCTTATCTAGCTAGTTCTTAACAAACATGATCCACTTGTATCAACAAATTCAATCAGTTTTGAATATCCTACATCATATCGATCTTTTAGCTTAGTATCCATCATCGGTCTCAACAGGTGCATCCTTCCTAACAGACCTCATCAATCCCATCTATCCCCTTGATCCTATGGCAAAGGACATTTGAAATTGATTGCAATCTTTTGATGCTTTTGGATTTTGTTTATTATTTGAGCTCCCTATCATCACTTGTCAAGGCCGACATAATCCATCATATTATGGCATGTTTTGATTGGTCCACATAGGGGCATATCTTGATCTTTTGTTTGATTGTGTCTTCTTGGTTGTCCCACGTCATACCCACCAAGATCCCCGAGGTCTTGTGTTATGTTGGGGCATCCTTTTGTGCTTGTGGTTATCTCAATACTTGGCCCGACCAAGGTCTTTCTTTGTGACTTTGGGGTGTTGGGATAGCCTTCTTGTCTATTGTGTTTGTTTCACGCATTAGACACTAATACGCCTTGGTTTCACATACCCTGGCACTGGGTGTCTTATGCTATAGCAAAAATCAGTGCTCCGAAGATGGAAAATCGCATTAGAACTGCATTTCATTTTCCATTCCATCATCTTGCATGTATCCCCCATCCTCCCATCTATCAAAATTCCCCCCATCCCTTCACCCTTCATCACTCTCCCTCATCTATCCATCCAATCTCTTCTCATTAACAACACTCCCCCTATCATCTTTATACCTTTCATCCATCTCACATCTTAATCCTATCCTCATCAACTCATACCTCGAACAAATAATCTAATCAAATCCTTGGTCTTGTCCCTAGTCTTGTTACCCGCCTTGACCCATCATCATCATCATCATCCATCTGTATCCTTCCCTATCCCTTCATTGTTGTTTTGGGATGTATCCTTCCCTCATCAACAACACTTTCATCCTCATCATCGGGAGGTATTCATCCCTATCCTTTTGTGGTATTTTGGGATGTATCCTTCCCTCATCACTACCACTAAGTGGGATGTATCCTTCCCTATCCTCATGTTGTTTTGGGATCTATCATTCCCTCATTGACAACACTCCATCCATCATCAACCCCTTTTGGCTTGTACCTTGACTGGGGCAACATCACCTTTTGAAATCCATTTGTGCTTCATCCATCTCTATATCACTTACTCTCTTACCCATCACCTTGCATCATCTTCCTCATCTCCCCTTGCATCACATCATCTATTTCGAGAGCACACACATGTTCTCTTCAACCTGTATGTCCTCTCGAGGGGGCATCCTCAATCCCTACTCTTCATCTTCACCCCCATCGTCTTCCTTCCTAGTCATCCCTTTGATGACTGGGGCATCTTTTCCAATCTAACCATCTCCTTCTAGGTTCTATATTTTAATATTCTTTGAAATGATGCTACTTCGTAACACCACCTCAAAGAGGGGCAAAATGTAGACATCCAAATTTGGACACTTAATTTATCCAAATTTATCACTTTTCATCTAAACATCCTCTTATCCGAGTTAATTAAGTAATATTACTATTATTTAATTAATATCTTTAATTCTGCCAAATCCTTAAAATATTTAATTAATAATTAAATACCTTACCCTCTTTAATCCTTTTTCATCAAATAAATTAAATAAATATTACATTTATTTAATTTCTCACATGTCATTTTCATCTAATCCTAATCCATTTCCTAATCTTTCTTCATTAAGGATGTGCACATGCCTAATCCTTGATTAGGATGTGTCACATCCTCCAACTTTTGCAAGTTGGCTTTTAATCCTAATTAACCCCTAATTATCCTCTAATTACTGATTAGTCAAACCTAATTAGTACCTTGGTCAACTCTTCCCACCCCCTAAGGAATTTTTAATTCCTTTTTATTATTCCTAGAATCCTCTTTTCCCATGCATCTTCTAGAACCTTTGACTTGTCACATCAAGTCACATGTGACAAACTCCCACCTTTTGGGAACATTGTCTTATCCACTAGATTCTTCCAATCATTGTGAATTTAAAATTCACTTTTATTCACCCAAGATTCTTCCCATCTCCTAATGTACTTGCAAAGGTACTTGTCCTTCCTCCACCTCATGTACCTTTTGGCCACCTCACTTACACCTCATCTCCTCTTAGCCACTTCACCATCCACATGTCAAGATGTGAGGGCTTGTGAGTTCTCAACCCACCATAGCCCTTCATCTTGACCTTGTTGGATGAATCTCAATCGTTTAATTCTCTAGAGAATTCAAATTCTTCTATAAATACCCCCTCCTCAAGGGCATTTTCAACACTTTTTGATTGGGAGTAACCTTATGCTGCCAATTTGCATTCTCAATCATTCACTATCATTTAGCCATCCACTTTGATCATCTTTCATATTCAATCTTGCATCTAGCTACACCAAAAAGCCATCCAAAGAGCACACAAATCCATCAAAATCAAGGGCCAACCAAGGAGTCTTCAACATCAAGGAAGGTATAATCGATTTACATTTGTATTTCATCTATTTTCCTTGTTTTTATCACTCTTTAGGCTAATCATTGAAGTGTTCTTAGTATTTTTTCACTTGCATTTTTAGTTATTTTGCACATTAGAGTAGGGTAAAATTCCAAGGTACATAGTACTAAATGGTTCTTTCAGAATAAGTTGAATGAACAAGGTGAAGTGGTCCGAAATAAAGCAAGATTGGTATGTAAAGAGTATTCACAAATGGAAGGTATTGATTTCTTCACCGGAACAGAAACCGAACTTGGAATTCTTTCCAAGTTCTGTTTTGTATTCCTCCCCCGGTCCCGGTTCCGCCTCTTTTGTTTTTCTATCTCGCGTGTCTTTTTGTTTTGTTCTGGCAGACCCGGAACCGGAACTGGAACCGAACCCTGAAACTTTCAAAAGTTTCAAGTTCGGGTTCTATTCCGATCCTGGTTCTATGTGTCTTGTTCTTTTGCTTTCTTTTCATCTTTTGTTTTGTCGTGGGTTTTCCCTCCCCTTCCTCCTTCTCTTCCTTGTCCTTTTTTTTTTTGTCTTTTTCTATGTTGTCTGAGGCTGGATCGGGATGGAATCCGAAACTGAAACTTTGAAGAAGTTTCAATCTCAGATTTAGTTCCGCCCCCGCCCCCGTTATGTTTCGCCCTGGATCAATTTTTTATCTGATCTTGCCTGTGTTTGTTTCCATCTTTCCCTCGTGTTTGGATTCTTTTGTGAACACAGAACTGGGATGGGGTTTGGACTGGGAAATGATGGTCATTCTCATGGCTTGTTCCCATTCTGACTCCGGCCCCGGTTCTAATTTCTTTTTGGCCCCGCCCCCACCAGTTTTGAGGCATTGCCCCTATTTCTAGAATTGAAGCCATAAGGTCATTTCTTACTTATGCTGCATATAAAAATTATAAAGTCTATCAAATGGATGTGAAGTCGGCTTTTCTGAATGGTGAGTTAGAAGAAGTATGCATTGAACAGCCTGATGGATTTCAACTGACTGACAAAGAAGACATGGTTTGTCAATTGAAGAAAGATTTGTATGGAATCAGGAAAGCCCCCAAAGCCTGGTATGCTAGATTGGACAAATTCTTATTGAAGCTTGGATTCAAATAAAGGTACTGCTAACAACAACTTATATTTCAAATTGGATCATGATAAAGAATTAATTATTGAGGTCTTTTTTTCTGACGTTATTTTTGGAGGAGATGACAATCTATGTATGAGGCTTGTTGACGAAATGAAGAGTGAATTTGAGATGAGTATGATTGGAGAGATGAAGTTCTTTTTGGGATCGCAAGTTACTCAGTTAGACAAGGGGATCTTCATATCTCAGTCCAAATATGTGAGAGAATTGTTGAAGAAGTTTGGCATGGATGACTCAAAACCTATTGGTACTCCCATGGTAACCGGATGTAAGTTGACATAGAATGATGATTATCCTAAGGAAAATCAAACAAGATATAGGTCAATGATTGGTGGATTGCTCTATTTAACTTAAACCAGACCAGACATTATGAATGTTGTATGTATGGTTGCTATATTTTAGGTTGATCCAAAAGAGTCTCATGTGACTGTTGTTAAGAGAATCTTCATGTATCTGAAAGGAACAGTTAATTTTGGGCTTTGGTATCCTAAGGATGATGATCTTACTTTGAATGCATATATTGATGTGGATTGGGCAGGAGATGTAGATGACAGGAAGAGTACTAGTGGTGGTGCCTTCTTCCTAGGGAAGAAGCTGATGTCTTGGTTGAGAAAAAATTAGAATTCCATTTCTCTATCTACTACTAAAGCAAAGTATATTGTTGCTACAAAAAATTGTACTCAAGTGATGTGGATGAAACAGATGTTGAAAGATATCAAAGTAGTATATGATGAACCTATTGCCATATACTGTGAGAACTCAAGTTCAATTAACGTATCAAAGAATCTAGTGCTACACTCTAATACCAAGCATATATCAATCAAGTTTCACTTCTTAAGAGAAAAAGTGAGTGAGAAAGAAGTCAGACTCGAGTATGTGCTTACCAAAGAATAGATTGTAGACATTTCACTAAGTCATTTCCAAAGGATACTTTTGAGTATCCCAGAGGGACGCTAGGGGTGATTACCCCTCCTAATTTGAACTAAAGATGCATTACTTGCATCAATCTGTGTGCTTCATAGATATTTCCTGATCTGGATTGATGTTTTTGTGGCTACTACTCAAGGGGAGTAGTCAGATGTGTAGATATGTGGTTCAGAGCTTGTATGTGGGAAGATAATGCTTATCTTTGCCATTGATGTCAAAGAGGGAGAAGATTCATGTGAAAAACTACTGCTTGTCTAGAGTAAAGAGTCTTGTGGGGAGAAGATCATGCAGAAGAAGTCAAGGAAGAAGAGTCAAAATCTAAGGGGGAGTAATTGTTGATTGAGAGTTGGGTTGATGGTGTTTTTCACATCATGTGCTGCCATCAATCCAAAGGGGGAGATTGTTGTATGTTGTGGTTGTGTTGCTAATATGTGGTTGTCATTGATGTCAACTCTATTAGCATTATTGTATTGAAGGTTGTATATGTCAAGGATATTGAAAATTTTCTTAAAGAAAGAGTTTTAGGTTCACAGTGGAACTGTGAAGGTCATGAAGGTGTCTTGTTTTGTACGTTGAAGATCAAATATTGTGGACTAACGGTTTGATTTTTGAATGTATCTAGTCCATCCATTGGAAGTTTCAGAGGTCCGCATGAAGATTTTTTTGAGTTATGAAGATCTATGTTCTAACAGTGTCTTTTTGGTCTATGTCAATGTTCTTGATTAAAGTTGGTATAATTCTAGTAATTCTAGTTGCTGCAGATGTTTCTCTGTTGTTTCTTGGTGCTCATGGATGTTTCTAGATCGTGCTCTATCTTTTTTGCACGTCTACATTGATCTATGTGCTCATTGTCAAAGATTTTTTCTCGGTATGTTTGGGTTTTCATGTTCTTGGCCGACATGATGGTTGTGGCATGTTGCAATCCTTGAAGATTTAATTTTTGAATGTTTGGCACACTCAAGGATATTGTTTTGGGTTGCATCATGGTATTAGTCGATGGTTTTTGATCCACATTGAAAGTTTATTTGTAAAAATTGGGCCGACATTGAAAATATCTTTTATATTTTTGGCTGACTAGGTTGTTGATGTAATTCCATGTTGTGGATATATAAGAGTGATTGTCTGAGCAAAGTTAGTGTGTGCATAAGAGCGAATGTATGCAAAATAAAGTGCAGATGTACGAATAGTGTCTAAATCATTTGATTGTAGAGTAGAGTGAGAAGAAGTTTGAGAAAGTGTGAAGAAGGTTTTTTTGTGCTTAACTGGAACTACAATCAGGCTTGTGAAGAAGCTATTTCCTCAGTTCATACCCTATAGATCTAATTTGTATTGTTGTGTATTGTTGTGCAGTGAGCCCTCTTGTATTTGAGTAGTGAGCTCTAGGTAGTGTTCCTGAATGCATGTGCATTCCCATTATTTTTCTTATACTTTTAACAGGGTATAATATTGTGGACTAACATCCTTCGTGGTTTTTCCCCTAATAGGGTTTCCACATAAAAATCTCAGTGTTCTTTGTGCTTCTGATGTGTTGTTTGTTCATGGTTTACTATTCATTTATCAAATCTAAGATTAAGTTAAGTAAAGTTTGAAAAATTTTAAATATTTTGTGAAAATTGATTCACCCCCCTTCTCAGTTGTCTTTCCTTGTTTTGCCAACACTTTAACCATCAAGTCATAATCATATCTATTATCTGAGAAATTAGTAGCATCAGATGAACCACTTTCTTTTCTTGTGTGCATAATCTTCTTCTTCTTTTAACCAACATTTTCTTGCTCAGACTTATTATTTTCATCATGAGGGCATTCAGAAGCAAGATGACCAATTTTACCATAGTTGAAGCACTTAAAAGGTAACAATCCTTTATATTTTCCAGTGCCTCTTCTCAATATTTTGATGAAGTCATCTTTCTCAAAATTAGACTCCTCTAAACCAAATGTAGATGCTTCCATTTCTTCATTCCTAATTGCTTTCAATGCAACTTATTTCTTGGACTTTTCTTCATCTCCCATCCTCATCTCATGGGTAGTGAAGATTTTATGTAACTCATCAACAATGGGTTTGTGTTGGAGTTGTATTTGGACAACATTGACCTTAAAACCTTTTGAACAATAACAGACTCTTTCACTTCTTCTCCTAGACCTCTGATAGCATTTAGTATTTCATCTACTCTCAAGAGGTATTCTGCAATCTTCTCTTCTTCATTCATCTTCAAATTTTCAAACTTATTCCTTAAAATTTGTAGCTTTGCCAACTTTACTTTTTCGTCTCCTTCATATATGTTCTTCAGCTTATTCCATGCATTATGTGCATTCTTGTAGTGTGTTAGCTCTCAAAAACGCAGGCAAAATGCCTCAAGAGGCTGCTAATCTCTTGATACATTTTAGGGTAACAAACAAGGTCAAGAGAACTCAACCTTCTACTCTTCAGGTGCTACTAGACCTAGGCAGGTGTACCTTTATGAATGAAGCAGACTTGACTTATGGTTATCCTTCTTGTAATGATTTGTCCACAATGTCAAATGCAAGTGAACAAATCAATTCAAGTGCAATAGCAATCTTTTTAATCTAAATCCTAAATGCTCAATTAACAGATATAAAGAAAATAAATGAATCTTAATGATGAAACTGCAGAGACCAGTGCCTTATTGGGTATGTGGAGTCAAATGAAATCGAGATGAGCAACTCTCTGGAAAAACTCAAATTATTTGGCATACATTCTATTTACAACTTGTATAAACATGCAATACTGTAACTACTAAGCTCTACTTTGCAATCCAAATGAATCTCTCTGATTACTGTGATCAATTAAAAGGATTTAATCTTTGCTTGAAAGAACCAATTGATTAATCACACAAATATAGCAAATGTGCATTGATAAACTGAACATAAACTTGTTATGTCAATTTAAACAACCAGAAAGCATCAATCTTGGAGACAACTTAGCAGTATTTTTATTAAATTCAACAGACAATTGACACCAGAAAAATGTAGCAACATCAACTGATTTTCATAAATACCTCCATTTTGAAAACATGCATCAATAGTCTCTGATTTGAGAATTTTATTCTACTGTATCTACTTGTTGTGTATCGAATATCTAATAGCTAATGATTTTACAATTACAAAAATGCCTATTTATACACCAGCATCAAAAAAATATATCATATTGAGATCCCATGTCGGCCAACCGCATAATTCGGGCTCATTTCATGTCGGCCTGCAACGGTATTTTAGCAATTTACATGTCAGCCACAACATTTGAATTTTATTAATCGCAATAAAATAGTCGGCGAGACAAATCACAGTCATGCCGAAGGCAATTCAATCGCTACAATCGCCCCACACATTATTCGCTTTCACCGTGACTTATCTGAGTTGGGGAGATATCATGTAGATCACTTTATGTTTCCCTAAGAGATCTTTTACAATTCGCATGTCGCTGTGACCTTATGATATCGGGGAGACGTCATGTAGACAAGCCTTTGTTTTGCAAAGAGCCCCCATGATCAAACTTGTCACCGTAACATATCGCTCTCGAAAAGACCTTTCATAGAGCACACTATGTCACACTGAAAGTCATCATCCACTCTGAGTCACTGAGACAAAAGCACACTCTCGCCGACAAGGTCCTTCATTGTTTTCCATCGGCGATACCGAAGGTCACTCGCTGAGACCTCTTATCGAGAACCTTAACTCATATCGATATCACATCCCTTTAAGTTGTCCGTCGGTGAGACACAACTAACCTCTTGCCGAAAACCATCTCCCATTCGCTTTCGCTAAGACAATTCAAAAACGGGGAGAGGTCCCAAAGAATCAACAAAGTCATACCAAAACACCCGAGCACATTAGTGCGCCAAGACGACACAAACCTCTCGCCAAAAGTCATTTGAGAGAAACCCCTTATATACCATCGGTGAGACATATACACTTTGTTGTGACCACTCACCGAAGACCCTGACTCATACCGAAATGAATCCTCACACCACCGATCAATGAGACCATGTGAAGTCGCTATGACTTACTCCGAAGAAAAAAGTCTCTCACCGACGAGCCTCTTGTGTAATATTGGCGAGACCGAAGGTCACTCGCCAAGACATTACCCCAAAGAAAATCTTTTTCCGATATGTATATGCATCCACCACTGGTCGGCAAGACTAGGTGAGTTTTCCAAGACTCTTTATCGAAGGAAAAAGTCTCACCGATGCATCCATATACCAGTCGGCAAGACATAAGGCACTTGGTAAGATGATATACCGAAGACCAAACTCCCACTAATAGGTTCCTCCAGGGTCGCTGAAACCACGTGAATGTCATGCCAATAGAATCCTGTAGGTGAATGTCGATCGCTGTAACAATAAACAAGTCATGCCGATCACCTGCAACAGACATATGTTAACACAAAAGCATCACGGGTCGGGGAGACCTAGATAGACTTATGATGATATGGACCACAACGTGAATAATGCATGACTCAATGGATTTTAAGGGGCTATAAGGGCAAAATGTAAGCAAAATGTCATGATGGAGGGCCATGTGCATATGATGATAATTATTTTGGAAACTCAGGGGGATGAAAAAACATCTAAAATCATCAGATTTTTACAGTTCCAACACAGTGCATGACTTTGACAACCATTGAACTAGACAACCCACAAAGAATTGCATTTGTTTCTTAACATTGTCTTCATAAGCCTTCTTTGTCACATTAGTAGTTAGAGAGTCACAGGAGTTGTATATCCCTTCTCAATTGACATCCACACATCAAACCATAATGATCCCAAATATGCCTCCATTTTAATTCTCCAAAGAATATAGTCTAATCCATCAAAGAAAGTTACTTCATCTATAGATAAGCCTTCTTGACTAACGATTTTTGTGTTCACTTATCCAAGATCTACCAGAGTTGATTTTAAACTTCTCTTGGGGAACATAGGGCTCTGATACCAATTGTTGGAACACAATAATCTACTGAGAGGGGGGTGAATCAGTAGATCACTTTTAAAATTTGGCCCTTGGAACTTTCATGCAAATTAATTCCTTAAGCTCTTTATGTGCAGATTCAAACTTATTATGCAGAAACATAAACATGCACACACACAATCATCACATAACAAAAGATGTACATGGAAAACCCTAGATGGGAAAAACCACGGTGAGAAATGCTGCTAGGATCTACTATCCTAATCTAGCCTCACAATCAAATGTTCTACTACAAGGTTTAAGGGCACCAACCCTAAGGAGACACCAATCCCCTTGTTTTAGGGGCACCAATCCAAGGAAGCACCCACCCCCTAATATGAGCACCTACCCAGATATTTGATGACACCCACCAATCTGATTTACAACTCAAAATATTACAATTTTTTAATACAACTGTACATTACAACTTAACTTGCAACTGCATAAATTCTTTGTTTGCAATCTTTGCAACTCAACTCTCTATCCTGCACTCCTGTCTTTGTTCGAAATCTTGAATGTAAACCTTGATAAAGCTCTTTGATTTTTGTTTGGGTTATACTCATTCACAACTTGTGCATTCTCTATCTGCAATCTAGCTCACCCTCTCACTTTGTTGCATTATTCATCTCTACACTTGGACAGTTTTCTAATTGTCTTCTTTTGCATTCCTTCATCAACCTACAATAATTTCCTCGAGCTTTACACCACCGTCTAGCATATCTATAAGCATTTATTAGGGTTTTCCTACTACCTTCACTAGCAAGCTAATATACATTAAGTCATTCACCATCAACAATATCAAATCTGATTCATTACATATTACTAAGTATGGTAGTCTACAAAAACCTAACCCTGATATGCATTTAATGCATTCTCCTAATTATCCAATCTGATTCTTATTTCAATTTCCTTTCAAATTTGTTTTGGCATTAAACAAATCAAATCACCAATAAAAATGGTCGCTAGAGAAGTTGGACCAATTAAATTTGTCTTTTGTGTCGGCTACCAATCTGTCATAACCCCTCGATACCTTGATGATTATTTTGCATGACCTCTAGCCCCAATGTAATTTGGACTAGGGGTGGAACTTCATATTTTAATATGTGGACAGATATAAGTGTGTATTATGGAATGTGATTGTTGATCTTATTATGTCATTTTAATTTAATATATTAAATGTTTGGATTAACATGGACTAGTGATTTGGTTGTTGGACTTGTGTGAGCTTTGTCATTGGTTGTAGGTACTGGGGTTCACAATGGAGCAGATTTTGTGGTTTTCTACTTGAGAAGTAGAAAATCAATATGTCATTCTAGTGTTGACCTTTCCTGTATTTTTCATCAACCTGAGGTTCATTCAACCTAGGACCTTACATATATTACTTGCCATAGTTTATTCATCCTAAGTAGGAAGAACCATCAGGTCAACCTAAATTATTTTGGTTAATTGATATTGCTTAAATTGATAAATTCAATAAAGGTTTATGAATAAGTAAATAAATCAGAAATATATATATATATATATATATATAAAGTTAAAACAAGTAAATAATAAATAGTGAACTATAAGTGAATAGCTATGATTTATATTAAATAAAAATAATTTAAACCAATGTATAACTTAAATACTCATCATTTATATTAAATATAAAAGTGGATGAGCATTGAATAAGACAAGGAAAAAAAACCCATCGAATGCCAACACTAAGGAGAATTAATAATAATAAGAATTTCCACTTATATCAAACATTATAAGGTGTGTGTGAAGAAAACACATTGCCATTGAATCAAGGAGGTTAATGATAAAATACAAAAGCAAGGAAAAAAAAAGGAGGAAGTAAATAAAAAAATGCATTCATGGGAGAAGAAGGGGCGATGGAAGGACAACGGGAGTTAATGGAGGAAGAAACCTAAGAAACACTAGACCAAAGAGAGGAGGAAGCTTGGCATGAGTAAAGAGGGAAGGTAGGGAGAGGACATTTGATCCAATGAGGAGGCCTAGCAACCTTTGTAATCTCAGGAAAATGGAAAGAAGAAGCCAAACTGACACGCCATGGAGAAACCAACTATCTTTTAAATCGACCATTAGAAGTCTATTTTGGCAGAGAAGATTTGGGGAAAAGGAGAATCGATGGGAAGAGAGAAGAAAAAAAGGCGTGGTTGATTCAAGGGTGTGGACGGGATTTGAAGAGGGGACCAGAGCTAGGTGGCTAGGGTATTGTGCATTGCTAATTCAAGGACATCTCAAACTTAGGTTCCTTTCTTTTATTTAATTTTTTTTTATTGTTGAAACCATGATGCTATACTACTTTGATCTTGGAATTTCTTTTTAAAAAAATTCAGGAACAATTGTGTGGTCTCATAAACCAATAGAATAGTAGGGAACTTTACTTTCACTGTTAGTTAACGGGTGTTCTTATATTCCTAGCACATTTGAGCTTATCAACCACAACCATCCTCGTATAGCCTCTCAAATATTAAATTTATTTGCCAAATCACTTGCAAGAGACTAAAAATGCATCAATCTTTTATTAATAAACATTTTGTTGGTTATATTCCTGTAGTTACCATTCCAGTGCATTTGTAATCATGTTACTCTATGTGCAAGAAAATGTCTATAATGGGTGCCTAGGTTTGTAGCCTATAATCTATATTCAGCTTATAATATAACAATCGATGTTTTCTAGTGATAGGGAACTTGAGATGTCCTCTTCTCACAAACACTCAGCTAATGAAGTAGCATACTGTGTACCTTGTTCATTTATCAAAAAAACCTACTTCTCTGGGTCTAATAGATTGAATAGTACTTCCACCTCTTCTTGAAGGTGATGATATCTAAGACAAATTTTTTGAAAAGCTCATAATGATCCATCATAACCTTCAATCTTACTAGGAAGCCATTTAGGTTATCATCAGCATTCTTAAGCATTATCATTTTGAGGCAGTATCTACTTGTGTGACTATGGTTACCATACAAGAAACGTTGAGGAAGACTCCTAATTTTTTTTACTATCTAGGTGTGAGTAGGGATTAAGGAAACAAATAATATCATGAGAAGATTTATATGGTTAGCTAGCCTGCTGACCCGCTAATGTTGTCTTCAAATAGGTGCCTATACATGCCACAATTATAAATATATAAAAGAATAATTATTAATGACCCGCTTGCATATGTAGCTGTGGAAATATAATACTAATATTTATGCCTATCTTAGGTTTCATGTTAGTCTATTATATTGAAATAACTACTCATCTAGCAACCATAGGTGTTGGAGTGTTGACAAAAGAATTCGATCAATTGTGATAGCTTGTTGAAGTAGTATTTTAATGGTTTCCAATTGAGTTTTAGTCTCCTGGGTTGTTTATACCCATAGGAATTTTTCAACTTCCTTGGAACAATATTGAACACTTATCTTTGTTGAACAACACAATAAATCACTCAAATAATGTTTCTTGTAGAATTTAATGGACTGATTTTGCTTAACAACAATGTTGGTCAAATTTTGATACAAAGAATAAAGTAACTCAATTTTTTATGACTTAGTGGACTAATTATTCTTAAGTAATGGTGTTGGTCAAATCTGTGCAAATAAATGGAAATATGCAAGATTTTGGCTCTAGGTAAAATCTACTCAATACCATTTGCCCTATAGGCTAATAGGACAACCATCCATCTGAGTGTTTATAGTTGTTATAAATAGTTGATTGATAGGGCGATCTTTCTAAATTAAATGAATACTCTGGTGTCATTATGAGAATGCATCCCTTTCAAGTCAATGTTTTAAAATTATTATTGAAGGATAGATTGAGTCAGGTTATCCTATATAATTGAATGAAGAGTTACCTTACCCTCTACCGTAAGGAGTCTAAGAGTATGTATTTCTCTTAAATAAATATCTAGCAGTGCCATAATTGGTTGTAGCTATGATGGGAGCCTATTGATTCTGAGTTTGGAACCTACTTTTAGTCCAGTGCTAAGCTTGAACCAAGGAATAGTACTATGCTCGAGATGAATGGTAGTCTAGAAGCAGTTTTATGCTCGAGATAGATAGTAGTCTAGGAGCAGTACTATGCTCGAGATTGATGGAAGTCTAGGGGCAATACTATGCTTCAAATGGACAATAGACTAGGGGAATTACTATGCTTTAGATGAACGGTAGTCTAGAAGCAATACTAAGCTTGAGATGGTCGATTGTCTAGGAGCACTCTATGCCAACCATGGATAACCTTAGATGCTTAGCCATCTAATGGACAACATGAAAGAGGGTTCTTAATAAGCTCAAGTAGGTATCAATTAACTCATTGTGTAACCTTATAATTGTTGTGGAAAGGTATCTTGATTCTACCAATACTAGATGCACCCTAAAGGTTGGTCACTAGGGAGATAATCTATACACTACTTATGGGCTTGAATGACAACTCTCTCTCTCTCTCTCAGCACGGGACACTTAATCCACTTGGAGGGGTGGATAGGGTTTGAATCCACTTTGGTTGGGATCATTTTGCACCCAACCACAAACCAAAACAAGTAGGGACATGGAGAAATCATGAAGGTATGTGCAATTTTCAGTTAGAAGCAATCTTTAGTATTAGTACGATATGTAATTGACATGATGTTTTAAGTTATATGTTGATCTCACTTGCTACTATTCTTCTTGTATATGTTAGCTAACCTATTTATGAAATCTTTCTTGCAATGAAATAAAAGAATTTGTGCAGAAAATCTCTTCTTTTCGTTGGGGTTGTTGTTACATTGGTATTAGAGCCTAGAACTTGATACTAGGACCTTGGTGCTCTCTCTTTTGTTGCACTAATATGACTATTTGGTATTGACAATCATGGGTCATGGGAAGAAAGGAAAAGGGAAGAAGGTCTTGAGAAAACATCCTCAACAAAAGAATTTAAAAGGATCCAAAGCCATTATTACAATGGGCTAGACACAACAACTGAAACAATATCTGACACTGAGCCATTGGCTAAAATGATAAAATAAATTAAACTCCAAAAGGGAAAGGCATTGGCTAAACCTGACAAGGATCATGAACCACCAAATAATTTCCCTCAACCAACTCTTAAACCCAAGCCCTCAATTGTTCAGGATTCCATATTTGGTTGTGGGCGCAATGCTCCTATTCTCACTAAGGAAGCAATTGTGGAACATAATCAAGTCCATGTTGATATGTCTGTAAATGTAGGAACCATGGATGAGGAAGAACCTGAAGAGGAGCAGACTCCTACTTGTAACTGAAGCTATGTAAAAGACAATGAACTAGTACTAAATAAACATCATCTCACATATGTAAAAGTTGCTAACTATTAATAATATATATAAAGACATATATATGCTTAAATTAAGGTGTTATGGTGAATATGAGAAATTAGAATGGAATATTTAAATGTTGTGAATCTTATGTTGTGTATGAATTTCTCTATTATTCTAAATAAGATATAAGATAAGATTTAAAACTAAATAACAAAGACACTTAATAACACTTTCTTTTCCCTTTCAAAATTAATCTAATTCAATGAAGAGAACTTTAAGGAGAGGAATGAGCCCTAGCCTCGTTGAAATGCTACGTGCAAGTAGGGGTGTGTTGTCTCCACCTCCTACCATACCTGAAGAATTATAGGTTGAATTGAATGCACTTCGTGCAAAGATAGATTCACAAGAGCAACAAATTGAGGATCTGACAAGGAAAAAGGAGCAAGGAACTAATCACAAGATTGGCATAGGAACTGAAGAGTCAGATAGGGAGCACAATGAGCATATAATTCAGGAACATGAGAGCAGCTCTATAATACCCACCCATGGTCACTCTCTTCTAGAGCCGCAACGAGGAGTGGGAAAGGACCCATTGATTTGGGAATTGAACAAAATGCAAGCCCCTAAGTTCAACGGGACTAGGGGTGGGGATTTCATTGAAGTGTGGCTCATAGGAATGAACAAGTATTTTGGGTTGATGGAATTAAGTGCCAATACTAAGGCTAGGATTGTCATTTATCACCTAGAAGGAGAAGCCTTGCTTTGGTGGGAACATTTGGCAGAAATCAAGATCTATGATATCAGTCAACTAACTTGGGACAAGTTCACCAAGCAGTTTCACAAGGAGCACCTGTCTTCTCATCATCAAGATCAAAAGATGGCTGAATTTCATTCACTGCACCAAGGGGGAATGTTGGTAGCCGAATACAATTCCAAATTCATGAGCTTACTTCGTCATGCACCTTACATGAGAGAAGAAGAGGATCGGGTGAACAAGTTTATCTTGGGATTGAATAAGAATATTCTATATGCAACCAAGCTAACCTAACCTAAAAGCTTAAAATAGATTGTGGAGGTATCTTTGGTCATTGAAGAAAAGAATAAGAGCAAGCAGGAATGCAAACAAAAGCCTCATTTCTCCAACTACTTAGATAATAAAGAGAGGGGTAATCAAGAAGCTAAATCTAAAGGAAAGGCTTCTCGACACATTAAGAGGGGACAAAATTATAGGGAGAATCATGGGTCAAAAGGTCAAAAAGATTAAGGAGAAAAAAGACAAAAATCATTTAGGAAAGAGGCACAAGGTGATCCCAAGAGAGAAAAGGAAGACCAAAAAGGACCAATGAATGGATGTTGGATGTGCGAAGGTGATCATTATATGAGTGAGTGTCCCAAGAATCCAAACAAAACCACCAAACCCACCGCTAGAATGTATGCAACCGTGGATAATCGTAGAGCAAATCAACAAGCTCCATTGATAGAATTTCAAGGTACACTTCTCAGCCAACCCATTTCTATTCTGGAAAATTTAGGAGGCACATATAGTTTTATTTCCTCCCGTGCTATTCAAAAATGTAAAATTGATCACAAGAGTCTTAGTAGAGAGGAGATGGAGGTTAAGTTTGGGTCGAGTAAGACATAAAGGATCAAATCTTTCTTGTGAGGAGCTAAAATTGACCTAGGGATTATAAGGACCAAGGTGGACCTATGGGTCACTCCATTAAGGTCTTATGATTTAATTCTTGGGATGGATTGGTTCCAAAAGAACCAAGCCAAGTTGGATTGCTATAACAAGAAGATTAAATGTCTAGATGACTAAGGGAAGTTGATGGTTCTTCAGGGGATTAGGAGATGAGTGGTGGTAAGAATGATCTCATCCATGCAAGTCAAAAGGGCAGTGAGAAAGGGGAGTAAAATTTATCTAGTAAAGGTAGAAGAGGGTAATGATGATCCCACACCTAGCATTGAAGACCATTCCATTCTTTAAGAATATTGTGATGTCTTTTCTAAAGAATTTCTAGGATTGCCTCCTAAGTGACAGATGGACTTCATAGTAGATCTAGTTCTAGGGGTTGAGCCTATCTCCAAATCCCCCTATAGAATGAACACTACTAAATTCCAAGATCTTAAGATGTAGTTGCAAGATATAATGGAGAAAGGACTGATACAGTCTAGTGTGTCTCCCTGGGGAGCTCCAGTATTGTTCATTAAGGAGGACAAAAATTGAGGTTGTGCATAGATTATTGGATGTTGAAAAAGGTAACCATTTGAAGTAGATATCCCCTACCTAGAATTGATGACTTGTTTGATCAAATGAAGGGAGCTACTATTTTCTCCAAAATATATTTAAGTTCAAGTTATCACCAGTTAAGAATCAGGGAAGAAGATATTCCAAACACAACTTTCAGAACCAGGTATGGCCATTATGAATTCTTAGTGGTACCTTTTGGCCTAACAAATCCCCCCTCTACTTTCATGAGTGTCATGAACCATGTTTTCCATGACTACTTGGAAAATTTTGTGCTACTATTTTTGGATGACATTCTAACCTACTCTACAAAAATTCAAGAGCATGAGGAGCATTTAAGAATAGTTATGCAAGGGTTGAGAGATCATAAATTATATGGGAAATTGTCCAAGTGTTCTTTCTTCCAGCCTCAAGTGCACTATCTGAGACATATTATATCTGCCCAAGGAATTGTAGTGGATCCAGCTAAGGTATAAGAAATTGTAGAATGGCCTATTCCTAAAAATGTGACCAAAGTAAGAAGCTTCATGGGTTTGGCAGGATATTATTAACGGTTTGTAGAGAACTTCTCCAAGATAGCTAACCCCATAACCTCCCTTCAATGAAAGGGAAAGAAGTTTGAATGGACAGAAAAATGTGACATTGAATTCCAAAAGTTGAAGGAAGCTCTTACCACTACACCAATTTTACAAGTGCCTGATCCAAATAAAGAATTTGTAGTTTGGACAGATGCTTCATTGGATGGGTTAGGTGGTGTGCTAATGAAAAAAGGATGAGTGATTTCCTTCAAGTCTAGGAAATTGAAAGATCACAAACTCAATTATCCCACCCATGACCTAGATCTAGCAGCAATCATGCATGCCTTAAAGGTGTGGAAACACTATTTGGTAGGAAGACCCTTCAAGCAAAACATCGATCATAAAGGACTCCAATATTTGTTCACCCAACCAGATTCGAATGCTTGTCAAGAAGGTGGTTAGAATTCTTAAGCAACTATGAGATAGATATCTCATATGTTAAGGAGAAAGAAAATTGTTTTACAGATGCCTTAAGTTGAAGGGCTAAACTAGCTACAATCTCATAGCTGAAGTTTGAATTGCCAGAAAAGGTCAATAAAATGTAGGAACAAGATCCCATTTGTTAGCAAATGAGGTTAGAAGTACTGTGAGGGATTAATCTAGTTGATTACCATGTGGGAAACAATGGAATCCTCTGTTATTTGAACCAAATTTATGTACCGGAAGAGGGTGGTTTAAGATTGGAAATTCTCGTAGAAGGCCATAATGTGCCTTATCAAGCACATCCTGGGGTGACTAAAATGTATGCAGACCTAAAAGACTTATTACTGTTGGTTGGGAATTTAAAAGGAAATAGCTTGCTATGTCACCAAGTGTCTTGAATGTTAGTGAGTTAAGGCGAAACATTGTCATCTTGTGGGAACACTTTATCTTCATGATGTACCACAACATAAGTGGTCGATGATTTCCATGGATTTTGTAACAAGATTGCATAAAACTTGGCATCAACACGACAATATATTAGTGTTGTTTGATAAAATAACCAAGGTAGCACACTTCATACCAAGCAATGTGAAGGATGATTCCTTTGGCTAAAAGATTCATAAAGGAATTCATTAGGCTACATGGAATGCCTGGGGAATTCATTTTTGAACACATTAGAAACCAAACTCAACTTTAGTATTGCTTACCACACTGATACAGATGGCCAAACTGAAAGAGTTAACTAAGTTATAGAAGACATGCTCACAATGTATGCCATGGATCAACCCACTAAGTGGGAGGAGTATTTGTCGTTAGTAGAATTTGCATATAATAATTAATACCATTCTTCCATCCAAATGGCTCCATTTGAAGCATTGTATGGTAGAAAGTGCAGAATGCTTATAGGTTGGGATAATTTAGAAAATCGAGTAACTATTGGGCTGAAACTTCTTCAAGAATATGACACTCAAGTGAAAATTATAAGAAAAAGACTGAAGGAGGCTTTAGATGGTCTGAAACGTTATATTGATACCAAGCAAACACCAAGGGAATATTTAGGAGACAAGGTGTTCCTATGTGTCAAACCGCATAAAAGCTCAATAAAGTTTGGAAGGCTGCCAAGACTAGCTCCATAATACATAGGGCCTTTCGAGATACTTGAGAAAATCAATCATTTAGCTTACTGAATAGCTCTTTCACCATCTCTCTCTCACATTCACAATGTATTCTGTGAATCCTTGCTTAAGAAATATGTTGTTGAACCGCACACATAATTGATTGGCAGGCACTACATGTGGAAGATGCTAGAGATATTTGCCTCAAACCGCTCACAATCATAGATAGGCACAATTTGCAATTACACAATAGAAATTTCCAGCAAGTTAAGGTCCTATGGGACCAATATGGAGAACAAGGAGCTACTTGGGAAGATGAAAATGTAATAAAACTAGAATATCCATACTTGTTTAATTAAGTCGAGCTGGCTTAATCCTAAGTGGGGGGCATGCCATAACCCCTCAATACCTTAATGATTATTTTTCATGACCCCTAGCCCTAATGTAATTTGGACTAGGGGTGGAACTTAAAATTTTAATATGTGGACAGATATAAATGTGTGTGTGTGTGTGTATTAATTGTGAACCTTAATGTTATTATTATGGAATGTGATTGTTGATCTTATTATGTTATTTTAATTTAATGCATTAAATGTTTGGATTAACTTGGACTAATGATTTGGTTGTTGGACTTGTGTGAGGTTTGTTGTTGGTTGCAGGTATCGGGTTGCAAAGTGAGGCGGATTTTGTGGTTTCGTGGATGAGAGGAAGACAATCAGTATGTCATTCTAGTGTTGACCTTTCCTGTATTTTTTGTCAACATGAGGTTCATTCAACCTAGGACCTTAGACATATATTACTTTCCATAGTTTATTCGTCCTGACTAGGCAAAGCCATTAGGTCAACGTAAATTATTTTGGTTAATTGGCATTGCTTAAATTGATAAATTTATTAAAGGTTTATGAATGAGTAAATAAATTAGAAAAATAAATAAATAAATAAAGTTAAAACAAGTAAATAATAAATAATGAACTATAACTGAATAGCTATGAAATATTAAATAAAAATAATTTAAAGCAATGCATAACTTAAATACTCATAATTTATATCAAATATAAAAGTGGATGGTTGTTGAATAAGACAAGGCAAAAAAAAAATCCCATCGAATGCCAGCACTAAGGAGAATTAAAAAATAGTTATAATAAGAATTTCAATTTATATCAAACGTTATAAGGTGGGTGTGAACAAAAGGAATTTCCATCGAATCAAGGAGGTTAATGATAAAATAAGAAAGCGAAGAAAAAAAATAGAGTAGGAAATAAATAAATAAATGCATTCAAAGAAGTAGGGGTGATTGAAGAACAACGAGAGTTAATGGAGGAAGAAACCCAAGAAATGCTAGACCAAAGAGAGAAGGAAGCTTGGCGTGAGTGAAGAGGGAATGCAGGGAGAGGAAATTTGATCCAATGAGGAGGCCTAGCAACCTCTGCAATATCAGGAAAATGGCAAGAAACCAAATTGGCATGCCATGGAGAAACCAACTATCTTCTCCTTTGAATCGACCATTAGAGGTCTCTTTTGCAGAGAAGATTTGAGAAAAAGGAGATTTGGTAGGAAGAGAGAAGAAAAAAAGGTGTGGTTGATTCAAGGGTGTGGATGGGATTTGAAGAGGAGACCAGATCTAAGCGGCTAGGGCATTGTGCATTGCTAATTCAAGGACATCTCAAACTCAAGTTCCTTTCTTTTATGCAATTACTTTTTATTGTTGAAACCTCGATGCTATGCTACTTTGATCTTGGAATCTCTTTTTAAAAATTTATGGGAATGATTTTGTGGTCTCATAAACCAATAGAATAGCAGGGGCCTTCACTTGCACTATTAGTTAATGGGAGTTCTTATATTCCCAGCATCCTTGAGCTTATCAAACACAACCATCCTTGTATACCCTCTCAAATATTAAATTTCTTTGCCAAATCACTTGCAGGGCACTACAAATGCATCAATATTTTATTAATAAACATTATATTGGTTATATTCCTGTATTTAACATTCTAGAGCATTTGTAATCATGTTACTTTGTGTGCAAGAAAATTTCTACAATGGGTGCCTGGGTTTGCAGCCTACAATCTATATTGAGCTTATAATATAAGAAACAATGTTTGCTACTGCTAGGGAACTTGAGATATCCTCTTGTCAAAAATACTCAGCTAATGAGCAGCATACTATGTACCTTGTTCATTTATCAGAAAAACCTACTTCTCTAGGTCTAACAAATTGAATACTACTTCCACCTCTTCCTGAAGGTGATGATATCTTAGACAAAAATTTTGGAAAGCTCATAATGATCCATCATACCCTTCAATCTTACTAGGAAGCCATTTAGGTTATCATCAACATTGTTAAGCTTTATCATTTTGAGGGAGTATCTAAGTGCAACTATGGTTACCATACAAGAAACGTTGAGGAAGACTCCTTTTTTATTTCACTATTTAGGTGTGAGTAGGGATTAAGGAAATAAATAATTGAGAAGATTTATATGGTTAGCTAGCCTGCTGACTTGCTAATGTTGTCTTTAAATAGGTACATATCCATGCCACAATTATAAATATATAAAAGAAGAAGAATTAATGACTCGCTTGCATATGTAGGTGTGGAAATGTAATACTAATATTTATGCCTACCTTAGGTTTACTGTTAATCTATTATATTGAAATAACTACTCATGTAGTAGCCATAGGTGTTGGAGTGTTGACAAAAGCATTGGATCAATTGTGATAGGTTGTTTGAGTAGGATTTTAATGGTTTCCAAATGAGTTTCAGTTTGCTGAGCTATTTAGACCCATAGGAAATTGTCAACTTGGAACAATATTCAACACTAATCTTTGTTGAACAACTCAACAAATTGCTCTTGAATAATGTTTCTTGTAGACTTTAATGGACTGGTTTTACTTAATAACACTCCTAGTCAAATTCTAATACAAAGAATAAACTCATTTTTTTATCGACTTAGTGGACTGATTATTCTTAAGTAATGGTGCTAGTCAAATATATGAAAATAAATAGAAATATGCTAGATTTTGGCTCTAGGTAAATTATGCTCAATACCATTTGCTTTGTAGGCTGATAGGACAGCCATCCATCTAAGTGTTTGTAGTTGTTATGATTAGTTGATTGATAGGGAATCCTTTCTCAATTAAATGAATACTCTAGTGGCATTATGAGAATGCAGCCTTTTCAAGTCCATGTCTTAAAATTATTACTGAAGGATAGAATGATTCAGGGTATCTTATACAATGGAATTAAGAGTTACCTTACCCTCTACCATAAGGAGTCTAAGAGTATGTATTTCTCTTAATGAAATATCTAGCATTGTCATACTCGGTTGTAGCTATGATGGGAGCCTATTGATTCTCAGTTTGGAACCTACTTTCAGTCTAGTACTAAGCTTGAACCAAGGAATAGTACTATGCTCGAGATGGATGGTAATCTAGGAGCAGTTCTATGCTTGAGATGGATGGTAGTTTAGGAGCATTTATATGCTCGAGATGGATGATAGTCTAGGATTAGTACTATGCTCGAGATGGATGGAAGTATAGGGGCGGTACTATATTCGAGATGGACGATAGACTAGGGGCAATACTATGCTTGAGATGGACAGTAGTCTAGAAGCAGTACTAAGCTTGAGATGGTCAATTGTCTAGGAGCATTATATGCCAATAATGGATAACCTTGGATGCTTAGCCATCTAATGGACAGTAGGAAAGAGGGTTTTGAATAAGCTCAAGTAGGTATCAACTAACTCACTGTGTAACCTTATAACCATTTTGGAAGGTATCTTGAGCCTATCAATACTAAATGCACCTTAAAGGTTGGTCACTAGGGAGATAATCTAGATATTGCTTATGGGCTTGAATGACAACTCTCTCTCACACACACAATGGGCCACTTAATCCACTTGGAGGGGTGGATAGGGTTTGAATCCCCTTTGGTAAGGATCATTTTGTACCCCACCACAAACCAGAACAAGTAAGGACATGGAGAAATCATGAATCACAATCATGAAGGTATGTGCAAGTCAGTTAGCAGCAATCTTTATTGGTTAATACAACAAGATTGTATTAGTGGGATATGTAATTGACATGATGTTTTAAGTTATATGCTAATCTCACTTGTTTTTTTTGTATATGTTAGCCAACCTATTTATAAGATCCTTCTTGCAATGAAAAAAAAATTATGCAAAAATTCTCTTCTTTTCGTTGGGGCAGTTGTTACATAGTCAAAACCCGTGTTCACACTGACCTAGTCATTTGTGATCTTTGCCTTTGAATTTTGGCCTTTGATTTGATGTCTTCGTGTCATGATCAACTATTCTCTATTTAATGTTCAAACTTTTAAACATCACCATTGGATTTTCCCTTTTTATTCTGCATCGCTGATCTTATCTACTGCCCAACTTTAAAACGCGATCGCCAGATAAAAGATATGTTTGATAATCGTTGTTGATCATTATCATGTGTAGCTTTCATAGGGTGAGGTCCACCAAACCACACATCACAAGCCTGTTATCCCACCAGCTAAAGACACAGGCCCACTATTTCTCAACGGGCTGGTGGGGAGGTCGTCAATCTTTAAGCCTTGATCATAGTCATTGATCAAGTTGTGGGAAAATATTATGCACACAACTTAGAAAAAATTATGGTTATTAAATATTTTTCAGGCCGGTAAATACTAGATGAAGGGGTCGGTTGCAAACATAGATTCAAAGGCTTGAGCAACCTACAACCACCAATGCCCATTCAACACAAAATCATAAACCTTGTGAAAGTTTCATGACTGCGAGAATTAGGGTTTAACAGTAAAACCCAACTAGACCAAAAGCATAAATAAGAAGGCATTCTTAATCATATTTTACCTCTTCTAATCATGCAGACCAGACCAATTGACTCCTCACAAAAAATCCATGTTGAATCTGCAGTCAGATCCCTCTACAAACCTTTGGAAGTGACTTATGCAACCTCATAGCAATATTGTGTGACAACATTGCAACTTTTTGAGCAACTTTTCAATAGTTGAAAAACATGATCCTTCCTCATCAACCTTCACCAATTCTTTTGGAACCAATTCCACTACATCTCTAATCTCTCCCTTGACATCAATGACAACCAAATTGCCAACATCCCAATTATGGCTCGATCGCCTATAGGAATGGCTATTGTTTTCTATCGCAAAGCCTTCAACTCAAATATAGATGTAATGATCCAATCTTTAGGAGGCCAAACATTGTTAGATGTGTATGAGCTAGCTATCCAGATAGAGAATAACCTGATAGATGTTAGAAAGCTTCCCCTACAACTAGAAATGCTTGTGTTCCCAAAACTGTCAATGTCACCACAAGAAGAGGCTCCCAACACCTCGCAAGCGATGCCCCCCATGTATGTGTATCCAATTGCTCAAATGAGTGTGGTTGCTTCATCATCACTAGCTACAGAGATGAATGACATCAAGAACATCATGCAAAAATTTTGTAATGAGATAATAAATCTCAAAAGGCAACAAGTTATGCCTTTGAAGCCCCCATTTCAAAATTATCAAGGTGGCATACCACTATATCAGCATAACTAGCACAACCAATATCAAAGAGGATAGAGATTGAATCACTAGGCACAACCTGCAAATCAAATCATCCTAGTTGATACCCCTCTACAAACAATCCCTCCAAATCCACATAGGGAGATAGTTGAAGGCCAAAATAATTTGGTAGATGATTCAAATTCATGGTGTTTTTCGTGCAATGATGCACATACACCTCAAAATTTCCTCATATGTTATTTTTAATAGAGAGTGGTTGAGCAAAGGAGACAAGGGAACATGAAAAATATATCCCCTATGGATACTAGTCCCTGGCATCGAGAACGTCGTCCTAATGGCTCAAGTGCAGGTTATGTCCCTAGAACAAGAAGAAGAGATAGCCCCGGAACATGTGTTTTTCTCATGGTTGGAAGGCGAAGATGTAGTGTTTTCAAAAAAGACCCCTATAATGAGAGCATCACAAGTCCATTCGAACTACTACACCTGCTCTAAGAAGAAGGTGATTGAATCACATGAAGCTTTCACGATGCCTAAGGTGACCTTTAAGAAAAATATACGCCCCTAACCATCACCTCTAGCATATAAAAAATGGAGGGATGTACTGCAAAGAAGAGTGAATGAACCTGAGGTCCAACCTCAAGGATCATTGAATGTGGTTGAACAACTGAAAAAAGCCCCAACCAATTTTTCTCTTTGGGGCAATTTGTCAATCCCTGAGCAAAAATCTCTACTGCGAGAGATGTTAGAAGACCAAGAGAAGCTTGTGAAAAGTAACCCATAAGCGGAGCCATCACAAACCTAAGAGAAAGAGACTAGTGGAAATGTGCAACCTAATGTGCCATCCATGTGTGTTAATACCAAAGCATGGGTAAGTAAAACAAAGCTCATCCTTTTTTATTTAACTCTCATTTTTGGAGATAATTTGTTGCACAACTTCATGATTGATTCTAGCACCAACGCTACAATGATACCCAAAACAAATTGAGGGTGCACTATAACTTGAGTATGAACCCTTGGATAAAGGAGTAATGCAATTATATAGGAAGAAGGTTCATACCATAGGGGTCATCAAATCTCTTCCTCTGACCTTGTATTCTTGTCCTAGTATCATAGTGTCCCAAGAGGTGGTGGTCATTGACATCTTGCCAGTCTTCGAACTATGTTTGTCAAGAGATTTCATAGCCAGGATAGGTGGACACCTATCTTTGTATTGGTCTCACTTGATTTTAAGAACAAAATATGGCTCAAAAATGAAGGTTCTCTTTAAGCCATTACACTCATAACACATTGTTGATGACGTCATGACGAATTTTGAGGTTGCACATACATCTTTCTCAAAGAAAGAAATGTATTGGATAGAGATGATTGAAGAAGAAGGGATGACAAACAATAGGAGCTCAAAAGAGGAGGTTCACATTAATGACTTCATCAAGAATGATCCATTTGGGAACTTCGATGCCATTGGTCTCAGGACTTATGCAATTCTTAACGAATACTAGGTCATCCTCGAGATCACAAAGATGAAAGAAGATCAAAGTAAAGAACCTAAAACTAATTCCAGTTTTTGGACCTTGCACTTTAACAGTGTGAAATGCAAAATTGGCTCTGAGGTCAGCATATGATTGATATCTCCTTTCAAGAAATAAACCCTCAAATCTTTCCGCTTCTAGTTTTCTTGCACAAATAGTGATGTTGAATATGAGGCCTTGGTTTAGGGCCTAATACATTCTAAGTGCATGGGTGTGAAGTAGCTAAAAGTATTCAAAAAAATTCAACTAGTAGTGAAACAAGAGAAACTACGGCTGCTAAGAACCTTTGCATGAGATGCTACCGATATAAGGTGTGGGGTCTAATTAAATCTTTTAAAGCCTTCAATATTCAAATGATCCCAAAGTCAAAGAATGGAAGTAAAGAAAATGGTAATGGTTGGTTCATAGTTTGACTCGGTGATCAATTTGCTAATAAATGAACATGTCGTGCAAGTTATTATCAGGCCCTCCATCCAAGTAATGATCATAACTAGAAAGTGTTTGAGAGTGATTCTTAAATTGTCATCTTCCTCCAGTAGCCATGTGAGTTTGCAAAACAAAGTTTTGCAACCAAAATTTGAGGAAGCCTACAAAGATCAAATCATACAGCTAAAGACCAACAAACTTCCAAATGGGTTGATCACCCTAGAGAATTTGTTTGATTCTAATGATTCCAGGAAAGACAAAAGGATTTTGTTTGCAAATAAAAGTGATTAATCTAAACTTGATGTAGGAGGCAAAAGAAAATTGAAAGTTGGGAAAGAAGTTTCCCTAAAGGATAAGGATCGATTAATATCCTTTTGCAATGATTATGAAGGGGTCAGGGCTTGGACCTATGATGACCTAAAAGGATATGACCATGAGGTGATCCAACACACCATAGACTTGGTTGAACAAGCTAAACTAGTGCATCAAAGGCAGAGACCAGTGAATCCAAAAAGTTAAGTCTCTCATGACTCAAGAGCTGAGGAAACTGATTAATTCAAGAATCATATATCCCATTAAGCATTCGACATGGGTGTCTAATCTAGTTCCTGTAAGAAATAAAAATGGAAAAATCATACGTTGTGTGGATTTCAGGGAATTGAACAAAGTGTATTTGAAGAATCACTACCCCCTTCCATCCATATAAAAGATCCTCCAAATAGTCGTGAGCTTAGAGATGTTCTCTTTGCTCGATGGTTCCTTGGGCTACAACCAATTATGGGTGAAGGAAGAAGATCAATATAAAACCACTTTCACTACAAAGTGGGTAACTTTCGCAAATGTGAAAATGCCCTTCAGCCTCTCCAATGCAAAAGCTACTTTCTAGTGGGCCATGGAGATAGCCTTTCATTTCTATCATTTGGAGAATATTTTTCAGAAGTGCCAAGAGTTTAGGATATCCCTGAACCCTTAGAAATGCATCTTCGGAGTACCTCAAGGAAAGCTACTAGAATATGTGGTATCCAAAGAAGGTATCTCCATGATCTAGAGAGAGTGTAGGCTATCAAAGATTTACCCCTACCAGTAAAAAAGAAGGGAGTCCATTTTTTTCTTAGAAAGATTAACTTCGTCAACAGGTTTATATCTAACTTTGTAGGGTTAGTGAGGCCCATCACTCTAATGTTGAAGAAAGATCAAACTTTCAAATGGACCACCAAAGGGAGGATAACATTTAACAAGATTAAAGATGCAATATCGACCACTCCTGTGCTAGTCAATCCCGACTTCTCCAAGGATTTCATCATGTATGTTTATGGTAGTGAACATAGCTTGGAAACTATGTTAACTCAAAAAGAGGATGAAGGAAAAGGCAAGCACCCAATTGCTTTCTACTCAAGAATGTTGCAAGGATATGAAACTAAATATAACTTTATTGATAGGAAGGCCTTTTCCATCATCAAAGGTCTCAAGAAATCTAGGCACCTGGTATCAAGAAGAAAGATAATGATATAGATAGTGCACCTCAGTGTCAAAAAATATGTCATGGAAGGAGAAATCACAGAAAAAAGGGCCAATTGGATCACTAAGATCCTTGAATACGATGTCAAACTTAGAACAACCAAGGTTGTTTGAGGAAGGGGGCTTTGTGAATATTTGGTGTAATGTGTAAACGTCCCGATAGAGGAACAAGATACACCAGAGACAGTTTTGGTGAGTCAGTATGAAGTTTGGTGGGTCTTGGGTCACCAACAGGACTTGTTTTATGGAAATTGGTCAGTACCCAGATGACCTTCTTATGCATAAAAGAAGGTTCTACGAGCTACAAGGAGCTAGTTATACACTAGAAATCACACCTTAGTGTGCAATGGGTATGTTGAAGAAGTGTGTAATGTCAATTAGGATAAATTTTGGTCCATTTTTTGCATAAATTTATGCAATAGACGAGGTTAATTGGTAGGCCATTTAGCAAATGATGTTGTTTGTGCAACAAAGGTCTTAATGGAGAAGTCATAGCTTCAAATAAACTATGCATCCACTTACAGGGATCCAAAAATGATTGAAATAAAACCTTTGAATTAGGAAGATGATCAAGCTCCATTACCAACAAGCTCATGTTATGCTTACAATAAGGAGAGAGGGAGAGAGAGAGGGAGAGGGAGAGGTAGGGATAGAAAGAGGGAGAGATAGAGGGGGGAAAAGTGAGAGATAAAGGGGTAAGGAGATAGAGATAGAGATGGAGAAGGAGAAGGAGAAGGAGAGGGATATGGAGAGGAGGGGAGAGAAGGATAGGGAGAAATAAAGAGAGAGAGGAGAAAGGGATATATCGAGATGGAAGAGATAAATATATAGATAGGGATAGAGAGGGAGATATATGGATGGAAAGAGAGAGGGAGACGTGTCTAGAGATAAAGGGAGAGAGATGAAAATAGAGGTAGAGATGAAGATAGAGTGACAGAGGAAGAGGGAGACAAATAGATAGAGAGATATAGGTAGAGGGAGAGATAAATATAGAGATAGTGATAGAGGGAGAGACATAGAGGACAAGATAGAGAGATATAGAGGAAGAGGGAGAGGAAGTGATAGAGAGATATAGATGGTGAGGTAGAGTGATAGAGAGATAGAGATATAGAGAGGGGAGGAGAGGGGGAGAGACAAAGAGATAGAAAAACAAAAATAATTAGAGATAAGTAAATAGAGATGGAGAGAGGGAAAGAAATAAGGAGAGATAAAGGGAGAAATAAGTAGGGGTAGATAGAGACAGATAGGAAGAGAAAGAGAGAGATAGAGATATATGGGAAGAGAAAGAGATAGAGATATATGGGAAGAGAAAGGAAGAGAGAGGTAGAGATAGAGAGATGGATAGGAGGGATAGGCAAGGAGTGAAGTAGGGAGAGATAGGGGGAGATAGAGAGGGGGAGGGAGAGAAAGGGATAGAGATAGGTAGAGGAGGAGAGATAGAGAAGAGGGGGAGAGGGGGAGAGAGATAGGTTGAATAGGAAGAGAGAAGAGAGGGAGAGAGATTGATAGAAAAGGGAGAGAAAGAAGAGGGGGAGAGAGGGAGAGAAATATGTAGAGAGGAGAGAGATAAGAAGATAGGGGAGAGAGGGAGAGATAGCTCGATATATATAGAGGGAGAGGGAGAGACATAGAAAGGGGGTGATATAGAGAGATAGAGGGGTAGTGAAAGAGATAGAGAGAGGGAGAGATAGAAATAGAGATATAGATATAGAGAGAGAGATGGAGGAGAGATGGAGTGAATGAGAGAGAAAGGGGGGAGAGGGAGAGATAGCTCAATAGATAGAGAGGGGAAGAGGGAGTGACATAGATAGTGAGAGATATAGAGAGATAGAGAGCAATAGGGAGAGATATCAATCACCCTCCCTATATCTCTATCTATTCATCTTTATCTCTTTATCTCTCTACCCCTCTCTATCTCTTTGTCTCCTATATTTGTATGTTTCTCATTATCTCCCTCTCTCTCTATATATATTTTCTTCCCTCTCTTTATCTTTATCTCCCTATCTCTTTATGTGACTTTATCTCTATCTATGTATCTCTCCTCTTTCTCTCTCTCTTTTTCTTTATCTATTTTTCTCTATCTACCTCACTATCTCTACCCTTTCTTTGTCCCTCTTTATTCCTCTATATCTCTACATATCTATCTCTATATCTCTCTCTCCATATTTATCTCTCTATTTCTATTTATCTTTCTCTCTCTATCTCTATCTCTATCTTTGTTTCTCTCTCTTCTCTCTTTTTTTCTCCCTGTCCCTTTTATCCCTTTATTTCTATCTTTGCTCCTCCTTTGTCTCATTTTTCTCCCTCTCTCTTGCTCTCTTTCTCTTTTTTCCCTCTCCACCTATCTATATCTTATCTCTATCTTCCTCTCCCTTTTCTCTTCCTTTCTCTTTCTCTCTTTCTCTCTCTATATCTTTGTCTCCTTAATTGTGAAATGGGTACATTGAAGAGGTCTTAAAGGAGAATTATCATATATTTAATCAAATGGCATGCTACCTTGAGCATAACTCCCCAAGGACACATGCCATCCTTGGATTGTTGACATGAAACAACCAATCAAAATTTAGTTTATCTCTTCTCTCTCTTTTCCTTTGTATCTCTTATATTTCTCTCTCATGCTCTATCTCTCTTTGTCTATTCCTCTCTTTCTCGACATCTATCTATCTAAGATTGTCTCTTTCTCTCATTCTCTATCTTTTGATTTTCTCTCTTTGTATTAGTTGATAGGCTACATATAGTGTGAGATTTGAGCCTAAAACAAGTCTCATGCCTGCAAACCACTATTGTGTCACTGGAAAACAAGTTTCAACTACCATTTAATGGTAAACCAACTGCAGTGTAATGGTATAATCCTCTAAAATATCAGATAAAATCCTCCAAAATATCACTTATCACATAAAAGTCAGATAAATATTGATTTGACAACTAGATGTGAACATTCTATTTCCATTTGTAACATTTTTGTCAATTTGATGGCAAATTTCTTTTTTCATTTGCATTTGTTTATGTTTTAAATTTGTATGCAAATATTTCATAATTAGATAATACTTAATTTCTTTAAAGAAAAAATCTAGATTTGTCTAAATTTATTTAGTTCCATTATCTAGCACTTATTATTAATTGTTTAATCTAGCCACATGCAACTAGAATTTGCAGCACATCCATGCATAAGCACATACTATCTAACATATTAACATACATATAGTTTTCTAGCAGTGTAATCCTTGAACCTCAGGTTTAGGTGCAAGTGCTAGTATATATACCTCTCTCCATATAGAATTGTCTCCCCCTCTATCTCCCTTTTTTTTCCTAATGTATCCAAAGATCAATTAAACTATCAAATTTTGTATATATTAATTTAGTTTATTCTATATAAAAATATATTAAGTATTATTTATTATTTATAATAATTTCATATTTATATTTAATAAGTTTATTATAGAATATAATACATGATAATAATAATATAATCTATATATGCTATCATATATATAATAATAAATATAATTATATTATATATGATTTAATTTGTATTATATAAAAATATAATAATTATTAATTATTAATTATAATAATTTAATATATGTATTTAATAGTTTTGTTAAAGAATATAATATATAATAATAATAAGTAGTATAATTATATTATTTATAAAAAAAAAATCATTATATAAAATATACATTATATTTTAATTATGCTAAAACTAATATATACTTAACTACATAGAGTAAAGGATGTCATAATGTTAAAACCTAAGTTTGCTCATTATTAAGATCTTGGCCGTAATTTTCATTTTAATAAGCATACTCTAGAACCCTCATCAAAACCTTATTTTCAAGTTGCAACTCGTCAAATTGGAGAAGTGAAAGTTCAATACCAACGAGGAAGAGTTTGGAGGAGTGAAAACCAATAGTAGCGGCAGGGAAAGCAGAAAAAAGGAAAAAAATAATAAACAATTGAGCTTTGTTTAATTTTCTTGCATTGATATAGATGCAAGGTAGCCGTCGATATGCTTTTACAGGTCACCTTGTTCATAGAGGGAATTCCTTCAACGTAACTAGTTCAAGGATTCCTTTTCAAAAGGAACTTTGATGAGATCCCCCTTGGGTGTTTCAATGAATAGCAAGTTGGCATGATCATGCAAGCTATGCATTTCACTCACCAAGTAGTCATTTCTCGGTGAAAATGACCACCACTAAGATCATGCACACCAGTTACTATTGGGAAACCTTGTTTTCAGATTGCTTTCAAGCAGTCAAAAAGTGCCATTAATGCCAATTTTTCGTAGGAAAGCAAAAGAATTTAGTTGTCATTGAACCCAATCATGACCGACGAGCATTTTGCATAGTAGGGATTGGATTTTATTGGGATGATCAATCCTATGTCAAGCATAGGCCATAAGTGGATACTTATGACCATGGATTTGTTCACAAGGTGGATGAAAGCCACCCCTTTAAAGTAAGCAACTGAAAAGGTGATCCTTGACTTCCTAGAGGAACTGGTTGCAAGGTTTGGCCCCCCCAAAAAAATCATAGATTTAATAATGCGGGGGCCTTCCTTAGGTCAAGGATCTCAAAATTTGTACTTAGGAATGGAATTTTCCTCAAAACATCATCCAACTACTACTCACAAGGGAATGGTTCAGCTAAATCAATAAACAAAAACCTTCTAAGGTTAATTAAGATAATGGGAGCTAACCAACAGCGAGAATAAACATTTACGAATAATATTGTGGGCCAACCAAATCACTCCCAAACAAATCTTAAAGACATCCTTGTACAAATTGGTATATGGGAAGGAGTGGTGATGCCCATTTCAATGGAAATCCTTGCTTTATAGTTATTAAAAGCTCTCAAAATACAAGAAAATGGAGCTATGGAAGTCAACTCAGTAGAGCTGCTAAACCTTGAGGAAGAAAGAGAGCTAGTCAGCAATGTTATGATTGATCGCCAATAGGTGATTAAGAGATGGTTTGACAAGAAAGCCTTTAACTCGTGTTTTAACCCTAGAGCTTTGGTTTTGAAATATGAGGAAAGGGTCGCAAGGCCAAGTCAACATGAAAATTATGATTCATTATGGAGATGACCCTTATGTATTGTTGGAAATAGGCTTGGTAATGCATTCGAATTGGAGGATAAGGAATTAAATTCCTTGGATATTTCGGTTAACGAGATCCACTTGATGCACTTTAAGTTATCAGCTTCCCTTGTATATAGTTAGCTAGTTTCCTTTTTTGTTGTTGTTTCCTTTTTGCTAATAAGTGTCTCTGACACAACATGTTGCCATCCCTTTTGGTTGTTTCCAAGTTTCTGCACCTTGGCTCTCCTCATTTTGAAAACCTACATGAAATATAGTAATTTTCCCCCACTCTCTCTACAATTAATTCTTTAGGCCAACCTAATTGCTCAACTTCCCATAAAATTCTTACCAAAACTTTCAAGAAAGGCTCCTCAGGTATGTGCAACATCCTTTTTATTAATGACTGAAATGTGGGGCAAGGGATCCCCAAGGTTTTTATAATTGAGGTATTATAAAACTTAGGAATCTCAATAGGTGTGTTTCCCTAGGGATTTCATTCAAAAAGATATCACAAGGTGTAAAGATTGACTTTCAACCTCAATGGTGAATCAATTAGACTTGGATCTCAATCCTTAGGACAATAGGAAAGATTTGAAACTAAACTGAGATGATTTGGAATGCTCAAACTTAATGAACAACAAGACCTAATACCTAAAATGCAGATTTTAGAATGTATAAAAATAGAAATGATAGTTTGCAGACAGATCTAAGAAGGGTTTGATGGCATATACTTGTCACCAAAGGTTATTTTTGAGGTCTGCTAAGGGACTAGTTCACACCTAGGTGAATGGGTCTTGGTTTGGGCTTCCAAAATAACTTTTGATAGTCCTCTGATGTTGGATCTTGGCTTCTATTTAACACAAGTCCCACTGTCAAAAAGTTAGATATTGTAAATTTTGCAACTTAGTTTTTGTGGCTTGACAACAATGATGACAACTTGTACAACAATACAAAATTGCTTCTTCAAGATCTTTTCAATTCTTCATTCACCTATAATTTTCACATACACAAAGAGGAAAAAATGTTTTGTCTGTATAGGGGTTTGCTTTGGCCAAACCCCAAGTTTGGTAATTAAAGCTTGACAAAAAGATAATGAAAAAGGAAGGAAATGATGAATGAACAATGCTTGATACAACTCACCACCCTCCAATGGCTTCCCTTAGAGGACTAAAGTCAAACACATCTCTCTATAAAAGACTGTATTTATAGGTGTTTATCTAATTTCCTAAAAATTTGATTCCAAAAGCCAACAATTGCAATTTAAATTTTAATCATTAAAATGTTGCCAAAAACATATTTTAAAATGGGTCTTGGCACTTAAAGGGGACCAATTGGCCCATGGTTGAATGGGTTCTGGCCTATAGGTCTAGGACACTCATATTCCATGGTGATTTAATTGTTGATTGCATTTATTTAATGTTGGTTCTCCTTTCAGAAAATGAAAAAAATAAGACTTTGAAATGCATAATTTGGAAAAATAGAAGCTTAATTAAGTCTAATAAATTAAGGGACCCAAACATAGTGTGAAATTGTAAAGGTGTACAATTTCCTACACTACATTTAGCCCCATCTTTAGTGAGAGTATGAACTTACACTCAGACTCATACAAAAGTTGACAAATATGTGTCAAGAGGGGTCCAAGTGCACAAATGTTAATGAGAAGTGCACAAATGTTAATGAGATAGGATGACAAAGATCAAGGAGGGTGATCAAGCCCCCAAGATCAAAGATCCCATAGAAAACCAACATAAGCACAAAGGACACACATGCATGTAGGATATGTATAGCAAGACAAGATACACAAGCATACAATGTCAAAGCCAATACAAAAAGAAAAAAAGGATGGATCAAGCCTCAGTTGTTTGTCCAACAAAAATGGATCAAGCCTAAGCTATTTGTCCAAAAAAATATGCTCACAAGGGCTAGTGCAATCCGATATACACTAGGTGATCCCCAAAGACAAAAGGATGAGAAACAAACACTAGGTCTACAAGGTGTGTATTGATAAAAAGGTGGAAAAAGGGAAAAGTCATCACAAAATGTGTAGCTATACGTCAACCATAGCAAAATTTATACCCCCTAATAACTTTGATAAGGTGCCACAAAATGATCAAGATGTTATGCCAACACTACACTAAGTCCAACTCCTATGAACAAAAGTGAAGCAAAATGTCAAACTAAAAGTAAAACTCACCTTAGGAGGTGCAAATGCCAAAGTGAAATAATGGCAATGTATGCCCCTAGTTTAAAGAAATTGCTAAACACCATGTTGTGAACAATTACTTTAAAGTAGAATTGATAAATGCCAATTGATAAAAGGGCAATGAGAGATTATTTGGAGAGCCCTATGCCAATGATATGTTTCCAAATAAAGTTGTTTCATGAAGAAGGGTTGCCCTCACATGCAATCTCAAAAGATAGCACATAAGGGATCCACAGATTTGGGGTCAGTATATGTATTTGCTACATTGATATAATAGAGTTCAGAGTCATCATCATTCCCCAAATACTCATAAAACAACAAACACAAATGAAGAATGACGCATAGAGTGAAAGAAGAGAAAATTTTTTGGGTCAACATGGAAGAGACCTAAATTTCTTAATGCCTTGCAGCGTCCCCAATAGGAAAACACAAGACACAAGAAAAAATAATGTGTATGACAGATAGAAGAATGTAAATATAAATAGAAGAATGTCACGATAGATTCGCTTCATTTGTATCCTTGCACCAATGGAGTAACAAGGGTCATTTGAAGAAAGCTCACAAACATAAAGACACACCAAGCAACACGCTACGAGGGATCACATTACGTACATGTTGTAGAGAAGGGGGATTCGGTGCTTGCAAGTCTCTTTATTACCAAGAGAGTCCCAGGGAATGAACTTCCCTAAACTACCTCAAGGAACAGAGCTTAAGTTACGCGGTAAAAAGATGAGAGTTCCAGAATTAGAAAGAGTAGGTCACAGAGGTTTTCTAGACCGACTAACAAGCTCTCAGCCAAAGGATGACAGTGCGGCACATTGGTGTCCCAAAGGCACACTAGCCTCTCGTATGGACCAAAAACTAAGAATATATTAAAAAACAACTTAGTGGCTACTTCTACTCTAATTGCCGAGGACTCTTGAAATGCGAGAAGATAATAGATAACAACAAAACTAAATTAAAGTGAACTAAATGAGATATAAATTAAATGGAATGGAAATGATGAAACAAGGGAAGAAGAGGGACACTCACAAAAGGTCAAAGAATAAAGCCTCCATCAAAGAGATATCTTGAACACCTACACACATAAGACCGAGGAAATTTATTGGGGCTATTTAGGGGCTTGCCTTAGTCAAACCCCCGTTTTGGTATTCCCACCTCCATGAACAGCCAGATAGATAGATAGAGAAAATAATAGACAATAAAATAGATAAGTAGACGAGATAGTAAAATGCATAGAAAAGGGATGTGAGAAATCCCAAGATTCTTAAAGACACAAGACAAATAAGATATCACCTACAAGGCTTGAGGAAGCCAGAGAGAGAGAGAGAACTCTGAGATCCAAAAGAGTTGTAGACAACATTGTGAAAATGTGAGAGCATTTTGGTAGCAAACTATTGAGAGTTGTGCAAGCAAGAGAGCAAGAGAAAGAGAAAAGAGAATGATAGAGCAAGCAAGAAAAGACCAAGAGAGATCAATAGACCGAAAGAGATAGATTTAAAAGAGAAAAGAAGAGAGAAAAAGACATTCTCGAGCCGTTACCATGCATCCCAATCCGTTACCACCAACAAAGGTAAGTGATAAGTGGAAAAGTACTTGGAAAATAGTTGTTTGAATGTCAAAATGTCATGGGACGCTAGCGCAGCGTGCTAGTGTCCAAACAAGTCATGCTCAAGAATGGTGAGAACGAGGAAAATATAAGGTTTGACGCAAAGTTGACATGCAAAGGTAGCTATTGAAAAGGGGTCTTAAGCATCCTAAGAGGGGAAAAGGTTGATACAAGAGATAAAATGAGCCTCTACAAACACTAAGGGAAATGACACTAAAGTAGATGCAAAAGTGTAGGTGAAATTGTAGGGGGAGGTGCAATTTTATGACACTACACATGCAATCACAAAGAACATGAAATGAAAAGAAAGAGAGTACGTCACATGCGAGACAACCTAAAGTAGGTCATCCACATCCCAATCTTGCTCATCATATACGAAAGGTAGATAACTAGCCAAAGGGACTACAACAAGTGCGATACTAGAACAATCACCAAATTCAATACGTAGTGGGTCACTCGCATCAAGAGGATCATCCCAATTGCCCCCATCTAAATTCATAGAAGTGGAAAACAACAAATTCAACTCATTATGCACTTCTTCATCAATTTTAGCAATCTCATCATCAACATCCAAGTTAATCACAATAGGAGGTATAATGACAATTACCATTGTATGTTCTTGTTTTTGTTGTGGTAGAGATATAGAAGTTTTATGTTGTGATGAAGGTGGAGAATCATCATGCTTTGTTTGAGTTATTTGTTGATCTTAGATTATTGGTTTATTATTTTCTTCTAATTGACGAGCAATAGCACAATGTCTACGCTTATGCTCTTTAGCATTTTGGTTTCTTCTTGCACGGTTTTCAAGTTATGATGGTGTAGGAGCGGGTTTGTCAACCATCAGTCTCTTTTCTTCCCTTAGGGGAGGAATGGAAGGGACCTTTGCAGGTTAGGAAACCACTTTCTCTTTAGGATTATAAAATTGTTTGGTTTTAGGAGGCACAAATGGAATTGCATGGTTATCTCTTGGTCACTTGTAGGACATAGGTGGTGAAATAACATCATACTTAGTTTGATTATTCAGGAGAGATTTTGGTTCAAGCATAGTTTCATCCACAACAATGGGAGTGGGAGGAACAACTATAGATTTTTTAGTTTTAGGTGCTATATTGGCAAGGATAATTCTACTATATGCTTTGCTTTGAACTTTTGATATGATTTAACGAAGAAATCCTCACGAGGTGTAATAGTTTCCATAGGTTCGGGCCAAAAGAAATCCAATGAAAAGTTCCCATGGGAAGACAAAGAATTAAATCCACTATGACGCACTATAAAAACTTGGTTGTCAAATGGAAATTGCAAGCACTTGTGAATGACCGGTGGGACGACATTCATGGAGCATAAACATGGATAGCCTAACTTCACATAAAATTGATCTAACATCGAGATAATGGATAATGACACATTCAATTGTTTCAGTCCAACTTTTAATGGAAGAGTGATCGAACCTAATGTAGGGCAAGCAAAACCATTATGTGTTTTGATCCATGACATCCATCACATCATTTTTGTTATCACTAGCTTTTACAAAAAAATTTAATACAATTTTGAATGAAAATCTAACCTAAATCACTGATGTGAGATGGGGTTAGAAATCAAATAGCATAGACAAAAGTGACAGCCAACACTTCTAAGCTATAAAACCTCATCCAAACAAGAGAAAACAATCATATGAAAGGAGCAAAATGAAAACAATGAAATAAAGCACTCCCCATTGAACTTGAATCACTTCTCTTGCTCTCTTTTTTCTTGTTATGCAACTTTTCCCTCAGATTTGTTGAAACACTCGTGCAAAACCTGCAAATGGTAGCAAGAAAATTGGAGACAATTAGTTGTTAAGCTGAAAATGGAGAAGGTTGTTTTTATAGACAACCTTTCAAATTGATGGCTGAGATTAATCCTCTAGAAGGATTCCAAAATCAATGGTCCAAAATTGATGCACCAAGAATATGCTATTCTTGGAGGAATCATGATAGGCAGACGTGCAAGGACATGCAGGTTATGATAGGGACATGCAGACTATGACATGAAATAATGACAGGGTATCTTTGACCAGGTGGAGGTGCATAAATTATTTATTTTAAATTATTTATTCAAAATGGAGGAAAATGACAAGTGGCAAATAAATAATTTATCCAAATTATTTATTTAGAGAAAATGACAAAAGGAGCATTTAATTAAATTAATCAATTTAATTAAATGGGGAGGTGGAAATTAAACATGAATAATTAATTTGAATTATTTATCCAAAAGAGGAATGAAACACAATTAAATAATTTTGACAATTATTTAATTATAGAAGAATAAAGGTCAAATAATGATTATTATTATTATCTGACTATAGATGAAAGAGAAATAATTAAATAAAAATAAATGATTTATTTAATTATTGAAGAAAGGGATATATTAGTGACGCAATTAAATAATTTTAATTGATCGGGATAGAATAAAGATGAGAAGGTGAATTAATTAAATAATTAAAAATTATTAATTAATAGAGGAATGTGGTCAAACCTAATTGAATAATTAAAGTTATTCAATTATCGAAGGACAATGACCAAGAAAAATGACGCTCGCAAACTTAGGACATTTTTCAGTGTCTACAACTGAAACACACTTTAGTAAGCATTTTGCATAATGTATGTAATTTTTTTGAATTTTTATGATTTTAAATGATGCAAACATGCAAATATGTAACCCTAAATAAAATGAAAAACAAGATAATGCAAAACCTAAATCTAGGGTTTCAAGGACCTCTAAATAAGAAAAGTGTGATGGAATGTCAAGTTCACCAAAATGAAATGTGGTGAAAGGAATCCCCAAGGGTTCTTATAATTGTGGGATTATAAAACTTAGGAATCTCAATAGGTGTCTTTATGTAGGTATTTCATTAGAAAAGAGATCACAAGGTGTAAATATTGACTTTCAACCTCAATGGTGAGTCAATCTGACCTAGATCTTAGTCCTTAGGACAATAGGCAAGATCTAAAACTAAACTGAAATGATTTGGAATGCTCAAACTTAATGAACAACAAGACCAAATACCTAAAATGCAAATTTTAGGATGTACAGAAACAAAAATGGCAATTTGTAGGCAGATTTGAGAAGGGTCTAATGGCATGTACTATTGAACACCCAGAATACTGAGAAGGGGGTGAATCAATATTCTTTTAAATCCTTCAAACATTTAAACATCTAATCCACATAGCATATTCAATTATAGTAAATGAAAGAAAGCATGAAACATCACATAACACATGAAGACCAAGATTTTTACATGGAAAACCCAAAATGGGAAAAACCAAAAAAACATGATACAATAAAATGACATGATCTTTTGCAAGCTAAGGCTTTGAGTTTGCTCGGTTTATAATCCTTGCTTACTTCACCAACCTTTTCCAATGTTTTTGTCACAACACATCTAAACAAAATATTAGAAGTAGATGTAGATCATAAGTAAATAATTCATACAAATCAAAAATTAATAAAAATCAATAAACATATTGAATACAATAGTGCATTAATTAAATTTCAATTGACTTCTAACTAAAACTTTTAAACATATAAAATTATAATACTTAATAATCAATCAATCCTCATGTAGATATTACATCAAATTGAAATTCAATTACTCTAAATGTTTTTAAGACCTTAATCTAAAACATTACAAAATAGTTGTGGCCTTTTATCTACAAAAGTATTGTGCCATGAATATTTGATATGTAATTTGGTGTAGCTATTCTACAACAATATGGATTTAAAAGTCAAGCCTTCAAACTACCTCAACATACACTGTAACATGTACAAATGAAGGAAATAAAAAATGATTAACATGTAGAAATAAACAAAAAAAAATAGGAAGTATGTCCATGTTCTATATATGTGAGATTGTCATTATCATAGGGCAATCAATCGCACACACACATGCAAGAACAAGGTTGTACTCTAGAGAAACCTTCAAATGGTTTGAAAACTCTAGGAAGAACTAGCAATGCTCCTCATGCCAGTAATCCATAGTCATACATGTGTATACATTATCTCATGGGCTTTAGGAAAGCTCTAGTTGTAGTAGTAAACTCCATCACATCCAAAAATTGTCCCAAAGATGAACATGACCCACTACCCTACTCGTAATAGTAGAGAATGAAGGATTGAAATCTCCATACAAAGGTTTTGATGTCCACTAGCAACAACGCAAAAACTTGTTACATTAGCCCCATTGGATCAATATGTAACTTGTTGAAATAGGATGCTAAAAAGACTATTGCTCTACCACACTTTCAACAACATTCTTCTCCTTCCTCCCACACCTCTCTCTACCAACCAATCTTAGCTAACGAGTCAACATCATGGCTTCAACTCTCACTAACATCCAACTAGGTCCACATGGCTCCTATAATCTCTATCAGCCCAAAGCATGGTTATAACCAAACTCTTAGCCCACCTCTACATCAACCAAGATTTTGATGGCTCCAACAATCTCTATTAGCCATCATGACTCCAACTAATGTTCCAAGCTTACCATACTATAGTATTCCTCCAATCTTTTTCCCAAGGTCTCCTATGGCTTTAGCAATCTCTACCAACCAAATCATGCAAAGCTTAGCAAAGCCACGAAACAATGGCTTTGAAGAATGCAACCAACTTCACTTGACCCCAACAATCTCTACCAGTCACACAACTAGCTCTATCAACAAGCCAACCTCCCACACTGGCTTCCCACACCATTGATAGTAGTGAACTTCTCTCTTCCTCTAATATTCATCTTCCAACCCACATTTTGCGTATGATGCTTCATATTTGCACCACCCTCGAGAAGATGAATGGTTAGTTCTTGAAATCATCATTGCCCTAGCTAGGGTAATAGCCATGGCCCTAGGACAAGGAAATGGCGTCACCCAAAATAGGGAAAACAATTGCCTAATAGATGAAACGTCTCTAGGAGAGAACAAATGTGTGGAGGGAGAAGAAAAGGTCACCTCTAATGAAGGTAAAGAGTTGCCAAGGAAAATAATCATTTGTGTTCCCAAAGGTAAAACACGCACTACCAAGAATGTAAGCAATCGCACCCAAACACAAGAAAATGCAACACTAACAATATAGACACTGCAAAACATGAAAAAATTGGCTATTGGCAAGAGGAATCAATGTCGCTTTGGAACGTAGTTGTCAAAAAAGGGACCAATGTAGGCACACACCCAACAATGTCCCTTTTACTCTCTTCTACGATCTTGAAACCACTACTGCCACCAACTCACCCACATGACATTTTGTCCCCTACTCAACTATTGGACAATGTTGCATCTACTTGATCAACTAGCCAAACAATTCAACCAAACTTGCAACATTGGTACAACAATAATATCACCCTAATGGAATGATTTGGGCTACTATACATGGTCTATCCAGTTGCTAAAGTAAAGATGACACTGACAATCAATCAACTATGAGTGTGAATTCTATCATTCACAATGTTGTTGTAAGCAACTGTGGCCTTTGTGTTGCAAATGAACTTGTAGAACCCCAAAGCATGAGCAAGGTGCCACAAGGGACTTGCAACATTGCTACAAGTGCCATTTCAGTTGTTGCAAGTGAACTTGTAGCATAAACCCATTGGTCCACCTAAATTGGTCATCTTACAAATCATGCCTCCCCAAAGCTCCAACGTTTGGTCCCCAAAAGCTTCAAGAACAAAAAAGAAAAACTAAGAACTGGGATACCCCTCCACTCAAAACTGAGAGCACCTTACCTCCGAGGCTGATTGCGGATGTATCATGCTCTCATGACATTGATGAGGCCCACTCAAACAACAATTGGCTTCTGCTACACCTATAGCACCTCTCTCTTGAGAAATCAACTGCTGGTCGCTTTCAATAACCTTCTAATGGACTGAAAACCACTGTGGAACGTGAGGTTCTCTTTTTGGCCCTACTCTTAATGGACTTGAACTACCACAGGAACTAGGCTACAACCAAATAGCAACACCATGCTCTGCTCAACTAATAAATCTCCATTCCCTCAGAAATGAAGTAAAAGGGTTTGGTCGCAATAGTCTCGCTAACTCAATATGCAACTCTCACTTAGTTGACTGTTGTCCCTTTACATAGACAAGTCAATCATTCATGGCTTTAAAAAGTAAAACTCATAAAGCTTCAATCCCTCTTGGTTTGGCTTTGTTTCTAGTTCTAGCTGCATCTCCTGCTCAAATGGCACTGGCTATTGGCCCTAGCTTTCTAAAACCACAATTATTCAACTTGCTCTCCGACCCTGCACTTCACAACTAATTAGAAAAAACATCACACAACAAAATGTTCACAATACTTATAGACAACGTAAGGACCTGCTTTGGTACCACTTCCCTCCAGTCACAAGGATAGACCAGCCTCTATTACCACTTTCCCAAAGGAAAGATTAGCTGACTTCGATACCATTTGATCCATAATCTGGAGAAGCTATGTCACACTCTAGCACACCAAACTATAGATTTACAAGTGAAGGTATCAAGCTTCCTCAACATGCACCAAAAACATGTACAAATCAAGAAAACAATCAAAGAACTTCTACATGTGGAAATAAACAACAAACAACCCTACAATCAATTGCGCACACATGCAAGAACAAGGCTGTAGTCTAGAGAAAACCTCAAATGTGTAGAAAACTAAAGGAAAATTGAGTAATACTTGTCAAGCCACTAATCCAGTCATACATACATATATGTCACCTCATGAGGTTTACAAAAGCTCTATTTACAATAGCAGGCTCCATCAGATCCATATACTGTACTAAAGATTAACATGACCTACAGTCATACTCATAGCAATGAAAAATGAAGGGCTGAAACCTCCATACAAAGGTTATCTTGTCTACTTGCAACAACAGAGAAACTTGTTACATTAGGCCTGTTGACTCAGTTGACTCAGTACACAACATGCTAAAACAAGATGCTGAAAAGATTGCTGCTCTACCACATTTTCAACAGTATTCCTCTTTCCTCCAACACCCTCTTTCAACCAAGTAGTCTAAACTAACCAGTCAACATCATGGCTTTGGCTCTCACTATCAACAACCAACTTTGCATGGCTCCAACAATCTCTGCCAAAAACAACCTACCTCTGCCTCAACCCAGTTAATCATGTCTCCAGCAATCTTTACCAATCATCATGACTCAGGCTAATACAATTGGCCATGTCCCAAGCTTAGCTACCTATAGCATGGCTTCAAGCTTTGCCAACGCTATCCCATGGCTCCAGCAATCTCTGCCAATCACATAGCTAGCTCTGTCCACCACCTAATCTTCCACAATGGTTTCCCACACCATTAAAAATTGGGAGCTTCTTTCTTCTTCCAATCTTCATTTTCTGCCTCGTCACCTGCTGTGATTCACTTCAAATTTGCACTACCCTCAAGAACATGACAATCACAGCTTGAAGTCATCACTACCCTGGGACAATGAAATGTTTGTCACCATGAGAGAACAGACATGTGGGGGTATAAGGGCAGCCACCAATGAAGGTAAACGGTCACCCAGGGAAACTAATCAATCATGCACTCCAAGGGAAAACACGCGATGTCAAAGCATGAGAATATTTGTGCCCAAACATAGGTAAAATACCACAATACAAAACAAACACCACCAGACATGGAAAAAGAACACCTGCTAGCAAGAGGAATAGGCATTGGTTTGGAAGGAAAACAGTTGTCAAAACAAGTACCAGTGATGTCACATACCCAGTAATCTCCCTTCAACTTCCTCTTCTTTCACCCCAAATCCTTTGTTGCCACCAACACACCTATGCAACATTCTATCCTTTGTATAACTGTTGGACTATGCCATTCGATCAACTATCCAAACCATTCAGCCAGACTAAAAACACTGCTGTAAGCAATGATATCACTCCAATAGAACAATTTGAGCTGCTATATGTGTTTTGTTGGATTACCGAAACAAAGATGGCACTGAGAAATAATCAACTGGCTGTGTTAGAGTGAAGCCTGTCACTCACAATGCTGCTGCAGGTGACTTGCAACAGGCTTGAAACACTTGTGATCTTTCCTGTAGGTGAGCTTACAGCACCACAAAGCACTAGGTAGGCTGTTGCAGGTGACTTGCAGCCTTGCTATGGGTATCATTCTAGCTGTTCAAGGTAAACTTGCAGCATAAACTTGCTGGTCCACCAGAACTGACCCTCTTAAGGACTACTATGTGCATCTCAATGCATCTCAATTTGAGTGCCCTCCAACCATCCATAATAACCTGTATAACTTTATTTTTGTTTCTTTAACACTCATAAACTGACAACAGGATTTGAATTGATCCAACGGTAGGTAATTCTGCACCACAATTTGAATTGGTTTTGGAACTTTGCATTGTACTATTTCACACCTCCAACAAAATTGTATAAATTAATAAATTTCCAAAGTAATAGCTACTGAAAAAAACAGGCTGAAACATTTTCAAGCAGCTAAAGAAAATATTTTAAGGTAAAGACATGAAACTTTTCAGATGACTATAGGCCACAGGAAAAAATTAATTCAAGACAAAATCCAACCCTACCAAGCAGACATGATCTATGAACATCCTTGTCAAATTAATTATTGGTTCAACACACACAATACAACAAATCACAAAGAGCCACTTCAAGTAACTTTTTAAACCCTTGCTTAATCTGATGTAATTTTTACAGCATATACCATGTACAATTTCAAGAACTTCAGAAGTAACAAAGGCCACCAGTGAAGGCATATAATAGAACAATTCTAATGACAGAGCTGCAATTGAATGATAAGATTATGTAGGAAAACCATACAGATGCAACAAACTTCATGAATATTGTTATTGTACTTCAATTCCAAAAATACCCAAAACATCCAGCTTCCCCAATAGAGAAATAGTTCAAAAAAACAACCATCACATATGCCAATAATCTCAAGCTGTGTGAAATTAGTTTGGGAATACAAAAAAGAATTGAGTACTATGATATCACATAGCAATCTATAGAGAACCTTAATTGCTACGAAGTACACTCTTTCCTCTTATATGGCAACAACATTGAATCTGATGAAATATTGCTCACCTGTTTAACATACAAAAATATGGCAACATCCAAATTAAAACCCTTACAATGTTTAAATAATAAATACCCTTTCACTAATAGTAGCTGTGCATGAGCTGCCTCAACATCCTGCAGGAATTTACATTACAAGTCATGGCTGCATAATTATATAATTAGAACTTCAGCCATTTCTTCTCTTTTTCTTTGCTGTGCACAGCATTAGTAGCAGATACATGAGCTGTTTCGGCTTCTTTCAAGGCTTTGTGTACCTCGTCCAACTTACGGCAAACAGCAGCATATACAGTCTTCTCTTTGCGGTTACGTACAGCCATTTCCTCCAATTTTTCAATCTTTTTCCTCAACTCCTTTACTTCATCCTCATGTGCAATAAGGGAGCGTCGACTTTCACTTGAGATCTTTTCCTTCACCAGTACTTGACCTTTATACTCCCCCCTGTCCAACCGTTTATTTATGTCAAGACCCTGTTCCACTTCCCTTTGCATAGCAAGTTGATTGTTTATAAATCCAAACACATCAGGCTGCCTCTCTTCCTCCTCTTTAGCAGCACGAACAGCTGCAGCGAACTTTTTCTCACGCTTTCTTTTGCCCCCTCTGCTCTTTTTCTTGATAGTTTTGGCTTCATCTTTCCCATGTAGAGAATCTCCAATATAATCAAGAGACTGTTTTGAAGGTAGTACTTTTACTTGAACAGGATTGACAATTCCCTGTCCTGATTTACCCAGTCCCATTCCTTCACGATAACCCATATTAGCCATCATCTTTGAAGCAATTCCTCGAGTGTGCTGCTCCCATTTTGCAAATGTTACAGTTTCACTCTGTTGTCCTGTTTCTAGTGCACTCAGATTATTAAAGCTTATTGCTTGTGAACTTGAATCAGAATCTTCAACTTCCTCCTCATCATCACTGCTTGCAGATTCATTACCACTGACATTGTCAGCATCACTTTGTTCTGCATACTCTGATAATGACAGCGCCTCAATCCCAAGCTGTAGCTGGCTTCCATCATCCATAAATACAACACAGCCATGTTGAAGTTTTTCATCCCAAGATTCAAGCTCAGCACGCCTCCAAATTCCATTACCTTGGTCAGCATTTGCAAGAATACTCGACCCAACTAATGACTGTTGCCATATTGTTGGAATATACTGTTTCAATGCCTCAACTGGAACACAAATACCTAATATGATAAACAGCACATATTTGAAATGTTAGGTTTCACATTAAAAACTTATAAACACAAAAGCAAGTAGCTGCTTGAGTAAACTGAACTTGAGAATTAGAAAAGAACCCAATACAGAAATGCAAGTCACAATTCCAACATCAAATAATATCTTTTCTAACACATAAACAGACTAATTAAAAGCAAAGATTCTCTAACAGATCAAACAGTAAATATATATTAGCAATCTAGAAATGGAAGCTAGCAGCTATACCCTAGAAAATGTGTCTACCAGCCATTTCTAACAACAAACATATAAACTGTATGACTGACGATCATAATCTCCCTCAATACATCTTATATGTTAGGAGATAAGTCCATTCAAATCCTTTACAAATGGTTGTCTGGTGATTCCAATCCCCATGTTTGAATTTTAATTATAAAAGACTAGGTGGGAATAGCGCAGAATGGAACTCATACCATTTTCAAGCACCAAAGACAAACTTAACAGAATTTTATTTATGTTGCCTGATGCTACCTAAAAATATCAATTTGAGATATTGCATAGTTACTAACTTGCTACTAATTTGCCCAGTGCTAATTGTCACATCTCAATGGCACCAACAAGGACACGTACCATGTGACATGCGGCAGTTACTACCAAACCGGCAACGCTGCTGCAGATAGAATTTGCAAATCTGCACTTGGTGGATTAATGTCAGTGTACAACTAAGGGACAAATGTTTCAAAAGAGGTTTAAACCGGAATTATTATTATCACTCTATCTTAAAACCATAAACAAGGGAGACACCCCAATAGGTTAGCTACTTAATTCTGAATACAAGATAGCACAAAACATGTAATGATTACCTACCCTTTTAAATTCTACCAGTATTGACAAGCCACAGAAATTTCTGAAGCTAGCTTAGTGAAAATAGAATCTCATCATCAATTTGAGCCAACGTGCTTCCAAAGAATGCAACAGGGCCTAACTAAGACAATTAACTGTTTGTACATATTATTTACCTTTAAATGTGCTTTGCATCTCCAGCTGGCTCTCACATGACCAAATGTTTCAAAATCATTACCCAAAGAAAAAACACATCTCACACTCAAATACATCCAAACTTGGTTCCATTGCAAAGGTAAAGCAAGTACCATCAGAATTAGTAATAAATATTTGTACACAGAACAAAATGTTACTGAGATTAATGACAGCATAAAGATCAGGGCAATTCCAAGCATGAATATGAACAGATTCTCTGATACATTGCCAAATGCAGGGAACTTTGTGTAAGAGTATACCCAGACAGGTGTATTTATGAAACAGACGCACACATGTTTGCGTGTTGACACACACATATATATGTACACACTCAAATAAATACATGCATGTGGATATATTTTTTAAAAACAATTATGGTTAGACCAAAGTGTTCCTTTAGGTTTGGAAGATATCTAAATAAATGGCATACACACAGCATGCCATCAGTCCCACAATTTATGGTCATAGCCCTCAGCATATTGCAGGTTGTTAATTCTCGATCATAACTAAATATATCAAGTGCACTGTTGGAACACTTGAAATTTTCTTTCAGCTTTTCTTTAACTATTGAAGTCCAATTATTGATACATATAATATTTAATTAAACACCACATAAAACTGAATTAAAAAAGAAGGATTAAACATGCCATATGGTTCTTTTGGGGAGAGGTTGTCTTGTGTTTTTTGATTCTTTTGAGGGGTGGTGGTCATAATTTTTCATTGACCTGAATGTGTACATAATTGAAAGGAGAATAGCGCAAGATCCTACACTAATCATATGAAAGAATCAATCCAAATAAGTTCAGATATAACCAATTTCAGCAGCATACACAAAATGAAATTTACCCTTAGAAAACCCTTACAGAAAATCAAGCAACAATAGTGGAGTGGTCATTTTATTCCATCACTCAACAAGAATTGTTTGAACCTATTTGAAAAAAGTTTCTTGAGTATCTTACTCCTCATTTATGACTCTCTTCATTTTCTCAACTATTGAGTCAATGCCATCATATACCTCTCCCAAACATGACTTATCCATTAAGTACTGTATAACGGATCATACTTAAGATGGAATTGATTAAACTAAGAAAATATTCCACTCAATCCCACCAAGATGCATCTAAGATTTTATATTTGTTGCCCTTTCACTATTGGATTGCCTCCATATGGACCAAAGTTGGCTAATGGTCATGTTAACAGGTGCCTATTGCACCTTCAAAGTCATCTCAAGACAATTCTGTTGGAGGTGAATAAGATCTCAACCTATTTGAAAATTAAAAACTCGAATAATTAAAAACAAAGATAAAAACATATGTAAATTTTAAAAATAAATTACAAATGTGGAACATAATTGTATTGTTTCACTTACCTCCAATAGCTCCAATTTTGAGAATGATCTAAACATACTTTGCAACATGTGGTTGGTGATGAATAATTGGATCCCTTCACCTCAACATACACTCATTCAATCTAATCAATTTTGTTGTCCATCTTTTGTAGCATAAGGTTGAACAATTATACAATACAAAGTTTCCAAAAGATGAGTAAATAAAATGTATCAACCAACAAACCAACCACTCCACAATTTTTTGTATTGTACATTATGACTTGAATAACATTACTAGGCCCCACTTCCTCAATGTCCCCTATGAAGATGTCAACAATAAATTGTACATCATTTATCTACCCTTTACAATTTGCAACTTTCAAAAAGCTCACCCTTTTAGGAGCCATTGCAATCACATTGATCAATTGCCAATTCTTAACATCCTTCTATCCATAAGAAATGATGAACAGCCTTGTCTTGACCCACAAATCCATAATCGGCTTCAATGAATCAAGTTTCATCTATTTAGCGAATAAGGTGCTACACACCTCAACTCCTAGACCCTCTTAGAGCATCAATAATTTTCCTTATCATTGCTTGTTGATATGGTGAATAAACAACATTGAAATTTGCATAGATGTATCTTACAATGTGTTAATCAATAATCTCTCAAAATTCATTTTGAAATAACTTCTCCAATGGTCCCTCCATTCTATTATGTGTAGAGGCTCTTCTTGATTCTTGGCCAAAAATGGGTGGCTATCTACTTACTCCTACTCTCCGTGTTAGAATGACTACATCATTCTTGTATGGGCAAGCTTTAATGCCCATTCCAAGAATACCACACAGATGGGCTTTCACTTGATTGTATGAGCTTGTATATTTCACAACACATCCATTAAAACCCAAACATATCCCCCACCACCTAGAAACTAGTGTATCATGTCAACATACTTCCACAATGATGAATTTGGGTCTGTTTTGAAGCGAAGTTGGCTCATGAAAATAGAATTGATTGCCATGTAAACCCTATGGCAACAAGTTTTGAAAATAACACATTCCAAACAAATGAAAACAAAAATATATATAGCTGCTAGATTCTCAAAATACCTTTGTTTATGTTCTTGGAGCTCTAAAATATGACTGATGAGAAGTGACCAATCAATATGGGGATAGGGGCTTCTAGTGTTGAGGTCATAGTTCCATGGAGTTTCCTTAAGGGGGGATGCTGGGACATGGGGACGGGTTTCGGGGATGGGGGGACCAAGGGCCTAAGTTTGAGGACGGCGGGGGGGACGGTAGCAGGGTGGCGGCAGGGCGCTGAAATACATATAGTACTTGAAAAAATAGTTATAAAAAGTTGTATAAGAATCATACATCTTGGAGACAACTAAGAGTCCCCTAGAAGTCTTGAGGACACCCCGATGTCCTCGAAGTCCTAGTGGCGCCTTGGAGATGGCGATGCTAGTGGTGGGATGGTGGCACTGGTGGGGGGACATTCCCCCTAAGTCCCCAATGAAAACAAAAATATACCATAACTCATTTAATATTTTAAAGATAGAAAAATGAAAACAAAACAAATTAGTTCATTTGCCAAACAAAAAAAAAAAGAAAAAAAAATCCAAAAAAACATACCTCCAATCTGAAAGTTACTTTGTGATCTCCCTAGCAACGAATGGGCTCTTGCACACATGTAAAAAAGCATCCAATCCCTTTGGAACCTTCAATAATCAATCTTTAGCTCTAATTGTGTAATGACAAACAAGAATGAAAGTTTGGCAAGTGTATTTGATTTGTGTCTTTTGCTTTCAAAATGGGGTCAAATGAATTTATTTTGTGTTTCTAAGTCTTTAGAGGACAATTTAAAGTTAAGCCTCATTTTTTCAGGTTGAGATCTCTTGAAAAGTAGGGTAAGAGACAGCTATTTCTCTCATTCCTCTGAACTAATGTCTAAATCAAACTCCTTATCAAGTTCAACTTAAACTTTTGGTTCAATCTCAGGTGCAATCTTCTCAAACTTTGACTTGCACCATTGTTTTCTCCTCATCTATAATTTGTGAAGGCCTAGGAAAAGGTTTGATCTCTTTGAAGATCACATTCTGACTATAAAATGTCTTCTTTGTCTCAAGATTCCAAAGCTTGTATCCCATAAGTCCATCAATGTAACTGACGAAAATACACTTCTCTACTTTGAAATCTAACTCAGGTCTCTTCTCATTTGCTTTGACATGTGCCTGGGAATTAAAGAACTCTAAGATGTTGCGATGAGAGCTTCTTGCCCATCCAAACCTCATCAAGAGTTTTGTCCACAAGTGCTTAAGTAGGAGTTCTATTAATCAAATAATAAGTTGTTCTTATAGCTTTTGCCAGAATTTTTGCTTCAAACCGGCTCCATTGAGCATGCTCCTAGCCTTCTCCACCAATGTCATCTTCATTCTTTCTACAACTCCATTATGTTGAGGAGTTTACATATTTGTCTTACGCGTTGCAATGCCACTATCCTTACAAAATTTCTCGAACTCTATTGAACACAACTCTCCACCATTCTCTATTCCTAAAATTTTGATCTTCTTCTTAGTCTGATTTTGCAAAAGAGCCTTACACTCTCTAAATCTGTTGAAGACCTCTAATTCCTGCGAAGAAAAGACACTTATGTTTTTCTGGAAAATCCGTCAATAAACAATACACAATAATGGGATTTTCCTAGAGAATCTGCATTTAAGGATAAAATACATTACTACGAATCAAATCTAAAATTTCCTCTAGTCTAGTAGAGCTCAAATAAAATATAACAATTTTTCTTTCCATAATTTAAATGTTCACAAAAGTCAAAATCCAAGAAATAGTCAAGAAGCCCCTTAGTCATGTTTTAAGATTTCAAGACCTTAAGGCCTTTCTTGCGCATCAAAACTATAAAATTCAACAAAAGTATTAGCATCAAGTCTAAACAGACTACTAGAACAATCTCTCTTAACTAATATCACAGATCCTCTAGCCATTTTATAACCATTCTTCTTAAAGTTAATGCACACTCAAATCATTCATTTTACTTACCAACAACAAGTTCCTTGCCAAACCAAGGAAGTGAATATGCCAAAAAGAGACTTGGTCCTTCCATCTCCATTCATAAGCTTGACTTTGTTGTAACCAACAAATCTCGAGAATTATATCGTCTCCCACCATCATAGCTCTCATAATTAGAAAACTATTCACTATGGGAAGTCATGTGGAAAGTCCCCACCTTAAAGACATGCACTCAGATTGAAATCAGTTGTTGACATTTTATCATCTCTCTATAGAAATTGATAGAAGTTAGTAAATGAATATCCCCAATAGCCAAGTGAAAGTATCCAATTCCTTGGCTCGAACTAATGGCCATGCTATTAAAAATAATAATACTCAAAATCCAGATTGTTTGAATTCCCACTAATCAAGTGATGAAGAGTTTTCCCAGGGACTTTGTGAAAACCATTGTTCCACAGCAACCTACCCCCCTGCCCCAAGAAAAAGGTGGGTGTTTCTGAAAAGAGGACATCCCTAGGAGGCAAAGACAGGGACTAGGCATTCCCCTTATAAACGAGATGTTTCCAAGATGTCCCCTCTGTTGGGGACATTGAGAGGATGCTAGGAAGTCCACAAGATAGCATGGAAATTCCATTAAGTCCCTTGAACATCTCAGGGACTCCAGGACATCCCCACAGTTTCTCTATGTCATGACAATGATTTTGATTTGTGTCAAAGCTTTCAACAGATAAATAATACAGTGGTATGTACAAATGGTTAAGCTTGGAACAAAGTGGGAATACTAACATGGTATTGGAAGCAAGATAGACTATTAAAACAGCTGTTTGTTTTTGTTTACCCGAATGCACATTCTCTTATCTTAACTTCAGGAAGTTGGTGTTCAAATATTTATTAATTTGTATGTGACCGACATCTCGGGCTTAGTAGATAGTGGAGGAAGCAACGAGGATGGATTGGTGGAGGATGTTCATTGTAATCAGGTTTTCGTAAATGTTTGTGAATTTCTGCTGACTACTGTAAGGAATTTCTAAAAATTCAACTACTAGAACTAAGTTATTGGTTCATTGGCATAATCCCCCAGTTCCCAGTCTGGTCCCACAGTCCACTCAAGATCGGGGTCTGGGTCCGGTCCCTTGTGGGTTCGAACAGGATCCGGCACAGAGCCTGTGGGTCCAGCCCGGATGAACCTGGGCAAACCTGGATAGAATTTGAGCCCATCACGCCTCGAGCTGGCGAATTTCAGCTCAGTTAATTTTTTTTACTTATTTTTGACTCAGATTCTTGGCATAGGTTATAATGATATGGTGGTTTCACACTCCAAAAACAACATTATTGCTTCCCACTTGGACATTGAAATCCCATCTCACCATAACCCCCCACAACCAAAATCCATTCTTGCAACATACAGTGAACAAAATGTATCTCAGTTATTGATACTCCCAATCTAGGCTTGGATTAAGTCAAATATTGGCTGCAGCCCTTAAATGCATCTGCCACGGTGTAATAGCAAAAGGTCTTTGTTGGTTTAGTGACAAGAAAACATCACACTAACCACCATTAATATAGGCATTTGTCTGATTTAGACACATCTCAGACTTCATTCTTACTATGAAAAGTGATAATTTTGGTATATTTTTGAGGGTTTTGATTGTGTCCCCACATCCTTATGAAGGTGTCTTTACAGATAGGAAGAAAGGTGAAAGGTGAAAGGTATAAAGGAGTGAAGGGGCCATGGAGTATGATGGCTGATTGCTGACACTTGAAATTATTATTTTTTAACTTTAATCTATATCATGAGATTAGAGTTTGACTGGTATTTGACTATGTATTTTGCTATGTTATTTGACTATTAATATGGTGGTGTATTTTAAGCTTAATTACTGCTGCAAATATGTATATATTTCTGGTTTTTTGTGGTTTTGTATCAACGAACGCAAAATGAACCCAACCCCAAAAAAATTTGACCAAACCCACAAACCAAACCCTTGAACTTGAATCCAAACCCGAACTGGTGACTTAGTACTAGAACTAAGAAAACAGAGGAGAAAATAAAATGATTCAAGAATGACAATATTCCTGTCTTCAACTGCACAGCCCTTATCATTTAGATTAGTCAGATTCTCTAGTTTCACCGCAAGTTCTCTAGAGAATGAATTGATCAGAAATAGTGAGGACTTGGTGTTAGAGAAAACATAATGATAAAATTAAGAGTGATAGAGTCTGACATAAAAGTTCATGCGGTGTCAAACACCTTAATTTGGGCTTGGTGACAGGCGCTCTGCCCCTCAATCCCACCCTGTATCGCAACAAGGAATGCACCAGGGGTGCTGCCCCACAACCTCACTGGGGGCATCAACCCTAGACCTCACTCAGGTTTTAATCATATAATCTATAGATGTAAAGATATTTGCACCACCAGCCATTGTTATCCTGCATCTGCAAATTTGGGTCCATGGTCCCCATATCTCTGAAACCCATCCCTGTCTTCCATCACCAAACTCCATGGAACATAGGTGAAAACCCAGAAGAAACACAAAACTTTTGAATCTATTCAATCAGAATTGCATTCTTTGAGTCATTCAATTACAATTCCATACAATTCAAATCTTGGCCCGATATAGTTCATTTGCATAATCAAATCAGACTGGGCCTTGGCCGTGATAACATTAGAAAGTTTTTGCATCTACATGAACCAAATCAGAGAAAATGAGATCAGACTACTGAAATATAAAGAAAAAAGCCTGTTCTCAAGGATCTACAGGTTTTTTTTGTCAAGTTTTTGTCATCTTAAATCTAATTGCAAAATAAATGGATGAGAATTGGGCTAATATGATGCTTCTATTATTATGGTAAAAATCTCAATGTATTAACAAAGAAGAGACAAAGTCTCTTTTAGAGATTTACAAATAATGAATATGTAAAGTTTCTAAAAAAGACAGAAGAAGACTAAAGAAACGATCTTATCTTACAAATACAATATTGACCATTAAATAATAAACTAAATATTATTTTAATACCCTCCCTTAATGGTCAATCTATCAACTACACCAAGACACCCCCTAAATTTTACAAACTTATCTGGGCTCAGAGACTTGGAAAGAATATCAGCAGTCTGATCCTCAGTTGGAACATACTGCAATACCACTGATCCATCTTCGACAAGCTGACGGATGAAATTTATCCGGGTTCAGAGACTTGGTGAGAATATCAACAGTTTGATCCTCAGTTGGAACATACTGCAATACTACTGATCCATCTTCGACAAGCTGATGGATGAAGTTCAACATGCTTTGTCCTTTCATGTTAAACTGGATTTTTGGCGAGTTTCAGCACCCCTTGATTGTCACAATACAAGGGGGAAGGCCCTGCTTGAGACATTTGCATGTCAAAAAGCACCCTTCGAAGCCAAACTGCCTCACAAGCTGCTTTAACAGTTCCCCAATAGTCAACTTCAGTAGAGGAAAGAGCCACTGCCTACTGCTGATTGCTGGTCCATGTAATTGCACTTGTACCCAAACTGAATACATACCCTGAAGTAGACTTTTTGTCATCAACAGAACCTACCCAATATGAGTCTATATAGCCAATCAGCTTATGATCTTTGTACCTTCCATATAGAATGCCAAAGTCGGAAGTGCCTTTCACATATCGCAACACACACTTCGCCGCAGCCCAATGTTTTGCTTTAGGGGTTGTCATGAAGCGAGAGATGTAGCTCACTACAAAACTGAGATCAGGTATAGTAGCAGTGAGATAAATGAGGCTGCCTACTAGTTGCCTAAATGCTGATTCATTTTGCATAGACGAATCTGATTTTGCTGATAGTTTTAGCCCTTTCTCCATAGGTGTAGATGCAAGTTTGCAATCATTCATTCTGAACTTATCAAATAGACTGCAAGCATACTTGGACTGAGAAATAAAGATGCTATCAGTTGTCTGCCAAACCTCAACACCAAGACAATAATGAAGAAGTCCCAAATCTGTCATGTCAAAGGATTGACTGAGATTGTGTTTGATCTCCTCAATCAGATGTTCTGAGCTGCCAGTAATGATAAGGTCATCAACATAGACAACAAGCACAAGAATATCATCACCAGATTGTTTGACATACAAATTTGAATCAGAAGGGCTCCTCTGAAAACCATGATCAACAAGGTACTCATCAATTTTCATGTACCATGCCCGTGGAGCTGTTTAAGGCCATAGAGTGCTTTCACGAGTTTGCATACCTGGTGTTCTTCACCAACAACCTTGAAACCAGGAGGTTGTGTCATATAGACTTCTTCCTGTAGATCACCATTGAGAAACACACTCTTGACACCCATTTCATGGACTTTCCATTCAAACTGTGTTGCAATAGCAAGGACAAGCCGAATAGCACTCATTTTGGCTGTAAGAGCAAAAGTCTCCTCGTAATCAATGCCCTCTATTTGTGAGAACCCTTTGCCTACTAACCGAGCCTTGTACTTATCAAGAGTTCCGTCAGCCTTGTACTTAACTTTATGCACCCATTTGTAGCCAATGGGCTTCTTCCCAGGTGGAAGATTGGAGAGGACCCAAGTGTTATTCTTCAGAAGGCTATTATGTTCAACTTCCATAGTCTGTTCTCACTCAGGTACGCCTTTAGCCTCATAATAGGTTTGAGGCTCAAAGATGCTATGAAGATTGGCCATGAGAGAAAAATTAATAGTATTCAATTGCTTGCTCTTTTTATGAGCAGTTCTACCCTCAACTAATTCATCATCACGAAGATCACTTATGGTTTTAGCATACCATTTAGACCGAAGAGTAGAAGTACCAGTATCTGAAACAGGAGAAACAACATCACCAGGGGTGGCTGGAACAACATTAGCTGGATTAGGATCCAGATTGTCCTAAGGAGGGGCAGGTGTTGGAATATTCTGTTGAGGAAACTGCACAACTATAGAATCCCTCCCATTAGGTGGAGCTAGGGGAAGACAAACACCCAAATCAAAAGCCTACATAGACTGATCCTCGGGGCTCATAGAAGTAGAAGACAAAAAGAAAGGCCCAGTATTTTCATCAACCACGACATCACAACTAAAGATGAGACAAGTTGTATCTAAATCAATCAGCCCGTATGCCTTATGATTCTCACTATAACCAGTGAACATGAGTTGTTGGCTTTTGGAATCCAACTTAGTGCACTTGGCATTTAGAATCCACACATGAGCAGTAAAGCCAAAAACTTTCAAGTGGCTGACCTTAGGCTTGCGTCCAGACCGGGCTTCTTCAGTGAAAATGGTAAAAGCATTCTAACATTATCATGAAAAAAAGTTACATAAAAAGAGGTTACAAATAATACTATAGATATTAACTATATCTACCTACTAGTTACTGTAGAAACAGTAACAACCTATCTAATACAATACAAAATGATATTGACCATTAATAAACAAACTTAATAAATATTCTAACACCCTCCCTTAATGGTCAATCTGTCAACAACACCAAGTTGCCCCCTGAATTTGACAAACTTATCCAGGCTTAGAGACTTGGTGAGAATGTCTGCAGTCTGATCCGCAGTCAAAACATACTGCAGTTGAATTGATCCGTCTTCTACCAGCTTGCGAATGTAGTGACAATGAAGCTCAACATGCTTGGTACGTTCATGGAAGACTGGATTTTTGGCCAGTTTGAGCACCCCTTGATTATCAGTGTACAAGGGAGAAGGGCCTGCTTGTGACATGTGAGTGTCAGAAAGCATCCTGCAAAGCCAAACTGCCTCACATGTTGCTTTAACGGTTCCTCGATACTCTGCTTCAGTCGAGGAAAGAGCCACTGCCTGTTGCTTCTTGTTGGTCCATGTTACAACACCGGTACCCAAACTGAATACATACCCAAAAGTAGATTTTTTGTCATCCACTGAACTTGCCCAATCTGAGTCTGTGTAACCAATCAGCTTTGGATCCTTGCATTTGCCATAGAGAATGCCATAATCTGAAGTGCCCTTAACATATCTCAGCACTCGCTTCGCTGCAATCCAATGATCAGCTTTTGGAGCTATCATGAAGCGAGAAATGTAGCTCACTGCAAAACTGATGTCAGGTCTAGTGGCAGTGAGGTAGATGAGACTGCCCACTAGTTGCCTGAATGTCGTTTCATCAACCGGAGGTGAATCAGAATTGGCCGACAACTTCAGCCCCTTCTCCATAGGTGTGGAGGCAGGTTTGCAGTCCTACATCCGGAATTTGTCAAGCAAACTTCGGGCATATTTAGACTGAGAGATAAAGATGCTATTAGCAGTCTGCAAAACTTCAATACCCAAACAATAATGGAGAAGCCCCAGATCTGTCATGTCAAAACCCTGATACAAATCTTGTTTGATTGCCACAATCAAATGTGTTGAACTACCAGTAATGATCAAGTCATCAACACAGACAACAAGAAAGAGAATATCATCACCAGAGTGTTTGACATACAGATTAGTGTCAGAAGGGCTGCGCTGAAAACCATGATCAACCAAGTATTGATCAATCTTGATGTACCATGCACGAGGCACCTATTTCAGTCCATAGAGTGCTTTCACGAGCCTACATACCTAATGTTCTTTGCCGGCAACCTTGAAACCAGAAGGCTGCGTCATGTAGACTTCTTCCTGCAACTCACCGTTGAGAAAGGCACTCTTGACGTCCATTTGATGAACTGTCCAACCAAATTGGGCTGCAATAGCGAGAAGAAGACAAATTGTGCTCATCTTGGCAGAAGGAGCAAAGGTCTCCTCGTAATCAATGCCCTCCCGCTGTGTGAATCCCCGAGCAACTAATCTGGCCTTGTATTTATCCAGAGTACCATCGACATGATACTTGACCTTATAAACCCATTTGCAGTTGATAGGTTTCTTCCCAGGAGGAAGATCAAAAAGAACCCAAGTGTGATTCTTCAAAAGACTATGATATTCGGTCTGCATAGCCTTTTCCCACTCTGGAATTCCTTGAGCCTCTGAGTAGGTATGAGGCTCATAGATGTTGTGGATGTTGGCCATAAGACCAAAATTGATTGTGTTGGGCTGCTTGCTCTTTCAACGAACTAATCTGCCCTCAATAAGTTCATCATCATGAAGATCGTCGATAGTCTTGGCCCACCACTTAGGCCGACGAGTAGAAGTACCAACATCTGGAATAGGAGAAACAGCATCGCCTGGGATGTCTGGAACAAAGTCATCTGGATGTGAGTCCTGAGGAAAATCAAGTGGTGCTATATCATGATCAGGATACTCCTCATCTTCAGAGTCAGAATGCTCTGAAGCCCTCCCATCAGAGGAACCAAGAGGAAGATGAACACCCTCATCAGGAACCTTCATAGGCTTATCCGCAGGACTACTAGTAGGAACAAATGGACCAGTAGTCTCATCAATCACAACATCACAACTGATTATGAGACGATCTGTCTCCACATCAATTAACCTGTATGCCTTGTGATTGTCACTATAACCAATAAACATAAGTGTCTGGCTCTTGGAGTCCAACTGGGTACGCTTGGCATCTGGAATCCATACATGAGCTGTAGAACCGAAGACTTTCAGATGGCCCACTTTAGGCTTACGTCCTGACCAGGCTTCTTCAGGAGTCATCTTCTTAAAGGCCTGTGTAGGTGACCGATTCAGGAGATAGACTGCAGTGTAGACGGCTTCAGCCCAGTATTTCTTAGGTACATTTTTGTACTCCAACATAGAACGAGCCATTTCAGTAATGGTGCGATTCCTACGTTCAACGACACCATTCTGTTGAGGGGTGTATGGTGTGGTAGGTTGGTGCTTAATGCCGTGTGCAGCACAAAAAGAAGAGAAGTCAGCTGAACAAAACTCCCCCCCATTATCTGACCTTAGAGTGACAATCTAAGAACCCGATTCTTTCTCAACTAAGGCTTTATACTGCTGAAATGTACTGAACACATCTGATTTATGTTTCAAAAATACACCCACATTTTCCGACTGAAATTGTCAACAAACAGTAAAAAGCACCTAGACCCAGTAACAAGAGGAGTATTCATTGGCCCACATATATCAGTGTGAACTAGTTGAAGTACCTTGGAGGCTTGCCAAGAATCACCATCCGTGAATGATGTCCGATGCTGCTTGCCAGCTTGACAAGCTCCACAAACTCCATGATTTTGAGTTTGGATCTCAGGTAGACCAGCAACCAAACCCTCCCGAGACAGTTGAGAGAGGTAGTGCACATTCAAGTGCCCATAACGCAGGTGCCAAAGTTTACTGATGGAAGTGCTCCTAGCTGCCAGAGCGTGCTCCTGAGAATCACCAGAATCAGCAAGTTTGTACAGACCGTGATCCTCAAGTCCCATAGCAATTGTTGTACGAGTCTCTCGATCAACGATGCTGCAGGTGGACGAATTGAAAACATCTAACTAGGGAGAATGCCGCATGATTTGACTGATGGAGAGGAGATTATGTTCCATGTCGGGAACATAGTAAACATTGAGCAAGAGTAAATTTCTTCCTCCGGAGTGAATCTGGACAGTGCCCTTACCAGCAACTGTGTACTCTTTGCCTCCTTCAAAAATGACTAAATTAGAGAATGGTTTGAATTTTGTGAACCAATCCCGACGATGAGTAAAATGCCACGATGCCCCTAAATCGATATACCAGGCAGAAGAATGTACCGGATCTGCAGTTCTCTTGGCCATAAATGCATAAAATGCAGACTCTTTCTGCTCAGTGTGCTCGACGACATGTGCCTTTTGTTAAGACCCTACCTGCTTCTTTTGTTCAGAAGCCAATCGAATGCGACAATCAGCCTTCATGTGACCATATTTATGGCAATAATTGCATTGAACGTTCTTTTTCTTCTTGCTGTCCTGAGAAGAACTAGAGCCTTTCGGCTGAGAAGTTTGCGCCTTCCCTTTGTTCTTAGCAGAAGATTTGGCAGAGAACGCTTGCTCTGTGGAGGTGGAACTGGTACTGCTTCCAAATTGTTGTCGCCATCAATCCTACTGCAAAAGCTTGTGGCAAAGATCTTCAAATTTGAGATCAACATTGGTGGAGGTGATATTCAGCATCTCAATGAAATGCTCATACTCTTCAAAGTAATGACCACCATATCTTCTTCCTCCATTTTTCAACCAATGGCTTCCAGTTGATCACGAATGTCCTTAATCTTTGTCAGATGTTCCTGTAAGGACATTTCCTCATCCATCATGATGGAAAAAAGCATGTTCTTGAGAAAGAACGCTCTGCTCTTGTCGGAGGTTTCATAAAGGGCCTTCAAATGATCCCAGATTTCTGTAGCAATTTTGCCAGACGGTACCTAAGGTAGCTGCTCATCTGTGACGGAGAGTTTGATGAGCATGACTGCTTCTCGGTTGCGTTCATCCCATTTGTCCTGATCCTTTATGGCTACAGCGGGACGGGTTGAGTTCCCCAAAATGACCTGATCGAGACACCAATATTCAAAGATTGTAAGCATTCGCTACTTCCAGGTGTTGTAATTCTTCCCGTTGAACTTTTGGCTGCTTTTGAGCATTATATTTGTCAGAGATGCCATCACGTACCTCGTGGTCAAACTGGGGACGACAAAATAATGCACAGAAAACAAAAACAAGTTCTACAAGACAAATTCCAAAGCAGAAATCGAAACCCTAGCACGAATTTTGAGATTTTACTGAAAACCCAGAAAAGATAAATAAAAACCCAAAAGGATTTAGGAATACCCAGAAAATTTTAATGGCACAAATTTTGAGGCACGAAAAACAAGGTACCCAAGAAAAACAAATGACAACCCAGTTGAGATCTCGAAAAACCTAGAAGGAATCTGCAATCAAAATAATTTTTCAACTTGATCTGAGGGTTCAAAACCCTAGTCGAGTTTCAGAAAACCCTAGCCGCCATGAGACTAGAAAATTGTAGAAAAAAAATTCTGAGAAATGCAGACAATTTAAAAAAATCGTCAAAAACTCGATGCCAAAATCCTTCACAAAAAACGCATCGGATTTGCAAAATACGCAGGTCGAAAATACGCAGGGCACCAAGAATGAAGGTCGCGTCACATGAGTTGCAGAGGTTGCGCCCAGATTCAATGAAAATGTGGCCTAAATATGGCAAAAACGCACCAGGAGACACACGACAAACAAGTCTATAATCACGCGCCCACAAAACGCGACTTTCATATTTCGAACGCGGACAGACAGAAATCGCGTCCTTAAGGAAAACGCGACCAGAAGAGAGCAAAAAACGCCAAGAGACAAACACGAACCAGGCAGAAACAAGTTCAAGACCACATGAGAAAAATCACGACCAGGTAAAGGATGACGGGATTTTCCTCCAAAAAATCGTGATTTCAGATCTCTAGAAGAGCACGATTTTTAATCTTGAAACAACGCCCACGAATTTTTTTTTTTAAATGGCACCCAGAAACCCTAGTTCTGCTCTGATACCATGAAAATGGTAAAAGCATTCTAACATTATCATAAAAAAAAGTTACATAAAAAGAGGTTACAAATAATACTGTAGATATTAACTATATCTACCTACTAGTTACTGTAGAAACAGTAACAACCTATCTAATACAATACAAAATGATATTGACCATTAATAAACAAACTTAATAAATATTCTAACATTCAGGAGTCATCTTCTTAACTGCATGAGTAGGAGACCGGTTCAGAAGATAAACCGCAGTATAAACTACTTCGACCCAATATTTCTTAGGAACATTTCTATGCTCTAGCATAGAATGAACCATTTCAGTAATGGTATGATTCCTACATTCAACGACACCATTCAGCTGAGGAGTGTATGGTGTGGTAAGTTGGTGCTTAATGCCATGTGCAGCACAGAAACTAGAGAAGTCATGAGAACAAAACTCCCCTCCATTATCAGACCTAAGAGTGACTATAGGAAAGCCTGACTCCTTCTCAACTAAGACCTTAAACTGCTAAAATATACCAAACACCTCTAATTTGTTTTCAAGAAAATACACCCACATTCTTCTACTAAAATCATCAACAAATAACATAAAATACCTGCAACCAATAATTGAAGGAGTGTTCATTGGGCCACATAAATCAGCGTGAACCAACTATAATACCTTGGAAGCTCGCCATGAGTAACCATCTAAGAATGGAGTCCAATGCTGCTTTCCAACCTGACAAGACTCGCGTACTCCATGATTCTAAGTTTGAATTACAAGTAGGCCACCAACTAGATCATCTCAAAATAGCTGAGAGAGATATTGCATATTCAGGTGCCCATAACGCTAATGCTAGAGGTTGCTGATGGAAGTACTCCTGACTGCCATAGCGTGCTCTTGAAAATCACTAGAATCAACAAGTCTATATAGACCATGATCCCCAAGTACCTAAACAACTATAGTGCAAGTCTCTCTATCAACAATGCTACATGTATGCATGTTAAAAACAATATCTAGCAGAGAAGAGTGAGTCATGATTTGATTGACTGAAAGTAAATTTAGCTCCATGCCAGGTACAAAGTATACATCGAGAAATATTAAATTTCTCCCTCCAGAATGAATCTACACGTTGCCCTTTCCGACAACAATATACTCCTCGACTCCTCCAAAGATAACAGAATCTCTAAATGGCATGTAATCAATGAAGCAATCCTGATGATGAGTGAAATTTCGAGATGCACTAGAATCCATGTACCAAGTAGAGGATTTAACAGGATCTGCTAGATTCTTGGCCATAAAGGCATAGAATGCAAACTACTTCTGCTCAGTGTGCTTTGCAACATGGGCTTTAGGTTTCGACTTTCCTTGCTTGTTTTGTTTAGAAGCCAAGCATTTCCGGCAATCTTTCTTCATGTGGTCATACTTATGGCAATAGTTGCATTGAACATTTTTCTTTTTTGAATAATCCTGGGATTGAGCTTGGTTGGGCTGCTAAGAGGGCTGATTTTTGCCCTTATTCTTCTGAAATGTCTTGGCAAGAAATGCCTGCTCTGTGGAGGATGAACTAGCACCGCTACCAAACTATTGTTTCCAACGATCCTACTGCAGAAGTATGGTGCAATGATCTGAAAACTTCAAGTCAACATTAGCTAATGTTGAGGGTCTCAATAAAGTGCTCATAAGATTTTGGCAAAAGCTTCAGAGTGATGACTACCATATCTTCTTCCTCCATTTTCTGATCAATAGCCTCTAGGTGATCATGAATGTCCTTGATATTTGTCAAGTGCACCTACAAAGCTGTCTTTTCATCCATCATGATAGAGAACATGTTTTTCAAAAAGAACGCACGACTCTTGTCAGATGTTTCATGAAGATCTTTCAGAAGATCCCAAATTTCTTTAGCTGATTTGCTAGATGGTACTTGAGGTAACAAACAGTTTAATAAGCATCACGGCTTCCCGATTTTGCTCATCAAACTTTTCCTGATCTTTACCCGCCATTGAAGGACATGTGGTACTCTCAAGAACAATCTGATCAAGGCATCAATATTCAAAAATTGCCATCATACGTTGCTTCCAGGTGTTGTAGTTGCGGCCGTTGAATTTCTAACTGCCCTCCAGCATGATGTGCAACAAAGAAGCCATTTGTCACAGGCTTGTATGGAAAGAGGCACAAAACCCGAGGTTGCACAAATATTAGGACAGAATAGTCGATAGAAAGAGAACTCAAAACACTAGCAGCTGAAAAAAGATGCCATGAATCTGGAAACAAATGCAGGATCCTCGATTTTTTCTTCACAAACGGTGGTCAAAAGTCTGGAAACCAGACAATATACAGAAAGAATCCCACCAGAAAGTCAAAGAACACAATCAAGGTTCTGAAAAAGTGAAGAAGAACGCCAAAAGATATGCTGACAAAACAGAGGCTCACGATTTCTTAAGAAGCAGACCCACAATTTTTTAAAAATTGCATCAAAAAGAATACAATAAGAAATAGTCGCTTGTTTTCCAGAAACCCTGACGCTAGGTGAAAAGATGATCATGCGAGAGGCTGCAGAAGATGACACGAAATTGTGCCAGAAGAAAACATGCCCAGATTTGAAGAAAAAAACCTATGATTTTCAGAGAGGGGTCGCGTCGCGATATTCTTCTAACGCCCACAAAAAATGCAGAAAAAATATGATTTAAAAAATCGCTCAGGAAGGTGGGAGGTCGCACGCACCAAAAAACCTGTTCAAAAACCCTCAAAAATGCAGAAAAATGCATCTAAAAAACCATGAATAGAGGGAGTAGGAGAGGTCGCACAGCTGTGAACAGAAAAGCGCCCCAAAAAATACAAGACGTGATTTAGGAAAAACTTCTCTAATTGCAATTTCTGAAGGCTTTAAAAATCCACGAAACAGGACTCACATGATTTTCATAAGGTTTCAAGAAAACTAAAAAAATTCCTGCACAACCCAACCTGCTCTAATACCATATTATGGTAAAAATCTCAATGTATTAACAAAGAAGAGACAAAGTCTCTTATAGAGATTTACAAATAATGAATATGGAAAGTTTCTAAACAAGACAGAAGAAGACTAAAGAAATGATCTTATCTTACAAATACAATATTGACCATTAAATAATAAACTAAATATTATTTTAATATCATTAATGATTCTAATTTTATATTCAATGCCATGCAAAATAATATCTTCCAGTGTCAAAAGGCTGCTTTAGTTCTAGGACATAAAAAAGAAACCAAGGATTGAGAGCAAAATAATTAAACCATATTATACAGGTGACAAAAAGAGAAAGAAATGACTAGAATGTTTATCCATTTCTGATCAGAATAATGGGAATATATGCAGAAAATTTTAAAGGTTATCGATGGTATAGAAATCAAATATTCTTCAACTAATGGCAAATAAAAATTGTAAATCAAGACTTTACTTTAAGTTGAAATGCTGAGACAACAAAATAATTTATGAAATGTACCAACCTGCATGCTCTCAGATGTTGGAGTCAAGAATGAAACCCTAGCCAACTTGTCATGTTCCATTTCAAACACTCTACCATTATACAACCGGCCATCTGTGTAGCGAAATCGACATTTGGAGCCAACTATCAGTGGGGACATATCTACAGGCTCTGCTTCATCCACTGGTTCTGATGGCTCAACTCTGGCATCTTCAGACTCCAACGTGGAGCCAGTTATTCCGGTATCTCTCATATTATCAACTTCTCTAAGTAGTCGTGCACGCTTCAAGTGGAAAAGGCCTTCCTCTGCAGCCTTAAGAGCAACAACAAGCTCCTCTCGCACCTTCAAAAGCAACATACAAAATTAGAATTTTGACAGCATATATGCATGACACTACACTTTGGCTAAGTTGCCAGTTTGGGTTTGAGTCTGGGTTCAGGTCTGGATTTTGGGTATGGCAGTTTGCCATTTTCTTTATAGACATGTTCGGTAGAACTGGGTACATCCAATGTAAAAAAGTAGGCATCATTTGCACAAAACATACAAAATTCTATACAGAACACTGTTGATAATTGATAATTCAATGTCAAATGCTAAAGATTAATCAAAATGTCTTATATATGTTCAATATACAGAGATACTCAGTGGTTAATTAGGCAGTTGGTTTTAGGGATACTACAATGTGCATCTAGCCCAGGGCCATTCCCAAAATGTATCAAAGGTGTACCCAATACAGGTACACCCTGGTACAATTCATAACTACTAATAGAAGACTTTGGACTAGTCACCTCTTGGTATAAGATGAAATGAAAAAACAACTTCCATATTATGGAGCTTTCCATGTCTGTAATGATGCTGATGGTGCAGAGAATGGTTGAACAGTTTCAAATCTTCATGCACATTAATGAAATGAGATGCTTTAAGTGTCCTATTATTATAGCTCACTGATCTTACTAATCAGTCTTACTGACTGATTTCAGACACTTGTAGAACATACTTCATGCACATTAATGAAATGAGATGCTTTAAGTGTCCTATTATTATAGCTCACTGATCTTATTAATCGGTCTTACTGACTGATTTCAGACACTTGTAGAACATACAAGTTAATAACATTTCAAATCAATGTAAAATGTCATAGCTCAATCGTAATAATGAGCTAGATGGCATCAGTTTCGACAGCAAACACTGCTGGTCTTTCGTCTCCAGCAAATAACATTGTGGACCTACATTGTCATTGCTTGTAATCCCTTTTTATGGAAAATCAAAACTGGTAGAATAGAAAAGCATCTTTTCCAAACAACTCTATGCACTACTGAATTTGTTTCAAATTTGAACACTTACCCCATACGGAGGTTGCAGCTTCAATCTATTGTTGGAAATGTATAGAAATTATAAGCATTATTTTTTGGTTTAAGCAAATGAATTATGATACAAATTTCATATGAAGAAAGATGCATAAGCTACTCCATTTTTCTGTTCAAGGTGCAATGAGGTATGATTATACAGTTTAATTTGTTCAACTCTGCATAGATTAGAACTTCACTCACAAGTGTCAGCGTGGTAAAGAACCATCACATGAGCTTCAAACCAATCCATATCTTTTCTGACAGGATCTCAGTGCTTAAAAGTGCTTGTTTCTGTCAACAACAAAACCAAATTCACACCATGTTGTTCAAATGGGGGCCCCCAGCAAAAATAGTGACCAAGTTTGCCAAGACAAAGTGGGCTCAGTTTGATCATTGATGTGATGGACTTCAGGAGATTATTGAGTAGTTTCCAACAATTCTCAAGGAGTTTCCAAAGTTTTTCGCACTAAAATTCTAACAGAGAGCATTTCTGCATTAGAAGAAATACATATGACAATAAGTCTCAAAGGTACAAGCAAATGTATATTATGAAGGGATAACCAAGCATGTGTCTTTAAGTTCCTGGTTCTAGAGCTTTGAGGGTGTATGCCACTAGTTTCTTGGTGTATTCTTTTAATTTGTTTCACCCAAAATCAAAACCAAAATATATGGAAAAAGATGTAAATGTCATCTTTTGACAGGTAATCATTTTCCATCAGTTTGGGGCAACGGGCATATATATGTTACATGTGCAGACTTACATATATGTACATATAAATAAAGCATGCAAATATATAAACAAATGTATATATTATATATGCATATGTATGTGCATGTTTGTTTGTCTGATATAGTGAACAGTCATCTAACCAGGTCCCATGCAATCCATCCAGCTTGAAAACAATGACAATAAGTTATTATATGAATGAATTTATAGAGATAATCATTTCTTGTCTCCATTAAAACTGTTCTTAACTTCTATCGTATGCATGGTATTTTATGTCAGTAACTTTTCCTTTTTCCTTTCTTGCAAATTCTGATGAGCGTCAAATTCTTTCAACAAATTCTGTCATCAGACAGGATGATTGAAAATTCAATGGCACTTCTCAATTTAAATCATAGGAACCACATTCCTTAAAAAGAAATTCAATAAATTAAAAAAAAAACGAAATACCCCCCCCATTATTTAAACCGTAGTAACCACGTTCCTTAAAAAGAAATTCAATAAATTAAAAAGAAAACGAAATCCCCCTGTTTATGGGGCTTCACAGGCTCATCTGCTGTCTTTTTGGAGAAAAGAGGTCAAGTGGGCACCTCCGGATGAAGGGTGGGTCAAGGTAAATTTTGACGGGGAGTCACACGGAAATCCAAGAGTAGCAGGAGCTGGTTGCATTATTCGCAATTGGGAAGGGAAAGTGATGATGGTGGCAACAAGGAAATTAAGACAAGCAACAAACAACAAGGTAGAATTCCGAGTGGCCCTATTAGGGTTGGACATGGGAAAAAAATTAAATCTTCATAATGTCTATTTAGAAGGGGATTCTCAATACATTGTTAATGCAATCAGAAATAATCATACCCCAAATTGGAAGTTAAATAAATGGTTCGGGGCAATTAAGGATTGCTTAAAAAGTTTTAAAAATTGCAAAGTCTCTCACATTCACCGGGAAGGTAACGTGATGGCAAACAAAGCTGCCAACGTGGCAATTGATATCAGCAAAGATGAGGCCGCTGCGGATTCGGAGGATAAGTGGCACGAGTTACGCAGGGCAAGTTATGGAAGAATGTGATGGCCTGCAAGAGCTTAAATACAGTAGGACAACTAATAATCATTCCTCTTTAAGGCAAAATGTGGAGAAGGACTGAAGATTGAGTGGAAATAACTGTGGCTGACACTTAAAAAAGGATGGGTGACTCATATCCACAACCATTTGTAGTGTGTCACAAAGCAAGGATGGATACGACGGTTTGTCTGAAAGCGAAGAAAAGGAAAATGGCCTTTATGGGGAGATAACAGAGAGGAGGCTCATGCTGATCTTCAAGTCGAATTGCGGAATGGTGATGCATGCAATTAGGCTGGTACTGTGTGTATATCAATGAGGTGGCGCAGTATCATGTGAATATAGATGTTACATCAATGTGTCTGGCTATGATACTAGATGCGAGCAAGGAAGTAAGGGTTGTGGAGAAAATCATGGAGGACCTGGTCTGGCTACGGTTGAGATGGGAAATGAAGGAAATTCTTCGTCAGACCTTGCCTGGAGTAGGCCTCATGCCAGGAGTGTGGCCAAGAATTGCATAACAGTGAAACCCAACTTGGGTCCCCTTTGTTGTTTGGAGGCTAGGAATGAACGTGACCCAACGCCAAAATCAGACTTGGATGGGTATAAACTCCTGAAAACCCTTGTCGGAGAAAATGCAGAGGACATGGTGGACTGGTTGTTCGCATTTGTAAATTCCCCTGTGAGGATGGAGGTAGATGAAGGGGAAGGGAGCTAGGCCGGGGGCCAAGCTTTGAATGTTTTTTAGGTTTGATCGAAGTATATTTTGTTTAATCAGTTATGTTTGATCTCCTAGGGTAAGCACTGTGGTAAGGTGATGATAGATGCTGAAAGCTAAGAAGCTATTTTGTAAAAAGCTTCATTTTGTTTGGCTACAGCCAGATTATAATTAGTTGTGCATAGCAGGGCCTATGATGTATGTAAAACTTTGCAGAATATAATGAAAAGGGTGTGGCCCTTCACAGTCACTTTTACTGATAAAAAAAAAATTGAAATACATTCAAGAAAAAAGACTCAAGGCAAAATCATGAAAAAATGATGTGAATTATTTAATATTTTCAGGTAAGAGCATATAAAACTTCCTTCAAATAGAATTTTTTATTTGATGCCAATAAACATCTGAGAAAGTGGGTCAGTATTGAACCAACATTGAATGACACTCGCCAAATAAAACAAGCATTTTTACATACAATTAAAAAATTCAAAAAATAAACAGAATGGAAGTTTTTTAAATTTGTAGGTTATCAGCTCCTATGATGCTAGCAAAGACCCACATAAACTGGGTCTGAATGTTTCTCCAATAGGTACTTCTTGCAAAATATCACCTTCGTGTCTTTCACTGTTCTTTCAAAAATTCTTAACTCGGAAGCAATATTGACTAAATTAGGGTTTGTTGAATTTGATACATATAATAACTTATGCATAAACCTGAAATACAATAATGAAAAATGGCTAAGAAAACAGATACATTTCTTCAAATTTCTTAGCTTTGGGAAATTGCCCAACTGCACTTTGAGAGTGGCCTCCATGATTAATCAATTTGAAGAGGTGAAAATAAAGTATCTTGGAAATTTTCGAAAGTAAATCAATAGAAGAAGAACGGACCTTCATAAAGGAACAATATTGTCCTCGTTGCTAGGTGTCAAACTCTTTTGGCAGTTGCATAATTAGAAATTTTTCATTTCATAAAGCAAAAAGCCCACGCCAACATAATCCTAATCTGTGTCAAACAGGGTTCGGGACATCAAAAGAATGTAGTCCACTGACTGGCAGTAGCCAAAGGGCATTTTAGGGCAAAAGAACTAGGCTTGAACCCCAGAAGGCTCAGCACCCAGTACCTAAGACATAAACTTCACCCACTCTAATTAATAGAAAAATAAAAAAGGAACATATGTCCTTCAAGCTTCCACCACAGCTAAATTCCATAAACCAAGCCCAGTATAACTTTACAGAGTAAATATCCCTCAATCATTGGCACCAACAGCTAAGACACAAATTATCCATACACCCAATACAAGAATACAGAGAGGAAAAAACGATTAACCCTAATTTACATTCAAACTACTTGCAGTGGCTAAAAGAGCTGGTCTACGGAAATTTGCAGATTCGTTTCAACCTGTTTAAATTCCATAAACCAAGCCCTGGATAATTTTAGAGATTAAATAAGCCTCGACCATTTGCACCAAGAGCTATGACATCAATTACCCAGACAACCAATAAAAGGATGATGCTTTTCCTCCAGTTGGGGGGGGGGAGGAAGCCATTAACCCTAGTTTATATTCAAACTAACTAAAGTGATAAAAATAACTGTTGTACGAAAATGTGTAGATTCATTACAATCCCACACAGCTTGGAATCAATCCATACGTCCCCTACACAACTTATTCGAGTCACTTTAGTAATCACTATATACAGTTATCCTACTGGTCATAAATCTTAAATATTCAAGGTTAATATAATTCATCTTTTTAAAACAGTTTTATCGAGAAGCTTTTGTCCTCGAATTCTTTCTAAAACAGTTTAATCCAGAGACTGTTATCTTCAAACAATAATGTACGATGGAAGCTTAAAAGCCTTTCTTTTATGTACCATCAAAAGCTCAGAATTGGCGGGGTCTTCGGCTAGGGCTTCGTCCACGCCAGCAAGAGAGTCCGTCTGCTCTACCAGCTGAGCTTCCAGCTGCTGCTCCAGATCAGCCTCCTCTTCTTCGGCCATTATTATTGTTTCTATTTGCAAAACCCTAAAAACACTCAGGCGTATGAATTCTACGCCAAATTGGCCGAATAAGGGCTTAAACTGAATGGAAAGTGTGGAGAATTTCTTAAGGAATTTTCTGGGTTTCAATTAGATATGGTTTTCTAAATTAATCTGGCATATATTTGGTAAGAAAAAACTCAACAGAGAGTGTACGCTAATGGTTCGATAGCACATATTAAGAATTAAGAATCACAGTTCCGTCTTACAGTGCCTTTCTCATTTGCTTTGTTTCGGGGAGTGCGTCGATTGGCAAAATTTATGTAAAAGTATTCAGAAATCATTAAAGAGTGTTTATTTGTTTGATTTAATTTATAAATGGTGTGGAACATAGGTAATGATATGTAGTGTTTTTAACATTTTATTAATTTCTGTTATGAATTATAGCGGGCAGTTTGTAACTGGTAATTAAATTGTTAGTTCAAACCAATTAAAATATGAAAATATTGTTCAAAAGAATTGCTTTAAAGTTTCAAATATTATAATGATTTAAATTGATCATTTTTAAAACATAATAAGATAATAAATATTTTTCTCTATTATTATTGAAGAGCTTATTTTTCTCCAAAACAAAAGAGGCATAAAAACCTACAATAAGAGTAAATTGGGACATCTCACTTCCAATTTTACATATTTTACATTTAATTTTCCTAAAATCTTGTATATCACCTAAAACATTATGAAGATTTTGAAATTAACATTGAATATTTTATTGATCTAAGATAAGCTCCATTCTACTCCTAGAAATTATTGAGTTAATGGAATATTTTACATTCTTCTTCATACCAATTCAAGTCAATTTGTATTTATTGTCATCAAATGAATTATATATATATAGGGAAATAATTACTAGCACTTGCATCGGAAGGAGGTGCAATGGTTGCGCCAATTTTATTTAATATTAGTGTGAATCGAAATAAATCACATGTTTAGAATTCTAATTTGGCTAAAATATGTTCCAAATTTTTTACTCATATAAGAAATAATTTTAGAAGCAAGGGATTGAAAATCATGTACATTAGACTTCTATTGTTGAGGTGTGTGCATTTGTTAAAGTACGGGTAATGCTATCCTATTTTGGCTAAAGTATGTTCCATTTTTTTTTACTCAGATAAGAAATAATTTTAGAAATAAGGGATTAAAAATCATGTACATTAGACTTATATTTTTGAAGTGTGTGCATTTGTTAAAGTATGAGTACTACTTCACTTTAATGAGTAATGCTTCTCATTACTTATAAACTATAATTTTGCTTATGCTTTTCAAATGCAGTAAAGCCAACCTGTCCATGTTTATGTTTGTTTGTTCTATTTCGTATAGGTAAGGTTAGTTTTGGGATTCACAATCTTGGTGGATATTGAACAAATGTACATATTTTGAAATGGCTACACTTATCATTTCATTAATATAAGAAGCTTCAAGAAAAAAGCTTGCACTCAACACATATAAGTTCAATTGAAAACATATTTTTCTCAATATCCTTGAGTTGAATCTAACATAATTTGTTTCACTACAAAAACATCACCTAATACATAATATAGAAATCGTGTTAGCATTTAGTGATTGTTTCATATGACTTGAATTTCATGAGGGGATGTTGGTATGTTTTGTTGTTCTTGGATACATAAGTGTAAGTGTGACATGCTTACATGTTATCATTCTAGCAACACTTGATAAGGGAAATGTCTTAAAAGATATTTGTTGTGGTTAAAGGAAATCTTTGAAACTATAATTTGGTTGAATGATGGTGAGATTCAATTTTAGCTCTATAGACATAGATGTTTCAAGAGTTAGGGATTATGCATTTATTAATTGTCTGAAAGTAACTATTTTGGTTAAGATGAGCCACTTCATAATGCAATTATATATTTGTAGCATAGCCTAGACACTTTTTGAATGAGACGAATGGTTTTCAATTAGTGACTATATTGAAAGATAATAATGTTTTATGATTCTAGACATAAAGACAAATGAGGGTTATTAGATAAATGTTATGAATTATTTTTTCAAACATTTATCTTCCATTGAGAATAAATAATTATATTATATATTGTAAATAGTTATAGTTGTTATTATATTTATCTATTAATATTATTATATTATAGTTTGAATATAAATTTTAAAAATAGATGAAAGCAAAATTATATCCTCCTCAAACCATTAAGAATTAAAGTTAATAAATAAAAAGCTTTAAAATTTTGAAAACCCAAAATCTCATAGATAAAGGTGTCCTTTGTTCACACACAACACTAAAGAGGTCACTTGATGAGCAAACGTTTTGCTATTCTTGACAGTCCTTAAACTTCCAAAGTGAATTATTGTTGAAACAAAACATTTTTTGGAAAAACTTAAAAAACATTTTTCTAGGTATCATGTTGGATCGTTTTATGGTTAGAATATTAAATATAATATTTTTGATAAAAGTTAATAGTTTTAATGGAGCTTTTAGTTCTCACAATGGTTTGGTTTAATAAAAGGTTAAGCCAAAATGGTCCAGTTGGTAAAAAGTAACCACCTGGTTGAAGTCAAAATCCAGAGTTCTTTAAAAACTGAAAATGTTATATTGAAAATTAAGAAAGTTATTACTTTGACTATTATTTGATCAAACACGTGCTTTAAAATCATTGATTATTTGATGTTAAAGGGTATAAAATGCATGTTTATTATATTCCAATAGAGATAAAATTATAAGTGATAAAAGCATTGATTCAGCAACAAAGTTTTGAATCAATCACCTTGAACTAAATATATTAGGGGAAGTGTTGAAATAGTAGAATTTTTTATCATATTCCGGCTCAACTCAATGAGTGAATCTGTGTGCATGGAGTAGTGGTCATGCAATATGAACTTTATTGATTAAGTTTATTAATATAGTGTAATATGTAGTGTCTTTCAAAAGACATGGTAAAATTATCACACGTATGCATATGGTATTGCAACTTTCAAGTGTTTATGCCAAGTAAGTTTTAACAACAGTCATTTATCTTAGATTGTTGTGATTTTTATTGCTTCCTAGAGTCAATCATGGAAAGAAAAGACACTTGAAAGTAGAGGAAAGGCATCATATGGGTTGAAGCATCTTGATTTCCTAGATGAATGGTCTTTATGAATGGTTGTCTCAAACAATTGCAACTAATGTTTCTTGTAGCCTTTGGTATTTATTGACACAGATCACTTCAAATTGAAGATACAAATTGTAGCACAGTCAAATAAACATCAATTGTAGATAGTCCACATTATTATGTTATCATTCCTTATAATATGTATAAAAAGAATTAGTTAGTATGTCCGTTCTTCTTCAATGATCAAGCCCATGGCTCTTATCTACATTTTCATTGCTAAATATTATAGCCAAATACTAGAAAGCAGCACATAAGAAATTTAGAGTTAGAAATGAAATTTATAAGTAATCTATAGTCCTACTCCAAAAACATAGTATGTTTCAAGAGTACGAGAAGTTTGTATTAAGTGTAGCAAACAAGGATAAGTAGGAGACACGGTATGGAACCAAAAAATTGAAAGTTGAATTCTAGAGTTTGCATCAACAGTCATGATTTGCTGATAGATTCATAGCTAGAGGATTATTAATAGATATTTTCAACTTAACTTCACTTCCCCTAATTGCATTCTCTAATTTTTTATATTGCATCTTGCAAGCAAAGGTTAGTCTCTCGACTGCGTAAACTGAACTTTCATCCTGTATCATACAGTTTAAGGAGATTTCAACCATATCACAGTTGAAGCTGCAAATGTTTTCTTTAAAATTGACTGATTTCAAGTTTAAACTTTCAACTATTAAAAGGATCAAACAGTTTTCTCAGTATCCAACCCTTCCTTCCACACAATTACCTGCAATAGCACATAACCATGTAAACCGTAACTAATTTCAAGCATGTATCTTCTCACATGGAAATGAAGGGATCATCTCAAAATCTTTGACCTCTAAAATCTTGCTCATTTTCAAATCCCAAAATATCCCAATTTATATTGTGATTTTAGATCTGAGAATCTCCACAACCATCAATTCTCAATCTTGTAGAATCCATTGCAGATGATTGCATTGTTAATGACAAGGTAGACTAGGAAACTGTCATTATTCAACTTTTAGTTGTTTGCACTTAAAGGTGTTCCCTTATAAAGGTATTGACCTAACTAATATGGTTTGCTTTGAACTTAAAGATTACAATTGTAGCTTAAAGATGTTGCTAGGGCCATATCACTTTCAACCAAAGAACGTTACATTCTAGGTCACGAACAACTAGAAATTTGACTTGGAAATCCAATTGGTATAGTATTATCATTACATACTGTCAGAACATTATCATCACATACTATCAGAACTGATGCAGATGCTTCAACTATCACTTTTACTTCCAAAAGCACTATGTGCCAATTAGGAACCAGTTAGGAACTAGCTATGTACCTCACCACTTTTATCATTTCAACTATTCTTTTCACCACAAAATATATTTTAGTTCTAGTCCCCCCTTGAAGTTGAATATCAATTTAAGCAAGAAAGTGGGCAAGAACTCATTCTTGGCACAATAAAAGGTCACACCATTCAAAATGTCCTGGTAAAAGAGTGCATCTAATAATAAGAACCTAATGGTATTCCATCACTCTACTCAAAAACATTTATGTTCCTCCAGGGTGCCTCAAGTTTTTGTAGCTAACAACTTGTTTAATTTATGTACCAACAAGGCTAACACTCTGGAAGAACTCCAACTGCATTCATATCTTGTAGATAAAATCAGCATGATAATACATATTAGTTATTACTGTTACAGTATAGACAGTCATGATCCTATGTCAATTCCATGTTTCTTTGTTGCAAGCTTTGACTGAGTGTAAATTATTTCTTCTAGAAAAAACTATATAAAATGCAATGCTTGCATCTTCATTTGCTTATCACCTCCTCTCTAATAACAGAATGAATGAGAACTGCTTTAACTTATCTTCATTTTAGATTTATAAAACATTTCCACAATGAAATTATACAAAATGTTGTGTCCCTCTACACACTCAAATTAAATGATACTTAATGCTCTCCTAGTTTCTGTTGTTCCCAATAAAATCTTGAAAGACCAACCTTTACTATTTTAATTGGATTAGGAGTAAGATTGGATGCCATTTTTGGATAAAACTAAACTGTGAAATATATCTCCTCTCAAACCATAAAATCCTTTAATTTTTGCCAATGTCACCTCCTTGGTTTGGCCTGTTCAACAGCTTATACTCTGTTTGACAAGGTCTAAAAGTCTGTTGTTTTTTTAGTTGATTCTAACTTTCCTTTCTTTAGTTAATCCAATAAAAATTAAAAAATTCAACAACTTAAAATGACTGAGTTCACTTAGGGAAACACCAACAACTGAGATAGACCGACATTAATAATAATTTTGATTTATTTTAAATATTTTAGAAGAGAAAGTGCTTTCCCTTGAGCAAGAGGAGTTTTTTTGAGGGTGAATTGCTCTTACATGTGCAAAGTGTTGTGTGGAATCTTAATTACACATAGCAAAGGGTTGTTGGAGGTTACAAGTGACCATACCTTGTCTGTGTTTTGTGGTCATTCAGTGATATGGCAAATAAATAAGCAAAGATCATACATGGTCTGTGCTTCAGTGTCTTAGACCCTTCAAACCAACCCAATGTTAATGTCATTGATGAAGCAACAGAACAAGAGTTAGCTTCAACCTCTAGTGTTGGTCATTGGGGGACCTTTGTATGTTTTCTATTATGGCAATTTATTTATCATCAACAATGTTCATGGTCATAACTCTCTACTTCTAATTTTTTACAGATAACAGGGCTGCTATTCATTTAGACTGGCCCACAAAAATGCAAATTATCATTGGAGCAGCTCATGATTTAGCATATCTACATGAGGGTTCTTGGCCACGAATTATACACCATGATATCAAAGCTAGCAATTTTCTGTTGGACAAAAATCTGAATCCAAAAATTGCAGACTTTGGCTTGGAATTTTTTTTTCCAGAGGATCAGACACACATTAAGAATTGTTGGAACTATGTAAGTTTATTTTCTTTAATAGTATGAAAGTTGCAAGGCTAAATTGAAGAATTATTGTTTTTCTTTTCATTCTATTTGGCTTGAGCTCCACAAGATTGGTTTATTTGAGAACAGGGAAAGAAGATCATTAAAAATATTTGTTATATTGATTATACAGAGTTGCATTTTTTTGTTATAATCATGAGCAGAGAGGGTAAACATCCTTTCATCTTAGTTTACCACAGTAAATTTAAGACAATGCTAAAATTCTTAATCCATCAACACAATGCATTAAATGTAAAATAGTTATGTAGTAATACTATATCAATATTTTGTTATATAATAATATTAGGTGCATCTGATGTGCATTTGTTATATTTGAGAACAAATTATTTTCATTTGATCTGAGTAAAATTAAGAAGCAGAATTATGATCAACATTTTTTTATAATGGCTATGTAGCCTCCTATTTTTATAGTTTATTTTCAAAATGGGTAATAGTGGTCATTCATAAAACCCTCAACAAGTCTTGTTGTAACAAATGATGTTGATAAGTATACTTTTTTGCTTTACTGTCACCATGTTAACATGTTAACATGAAATGGTGAAGACATGGTCTCATAAAATCATGGGACACTAGTGAAAAAATAGTAAGAAAATATCTGCTAGGGGTTTGAAACCCTTAGACATTATCTAAAAGGGTAAACTATTAAAATCTTGGTGGAAATGGCCATGAATTATAGAACTATGAACTGCCACGTTTGGAGCCCCTTCAAATGTCCTCAAGTGATGTTGACACATGGAAGAAATTGTACCATCAATGTAAATCCCGTAATAAGCCCTCCAATTTGCTGAAATTTGTTTACCATCAAAATTGGTATTAGTTATTACCATCATCATCAATCTGACATGCTACTTCATCGAATCCTTCAAGTTTCTTGGTTTTAGCAACCCAATTTCCTCCATTGCAAGCACTCACAAGTTTAATTTGTAGGGAACAAAATATGGTTCAGGAAAATACCTGTTCTCAAAGTGATTATGATGAGACTTTGACTGCTATGTTCCACATTTCTAGTGCAGTTGCTTTCTCTTCTCATAACAAAACACCAAATTTGTGTTTCTATTACACATATATTTTGCATACTAATATAAGCATTTGTCCAGAGAGGATACAAGCTCTACTAAACATGTTCTCTTTCTAGTAAATATAAAGCTAGCAAGCGGGAAACCATTTTTTAAAACAGGAGAGCCAAGCAAAAGCGGGCAAGAGGATAGTAGGGTCACGTTGTTTTATAAATCCCTTTCATTAAATTCATTTATGCGCATACCTGCAAACATTTCATTCCATTAAATGACACCTTTTTGAGGTGGCTTTTAGATAGTTCACAACTTTGTTCACACCTCCACACTTCACATGTGCGTTTACCAAGGAATGCCCTACCATATCTGACAAAATCCACCTTCCATTATGTTTTGGTGAATGTTCATACGCTGAAACTATACAACAACTTGTAATATACCTTAATTTTTAAGCTTTGAATCTCCTATGATGAAAACTTTCAACTCAGCTTACAACACACAATCGAACAAGTATTCTCAATTAGACTCGTGAAAAATAATTTTAGGCGTATAGATTCAAAAAAAAAAAAATCACAGAAACTATCGCAAGTGGTTTACCTCAAGATTCTCCACAAATTGTGCCATAGTGTCAACGATCCCGACAAAAAATGGGTGAAGCTTGGAGGAAAAATTTACAAAACCCTATCACGACAGACCCTTCAGTTGCTGCTTCAATCTATTCACAATTGTTGGCCTCTGCAAGAAACTAACTTGATCACATATTCACCTGGGCAACAACTCAATTAAGAGATAGAAGACCCACCCTTGAAGTCTTTCAACATCCAGATTCGTAAAGGAACCTTGGAGAAATCCTCTATACCTAATGGAATGGAGTAGAGATGTGCATGGAAGGTTTAGTTAGTGGAAATTGAGAAGTTGCATGTCAGGATCGAAAGATAGGCCATTCAAAATCTTCTGTTTACCTATATTTGTTGCCGTGGTATTTACAAGAATTATTTACCGAGAGAGTAGGCATTGGATTGAACCATAGATACAACTACAACTAACTACACTCGAGTACCGCTGAATGATTTTACTACCTAATTTTGCAATTTTCTAGTGGAATTTCTCAGTCGTGAGACAATTCCAGTGGCCTATCTCAGGCGTGAGACTTTTCCAGTGGGCAAGCCCACAATAAAGAGCCTATCGGCTAAAAATATTAATAATTTTTTATTTTATACATATTTTGGAGAATAATACATAATCTAGATATGTTATATATTTTTCTTGTATTTTTAGATAAAAATTAAAAAATAATTTAAATTAATTAAATTTATTTTATATAACATAAAATATAATCCCAACAGAGGGAATTGTAGTAAATCCATTGAAGATCAAAGCCATTCTTGAACAACCAACACTGAAAATATATGCATGAGGTACACAATTTTATGGGGTTAGTAGGTTATTATAGAAAGTTTGTGTCAAATTTTCTTAGATCACCCACCCTATCACTTCTCTTTAGAGAAAAGGGAAGCACTTTGATTGGTCAAAAAAATGTCAGGATGCATTCAATCAACTTAAAGAGAAGTTGACTACAACTATGATATTGAAGGTTCCTGATATGAAAGGTCAATTTGTTGTAATCACCAACGCATTAGGGGAAGGATTAGGTGGTTTACTTATGCAAGAAGGGAAAGTGATAACCTATGAGTTGAGAAAGTTAAATTCATATGAATAGAATTATGTTCCTCATGACCTAGAATTAGAAACAATTGTTCATGCTTTGCAAATGTGGCAACACTACTTGTTGGGAAAGCCTTTTGAACTTAAGTCAGACCATTAAGGTCTTAAATACTTATTCTCCCAACCACATCTCAATGCTTGGCAAAGAAGATGGTTGGAATTGATATCCAACTATGAATTTGAGATAGTTACATTAAAGGCAAAGGAAATTGAGTGGTGGATGCCTTGAGTCAAGGCGGGGACATATTTCCTCAATAGTCTACATTCATTCAAATTTTAAGGATCAAGTTATACAAAAGTATGTGGGAGATGAATGTTATGAACAGGTTAAGAAAGGTCTCTCAATCAATCCTCAAGATTTGAGGTATGATAGGTTCTATTTTGAACCAGATGGAATTTTAACATATAGACGAAGGATGTATGTTCCAGAATCTGAGGAGTTAAGAAATCTTGTGCGGAAAGAGGTTCATTCTGCACCATATTCAAGACACCTAGGAGTGATAAAAACTCCTAGTAGAAGTAAAACCACTTTATTTCTAGAAAGGAATGAAGAACAATGCTACAAGATTTGTGGTAGGATGTCTAGAATGCTAGAGAATAAAGGCTAAACATCAACACCTAGTAGGACTTTTGTACCCTCATGAAATTCCAAAGTGGAAATGGCAAGCCATTAGTATGGAGTTTATGCAAGGACTCCTTATGTCTCAAAATAGACATAGTTATATTTTAGTAGTAGATAAACTCACCAAGGTAGCCTATTTTATACCTATAAATTTAACAGATGGATCACCAATAATAGCTTGTAAGTTTTTCTAAGAAGTGTTTAGATTGCATGGAGTTCATGAGAAGATCAATTATAATAGAGATGTGTGACTGACATCGAGGTTTTGACAAACCTTATTTTTAGCACTTGGAACTCAACTTAATATAAGCTCAACCTATCACCTTGAGAGAGATGATCAGACAAAAAGGGTAAACCAAGTTCTTAAATATTTGTTGAGAATGTATTGCATGGTTCAATAATACAAGTGAGAGGAATATCTTTCGCTTGTGGAGTTTGCATATAATAACTCCTATCATTCTACAATAAAGATGGCTCCATTTGAAGCATTATACGAAAGAAAGTGTTGAAATCCTATAAGTTGGGATAAGCTAGAAGATAGGATTAGCCTTGGTCCAAAAACATTATAAAAAATGAAAGAGTATATCAATTTGATCAAAAAAACATTGGCGAAAGCAAATGATAGACAAAAAATTTATGTCGATGTCAAGCATACACAAAGACAATTCTTAGTTGGAGAAAAAGTTCTTTTGAGGTTCAAACCTTAGAAAAGTTTCATAAAGTTTGGAAAATCATCCAAACTAGCCCCTAGATTTGTGGGCCCCTTCAAAGTTCTTGAAGTGATTAATCTAGTTGCTTACATAATCACTCTACCTTGAGCTCTTGCCTGGTATATAACTAGTTCTAATCATATACTTGACTAGAATGCACTACAAGTATAGGATCTAGGGGTGGTAACAATCGATCCTCTCAAGGTGTCAAATACACAAGCTCTGCTTGTGTAACAAAGAGGTTACCCAATGCAAGTTCCAACAGGACCAATATGTCAAGGACGGTGCCACTTGGGAAGATATGTCACACCCCAAATTTTGACTAGTAATTACTTTTAACTTTTATGTTAAAATTTGATTTTGACATGAATGGATGATTTTAGTTCAATTGATGATTAGATGAAATTAAAATCTAATATAAATGTTTTGTTAAAAAGTACTATAGAATAATGATTATTACTTTTGATTAAAGATTAGGATATCATGGTTATTAACGAACTAACCATTTTGATGGCCTTCTAAGTTGAATGCAGGAGAAAATTTTATCCTCCCAGATGGAGAGGGAGAGTATCACCAAAGAGAAGAGTATAGACATTGGTAAACAAATGGGTAAATGCCATATTGAATCAATCATATACTCACATAGGATTTTTATCAAAGCCCAAGTAAGTTGTCAAGTTCTACCCTATGTTTTAAAGAGTTAATAATTATGTGGTCTGGTCATATGGTTTGGTTGTAATCATATTCAAACCTCAATTTAGTCTTTTGCAATAGTCAAGAGGAGATATTATTATGTCTAATTGTCTTTATGATTTACCTATTATTGTAAAAGTTTATTTTTTATTATTTAAATGAAATATATATATTAGCATCATAAATTGTCACCCTTGACAATCTCATACTATGTTTTGCTCCCACTTAAGTAATTGGACCTAATTGAGCACCTAATTTTCTAAATTATGCATTTCATGGCCCATTTTAATTGTTTTCTAACAATTTGCAAGTACAAAACGAATGCATTCATTCAATACTTTGCCCCCGACTCCTTAATCTCCAAAAAATAAGTCTAGGACAATGGCGCCTAAGGCACCTATGTCCCCTATTTTGGATCCAAATTAAAATATGTCAGCGTTGGCATTTTATTATTTGAATTTCAAATATCTAAATTCGATTGTCGCAATTTAATTTTTGGGAAATTAGAATAATTGCATATAAATACCTAGTTATTGCATTATTTGAAATGGATCTAAAAAAATAAGTGAAAGCATTGAGAATCAAAAGCAAGAAATATTGTCAAATGCACTATCAAGCAAGTCAAGTGTAGAATTTTCAGTGATTTATTACAGCAATTCAAGTTCCAAGCATCATGTCAAAGTGTATGTGAATTTGTTAATGTTTATGTTATCATATTGTTTGTGAAGGATAACCCTTTGTAGGTCTCCAAGTAAGTTAAGCAATCAAGATCCAAGCCTTGAGGAGATTTATATGACTTCAGTCCTTCAAGGAAGCCATTGAAGGGTGGTGAGTTGTAGCACTTTGTTGGCTCATCATTCCTTCCTATCATTTATCCATTTATCATTGATATTGCCATCGTGGAAGTGGAAACACTAACATGGGGTTTGACTAAGGAAAGCCCCTAAATGGCACAATATTTCTTCTCTCTTTGAATGTGCAGGTTTCAGGTCTGAAGAAGAGTGGAAGAAGTTTGGAGGACAATTATCCATTGTTTCAATCGAACCCTACATCTTGACAACTCACAAAAACTCAGTTACAAAATTATCCAATGACAATTTGACAATGCGACAAGCAGAGAATGAAAGCTTTGATTTGGCACTAGAGGACTATGGAAATAGATCTAAAATTAGTCAACAAGGATAGTGGCATCCCCAAAGGAAACATCCTCGGAAATCAGGCTCAAATTTATAGGATAGGTGCATAGAACTTTGTCTTTCCCAAATCTGGTGTTGGAAATTTTTGTTATAGTTTCTCTATTGTCGAAACCTTACATTTTTAGAGTAGGGCATATAGTTTAATTAGGTTAATAAAAAAATAAATTCCAATAAGTTTCCAAGGTTCAAAAGGATTAGATCCAGGTCTGATTGACTCATCTTCATGGTTGAAAGTCAATATAATCACCTTGTTGATCTGCATCCTAATGTTCTCTTGAAAAAGGATTGATGTTAGTGTTCTATGCATTAGACCTACGATCCCTTTTTCATCAAAACATATACAATACAATATATTACCATTATTAATGTCAATGACCTGCATTATGGGAGGTCGTGGCTAGTATTGGTAGTTAATTTTCCATTGAATGCATGTTAAGGCAAATAAATAAAATAAAACAACTTAAACCCTCACATGGAGTCTTTATGCCACCATCGATGGCTTTATACCATGCATGAAGAGAGATTTTAATGCTTCCAGTAGGGCATGATAGAGGGATAAGGGGTCACATGTTATTTAAAAAAGGAGTTTTATTATTTTTAGGATATATAACAATCGTTGGATAAAAGAGTAGACGTGTATACATTGAGGATAGTTTTTTGGTGAAAAGGAGAGCAGAGCTTGTGATGGGAAGCATAATTTATTTGATATTATGAACAGAGTTTATTATTATTAATAACATAAGAGATCGTTAGGCGTATGGAGGAGGAAAAGAAGTCTTAGTTTCCTTTTATGAGTAGAGTTTTCACATTGTGAGAAAGGCATAGGTATTATAGAAGGTCAAGGAGAGGTGTTGAGACTATGCATTGAGATTTGAAAGTGCAGAGGAATATAAATTTTATAGGCATGATCTCAAATCTTGTTTCTTTTCTTTTTCCTAGAAATATAAAGATGAAGTTTCGGATTTAAAAGATATTAAGAGTTTGTATATATTGAATATATGTGAAAGAATAGTGAAAGAATACTCTGAATATACAAACCTATGTGAAATATTTAAATTTCTTTATTTAATTCTTCGTAAGACAACAAACATAGTATGATTAAAAATTAGAGTTTTTATTACCCTTATGATATAAGCTAAATAGAAATATTCTAATTCACTCATGAAAATAAATAGCATATATATATATATATATAAGAGCATGCAAAGACGATTTTGAATATATTTATAAATTTGTATTATAAGCTTGAAGTTTAAACTGGTTATTTGGGTTGTAAGTAACCACTTTATTATTTAGAGCTATTAATATGACTTAAAATATGTAAACATCTGCTTATAATCGCAAAAAGAAATAGATAATTTGTTGTACATTTATTAGAATTATAAAATATGTTCTTGAATGAAGATGAAGGATAAAACATAGAAAACCCAAAATATTTATGATGAAGTTATTTTAATATTATTGAATAAAACTCTTGTTTACTTGTTTATGATTTGTTAAGACCTTGTGTGATAGATAAAGAGTAATGAGTCAGTGTCATTATCTAAATGTATTGTAACTTGTAAATGAATTTTAAAAGTCTTTTGTTCAAAAAATAGGAGAGTATTACACTCTTAAAATAATTACAAAAACATATGAATACATGGCAGTAGCCAAGATTCGAGAAATTACGAGTACACAATATGGATGTTCATTGTTAGGACTATTTCTCTATAACCTTAGTTGTTTAACTGACTATAGAATGATATACATGATTGATCTTAAATCCTTGTGAAAAGTTAGATAAACATTCAAATGAGTCAATTGTGTGTTAAACCATAGGTAAAATATCATTTCCAAGTTAAGTTAGAGGTGTGTGAACTCATGACTACATTTCCTAAGGAACTATTTATTTTATTAAAAACTTTGGCCAAAGTAATGCAAGTCTCTACTTGCATTTATTTAGTTCACAATGTTCTAGACTTCATAATCCAGTTAGATTGGTCATACTTAGAGGATTGTCTAAAGTTGTATGGTTGATTGGGTTATGTAGGACACAACACTAGAACTCAAATGACATAAATTTTGTTGGTTTCCTTTGTTTATACTCTTTGTGAAGGGTAGGGCCACTTCCAAATGGAAGGCATGCAGGGGGCCGTCGATCTGTGGTTGGAAATAAAGTGTGGTGATGTTCTCCCTCTTGTAGACGACTTCGTCAAGACTTGTGGGATAGGTGCAAAATTCCAAATATGGAAGACTTTATAACACTTAGTGTGTATTTTAAACATGTTTACTTTAAATCCAATTCATATATGTAATGATAAAGAGAAGAATATCATAATTTCCCTTATTGAAATTGTTGCATTTCTATTTCAAATGATTATAGTTTTCACTTATTTATTGTACATGTAAAACAAATGTTATATGAAAGTAAAAAAAAATTACTCAATTTTTAGAATGTGGATATTTACTTTCTACTTAATTCATTAAGTAATTCCATTTTTGAAAGCTGAGTATGTTACACTAACGATTTACAATTGAGAGTGTGCATGACAATGACATCTCCTAATGGTTAACTCATTATTGTATAATATATTTTAGGCATATTGTAATTCTTCTCTCTATAATTATATCACTGGTAAAGAATTGTATTATATAATACCTATGGCCACTATGTTATGAACCTAATAGAGGTTGGTTTGAGGAGACCTAGGCTACAATAAAAACTTCATAAGACCTCATTTCAAGTATCATTATTTAGAACACTAGGATTTCAAATTATGACAAGATGACATTCAATTTCATGTAGTTTAAAATACATGATATTAATTTTTGACATATATTTGTGTCCCTAATTATCTTTGTTAAAGAAGACCTATGTTACTAAAAGAAAACCTATGTTACTAAGGTACTTCATTTTTTTCTTTTATAGAAATTCATAGGTTATGCCTCTTATTAACATTAAGGAGTGTTAAGACATGATATTATAGGTCATAACTTTAAAATGTTTATATATTGTTCTCATATAAGGTTATAAAATTGTATGCTTATTATATATTTTATAAAGCATATATCTTTTAATAATTAATAATATAATAAACTATCAAATTATTAATTATTTGTAAATGGTAGTTTTGAATAGGTGTGACAACTACCCTTTTAGTATTTTTCCACCCCTCCTATATTGAAAGAGCTTTTGTCTCGTTGAGAAGATATTCATTGTTTAAAGATTTGGTAATATAAGTGAACTTTATCACTCTACAAAGAAGATTTATTGTTGGGTATGTGGAAATGAGAATAAGTGATATCCACGTGTTTTATCTATATTTTATAGATAATTTTGTTAGTGTTTTACAATAGAATGACGCATTATGAAATTTTTGATTTGGTTCATTTAGGTTTTCTCCATATACATAGTGTAATGTATTATCTGCTTCATGTAATTTTCATTTTATTTATTTCATATTTTATTTGTAATGATTAGTAACCTAATATCTTAATTTTTGATAGCTACTCTAGTCATTTATTCAAACAATGATTTTTCTGAGATAAATCTAGAATGTTGGAAAAATGAAATATTAACAAATGTAGCATTAGGGGATAAGGAGGTGGCTCTTGCCATGTGTGATCCTTGATATTCTTGTTTTATAGAATCATATCATGCTCATGTGATAATTATTTCGTATGAGTGAGATACTACATTGCATTTATTTTTGGTGATTATTATCAAACATTTATGCATGGTTGTAATTGGTAAGGACAATTAGCTTGTGACAAGTAGACTTTCTAGTATCTTTATAGATTTTTACAATTTCCTCATTTATCACCTCATTTACTATGACATTTGGGCAAGTTATTTTGAATCTAGTTTCAACTTGATCATAGTAGTATGCTACTAGATAAAATTGGACTAAAGAATTGTAAAAACATTCATTGGGTCTATTTCAAAGCTAATGTCATTAAAGATCTTTTCTTTTGAGTCTATGAATATTATGGAGGCTTATGTCATTATTTTGGGAGATGTCTTCATGGTTGGAGTTTGAATGTGTTAATTTGGAGGTGGAAACACTTTTTTTTTTATCAACTTCAGTTCTATTATAGGAATATGGCTCTAGTTAAATATTTGGTGGTATCTCATATTAAATGTAAGTATTTGCTATGTATTGAAGATGTTTTAGTGGAAAAATAAATGAGAGGAAAAGGGGTTCACCACAAGATTTGTTAGGAAAAACAAAAGTGAGGACAAAATGGTTTCACTATAGGGATTGTGTTCCAATGTAAGTTCACCAAGAATTGGTTGTGATATTTTATGCCCTACCAACAAAGTTTGAATGGATTTTACACTATGTTGTTCTTGGCTCAAGGTTTTATTGCGTGGTAGTAAACTTTAATATATTAAAAGCACCCATCCAAGATTCAATTGTTGCTACCACATTGGTGGACTTGGAGCAATTAAGAGAGCTTTGAAAATTTTGATCCACACTACTCATCTTGAGCCCATCTTCATGGTGGAGTTGGATCCAACCATTTACGAGGACATGGGGATTGTAGCTAGAGTGTAGGGATCACATGCTTGAGCATATTTCAATCAACCTTCAATGTTGAATAATGACTAGTAATGGTGTCTCCTAGTTCTAGTGTCTTTAAGGTCTAATTTTTATTATTATTTTTTTGTAATGTCCTCTTTCTAATCATGTCTATTTGATGTTTTTGAGTCACTCTCTTAATCTATAAACATTGGTACAATTATTTATGAATATAAATAATTAGAATCAAATGATCATAATATTAGCACTTGCACCAAAAACAAGTGCAACAATCATACTGATAAAAATATATATATGTAAAGAAAAAAGATGGTGCGCGTGTGAAGGGAGATTTGCAGGCCTGTAGCCCTCAGGGCCGCAACCTGTATGTAACCATCTTGGCTTGCATGCATATGGAGGTATTGCTAGCATTTTGGTGTGTAGGTGATCTTGTGTGGGGTGAGTTTATTTTTTGTTGCTTGGGGGGGGGAGGATTTTCTTTGGATGTTTTCTTTTATGGCTTTGTTGGTTCCATTTTTTGTTTGTGGTGTTTGGCTACATAGTGGTGCTTGGTTTTGGGGGTTTTCCCTCTTGTTTCTACCGTAATGTCTTTCTTGGATGTCGTTATAGGGGTCAGGTCTATTCCATCTGGTGAAACTTTGGTTGTGGGTTCCAAATGTGTTGCTTCTAATGGTGTTGGTTCTTCACATGGGGGCTTTTCTCGAAGTCCAAAAGTGAATGGTTGCTTAGTGAGGAGCGAGACTCGGTTGGTGTTGGTTACCTAGCCTGATTCGATAGCCGAGGATGTTAAATATTAGAAGAATCATGCTCTAATTTGTAAATTCATGGGTATAAGGGTTTCTCTCTTGTTTCTCAAAGCTTGGTCACGGTGTACCTAGAACCCGAAGGGAGACATGGACATTTTGCAAACTACAAATGACTATTTCATGTATTGCAAATTGTAATAAGGCCTTTGAAGGAGGGCATTACTTCTATAATCAAGTGAGGTTGTTCCTAAAACCTTGGCACATGGGTTTTAATCCAGCCAAAGAGCTTTCGTTGAGGGTTTCAATTTGGGTTCAACTTCCTTGGCTTCCAATTAAGTACTAGAGGAATGATATTCTGCATAGTATTGCTCTTTTACTTGGTAAGTTGGTGGGTCCTTCACAACAAACTCTAGACAAGAGGGTTCTATCTTTGGCTCGTATCTGTGTTGAGATTGATCTGAATAACCCATTACCTAATTCATTGGAGCTTAAGGTTGGGACATCTTCATGTATTCAACAACTGGACTACAAGAATTTTCCTTCCCAATGTAGAATCTGGCATGCTTATGGTCACCTTCAGCGAATGTGTCCTAAACTTAAAGTCTTTGATTCTTCCTCTGGTGGGGGTTTTTCCAGGGTGCCTCCATGGTTAGTTCCTTTGAAGGAGAAAGGAAAATCCCCTATGTCTAAAGGGGAAACTAGCAGGGAGGGGTTTACTTCAGTAAAATCTCGCAAAAAGGGTAGGGGCAAAAAAATAACCCTTAAGGACAAGCAGAAGGATGCAATTTTTAATTTTTTTGAGGCCCTTGAAGATTTGGACCAGCAAGAGCTCCTTCAAAATAATGTTATTTCTATTGATAATGTTTGTGAAGGGGAGTTGTTGGATTCACATATGGTTGGGAATGGTATTCCCGATGGGGAGTCTGGTGCTTTAGTTCCTCTTGATCAGGTCATGGAATCCTTTGTGTTACCAACCATCCCAATAGGTTTGGGGGGTGACCTTAATCCTCCTATAGATTGTATGGATTCAGAGGCTTTTGGTAAGGGTTTTCCTACTTCTTCTCCTTTGGGCCTGCATCAAAAAAACATCAAGAAGGGGAACTCAAAGAAGCCTTCCAAGGTTGGAAGGAAGAAAGACCAAGACAAGATCAAGATGGTGGGTGAGAATTTGGTGGAGTTGGGCTCTGTTAAGCCTCTTGACTCCCACTTTTCTAAACCCCATAAATGATTGTTCTATCCTAGAATGTGGGGGGTTTGAACAACATCCCTCGACAAAAGGTTGTTCGGGAAATGATTAAGGCTCATTCCCCTAATGTGGTTTTTATTCAAGAATCTAAGTTATTTGTTGATGGTATGGATAAGATTTCTTCCAAGCTTTGGTTGCATGATCATTGTCAATGCATTGGTGCTCAGGGTAGTGTTGGTGGGATTGTTTTCTTCTAGGACACGCTAAAGATCTCTCCCTTATGGTGGATTGCGAGTAGATCTTCTTTATCCATGGTTGCTTTGAGCTTCGACTTAGGTGAAATTTTGCTTTTCTCTAATATTTATGCTCCAACTAACCTGGCTAGTAAATCTCATTTGTGGGATCATTTAAGGTATGTGAGATATTTGGATCCTTTGGTTCCTTGGATTGTAGCTAGGGACTTTAATTCTATTCTTAATCTCGAGGAGAAGCAAGGGGGTTTGGATCATTTGGAGCCCTCTTCATCTCTTTTTAACAATAACATTAACCAATTGATTTTGATTGATATTCAGCCTCTTAATGGTCTATTTACTTGGAGTAAAAGAGATGTAGTGTAGATTCTATCTTTGAAAGATTGGATAGGTTTTTAGTTTCCAATTTTTGGGTCGACAATCAATGGAGTTCCAACTCTGAAATTCTTGACTAGCGTGGTTCAGATCATTGGCCAATAAATTTTTCTTCCCATGGTCGTGAAAGTACCAAGAATCCTTCTTTTAAATTTTAGTTAATGTGGTTGTGTGATCCCTCTCTGCAAGACCTTGTCAAGGTGTGGTGGTCGAATGGTTTTCCTTCACATGAGATAGCTATGTACACTTTTGTTAAAAGGCTCTAGTTTATGAAATTTTAGCTGAAAATGTGGAACATGGAATGCTTTGATAATGTCTTAAAGGAAAAATCAACAACTCAAGACCGTTTGGATTCTATCTCTAGGTAGAATAAAGACCATGGAATTACTCGGGAGTCCCTTAAGGTGGAAGTAGATGCTTTGGAGAAGTTGTTTGAATGGAAATTGCATGAGGAATTGTTTTGGAAGCAAAAATCAAGGATTGGTTGGTTGTAGGAAGGAGACAGGAATACTGCCTTCTTTTTCAACCCTGTCAAAGCTACGGGACATGACAATCTAATCTTCTCTATTATGTCTTCTTACGTTGATCAACTGTCTTCTTTTCAGGATATCTCCCAGAAGGCTATTAGTTACTTTTCTTCTTTATTCTTTGTGGATGGTCCTGAGGATTTGGAAGATGTGAATTAGGTTTTGGATTGTATTCCCTCTATGGTTTCCTATGAAGCTAATATTGCTCTCTCTTGGCCAATTTCTCTTGAGGAGCTTAAGGAGGTTGTTTTCAGTATGAAAAAAGGAAAGGCCCCAAGTTTGGATGGGTTTCCTGTTGAGTTTTTTAGGAATATTAGGAGATTATCAAATGGGATTTTTTGGAGGTGGTGTAGGAATCCCAAGTTAGCAAACAAATGTTGAAAGCTATGAACTCAACCTTCTTGGCTCTTATCCCCAAGCGTGAGGGGGCTAATTATTTTGATCTTTTCTAGCCAATTGCTCTATGCAACATCATCTATAAAATCATTGCCAAGTTGATTGCTGAGAGATTGAAGCCCTGGTTGAATAATATCATCTCTGAGGAGTAGGGGTTTTTGTTGTTGGCAGACATATTCAGGATGGTGTAGTGATTACGGCTGAGGCAATTCACTCCATGGAGGTGTCTAAAGAGAAGGCCATGTTTATCAAACTATACATGGCTAAGGCTTATGATTGGGTTAGATGGTCCTTTCTTCACAAGATCCTGTGTTCGTTCGGGTTTGGTGAGGACTGGACTAATTAGGTGATGAGTTGTGTGATGTTGGTTTCATACTTTGTTTTGATTAATGGTGTTCCTGTTTCTTTGTTTGGGGCTTCTAGGGGCCTTAGACAAGGCGAACCCTTATGTCCTTATCTCTTCATTATTATGGTTGAAGGTTTGTGTAGGCTTCTTAAGGCTCATTGGAGTCAGGGTTTGATTCATGGTTGGTCTTAGGGTGAAGGTTTGGCTTTGCAAACACATCTTCAATTTGTGGATGATACTACTCTTATGGGCTTGGCCAAAGTTAGGGAAGCGAACAACTTCACGCAGACTTTGGATACTTATCTTGCTGTTTTAGGGCAAAAGATTAATGAAGGGAAATCTTCTATTTTTTTCTTCAATACTCTTCCTTGTATCCAAGCAAGGATTGCTCTCATTCTCAAATTTCAAATTGGTAACCTTCCTATGATGTATTTGGGTGTTCCTCTCTTTGTGTCCCCTTTTCCAAGAAGGTCTTGGAAGCTTATTCTGGACAAGTTCATGAATTATGCTAGTCATTGGACTTTTCGGTGGTTGTTTTTTGTAGGGAGGATTATGCTCCTTAAGGCTATGGTTCAGGTTGTTCCCCTCTACAGGTCTATGGTTCAAGTTGCTTCGACAAGCTTCATTAGAGAATTTGATGTGCTCTCTAGACAATTTCTTTGGTTGGGAAGCTTGTATTCTAGGAAGTGGAGTCTGGTTAGGTGGGAGACTATTTGTAGGCATATTCATTAGGGTGGTTTGGGCCTTTGTCAGGCAACCCTTACTGGGCAAGCTTTGGTGGCCAAGATTTACAAGCATTGGTGTGTTTTCCAAGATCAAAGTTGGGCTAAGATCCCTAAGGAAAAATATTTGAGAGGGGCCATGACAAGGGACATCCCACATTACCCTCTAGAGGGTAAGGGGTCCATGATTTGGGACACTCTTAAACGAGGTGCTAGTTTGATTAAGCAAGGTCTCTTCTAGATTTTTCACAAAGGGGAAGATGATCTTTTTTGGCTTGATTTTTGGGATGGTTATCTCTCTTTATTCTCCTCTCATCCCCACCTACATGAAGTGGGTTCTAAGTTCTTGGAAGCTGGATGGTCGAAGTTAGTGATTTTAAATGTGTTGAGCGGTTGGGTTAAGTGGAGGTGCTCAGATGGAAAGGGTGTCACCTTTGGCTTCCTGGGGGCTCGATTGGGGACCATGTGGAGTTGGGTAAGATTTTAGCTAGGATATTTTATTGCTCTTTATAGAAAGATGATGTCTTGGCTTGGGCCCCAAATCCTAGAGGGGTTTTCTCGATGGCTGTTAGGTATCATGAATTGGATAGGAGAAAGTATGGGGAGGTTGAAATGCCTTGGTGGAAATATGTTTGGAACAAGTTTTCTTGGCCTAAGTGCAAATTATTCCTCTGACTAATGGCTCATGATAGATGTCTTACTTGGGACAATCTTATGAATAAGGGCCTTCATGGGCCGTCTATTTGTTTTTTATGGAATAAAGGAGGAGACTCTCTTCACACTTTTCTCTCCAATGCTTTGTCTAGACCTATTTGGGACTTTGGGTGGACACCTGAGACACCCCCATGCATGCCTCACTCCTCTCGCGGAGTTTTGATGTTCTTTGGGGGTCCCCGCCTTTATTCCCCTAGATGGTTTGGGCCAAGGGGCCTTCACTCCTTTGGCTAATTTGGTTGGAGTGGAACCATAGGATCTTCCCAAGATAAAAAGTTGGTGGTGGATCAAGCTTCATAACCATTCTTTGGTATGCTCTAGGAGACTATTTCAACTAAATGTGATGTTGGTGCTCCTCTGATCACTGAGGAGGCTAAGTTGTTCTAGGGTTTGGGTTTGACTAATGTCAGTTTGAAGAAGTCTTGCTCCATTGGAAGAAGGTAGCCCAAAAGGAAAATTTGAAGAGAAGGTAGATGGTCCCCACCTCCGTATAGAATTGTGAAAATTAATACTGATGACTCTTCTAGGGAAAATCTTGGTTTTGCTGGTGTGGGAGGGTTGGGAAGAGATAGTTCTGGTGTTGTCCTCTTCCTTTTCTCTAGATATTATGGCATCCAGTCTAATAATCTTATGGAGGCTCTAGCTATTCTTGTTGCTTTGGAAAAATCCTGTGCATTGGGATGGAGCAAAATCATTTGTGAATCTGACTCACAAATTGTGATTAACCTATTAAATAGGCAATATGTTGATGGGGTGAACTAGAAATTGTCCTCTTTGGTGTGTCAGATTCACCAGCTTAGCTCCCTTGAGATGGTGGCCTTTGTTCACATTCCTAGGGAATGGAATAATGTAGCTGATAGTCTTTCTAAATGGGCTTCAAAGTTTAGGGATGATTGGAAGGTGGATGAGTGGGAGTAGCTTCCCAGGGACTGTGCTCAAAAATTACAAAGCTTGCTTTAGGAGGATATGGTTGATATTTGATTGGGCTTTATCTAGTGGTTGGTTAGTTTGTGGTTCTTTGTATTATGGTGGGTAGATGTCTTTTGATGTCTTTTCCTTCCTCTTTTTTGATTGATTATTGTAATGCTTTGTTGGAATAAACTTTTACCCTCTTTTCAAATCATAAAATAGTTATTTAGTCATCAATAATTCTAGTCTATTATCCAATGACATAGTAAAGAAGGAACCTAATGATGTAGTGAAGAATTTAGCACTAATTAGTTATGATCGTAGAACTTTTATCTATAATGAAAATGGAAGGATTGTAGGTTTTGTTATAAGCATGGTACCCTTGTTTCAAGCTTACTAATTAATGCAAATGTATTAGCGGTTGTTCTCGCTTATGATTATATCTTCATAGGTTTGGTCTTCCAAATGAAAAGCATTTTAACAGTTGTTGATTATTTTGTAGCATGGTAGTTAAGTTTTACCCATTATGCACCAAAAAGGGTTCTAGTTTATGTAATTATTTGGAATATCACTGTGGAGAATGTTTTTTTTTTTTGAAATAATCAAGTTGTTATTTAAGAAAATATATCTATATAAAAAAATAAAAATAAATCATCTTCTATGTACTTATATTGATGATATCTCTAAAACTAGAATCATGAATTTACTAACATTAAGTTTCAAGACTTGTGTGTTCTAACTCCCAAGATCAAACCATGATCGTCTATAGTGCACAAGGCCAAAAATATTCTTGAGGTGGTCAATTTATTTATTGACAATATTAATGTACATGTAAATATGTAATTTCAATTATTTATGTCATGGAAAACTAATATGTGTAATGAGTATGCAGGTAAACACAATAGACAATGGGATAAAATGAGATAACCCATAAGGCCTTAGTCATCCCAGTCCATGTGGTGGGTGTAATGTTTCTTGTTATGCCAAATGTTGAGTCAGTTATCATTTATAAGGTGAACCGGATAAATTAATGGTTAAAGTTTTTAATACTTAATTAATAAATAGTGAAGGGGGGGGTAGGTACCCTTTTCTTAGTATCATGTTTTGGGAAATAAGGACGAACTTGTAGGGTTTTTGGAGAGGGGGGACTTCTTCTATTATTTTTTACAAGGGTAATTTTGGGATATGGAGGCTGGTTGCTTAGGGAGAGAAGAGACTATGGAGTCATTAAATAAGGAGGAGAGAGTGAAGCAAGCACTTCCAAGACTATTTTATGCAAGCTCATGAAAGGTAAATTTCATGTGCTAATATTTGAAAGTTGTAGGTAAAATTTATAAATTAATAAGCTTGATTGTTGGATGATTTCTTAGATACAGACTTTATGTATTGTGGATTTTTGTGTTCTCGATCTATTTGAATAATAATGTGATCTACACTATTGGTATTATCTCATTGTGGTATCTCAGTTCTATTTTGGTTCACCTCCTCAATTCACTCACCATTATGTATAGAAACTTTTGGGCACAGGAAGTATCATGTAGAGTCCTGTGGTTATCTTGGGCTTGAGGGTATGGTGAGAGCCTCAGTAGATTGATGACCCATTATGGTTGGGAGGAAAGATTTTATTTGCCATTGATGTTTAGCTCATAGTTATAAATGTGAACATGTTTTGTCCTTGTTCATGATGCAGACCCATAGCTTTAAAAAAATTTATGTAACCTAAATTAAAATTCTAATTTGAAATTTCTTTATGTATAGTGTGGGTCATATGAATAATAATAGTTGAGAATATATATCCCTTTGCCAATACTCATAGCTATCCTTATTTTAGCTCATGAAGAAGGAGAAGCAAGTCTATTCTCATTTAGCTTCTAATATTTTTTATAGAGCAATAAAATGTGGTGAAAATAATAGAAACCCTCTACAATAATCAACCCCTTGGGTTTGCAGTTAGGACATTCTATGACTTTTCAATTCAAGAAAAATATATTATATATATGAATGAATAGTAAACCTCCCTATGTTTCTTGAGCTCTTTAAATTAGATTTTATGTTAATAAATAGAATGAATGTTGTGGGAAAAGAGAATATGTTAGTACACAAAAAAATCTTATCTAGTAGTGAAGATTGAAGGCGTTCTATTTTTTTTCTTCTACCACTATGAACATTGGTAAGGAATAAAAACAATACAATAAAAAGAGCTTTGGTTGATATCTCGGGACCCACTGGAATACTCCCCTGCACACATCCACAATTCAAATTAATGAAAAAAAAGGGGGGCTTTACATATTGTTGCTCAAGAAATACAGGCATAGGAGTTCTTGAGAGTAGATTCACATAGAGTGCCTAGTAAGGTATCATACTAGTAGGTTTAACTTGAATGTATATGCACATGAATATGAAACATGAATAAAAAATATATTAATACGTATATTGGAATATTTCTAGCTTGTTTTTGGTTGGGTTATACAAATGGTGCAACTAGTCTTGATCATTATAGTGGGTTGAGAATATTAGGTTTTACTTATAACAATGTATGTTATGTGCAAATTGGAGGAGTGTTATAATATTTGATCAGTTGAGTTTTTAGTATTCTTGCATAAGAGTGTGTATTTGTTCCACTCCTTTGAATTTTCTCTCCATCTTTGGTTCATGCCTCCCTACATTTATTTTAACTTATGCGCACATATATATAATTACAAGCATCAAGAAAATTCACCATCAGTAATTCACCATTGGAAAATTTACTATCAACAATTCACCACAGGAAATTCACCACTAGAAATTTATGGCCACGGAAAATTAATCAAAAATTTTTAATGCAATGAATTTTTTGTGATGGAATTGTTGGTGGTGAATTTTCGCTAAGGTGAATTTGTCATGGTGGTGAATTTTTCTGTGATGAATTGTTGACAGTGAATTTTCCGACGGTGAATTGTTGGCAATGAATTTTTTGTATGGGTTGTCAAAGGGGGACAATATTAGCACTGTGTTTTGAAGTAGAGACTAGTTAGACCCTTTGCCATTAATGTCAAAGAGGGAGAAATTGAGCAAAATTCTCTATTGGGAGAAATTAAGCTAAAAGCTCCTTGTTTGTCAAAGGTGAAGATATGTCTAAGGGGGGTGGTGATAGTGATTTATGCTTTGGTACAATATATTGTGTGGTACATCTTTTGGTTCAGAGCATTTAAGTTTTGCCATCAATGACAAAGGGGGGGATTGTTGGCATATGGTTTTCATTGATGTCAAAAGGAGATCATAGATGGGTTGGCCATGATTCTAAAAGGATATTGTTGGCATAATGGTGTCATTGAAGTCAAAAGAAGATTTGAGAAATTTCATATAGAAGATGTGAAAAAGACTTAGAAGCTTTGAAGAGAATCAGGAATCGGTCGTCAGGCTTATTGATTACCAAATGCATTGAAAAAGACAGTCAAATTTGTGTTTAGTTTGCAAGGTTTTGAGTCTCGGACCTTGGACATACCTCTTACTGAGTCCCACAAAAACATGAAGTAAAATATTTTAAGTCTCTAGAGTATTCTAGACTTTAGACTTTGGGTGTATATCTTACCTTTGTGTTTGAAGATTGCAATATGAAGGAACCTCACCACCCAAAAATGTTTTGGGCTTCACAATTTGTTAGGGAGGCTTGCATTTCACTAAAATAATGAATGTGGTTAAGAGGAAGAGCAAACCCTGACCCCTGAAAAGGCATCGATGTTCATGGGTCGAGAGGAAGGTTTGTGCATGCCTTATTGAAAATCATGGTATGAAGTATGTGCAGACCTCGACATCCAACAATCCAATGTGTTTTTTGCTCTTCATAGTTTGAAAGCATGCTTGTCGATTTACTCACTTAAGCTTTGCATGGTATGAAGAAGGTGGGATCCTCGATCGCTGATATCCGATAGGAGAGACAAATGGCAACAAATGTATGCATTAGCCAAAGGCTCCTCATCAAGTAGATAGATGAATATCGATGGGACCAAAATGTTAGTCTCTTCAGCACTCTGAAGGTGGGTCTAGTAGGCACGTGGTGTCATATCGCCTAGTTTCTTCACATCGTTGTTGTGAAGTGAAGTGATAGGATGGTTCTCGCAATGAGCGATGAATGGAAGAAGGTGTGATGTGGAAGAAGATGACACCAAAGGTGAATAGGTTGCAATATCTTTCCAACCTGCTAAGATTTTGTGGGCCCATGTCCTTTGCTAGAAATATAGTGGGGAATAATGTAGATTGATTGGAAATTGATCCAGTGGTGATCATTGAGTGCATTCACATCGTCAGAATGACATATGAAGTCATATGAGTTAACATGATACTCGATGAATGGAGATCAACGGTGCAGATGGGAATATTGGATGATCTAACGGCCATCACCAAGGTAACTTGCATCACATAAGTGTGATGGTGACTCAAAAACTGGAGTGATATGCAATGGACATGATCAACAATAGAGATTTAAAGGAAGGATCATCTGATGATGATAATTTAAAGGTTGACGAAGAACAAGGAATGTTGGATCATGGCATGAAGTAAGGAGATCAATACTGCATAAGTCTGTGTAAACAAGGTTTTGACTAGTAACCAACACTATGAATAAATTTAATTCATTCAACTACCCCAACGACCAATATGAATGGAGATTTGATTTGCAAGATGGTGGCACAAATCACCATGTCAAGAAAAATCAAGATCAGATCAGATAAATTGAGAAATGAATTAAATGTATGTCTGACTCTAGGATTTTGTAGATTGCTATTCTTAGTAAATTCTCTGTATCAGAATTAAATGTTGTGAGACTCAATGCAGAGGTAGTGTGGCGATGAAGATATCTAATAAACCCTATCAACAATAGAGCATGAGTTGCAAAGATTACAACAAAGTATTGTGCAATTGCAAAGTAAGTTGCAACATTGAATTGTAAACAAAAATATATTTGTCAATGTAAATATGATTGGTGGGTGCCATCAGATATCTAGGTAGGTTCTCATATTGGGGAGTGGGTGCTTCCTTGGAGTGGTTGCTCCTAAAACCAAGGGATTGGTATCTTCTTAGGGTTGGTGCCCTTAAAGAATTATAACTGATCTTCATGCTTGTGAGGCTGGATTAGGACGACAGCTCCTAGCAGCATTTATCACTATGGTTTTTTCTCATCTTGGGTTTTCCACATACATCCTATGTTATGTGATGCTTTTGTGTGTGCATATTTTTGTATTTACGTGTTAATTCTTAATCTGCATGAAGTGCTTAAAACAAAATTTTAAGAGCTATTGATTAACCCCCTTCTTAGTAGATTATTGTGTTCCAACATAGGCATCTTTGTCAAATTCATACTTAGGTTTTGGAGTATGTGTGGTAAATAATATTAGATTTGTATGTTGATGTGTTGAGTGTTTCTTCCATTTTAACTTCATTCTTGAATATGTACAAATGGTTGGCATGGGAGAGAGAGGGGTTAGCTTATCATCTTTCCCTCTTCATTGGATCTTGCATGCGATTGAATTTACGTGTATATTTTTGGGTTTTGGGAGTGTGCAAAGCTTTTGTGTAATCAAAATGGTTATCTATGTTATTTTTTATTTTAATATGTGGTGTGAGAGTGAATCCAGGGTTTTCTCAAGGGCCTCTTAGCTTAAGGGTGCATTGTTCTACAACCTTATGGATGGGAGGTGAGCTCCCATTGGCTATTGTAAAATTCTCTTTTGTTTGATTAAATTATTGTAGGTCTAAGGGCTATGCATGAAGACCATTTTGGGATCACCTTTGTTCATAAGATAATGTCACATAATATGATTTATTTTTTATTTTTAAAAGATTCAAGAAATCAATAGAACCAATGGTAGAGTAGGATTTTAAAATTGCAAATTAGAAAATACTTAATACTTTACTAGTATTGAGTAAAATTTTGAAGAAACAAATATTTATCTACTTTATCATTTTTTTATTATGTGCAAGGAAAATAAATAAATAAATTATTTCCCTCAATTATTATCCTACATTGAGTAAAAAATGATATTTGGAATTATAACTTATATTTTAGATTATATTTTTTTTAACATTAAATAAATTTAAAAGAAAATATTGGTTTAAAAGTATTAAAGTGCAATAAATTATTTAATTAATATATTTTTTTAATATATAACAATAATCATGATTTAAAACATAATATTTAAGTTTATGCAATAAATTGTAATAGTTTTCTAATGTTTAAAATAATTTAAATAGTACCTTTATCCTTAATTAAATGCGTCTTAAATTTTAACTAGAATCATTTTAGCTTAGTGATTATAAAATAAAATAGTTGTGAGTCACTAGGTATAGTACAACTTCTAATAATCATTATAGTCAGAATGACGTAGTGGAGTGCTACCGGGTTTACCCGATTAGGATTGGCTTGCTCCCTATTGGGTCCCTCGCAGGCAGGGATTCAATTTGACAGTCGACCTTGCTTGTCAACAATTTTTTTAATGACGGTTATCTATTCAAACGTGCCCTTAAAACGTTATGATATACCTTAGTGTAAGTAAAATTATATATAAATCAAATATATATCTATCATTATAACTCTATATAAATTTTGACAGTCTATCCAAAATATTTCCTTTCATCTAATACAATCTTCTTAAATTTTTGATTGTATTTTACGACAAAAATCTCTAAATACGGTCATACGACCATCAAATTTAAGCCCTACCCACAGGGGACTAGTCTCACCCACTTGTCCCAGATATGCAAAATATGGATTGCTGGGCGGAGTCCAAGAATGCCCTATCGTTAACTAAAAAAAAAAAATTATTATGAAAAATTTAGTCTCAGGTCAGATGGTGATAAATTTGTAAATGGTTTATTTAAAACGTGTGGCGATGGCATTGCGGTTTTGGCTTTTACTGGAATTTCCAGGAAATCCAAGGTATAAGTAAGCACTGACATGGCCATTAGCATGCGTGTTGGAGTTGCTGAAGGGTTGCGTCTCTCTCTCTGTATAAATATGGCTTTTTGTTGATCCAATTCTATGATAATTTCTTTTTACAAGCTCTATAGTCTCCAACATTGAACGCTTGCTTTCTAGGCTTCGTTAACAAGTGTGCTTCCAATTCAGGCTTGTGTTCGCTGATTTACTTTACCGTGATTATAATGGGATTTTTCATGGGTTTTAAGGGCTTGTAGTTTCATTACTGAATTTTTAGTTCAAGGGTTTCTGCTTTTCGTTCGAGCTTATGTGTTTCAAAGAGTTTGTGGCTTGTGTTCAAGATATTCGTGGCTTTTTAGTGGTTGATTTTTCTTGTATATGAGGATTCTGTAAATGTAAAGACTAAATAATAGTTTGTGTAATTTCTTTCTTGTTTCCACTTGTTGGATCTGAATAGGCATGCGTAGAGGGTGATGGTATCTTGATTGTTTTTATTGAAAATTTAGATTTGGTGAAATTTATATTGTTGTCTCTGACAACTGGTAGTGTCAAAATTTGAGGTCTTGTTCTTATACTCTTTTGTCTCATCCCTTATCCTTATGATGTTTTATACATGTCTAGAGTATTCCTGTAAAAACTGCCCCAACAAGGAGGAGAAAATCTCAACATTTTTTTTCTCTTCATCATGCAAGAAGGATCACATAGAAGGTTAGAATCATATAAACAATAATGGTGATCAGCTTAATCATTATAATATCATATCAATTACATAAACCTACTAGTACGAATTCCTACATTAAACCATAAGGAAGCTACTAACTGGCTTGTACATACCTTCATGATTGAGTTTGGGTTATCTCCACATCCCTGCTTACTCTGCTCATGGTGGGGTACAAATTGATCCCAACCAAAGAGGACTCAAACCCTCTCCACCCCTCCAAGCAGATTATGTGGCTTGTGGTGAGAGAGAGAGATAGTGTGTCATTCAATCACCTAAACTATGTACAAATTGTCTTCCTAGTGACCCTCTTTCCATGGTACACCTAGCTATGGTAGCTTAAGGATCCCTTAATGGCTATAGGGATTACACAGGGAGTTCATTCTACCTACTTGAGCTTGCTAGGGAATTTTCCTTCCTGATTTCCTATTGGCTAAGCAACCAAGAGTAGCCATCGTTGGCATGGAAGGCCCCTATCTACTAATGACCATCTCGAGCTAGTACTGCTTCTAAAAGCTTGTCCATCTCGAGCATATTGCTGCCCCTAGATTTTTGTCCATCTCAAGCCTAGTGTCGCCCCTAGACCATCATCTATCTCAAGTTAAGCACCACCCCTAGACTATGGTCCATCTCAAGCATAGTACTGCCCCTAGTCTTTTATCCATCTTGAGCCTAGCGCTACTCCTAGACTACCGTCCATCTCAAGTACTACTATTCCTTGGCTCAAGCCTAGTGTTGGACAAGAAGTAGGTTTCCGACTCAACTCAATATGTTCGAACTTAGGATCAATAGTCTCCCATCATAACTGCAACCAACATGGCATGGCCAGATATTTCAAGAAGAGCACCTCTTACTCCTAGACACTTTATGGTGGAGGGGAGGTAACTCTGCATCTTTAGATAGCTTACAGTGGTTACTTATTCTATTATTTCCTTTGAGAATAATTTTCAAAACACGAAGTTGTAGGGACTATAATTCAATACTACATCAGTTCAAGTACTCCATTAGAGGAGAATGACTTCCTATTTGCTTGTTTATAACAAAAATAACCCACATATAGATGGTTGTCCTAGTAGCCAACAAGGCAAAGAGGTATGGAGGGGATATTTAATTTGTGGACAATGATTGATCAATTCAATTTCCCCCAAATGTTGCTTACATTCTACCATGTCTTCGTCTTAGATTTAGCCTAAGGTTATGAAAAAGTTATTTTTATCAATAAAATTTTTTGATGCTTCAATTTAGGAAACCTCTATGAAGAGGGAATACCTTGCCACCAACACTTTAGGTATAGATTATACAATGTGTAGGTATTACATAGAGTTAGCATCCTACAAATTTTCATTTAAATTGTAATAGATTTGACCTGCACCATTTCTAAGGTAAAATTGGTCCAATAAGACAATAGCTAAGGGAGTTATCTTAAATTTTTCTTATATCAGACTTACCCAGCTCCACTTCTAAAGTAAGATCAGACCATTATGGCAACAACTGAAGGAGAGATCTTACTCATTTGCATCGGATTTGACCTGCTAGCTTACTAATAAAAA